>CM062818.1:1324528656-1324831831 GCA_031772625.1 Pinus tabuliformis | reverse complement strand
GGTCCTCCAATAAGATATCTTCTTCACAACTTCTTTATAAGATTGCACCAACCTTCACCTTTCCAGTGTCCAAAAGCTTCAATTTTCATCGCTACCCCTGCTTCTAATACTCCACTATTCAAAGATCTAAGTACTTCACTTTAAAGCCTCTTCAAATAATGACTATAATCTGCTCCAAAGGATGTGACTCAATGGAACTACTTCTTCAAAAAATGTCATCAAGTTGCATTAAATGTAATTATAAGACTGCCTCAAAAATTGAGCCACAAGTTTGTTTCTAACATTAATTGATTAACTTAGACCGAATCACAGAAAAAATGACAGGTTTGAGCCCCCATAGGTGATTGTTCACTGATTCGATTGTTCACTCAAGGTTCGAGTTGTGACTATTCATACAAAGATTTGAGATGTAATGGACTTCTTCCACAATTTTAAGTTGTAGCCCGAGCTCCACAATCAACGCATATGCTTTTTGTAGCTTTGAGCTCCTACAATCAATGATCTGAGCTGTAATGTGATTTAATCACTGAAATTTCCCAAACATATTCTTCTTGATCTCCTCAGCCTCCTTTCGGTCTATGTGCTCTTTCTCTTAAATGATCACCTAATTGATCATTAGAATGATGATTTAGACGTATATTATAGTAATTCGTCTTACGAAATACCTTTTCTATTGGGCTGGAGGGCCGACATGAAGGCACTGAGCATAGGTTGGTTAAGTAAGAGAATAGGATACATTATCTTAAAAAATCAATTTCTCTTAGACTAATCGGAGCTAAAGGTTGAGTGAGGGCTCATTAGAAAGTAAAAATGTCTTCTACATTATGGAAGGAGTCATTGTGAAATGATGTTTTCAAGATGTCAAATACTAATTTTCTTTATGATTGTTTGAATTTTTAGTGCAAACCTTTGGAATTTTTAGGATTCTCCATGTATAAAGATATTGGGACAGAATGAGGGTTAGGGTATTTTCATTAGGGCTTTAATGAGGTCTCCAACCATCCTACAATAGAATAGACGAAGATACAAAGAAATTAATTATGATATTGCTATTCGTCCATGCAACCCATACACCTGTGAAAAGTTAGAATAAAAAATTTAAATGTGATGTAAGAAATTATCCCTTTAACGACGATCGATAGTAAGTTGGACCTATTCTTACACTGCTTTAAAATAGATCGTCACTTACAATTTCTCTCAAATAGCTTGAGAACATGTATATCCTATTATTTGTTAGGTTGGGCCATCTAAGAAAACCAAGTCAAGGCAAGAGCGTCTTACAATCATTAAACCAAAGTTAAAAACGGAGCCCCTTACCATCATCATAACACACTTTAGATTTTTTATTTTTTTATAAAGTTTAGGAATGTGAATGTTCAATATTACAATCATATTTAATCAACAATACGTAATGTAATGTTTCATTATTATTTAAACAATATCATGAATGCTTAATAAATAGTAGGTTAAATTATAACATAATGTTAGGTTTCATAATTTGGGTGTAAGATTAAATTACAATGCTAATAAATCATAATCGTCTCACCATTGATGACAAGTTAACATGTATACAAAATAAACAAATTGTTATCAACACTTCGCAGTGTATGCAGTACTTAGTGTTAACACTTTCATTATACCGGTGTATTGAATGTTTCATTTAACAATTGAGTCTCATTATTATATTTATATAATATTAAAACGGTAGAATTTATTATATATAGCTAGGGTTATAATGAATAAATAGTAGGTAAAATTATGATTAATTTGTTTTAATGCCATCATTATTTTATTAAATTATTGAACTTTTATTATTATATAAAATAATTTTAAATATATTAAGATTATTTTTATATTATTTTATTTTATATTGTTGTATTACAGTATTTTATTAATTAAAACGATAATCAAAAAAACTTAAATTAATATGTTAATATTAATTATTAATTAATTTATTAATATTAATACATTAATTAAAAAATTAATATATGATTAAAAAAATTTAATACATAATTATTATAGTCAATCAAATTAATCAAGGATAGAGAAATATGATGACATTCAGACTCGGACAATTCTATCTTTGTCAATTTAACAACAATCAACTTTATAGCTTTATTTGCTCAAATTCTTATTGAGTCAATAAATTGTTATCAATTAATTATGACATTAATAAAAAATTAGAACATTAGTTAAAAATTTAATTAAAGCATAATAATATTAATTAAAATGTTTAATGCCTTTAATTAAAACATTTGACAATATAATAATTAAAGCATTTATTTAAAAATGTTTAATGACGCTAAACAATAATTTAAAAAGGTTTACATAAATATATTAATAATAATATTTGTTTATTAACATTAATGCATTCATATATTAACTGAAGCATTAACACATAATTAAAAAAATTACCTAATGTAGAATTATTATAGTCAACCACATTAGTCAAACATAGCCAAATATGACCACATTATTTAGTCAAGCCTATATTTACTGTATTTGACAATAATCAACCTCGTTTGCTCCAAGTAGTCCACACTTAATGTAACATTAATTAATTAAAACATTAATTAACATTAACATTAATTAATTAATTAAAATATTTATTTTAATAAATATATTAATAATAATTAATCATCATATTTGATTGGAGGAAGACACGGGAGAGGCTCTGCAACTTGATCTAGGGTTGGTGTTAGGGTTTGACGTTGGTACCATGGCAAGAGGCGCAGGGGGAGTGCTGCTCCCTCCTACAGTCAAGTAGTTATGGACATAAGCAAGGACGCTGGAAGCAGCGTTTCAAGAAACCTCTAGAGAAGACAATAGAGGCAAGTAACACAGAAATATTGGAGGAAACAGACCTCACGAACATGAAGGGGATCAGCAGGAAGCTAGTAAGGAGGTGGAGAAAGGGGCAACAATCAAAAAACTACGTCTATAAGGACAACTAGGTATGCAAATCCAAGTTGAACATCATTCCCCGAGTCATCTTAAGCAACCCAGCGCTACAAGTGCATAGGGATCATATGGCAGAATATTCGGTTATATGCAAATTCATGGGGATATGGCCGACGGAGAGGGCACTGCACGTATGGATAAGGAGCCACTAGAAACCAAAGGGGAAATAAACCTTCATCTGGGATCTAAGGGCTTCTTCACAGTAGTGTTCACAAGCCTAGAGGATAAAGATAGAGTGTTCAAAGGAGGACCATATTTCTACGTTGCTGCAGGCCTCTACATGTGGCCATGGATGATGAACTTTGTCCCAGAACATGAAACATTCACATCGGTACCGGTATGGATTAGACTATACTCCCTTCCTCTAGATTACTGGCTATCAAAATCTCTAAAAACAATAGGCAACAAACTGGGACATTTTCTAAAGATATCAGACGCGACTTTGAAAGGAAAAGACACCTCCTTTGCCCGGATATGTGTGGAAATGGACTTATCTAGAGCACTTCCTGACATAATAATTTTAGAAGTATATGATGAAGAATGGCTGTAGGCAGTGGACTATGAGCACATCCCATTTAGGTGTTGCAAATGCCATGACATGGGCATCTATACAGAGACTTCCCAACAAACAATATGGAGAGAAATGTGAAAACCACTACGGATAAAAATCCCGAGGGTTTCACCAAGGTTGGGGGAAAAAGGAAAGGCAGGAAGCGGCCACAAAAAAAGATCAATGAGGAAAGACAACCAAGCCACAATAGCTTTAAGATCCTAGAAGAAGAAGATGGAAATAAAATAAAAAAACCAGGAAACAGGGAACATTATCACTGAGAAGGAAAGGGATGCTAGCATGGAAGATATCATAGAAAACAGTTAGCAAAAGGATGATTTTCCAAGCATTATGGAGATAAGTAGGGACAATGAGATGACCCCAAGTGAGGTGGGAATGGAGGACCATGAACTGCAAGAGATTCTAGAAAGAGAAAATCTATATCTAAAGAAATTTCTGGAACAAGGGATGACCAAAGGAGTAGACTCCTTGCCAAAAGAGGAATATGATAGGGTTCAACAACTCTTCCTATGGAGATCACAGCTGAAGGGCTCTAGAGTCAAAAGAAATCACGAAATCCAGGAGCATATAGGGGTCAAAATTATGGAGGAGACATAGGCACAATCTCCAAAGAACCCAGGCAGGAAAAGAGGAGGAAAAAGACAGAATGAGTTGCTAAACGAATGTGGGAAACTCTTGATCAACTCAGGTAAGATGAAAAATCTCACCAGTTATTCCTTTACAAACCTTTCTTAATGAAGCTCAAAACCTAGCATATTAGAGGCATAGGAAATAGAAGGAAACAAAGAAATCTCAGCAATAGAATAAAAGAAGAAAAACCAGATATGGTTTTTATTCAGGAGACAAAATGTTCAATGGATAAGATTAGAGAAATTCATAATAAATGGCTAATCAAGTATGAGTATCTAGAGGTTAAAGAAATAACTCGGGGGGGAGGATTCTTACATTCTGGGATCCCCAAAAATTTGGAATCCTGGATGCTGAAGCATCTAGGAACTATCTTTCTTTGGTATGTCAACCTTTAGGTGTTCAGAAGATATACATGATCACAAATGTCTATGGACCTCAAAAGCAAGAAGATAAACTCAAGCTTCTCACCTCCCTTGAGGAACTAAAAGCAAGACAGCCTAATATGCCCTGGATTGTTGTAGGGGATTTCAATATGATAAGATCTCTTACAGAGAAAAAAGGTGGTAGCATACAGCTAGGGAGAGACTCCATGGACTTCCAGAATTTCATAAGGAACATGGGGTTAGTGGACATTGAAACAATAAATGGGACCTTCACCTTGAACAACAAGAGGGGAGAGGCTTCACAAGTCACCTCTAAACCCGATAGATTTATTATTTCAGAGGACCTCTTTCTTTCAAGCCCTGCCATGTCAGCTTCTATTCTTCCCTTTGGAGGTTCGGACCACTGGCCTGTATAATTGGAAGCCACTTTTATGGGTACACCAAGAAACAAACCCTTTAGGTTTGAAAATGCCTGGCTCTCTCACCCTGAATTCACCAGCAATATTGACAAATGGTGGAGAGACGATCTGAACATTCAAGGCACTAGAATGTTCCTGCTCCAACAAAAACTTAAGCATATCAAATCCAGGCTGAAAGATCGGAATAAAAATGAATTTGACAATATCATCAAAGCCAAAAGAGAAGCTGAGCAGAAACTCCAGGAGATCAATCAGATCAGCATCATAGATGGCTTTACTGAGGAGCAGAAAAAGCTAGCCGACTCTTTGCAGGAAGCATGGGAAGATCGGTGCATGCAAGAGGAAATTTTTTGGAGACAGAAATCGAGGGTGCAATGGATTAGAGAGGGATAAAGAAACATGAAGTTCTTTCATAATCCACCATGGATCACAGGGCACACAACATAATCATAAAGCTCAAAGATTCTCAAGGGATAGAACTTGTCTCTCACAAAGATATGGAATCTGTCCTTGTTCAACACTTCCTCGATATAATAGAGGAGCCTCTGGTGGATAGATCCAGGTTCATCAACAATTTCACTCAGTACATTCCTCAGCTAGTTACTAGAGAGGACAACCACAATCTTAATAGGCCAGTCTCGGAAGAGGAGGTCAGTGAAGTGATTAATGAAATGCAAAATGGAAAAGCTCCAGGCCCAGATGGGTTCAATGTAGACTTCTTCAAAGCCTGCTGGAAAACAGTCAAACAAGATATCCTTGAGGTGGTGGAAGACTCAAGAAGATCCAAAAAAGTTCTGAAGGCTCTTAATGCTTCCTTCATAGCTTTGATCCCAAAACAGGAAAAAGCCATGACTCCAGATGACTTCAGACCCATAGCTTTATGTAATGTGGTGTACAAAATTATTTCCAAGGTGATCGCCAATAGAATCAAGCCCCTTTTACCAACTTTCATCTCAGAGGAGAAAACAGGCTATGTGGAAGGAAGACAAATCCTTTATAACATCATCCAAGCTCACGAAGTGGTACACTCTCTCAAAAGAAACAAACAAGCTGGTATGATCATTCAACTAGACCTAGTGAAAGCTTATGACTAGCTAAATTGGTCTTATATAAGGGCAGTTCTAAGAGCCTATGGCTTCAACCAAAATTGGATAAGATGGGTTATGGCACTAGTTACCATGACCAATTTTTCCGTCCTACTCAATGGTGCTCCTTCAAGAACCTTCACACTCTCCAAAGGTCTCAGATAAGGGGATCTGCTCTCACCCTTCCTCTTTATTCTCATGATGGAAGGGCTAGGCAGAGTGATTAAAATGGAAAATGATGAAGGAAGAGTCCAGGGTCTCAAACTCACCTTGGATGGAGCGGAAAATACTCATCAACAATTTTTGGATGGCATAATGTTGTAGGGCATACCCACAGTCAGGGAATCCAGAGCAATCAAACAAATCCTAAATGACTTTGCTATGGCAGATGGCACAGAGGTAAGCCTCAACAAATCAAATGTTTTTTTCTTTAACATTGACATTGCTATTCATAGAAACATCACTAGGATTCTTGGGTTTCAAAGGGACAGGTTGACTTCCAAGTATTTGGGCATACCTCTTATAGATAAGCCTCTAAGCAAGGGAGTATGGGATCCAATAATAAATAAACTTCTGGACAATATCAGAAAATGGAAATGCAAGTCTTTAAATTTGGCAGGGCACCTTGTGCTCACATAGGCTGTCTTGCAGGTAATTCCCATTTTCATGTTCTCAGCTCTTCCTGCTCCTAAATGAGTTCAACAACATATCAAGAGCATACAAAGGGATTTTCTATGGGGTAGAGGAGAAGAGAAAAATAAATGGGCTCTAATGGCCTGGGACAAGATCTGCAAACACAAGAGCCATGGTGGTTTGGGGCTTCATGACTCTAAAACCATCAACAGAGTTTCGGGAGCTAAACTATGGTGGAGGTGGATCAAGGAATCAGCGACCCACTGGGCCAATCTTTGGAAACAAAAATATTCCAAGAATTAATATGAGAAGGATCAAATTCAAATGTCAGGGCATATTAAGGGCTCCCACGTTTGGAACCTTGCCTGGGAAAATAAAGGTATTGTTCAACAGCATAGTTTCTGGGTGATTCGAGCTGGGAACCTGGCTCGGTTTTGCGAAGATAATTGGCAACAAGAACCCAACGTGTATAAGGATGAATTATCATCTCTCAAGAATGTTACCGATAGCAAAGGTCTACTTGTGGTAAATGACTTCTGGGACCAGGTAAAGAACAATTGAAAATGGAGAATTTGGAAGGATCTAGGCCACAGTGAAGAAAACCCTCAGAAGGCCCAGGTAGTCTCTCTTGCTCAGGATCTAGAGCATAGGAGGATTTTGGTATCCTCCTTGCTTGACTAACTAAGATGGGGAAGGAACACTAAATGAAACTTATACCTCAAATAAGCTAAACAGGTAGTAACAGGGTTTAACTACCAAAACCCTGATCAAGTATGGAAGAATCTTTGGCAGAGCCCCCACTAGATGAAAATAAAGTTATTCATTTGGCTAGTTCATCAAAGGAAAATTTTAACTTGGGAGAATCTCCTGAAAAAATGCTTCACTGGCCCATCCAAATGTTACCTATGTGGCTTACAAGAGGAGATGATGGATCATCTTCTCAACCTCTGCCTTTTCACCTCTACCGTGTGGGAATGGGTGGCTTCAATCTTTAGGCACACTGATAGGGATAGAATCAGCATCTCCAACACTTTGAAGAACTGGAGGAAAAAATTCTCAGGGAATGAAATCATCAATAAATCCTGGACTCTAGTTTCAGGCTTTTTCATCTAGGATGTTTCGAAAGAACGTAATAGTAGGATCTTCAAGAACAAAGGAAGAAAACCCCAACACTTTATTGATCAAATTTTAAGGTAGCTCAAAGACACAATCAAAAGCTTGTTGTGTAGACTTCCTAAGGACCCTCCTCTACCCCAAGATGCGTGTATACTACTGCATTTGGGTCTCCAGTCTATAGGCCCACAGGGCATAATTAAGGGTGTGAGCCAAATAAATGCAGATATAAATATTTGGAAGCCTCATCCACAAGGTTTCTTAAAAGTAAATATAGACAAAGCGTCTAAGGGCAACCCAGGGTTAGCTGGTTATGGGGGTGTTATAAGAGACAAATAGGGACAAATAAAGGAGATCTTTCATGGCCACTTGGGGAAGGCCACTAATAACATGGCGGAACTCATGGCCTTAGAGAAATTCCTGGAAATCTTGGTGGACTCAAATTCACACAATGTCATCATTGAAGTAGATTCGGAATGGATTATTAGAGAAGAAAAGAAAATAGCAATGGTATGGCACCAGATAAAGTGTCGAAACATTAGAGGCTATCGCAGGTATTTCTCCGTATTTCTACCCACCTACAAACCTTAAAAACTGTAAAATTTGTCCATGTGAAAAGAAAAGCTAATATGTTAGCTGATCGTCTCATGAATGGAGTGATTAGTAAGGAAAGGGACACTCATCACATTTGGGAGTTGATGCCCCCAGGAAAAATATTAGAGGAATGTCTATGTCAGGGTACCAAAGATAGGGATAGATGGATTGGCAGGATGGATCGATGAGGCTCAGGAGACAAGTGGGAGTACATGGATCCTTAAACTGTTTGCTTGTTGACTGGTAGCAGTCCATAGATTGTATTGGCATCAGTATTCCAACGGATTTGAGAAGATGGTCAAGATCAGCAGAGGAAGACCAAGGACACAGTGGCATGGAGATTGATTTTGGACCAATATATCTCGGTTGAGATAGATCTATGGTGTTTGGGAGAGGAAGTTACCCGATAGTTAATGAGAAGAAGTGGGTTGGAGAAACCCACAAGTGGATTTTGGGTGGAGGAAAGGCTGTAAATGGTAATTCCCTGTTGGCTCCGATTCCACACACACAATGACACGTAACAACGAGGTGAGAGAGGGAAACAACTTTTCGGGTGGATTTGGAGTGCACAAGTTAACCGACCGAAATACGGGTGAGTTGTTAGATCTGGTGGAGTGAAATTGATGGTTGAAAGACAAGGAGCATGTTTCAAAGTCGGGAAGTGTTGTGACCATTGGATCTTGAATAGATCAATGGTGAAGAAGTGCCGACGTATCTTTAGAAGGGCGGATTTCAAACTTTTTTAAACTATGGTTTGTGTTACCGTTGGGTCCGGATTAGTAGAAATGGGTTGGAGAAACCCACAAGTGGATTTTGGCGGAGGAAAAGCCGTAAATGGTATTTCCCAGTTGGCTCTGATTCCACTCACTCAGTGACACGTAGCAGCGAGGTGAGAGAGGGAAACCACTTTTCGAGCGGATTTGAAGTGTGCACGTTAACCAGACGAAATATGTGTGATCCATTAAGTATGGTGGTGCGAGATCGATGGTTGATAGACGAGGAGCATGTTTTGAAGTTGGGAAGTGTTGTGACCATTGTATCTTGAATATATCAATGGTGTAGAAGTGTCGATGAACCTTTTGAGGTCGGATCTCAAACTTTTTTAAATTGTGGTTTGTGTTACCGTCGGGTCAGATTAGTGGAAGTTTAGCAGAACTCTGCGACTTTTGGAGGGGTCTGTTAGCTTAGTGGAATCTCTAAATTTGTCAGTGGATGACAAAGAGCCCTTGGGAGTTTAACACTCCTTCCTGTGTAAAAGTTTTTGAAAATCTGTGAGAATTGGTTTGATCCTGGGTTTTGCTTTTCTTGTTGATGGAATTCCCACAACAGGTTGGTTCTTGTTTGGGTCTTTGCACTTGCAAATACATGTAACATATGTAATGTACTTGTACGGTTAATAGAAGGCTCCATTCTTACTTAACCAAAAAAAAAGAATTAATCATTATATTTTTCTTTGTAATCTTCAAAAGACTACATCTTCATCATGTCCAACATATCACCCTGATTTGGGCGGAGAATTGAACCAATGACTTCACATCAAGGAGTGTCTTAATAGAGCACCCAATCACCATCTATCAAGGACCCTGTGGACAATATTAATTAATCATCATATTAAATTATTAAATTATTAATATTAATACATCGATATATTAATTACAACATTAATAAATAATTATAAAAATTAATTGATGCATAATTATTGTAGCCAACACATTATTCAAACATTGGGAAATATGAACACCTTGAAACTTGATCAACCCTATGTTTGCAGTATTTGACAATAGTCATCCTTGTCCATTGAAAGTTGTCATCAGTTAATGTAACATTAATTAATTAATTTATTAAAACATTAAAACTTTAATTAATTAAAACATTTGACAATATATTAATTAAAAATGATATTAATTAATTAATTAAGTGTCATTAATACATTGGTATATTAATTAAAGTATTAATACACAATTTTAAAAAAATACTTAACACATAATTATTATTATCTACCACATTAGTCAAACATAGCTAAACATGACCACATTCACAGTTGGTCAACCCTGTGTTTACCATATTTGATAATAGTCATATTCAATTATAGTCAACCATGGTTGACAATGAATGACACCAAAGCCATTCATTGTCAACCTTAATCAACAATGGTCATCCTTGGTCAATCACAATAATAATAATAATAATATGATGTTGGAATTGTACAAAAATGTTTCTAACGTCATAGTGCAACACTATAAAATGTGTTCAACCACTTTTCATAATATGAGTGACTCTATGACTATGTTTGAGTATGTTTAACATCAACAATCTTCAACTTCGTTCAAACATAATTACCTATTAACATTATTTATTAATATTAAAAATTAAACATGTTACGATACCATAATGGTAAAAAATATATTAGATGTCGCAATGTGACAAACATAGTAAGAATGTTGTAATACATTGTGATTTATCTAGCATCACAATGCAACGTTGCAACATTAGTCAACAACATTTACTAATGTAGTTGACTATGTTGGGGTATGTTTGGTAGTCAACACTCTTCAAGTTTCATCAATCACAATTTTGTATTAATGGTCAATCAATGTCTCTACAGTCAACCATGATTAACCATGGTTAATCATGGTTGAATATGGTCGATCAACCACAATTAACAAAGGTCAACCATGGTTAACCATAGTCAACCATGGTCAATGATGGTAAAGCATGATTAATCATGGTTGAAATTCTTTGACCATGATCAAGGTCTCTCTGGTTGAATTTGTTCAACCATGGTTGACCATGATCAACCATTATCAGTCATGGTCATTTAATGTGAACCATTGTCAATGGTGAACAACAATGTTCAACCACTGTCAACTATGGTCAAACATCATCAATCATAGTCATAATGGTCAATAAATATTTCTATGGTCAACCATGATCAACCATGATAAGAATGGTTAGTTGTGGTTAACCATGGTCAACTATGGTTGATTATGGTCATCCATGATCATCTATGGTTGAATATAGTCAACAATGGTCAACCATGATCAAGGTCTATATGATTGAATATAGTCTACCATGATCAACCGTGATCAACATGGTCATATTTGGTCAACCATAGTCAACCAAAACCATTTCATGTTCTACAAACTGCTAATGACCAGACATAATCAACGATTGTTAGAATGGTCAAACACCATCAACCAAGATCTCTATGGGTCATTATAGTCTACCATTGCGGTCAATCAAAATATTTATGGTTGAATATGGTCAACCATGGGCAATGTCTCTATTTTCAATGATGATCAACCACAATTAACAAAGGTCAACCATAATAAATGATGGTCAATGATTATCAACCATGATTAATCATGGTTGAATTTCATCAACCATGATCAACCATGACTAAGGTCTCTTTGGTTGAATTTGGTAAACCATGGTTGAGTGTCGTAAACCACGATTAACCATTATCAACCATTGTCAATGATGATCATTTAATGTGAACCATTTCCAACCATGATCAATTACATTCAACCATGGTCAAGCATCATCAAGCATGGTTATAATGGTCAATCAATTCTTCTATGATCAACCATGCATAACTGTGGTTGAATATGTTTAATCATGCTCATTGTCTCTATGGTCGACCATGATCATCCATAGTTGAATATCGTCAACCATGATCAGCCATGGTTAATCATGATCAATCGCTTTATGGTTGAATATGGTCAACCATGATCAACCATGGTCAACCAAACATGTTGTGATGCGAGAATGGTACATAAATCTATCCAATGTCACAATAATATTTAGTTTATAATATTTGGTTTAATATTATGACATTGGAATGGTACATAAATCTATCAAATGTTGGAGTGTGACAATCATTGTCACAATGTTATATTACATTTCAATTTATTCAATGTCACATTTTGACATTGAATAAATTAGGGTTTAATATTATGGTTTACGATATTGGGTTTAGGGTTTAGGGTTTATTTTGGTTTATCGTATTCAATTTATGGTTTAAAATCATAAGGTTTATAATTGTAGGGTTCAAAGTATTAACCCCTTGAGTTAATAATATTAATCCCTTGGGTTAATAATATTAATCCTTGTCTTTATAATCCTTCGGCTTTATAATATAAATCTTAGGATTTAATATTATTCCCTTGGGTTTATAATACTGATCCATAATATGTATAATACTATTTTACAGTTTATAATATTAATCTTAGGGTTTATAATTCTTCGGGCTTATAATATTAATCCATTGTGTTTATTAATACCCTTGGGTTTATAATATCAATCCATTGGGTTTTTTAATCCCAAGGGTTTATAATATTAACCCCTTAGGTTTACTAATCTCTTGGGTTTATAATATTAATCCCAAGAGTTTGTAATATTAATGTCTTTGGTTTATAATATTAAACCTTTGAGTTTATTAACCACATGGGTTTATTAATCCCTTTGGTTTATAATATTAATCCCATGGGTTTATAATATTAATAATCCCTTGTGTTTTTAATCTATTGAGTTTATAATATTAATCCCAACGTTTTATGATATTAATCCCTTGGGTTTATAATATTAAACCCTTGGGCTAATAATATTCATGCATAAGATTTATTAATCCCTTGGGATTATAATATTCATCCCTTGGATTTATTTATCCCTTGGGTGTATAGTATTAATCTCAAGGGTTTAACATTAGTCAACAACATTTACTAATGTATTTGACTATGTTGGGGTATGTTTGGTAGTGAACACTCTTCAAGTTTGGTCAAACAAAATTCCCTTTTAATGGTCAACCAATGTGTCTATGGTCAACCATTACCATCCATGGTTAATCATGGTTGAATATGGTCAACAATGTACAATGTCTCTATTGTCAACTACGATCAACTACGATTAACCAAGGTCAACCATGGTTGAGTGTGGTAAACCATGGTTAACCATGATCAACCATTCTCAGTCATGGAATCATGGTTTAAATTTGTTAACCATGATCAAGGTCTCTCTGGTTGAATTTGGTCAACCATGGTTGATTGTGGTCAACCATGGTTAACCATGTTCAACCATTGTTAGTCATGGTTGAGGAGTTTAAAATCATAAGGTTTATAATTGCAGGGTTCAAAATATTAATCCCTTGGGTTTTTTAATCTCAAGGGTTTATAATATTAATCCCAAGGGTTTTTAGTATTAATGCCTTAGGTTTATAATATTAAACCCTTATGTTTATTAACAACATGGGTTTATTAATCCATTTGGTTTATAATATTAATCTCTTGAGTTTATAATATTAATAATCCCTTTGGTTTTTTTAATATGCTGGGTTTATAATATTAATCCCAAGGGTTTATGATATTAATGCCTTAGGTTTATGATATTAAACCCTTGGGTTAATAATATTCACCCCTAGGGTTTATTAATCTCTTAGGTTTGTTGATCCCTGCAATGTATAATATTAATCTCAGGGGTTTAACATTAGGCAATCACATTTATTAATGTATTTGACTATGTTGGGGTATGTTTGGTAGCCAACACTCTTCAAGTTTGGTCAAACACAATTCCCTATTAATGGTCAACCAATGTGTCTATGGTCAACCATGATCAACCACGGTCAATGTATCTATTAGCAACTATGATAAACCATAATTAACAAAGGTCAACCATGGTCAACTATATTCAACCATGGTCAATGATGGTCAACCATGGTCAACTATATTCAACCATGGTCAATGATGGTCAACCATAACTAATCATGGTTGAATTTTGTCAACCATGATCAAGGTCTCTCTCGGTGTGAAAAACAATAATTTCAATATGTAAAATTTATAATATGAATAATTATCCCTTGGGTTTATAATATTTATCCCTAATATGTATGATACTATTTTAGGGTTTATAATATTAATCTTAGATTTTATAATCCCTTGGGTTTATAATATTAATCCTAGGGTTAAATATTAATCGATTAGATTTATAATCCCTTGGGTTTATTAATACCCTTGGGTTTATAATAATTATCCATTGGATTTTTTAATCAAAAGGGTTTATAATATTAATCTCTTAGGTTTATAATATTAATCGCAAGGGTTTGTAATATTAATGCCTTGGGTTTATAATATTAAATCCTTGAGTTTATTAAGCCCATGGGTTTATTAATCCCTTTGTTTTTTTAATCTATTGGGTTTATAATATTAATCCGAATGTTTTGTGATATTAATGCCTTGGGTTAATAATATCCATCCCTAGTGTTTATTAATCCCTAGTGTTAAACCCTTGGGTTAATAATATCCAGCCCCAGTGTTTATTAATACAAGGAAAATTTTAAGGATGGAAGTTTATCTTAAAGTTTAGAAACCTTGGTGAATCTTACTAGTCCCTAATATGAAAATTGTAAAATGTTTTGCAATATTTTTGTAAAAATATTCAAATCTCTAATGATTTTATATTATTCTATAAAAAAATTGGTGATTTTTAAGGTAAAATAATTTTATATTGTAAAATATGGGCGAATCATTAAAAAATAAAATAGAAATTGGTGAATCTTTTTTTGGGAAAAAACATAGAAAATTAGCCCACCTGCAAATATTAGCCCCTAAAAGTTTCCCTGTATTAATCCCTTGTGTTTATAATATTCATCCCTTGGGTTTATTAATCCCTTGGGTGCATAAAAATAATCTCAAGGGGCTAACATTAGTCAACGACATTTACTAATGTATTTCAAGTCTGGTCAAACAAAATTTCTTTTTGATGGTCAACTAATGTTTCTACGGTCAACCATGGACAATGTCTCTATTATCAACTATGATCAACCATGATTAACTAAGTCAACCATTGTCATCCATAATCAACTATAGTCAAACATTATTAATCATGGATGAAATTCATTAACCATGATCAAGGTCTCTCTGGTTGGATTTGGTCAACCATAGTTGAGTGTGGTAAACCGTGATCAACCATTTTGAGTTGTGGAATGATGGTTGAAATTCTTTAACCATGATGAAGGTCTCTCTGGTAGAATTTTTTCAACCATGATCAACCATTTCTAGTCATGGTTGAGGAGTTTAAAATCATAATGTTTATAATTGCAGGGTTCAAAATATTAATCCCTTGGGTTTATTATCACTTGGATTTAGAATATCAATAATCCTTCGGTTTATAATATTGATCCCTAATATGTATAATACGATTTGAGGATTTATAATATTAATCCTAGGGTTAAATATTAATCTCTTAGGTTTATAATCCCTTGGGTTTATTAGTACCTTTAGGTTTAGAATATTAATTCCTTGGGTTTTTTAATCCCAAGGATTTATAATATTAATCTCTTTAGTTTATTTCTATATAAATGCATAATTACTAAAATATATTTTATAATAATTAGATATATATATATTTATATATATATATATATATATATATATATATATATATATATATATATATATATAAACCTCACCACAAAGACCCGGGGCACCAAGCTACAATTGATGACTGAATCACACCTCCAAAAACCCACAAGAACACTAAACGAGGTCCCAAACTTGTAACTTCAAATCATGACCAAACTAAGACAGAGATGCCACCCTTTCACATAGGCAATAACCACAATAGGAGCAATAGAAATAGTGATTAAAACAACAACAAAAAAACCAGCCGAAGGTATAACACATTACCCAAATTCGCCAACTCTAGCGGTGCCACCAACACAAATAAAAGAAGGTGACCGATGGATGGAGGAATAACAACCCAATGAGGATATGGCCACCCTGCAGAGTAGAATTTCTAGACACAAACACTCCCAGGTCCCAAACAAAATCCTAAGAGCAATACCACACATAGGATTCAACTTCTAAGTTTAACCCCTCACCACCCTCACCTTTCGCTTTCGCCGCAGGTCTAAATAACAAACTTGACCATTGCCTCCATCCACAACTTCTCTTTTCATTGCCCAACACAACCAACCTCTCACATACCGTAGCCAGAGCATATAATGAAAAACTATTGTCTACTTTCCTACTTCAACACTTGCATGGGATACAGTTGGCTAAAGGTATGGATCCCAAAGCCCCTTCAACCCATGATTTTCCACCCCATCGCAGGTGGTTGATACTTTTTTAAATATCAAAATAATTTATATTTCAGTATCCCATTTCCGAGTAGCTGAGTAACGAAGAAACAATATTCATATTTTTCACAAGCTCACCCTAGGCAACCATTGATAACCTTGTTTATCAAGTGTTTGTTGAAAATGCAACAAGGTGATGGAGCTTAGTGAAAAGAAGTTGACTTCACTAAGTGGGCCTGCAGGCTATTTTTGGCGCAAAGTCTATTTATAGACTATGTCTATTTTTAGACATATGGATAATGGTCTATGAGTTGCAGGATGCTATTTGTGGATGATTGGTCATGTTGGTAAAAAAATATGGACTTCTATTTTTAGACATATGGGTGGTTTCTATTTTTAGACTACTAGGCTAAAAATAGAACAGTCGAATATTATTAGCTCTTAATAATATTTGGACTATAAATATTATCTTATCCTCTTGGAGCACTTCAATTTGAGCTACAGATGTGGCACATGCAGCTGTCAGAAGGAAATATGCTTTTCTTGTGGGTCAGTTGATCTATTGCATGCAGGACTTCACTTAGAACTCATGTGGTTGAGTTTCGGTGGAGTTGATTGTGGAGTTGATGGAGTTGTGTTCAGTTTAACTTGGCTAAACTAGTTGTATTTAGTCTAACTGCAGAATACACTAGTGATGAGTTGTGTGAATTAATTATTAATTAATTCACTAATTATTAACTCATAAAGAAACTAAAAAATACATCAGTTAACTCACTGCATGGACAGTTCAATGGAGATAGGTGTTAGAGGTTGAGATTGCTATCAGTTGTGACTATAGTTGTGCATGAGATCTTGCACAATCAGTGGGATTGAGTAATGCCAATGAGGATTGCGTGGTTCAGCCAAGTAAATACGAGTTTGCTTCAGCCATTCATCATTATTCTCATGCAGGATTGCGCAGTGGAGGCAGACAAACAGGGGAGGAGATTTGAGGCATCATATCTGAGCTATTTTGTGTGTAACAGGTGGAGATAGTACTGAGTACTTGCAAGGAGTATTGTACTATGTATTGTTACATGTTCTCAATCATTATAATATACAGATAGTGTGGGGTTTTTAGCTGTATGCTTTCCCCGAGTTACATACTATGTTAATGTGCGCATGCAATTGATGTTTCATTGTTTTTAATGTTGCTAAATTGATGATCAACGTAGAGGAGGTTATGTATTATGCATGTATTCCGCAATAGTGTATAATCGGGATAATCTCTGTGAATAAGTGTCATATTATTCAAAATTTCTACATGGTGGATTGAGTAATGCCAATGAGGATTACGTGGTTCAGCCAAGGAAATACGAGTTTGCTTCAGCGATTCATCATTATTCTCATGCAGGATTGCGCAGTGGAGGCAGGCAAACAGTGGTGGAGATTTGAGGCTTCAGATCTAAGCTAGTTTGTGTGTAACAGGTGGAGATAGTACTGAGTACTTGCGAGGAGTATTGTACTATGTATTGTTACATGTTCTCTATCATTATAATATACAGATAGTTGGGGGTTTTCAGCTATATGTTTTCCCTGGGTTACATACTATGTTAATGTGCACATGCGATTGATGTTTCATTGTTTCTAATGCTGCTAAATTGATGATCAACATAGAGGAGGTTATGTATTATGCATGTATTCTGCAATAGTGTATAATCGGTATAATCTTTGTAAATAAGTGTTTATTATTCAAAATTTCTACATGGTATCAGAGCTAGATGATTTGTAGAAAAAGTTCTACATGGTATCAGAGCTGTTGATCATCAGATCTATTATTCAGAAAGTGTTTACATTTTATTTCTTCAGGCAGAGTCTGTAATCAGGCTAGGTAGCCTCTGGATTCATCCTTCGTTTGGAAGGTGAGATATCCGGTAAAAGCCCATATAGCCAATCTTTGTACGAGAAATACTTTGTTCTCACAAATTTTAGATTAGAGGCGGTTGAGTTTTTGAGCTGGCGGAATTCGAATTTGCAGTAATGTTTTCTTGGTGTCAACATTGCAATGTCTTTCAACGGATTGCGATTGGAGTATGCTCTTGAAGGAAACTTGAATTATATTGCATGGAAAGACAGGATGGAGGCGGTGTTAGATGACAATGGGCTAAAAGAGTTCATAGAGTTTGAGGTCCCAAAACCTACTGATGCTATTGAAGTTGTGGTTTGGCAAAAGAAGACATCAAAGTGTTGAAGGATTGTGTTGGAGGGCATGAGGATCACATTGTGTCCATCCTGCTTGGAAAGGCTTCTCCATACTTGATGTGGAAAGCGTTGACAGATCTATTCCAAAGCAAGAGCGACCAGAGGAAGTTGGCGCTCAAGGATAAACTCAGAAACATTAAGTGTGAGAATGGAGACAATATGCCCAAGTATCTCCTGGAGTTCACCCAATGCCGGGATGAGCTGGGAAGTGTGGGGGTGATTGTCGATGATGAGGACTTGGTGAGCTTGGCTCTCCTTGGTCTTGCGAAGAGTTGGCATTCCTATCAAGACTCTGTCAATGGTCGGGAGAAATTGCCAGGATGGGAGAGACTTTGATCGGATCTTGTGCAAGAGGAGATCAGATGGAGCACCAAAGACAGTTCTCCATCCATGCATGATGAGGAGAACTGTGCCTTAGCAAGTAAGGTGAAGAAGGGGAAGGAGAAGGGTTCTCTTTCCGAATGAAGTCTTAAAATGATGGGAAGAAGGTTGACAAGTCGAAGGTGAGATGCTTTTGTTGTCATGAGTTGGGCCATTATGCTACTAATTTCCCAAAGAAGAAGTCCAAGAAGGGATCTAGGGAAGAATATGAAGGTGAGGCACTTGCTTCACAGTTTGAGTTGGATTTCACACTCTTCGCATGCATGGTTTCATCCATGGTGGGAAATGGTTGGTTTCTTAACATTGGAGCTTCTTTCCACATGACTGGTGACAAAAGTTTGTTCAGTACTTTGGAGGAGAAAGATCTCCAGATACTCATAGGGATGGGTAATGATGAGAAGTATAGTGTCTCAGGTGTAGGAATGGTTATTTTTTAGAGGGAGCATGGAGGTCGCCTTACCTTGACCGATGTCAAGTATGTACCAGGACTGAAGGGAAACTTGGTGTCGATCGCGATGCTGGAAGACAAAGGCTATGATGTAGTCTTCAGTAAGGGAAAGGTTTTCCTTAGACACATCATCACTAGACAGGTGAAACAGATTGGTTCACGGGTCAAGAACCTGTATGCTATTGAGGTTCAAGATGCATGCAAAGCCTTGAGCAGCGAGGCAACTGATGGAGACTTGGTGGTTGAGAGGGAGCGTATATTACCTCTCAACATGCAGAGCCAGAAGCAGTCTTAGACGATTGTGGAGGAGCCACAATTGGTGTAGCAGCTTCAGGAGGTTGTGTAGTAGCCATAATAAGGGAAGCTGAGAGGAGATAAAGTAGAGACATCTACTCATGCAGAGACCTCCAGTAGGGGGAAACTTCGAGCCAGGTGGGCTGAGGGATCACATGCAGCCATACCTCCAGGTAGGAGGTGGGGCGATATAGAGTGATCGTCCCAAGGAGGAGGGGCAAGATCCTTGAGGTACCCAACCTCTTGGATGAGACCTTACTACAGTAGACCCACTGTGGAGTAGCAGGAACTGGCTGATTGGGTAGAGACAGATGTGGATGGAGCGGTAGAGAGAGTGACAGTGCAGGGAATCCCAGGACAGCACATAGCCAGCAGGCTACAGCAATGCGAGAGGCACAAGTGTTTTGCACAGTGCTAGGTGGCACAGAGAGGTGTGTAATGGTGCGAGATGCATGGATATGTTGTAGTAGCGCAGATGTCATAGAGGGAGCACTTGTCAGCAACAAGTAGAGCTTCAGCATCAGAGTATGTTCCTAGCCCAACAGAGTGGTCGATTGGGAGTGTTTTTGTTCCAAGTGTTGTTGGAGCAAGTGGACTGAACAAATGTGTTGCATGAAGAACATTCCAGAGTTTCAGGATAGCGGTTGTAGATAATCCATATCTTGTTGAGAGGGAGTGTTGAAAATGCAACAAGATGATGGAGCTTAGTGAAAAGAAGTCGCCTTCACTAAGTGGGCTCGCAGGCTATTTTTGGCGTAAAGTCTATTTATAGACTATGTCTATTTTTGGTCATATGGATCATGGTCTATGAGTTGCAGGATGCTATTTGTGGATGATTGGTCATGTTGGTAAAAATAGATGGAATTCTATTTTTAGACATATGGGCGGTTTCTATTTTTAGACTGCCAAGCTAAAAATAGAACAGTTGAATATTATTAGCTCTTAATAATATTTGGACTATAAACATTATCTTATCCTCTTAGAGCACTTCAGTTTGAGCTACAAATGTGGCACCTGTAGCTGTCAGAAGGAAATACTCGTTTCTTGTGGGTCAGTTGAGCTATTGCATGCAAGGATTTAGTTAGAACTCATGTGGTTGAGTTTCGGTGGAGTTGATTGTGGAGTTGATGGAGTTGTGTTCAGTTTGACTTGGTTAAACTAGTTGTATTTAGTCTAACTGCATAATACACTAGTGATGAGTTGTGTGAATTAATTATTAATTAATTCACTAATTATTAACTCATAAAGCAACTAAAGAATACATTAGTTAACTCAGTGCATGGACAGTTCAGTGGAGATAGGTGTTAGAGGTTGAGATTGCTATCAGTTGTGACTATAGTTGTGCATGAGATCTTGCACAATTAGTGGGATTGAGTAATGCCAATGAGGATTGTGTGGTTCAGACAAGGAAATACGAGTTTGCTTCAGCCATTCATCATTATTCTCATGCAGGATTGCGCAGTGGAGGTAGGCAAATAGTGGTGGAGATTTGAGGCTTCAGGTCTGAGCTAGTTTGTGTGTAATAGGTGGAGATAGTACTGAGTACTTGCGAGGAGTATTGTACTATGTATTGTTACATGTTCTCTATCATTATAATAGAGAAATAGTTGGGGGTTTTCAGCTAGGTTACATACTGTGTTAATGTGTGCATGTGATTGATGTTTCATTGTTTTTAATGCTGCTAAATTGATGATCAACATAGAGGAGGTTATGTATTATGCATGTATTCCGCAGTAGTGTATAATCGAGATAATCTCTGTGAATAAGTGTTTAATATTCAAAATTTCTATAGTGTTGGCTTCTATGGGCCTGATCTAGGTTCTGAAGAATTATTTAGCCAAGCAAATCCTGCAGCTATCGGCCCTTTCGGCAACAGCCCGTGGAGTGTGGACTGAGGTCTCACCTGAGGTAGCAAGGGAGGGTGTTGGAACCAGGTTTCCGCACC
This sequence comes from Pinus tabuliformis, assembly GCA_031772625.1. Taxonomy (NCBI): domain Eukaryota; kingdom Viridiplantae; phylum Streptophyta; class Pinopsida; order Pinales; family Pinaceae; genus Pinus; species Pinus tabuliformis. Next base: position 1,324,810,062 of record CM062818.1, on the reverse strand, counting down.
CTTGGGATGTATAGATGTGGTCTGGAGGGTTCGCGCACCGTTCTGCAGCCTCGTGCTGCTCTGTATTTGCACAGATTCAGACCCGTAATAACTTTAACCTTCTATTATCGCGTTGTTTATTGATCTAATCTATTTGATGAAGTATTATAAACCAGATCTACTTAGGAGGGTCTTTTAGCAAACATTTTACATATTTAACCCATTAGTTCACTCAGAATAAACTCAAATTCACATATATCTATAACATGCGCATATGCGCATAGATCAAATAGTTATATTAACCATTCATACAATCAGATTCGTGATAACTTAGATTGTAACACAAAATTTATAGAAGAAACTTACCTTTATTTCCACTTTAGCACCAATACATCCAGATCTTCCCTGCACACTCAGCTACAGGGGTTTGCGCACACAGCTGTGGAATCTTCTAGGCCTCTGCGCACACAACTATAGAGCCTCTATCCACTACCCAAACCCTCGACTTGGACTTACAAACGCTTTCAGACTATTCTTATAAAAAACCCATTACAATTCAGATCAAAGATCATACAACAGAACTTAGCTACTTCTACCCATAGAGCCTCGCTCTATTTATACCTTTCCCTAGACTGCAATCCACGGGCGGGCCAACTCAATTTACATTTATTTACATTATTTTTGGGTGGACTACCCTTTGACTTCAACTTATTACAAATCATGCTCCGTGCATCCTGCGAAGTCTTTATCTTATCTTTATCCAAAACTTTGGGCTTCATGATTGTTGCACGGGGCTTCTACTACCCAACAGTCCCCCCAACACAATCATTGTGACTCGTCTTGAGTCACTCAGCTGGTTTGGCCAACTTTGCGCAGAGATCAGTTAGCAGCCTCTGTGTGTCACTTGTGCTGGCAGCAAACTCTTTCGTCATTTGCTGCATTCATTCAATGTCTGTCGCTGACACCGCAGTTGTTTCCTCGTCTGTCTCCACAATGGCATACTCTGCCTGCATGTGGACTACCTTGCGCTGTATGGTGGTTGAAACCGCAAATGCCTCATCTAGCCATGGATGGAGACAAGCTTTAATCACTGCTTCCTTCTGTCTGGCAGTATGAGCTTGGATTTTCAGGTCCTAAGCCTCCTGTACCTTGGCCAAGCATTGTGTAATAGCAATAGTTTGCACGGTTCCTCTGATCTGATCGTAGGCTTGCTGGAGATCTTGGGCCTCGGTTTCCAATCGGCGAAGTGTTGGATCCTCCTGAATGGAGGTGAGCGTAACAATCGACTGAGTTAGCAGCTTGATACATTCCTCCATTGAACATGTGAGCATCACGTGCCCCAAAGTAATAATGTTTCTGTGTTGCTCTAGGATCACTGGTGGCATCGACGGTGGAACCTGTAATTTTAAGTCCGCGATCTGCACGTTGAGCTCTAGATGGATCCACGAGGCCTCCTCCTTTGTGTGTCGGAACCCAGTAGCCAATTTATGGATTTGTGTCTCAATAGGAAATTACACCACAATCTCTAGCTCACATGCACTCGAGCAAGCTTTTGCTACTAGCTTCTCCACCTGTTGCTTCTATGTGACTGCTTCATCCTGTTGGAGGCGCAATTGTTTGATATTGATTTTCTATTCTTGGAGTACTTGTTCGGCGAACCCGACCCTGGCACGGATCTCCATTGCGGCGCTGTCCTGGAGCTGTTGAAAACTTTCGTGAGGTAGAGAAGCCACTTTTAGTCTCAACCCTGTAAGTCGTCCTAGCACAGCTCGGTCGTCTGCATTTGCAGTGATCAATGCTCTTGCTGGAATCGTGATGGAATGAACCATTTGGGCCTTCAACAATGGTTCAACGACTGTCATACCAGGAACCCCTTGAGTAGCGTTGGTGCTTATTGGCGTGATCCTTATTCCAAGTTCCTGTAGCCGCATATGGAGTTCCCCAACACAATCTGCTGCTCTGACATGGCCTCGTCGATTGCATCATGAGTGGTGTCACGAACAATGTTTTCTATGTCATTTAGGTCCCCCTCGATTAAGGTGGTCACTCTGCTATCTATTTTGGATGCCTTTGCCTTCTTTCATGGCTTTGGCCATTCTGGTTGCGCTGGCCGTTTCAAAGACGAATCTATGCCAGTTGTTGGTGGTTCGTCCGCGACTGTCTTAGTGGGCGCCTTCTGATTTATTTTGTCTGTTGCCGACGCAATCCCTCCAAGTGGTGTCTTTCCTGCTGCTACCAGTGCCGCCTTCTGAGTGGCCTAAACTTCTGTGGTGAGTTGTTCATTTCGCTTTTGTTGCACGACACTCTTAGCTTCCTCCTTTTGCTACTGGATAGCAACCTCCTTGCACTCTACTACCTCTGGACCACGCCATGCCAGTGGCCAGGTATCCACAACCCTGTCGACAACATCATCAATGGCAATAAGGTGGAGTGAGGTCAATGCCTGTGCCGGGTCCTTGCACACCCTGATGTAGATACAATGCGTGTCTACTTTAAACTCAGAAATATGATTCATGCTTTCATAGGTCCCGTCGAACAGGTGGGGTATCTCATTAATCCATTGGTGCACATTCACATCCATCAGTATCCAAAAGATTTTGATGTTTTGAATTCGTCCAGCGTCCCTGGTCACCTAGAGGGAAGCATATCTAGTGGCTTCTGTCCACTCTAGGTCCAAGACAGGAAACTAGTTATCTCACATTAAGTCAGTGGTGACCAACATGATGGACAGGAGCAGCCATGCATAATGGAAGGTCTTGCCCTCCTCCTGAACCTCTCAGAAGTTGGTTAGAAACTCTTCACAAAGGAACTGTGACCAATTGAACCATACTCCAACTGCACATTCCTCAGCGAGTGCAATGACTATTGCGGGAAACTTAGTGCCATGGCATTTCCTCATTACTTTCCCTGCCAGCAATTGGGTGGAAACGTAGACTGCGTTATCTGAAATGTTATCAAGGATATACCCTCGCTGCCCCTTCACAAGCTTATACTTCTTTTTCAGGTCTTCTATCATCGCGACATCGTGTTGTGGGGGAAAGTATCCAACTCGGAATGACCCTAACCCACTCTAAGGGTGACAATTCCTTAGCAACAGCTGAAAGCAAAGCTATCTAAAGTTTCTTCTTTATGACATGCAAGAGATAAAAGGGAGAGATCCACTTACCGATGTCTTGCGCAAATGGTCGATCCTATCTCCTTTGTTTGCCGCTTGCTCCCAGCTCCAAGTCTTTTCACGGGCCCAGCTACACGAGATCCTGCAAATAAGACAAGAAAAGGAAACTACAAGAGGCATGTATGCATAAATGATTCAAGGATTAGCATAAATCAAAGACGCAAGTAAGACAATTCATCATTGAAACACATGCGAATAGAATAACCTCAAATGCTTTATTAATATATGGAAGTAAGGTTCAGGCGGTGATACAACCATGAGAGGTCCAATCCAGCATCACCTTCCCGACGGAGAGAAATCTCTTCTTCACCTCCCTCAAGCAATCACCCAATAACTCTCAACTGCAAACCAACAACGATTCTTTGCACTGAATTCCGCCCTCCAGATCCCATGGGATGAGATCCTTATATAGAGTTTTGGGGTGAAGATAAGCCAACTTGATGTGTGACTTGTTGTCCTCTTCATCTCCAGTTGTTCTTCAGTTCTTCACTTGGAGTTTCTGTCTTCCACTTGGAGTTTTAGAAGCTCTTAACTCATCATTAGGCGAATCTTATGATCAAGTGTCTTTTTGGAAGCTTCCTGGACACTGGCACTTTGAGAAAAAGATTCCTCCACATGTCCAAGTACGCCCAACGCAGGTAGCCTTTGTTCTACCTGCTATGCAACACAGGTAGCCTTTGTTGTACCTGCTATGCAGCGCAGATGCCTAGTGGAGCAGCTGCAATGATCCAAAACTGACCTGTTTTTGAGTTTTTTTCAGTGGAGAACTGAACTGTAGTGCTGTGGTTTGCTGACCTTGTTCCTCTAAGGGTAAGAACAACTTGTTTAGGGACTTTGGATCCCTTAGATTATTGACATTTCATGCTCTATGCTGTAAGGCACAAAAATGTCTATAACAGTTGCCCCCTAAAGTATGAGGTCGTTTATCGGGTGAAATGCTTTATTAGGAGGATCCGAAGTTCATTCAATCGTCGGGAGGTGACCTGTAACAAAATACAATACAATACATTATCTTTTCATACTTTCTTTTCATGATCTAGCTGAGGCGGGCATTTCCCATGCTCAGCTTTATAAATACATTTGTTGTACATAAACAGACGATCGTCTGATAAGAGACAGATAATTCTCTGCTTTTAATTATCATCCTTTTAGTAGGATAATCATCTACTGCACATGTCTATGTTTTTATCTCCTGAATATATATCGCAGCCCGGATGGATGAAACTAGATCCGGGGTCTTCAAACTTGTCCGAACTTCACTTTAGTACAAGTCGATCCATGTGAGAATTTCTTGAAGTCGAACATGGAAAGACATCGCTTGATTACCAGTCAATAATGTAAACTGTTAACAAGCGCGAGAGGAATCACCGATAATGATGATGACCCTCAAGGTACTGCAGCACAATTCACGTGGTGTGAATATAGGATCTGACGTCGAATAGCACGCAAAGTCTCCTGGTCGAAGGTCATTAATGTATACCTATCGCTGGGAGTGAGAAACTTGCCATTGAGGCATGCAAGCTTCAAAGTACTGAGGGGGTGTTCCTAGATCAACTTCTTGGATAATGAGCTGATGTCGACAAGAAGTGATCCGTCAAAGGAGGGCCTTAATGAATCCCACATCAGTGACACGGAACGGAGCTAGTGATGATTGGTGAAAACGATCTGTGAAATATGATTCAGGGTGGTGGTCATGGAAGGATGAAAGATGATGTACGGTAGTGGATGGGACCCGGTTGACACTTTCTGAATGAAATCTCTTGAACATATAACGACACTGATGAGATGGATCGGTAGCATTACCCCATGTATGGATGGTATGGCGAGACCATGGTGAAGGGACCGGTGAATGATAATAACCCAACCCGATATTTACGGAGGCAAAAGTGTCATGTTCAAGAGCGACTTGCTACCATTAAGCTTTGAGGTTCTTCCCAATTTTTCCCCAGTCATTTCTGACCAGTACCTCTTTATTTTTTGACAAGCTTGAGGAGGATAACATATGCTTGATCTATAACCTGCCCTTCGGGCAAGCCCATCGCTATGTTTTAACGAGCCTAGCGATAGGGAAACTCGTTCTTGTCTAAAGACAAGTTTGTCGCTATCTAATATTTTTAACGAGCCCAACGACGAAGACGACTCGGTTCTTTTCATTTTTAGAGAGTCTGAAAAGTGTACATAAAGTAGACTCCAGGGGTCCTTTTTCGTCATCTAATTCCTTAAGTCCGAAAAAGTATAAAACAATACAGAAGGGATGAATGTTCGATATCTTTATCGAGCCGAACTAGACAAGCGCTCGATCTTTTTGTGCAATAATCCCTCAGGTCCAAAAAGATTAAAATCTAGAGGAGGGATAGCTCTTCCGGTCCTTTTAACGAGCTGGAAGGCCAAAACTCAGCAAACTTTTCATTTTTTACGAGTCAGTGAAAAGAGCTCAAAGAAGACTCGTCTTTTGAGGAACGAGTGATAAACAAGGATAGCAACAGATTCCAGGTACAGGTTGGAATTTTCCAATCATGGCAGTATTACAAGGATGGCTAAGTGGGATCACCCTTCGCAGCTGTTCCTCAAAATAGGTAAACAATCAAGTGGATGTGAATGATCGGCCAAATGAAAAGTGGAGGTGACGGTGCACAAACACGACCAAGGCTTTTATGGCTGATGAATTTACGGTCTCAAATGGTTATTTACCGGTTCATTTTTTCTGAATGAGCTTGAACACTGGGGGAAGCCTGCTCACAAGCTTATGTTTATTTTTTAACGAGCATGAATTTCCGCATTAAAACTGCTCGGATTTTGCGTTTATTTTTTAACGAGCATGAACTTTGCCAAAACTGCTCATTTTTACCAGTCATAAAGTAGTAAGGTCTCATGGAAGATTCCTATTTTTTCAGGAGCTTCATCTCCCTATGCTTTGCTCCATATCCTCTCTTTATGCAAGTTGGGTATCGGCCCATCCTACGGGTTAGCGGGGTTAGTCCTACCTAAAACTAAAAAGCCGCCCGAGCTTGCATTCCAAGAGGTTTGCATGCCCCCAGGTGTAAGTCTAATTTCAAGGCTGCCCCTACTTTTCCGTCAAAAACCTTTGTTTTCAACAGGTGAGGCTTACCTCTTTCAGGTTACCCAAAGATTGTCCTGCTAATTCTTTCAAACAGAGACTTTCTTCGGCGATGTCTATCATTAGGGTACACAAAGATGGTTACAATTTGTTGCAGCAATAGAATCTCTTTCTTTGGAGGCTGCCCCTACTTATCCTCTAAAACATTTGTTTTAATGGGTGAGGCTTGCCTTTTATCCAAAGATGGTTACTACTTGCTGCCGCAAACGGATCCCCTCCTTTGGTAGAGCCTACCTATTTAGACAAAGGTGAATGACGACGCTTCGCCACACACTTAACTTTAACAAAAGAATCTTTTTCCAGAACAACCCCACTCCCAATTACCCCTTCTGAGAGCCCATCTCTCTCTTTGTCTTCTTGTCCTTCTTCTCCATGAAGATGGCTCAGAGGAAGATTCACAAAGATGAAGGAGGGGATGGGGTACGGACTAGTCATATTCTCCCGCGGAAATTCTACTTTACACCCAAGGTTTCTTCTGCCTCCAGAGCAGACCAGGATGCATGCCCCCTGGGTTCCGGCCTTCCTTTCCTGAATCACTCGCCTTCATCAGGAAGAAGAACCGGAGGTAGAGACCTTCCTTGATCGAAAAGACCATTGAGGATAGGTATGTGACTACTTGCGATGCGCGATCCCGGAAGTGAAAGTTGGTCTACGAGCTTGACCATCCTTCCTTCGTATGGAAAACACATTATTCGAAAGAGCAAGGAGACTATTGCTTCCATGCAATATATGTAGTCTCGTCCAAGGAGTAGGTTATAATCCAAGGGTCCTTGGACGACCATCAAATTCATCTTGACAGCCTTCCCTTTCAGTGCAATAGGCACACTAGGTAGAATCCCTAATGGTCGACTGGTTCCTCTGTCGAAACCCGAGAGATTTCTTGTCTCAGGCAAAAGCGCCGGGCAACCCAGTGCTTTCCAAGCAATAGAGGACAGGATACTCACAGATGCCCCTTCATCAATGATAGTTCCAGCCATCACCATTTTGTATATTTGGACTATAATTCTAAATGGTATACTGGCTGGTAACCGGGGTCTGCCTAGTTGGTTCCAATCAAAGGACACAACTAGGTTGCTTGGTGGTGGGACCGAATATACGGCCGGATATGATCCTGACGACGCTCCTTCCTGCGATAAAGGAGTGGGCACATTGCCCTGATGTTCATCAGAATCGGTGTTGACGAAGAGGACCTGGACGGTGTCATCCTTACTCTCTTTGGTAGGGGTGTCAACTGAAGATGAATCCTCAGTGATTGTGGTATGTGAAGATGAAACTTCTGAAGGGAGAACCGGGTCAACTGCCGTTTCGACCTTTGGACTTTCGTCCGGTCCGGATTCAGTAGGTTCACTTTCAGCGACTGACACTTCAGCTGGCCCTATGAGCGGGGCAGCTGTATTTTCGACCAACGAAGGACTTGGCGCGAGTTTTTGATATCCAGGAGGAAGTAGCACCGGTGCCACCGGTTGATCTTCCAAAACTCTCTTTGCTTCGTCTAAAAAGGGACAACGGCGAAGGGTGTGATTGCCTTCACACAGTTCGCAGGGGAATCTCATTCCCCTTCGTCGTCTGCGACCTTCACTTTCGTTGGTCGACGGTAAGCATTCAACCTGGTTGTCAGAGGTTGACGCTTCCGAATCGTGCAAACGAGGGGACCAGTCCCTTAGTATCCGGGGAATACTGGGACAATCACTGTGGAAGTGGTTCCCTCTACATATGACACATGGTGATTTGGGCCCGGTCCATGCTGTGTGTGGGTTTTTATTAGATACCTTCTGCTTGCCCCCAGGCGCCTTTGGCTCCTTCTGCTTCTTTTCTTTCTTCTTCTTTTCCTTTTTCTTTTCTATGGGCGTCGCGCTTTCGGCGGCTTGACCTTTCGAAGAAGAAGGATCGGAGGAAGGCGTATAAGAAGTGGAAGGCTGGAGGGTAGCTCTAGACGGGTCTAACTGTCGACTCGACTGTTCAGGAACCGTGGTGGTCTGAACTACAGCGGTTGAGAATAGCCAAACTGGCAGGCCAATTGTCAGCCCTGGAAGTGACAATGTGGCCATGTGGGGCGCACCAACTTCTCCCCAAGAGGAGAAAGGGCTAGGGGTCCCATCATGCGGAATCCCTTTGTTGGTGTGCTCCATGTTCTCAACTTTAAGATCAACGTAGGAATCAGGGGTAATTATGTTCCGTTTAAGATGAATTTTATATGACGACGCTTTAGACACAACTTGCTTTTTCACTTTTTAAGAGTCGAGAAAAAGCTAAAGATGACTCTAGTCTCCTTCGATGTATTAACGAGCCCGAAGTGACAAATGCTCGGATGGACTTTTTCAGTTATAGAGTTTGAAAAAGGCCAAAAGAAACTACTCTGGAGTTCTAGGCAAGGGTGTGCCAAACCTTTCGCGAAACCACAGAATACGTTTTACGGTACGAGTGGTCGATCTTCGTGAATGCTGTGTTCACTGCATCGCGATCAGTAGGGCGGCCGACACGGCTTCCTATGGATAAAGGCTTTGTTCCTATAGGGGTCCCCCAATATACGTGACAATACGCGGGGGCACAAGTCCGTATTAGTGCTATCGTCCCTCAGGAGGAATCACCAACCTTCGTAGAGATCGACAGTCACTATGTTTAACGACGTCGGTTCACGTCTCTACCTAGACCTCTACTGTGTTTCGTTATGTTTCAAAGCGTTGTTAGATAAATTCAGTTCTTTTTAGGTTGATCTTGCTTAGCAGTTTGCCTTTATGGATCACCACGTGATGTATGAGACAACGCCTAAATGCAGTCTAAGAATGATAAGCAAGCTTTTTTCAATTCTTTCAACTTATGAAAACCTTAACTACTGAAGGAAAAGAAAGACATCATCTTTTCAAACAGATCATAGAGCACACACTGATGCACTTTTCCTAAATCGACATGCAAACTGTCAAAATGCACATGCACAATGCAAGTATTTCTTTTCTTCTTCCTTAATGTTGATGTATACAAAAAGAAAGTTGTTGTATAATTTCGAATTCGATTTCAAGCGTAAGAAAACAAGTATTGTCCAATAATCAAAAGAACACCTTAAGATTCACTCGTTTCAACACAAGAAACACTGAAATTCGAACCATATAACGAAAGCAAATGCTCAAGCAGCTATGAACAGCAATAAACTAGCTCTTAGAATCACAACGACACTTTCTCACAGGTCTAGATCCAAGAGGTCATAGCAAGACTAGTTCGCTTTCGCTATGGGAAACAGTGAATGACAGCAAGAAATACAAGAAGAAAAATCACGGTTTCTTCATACAACTGAGGGGGAATGAAGGCAAAGAGAAGTGGTTTCAGCTGGGTATACAGGCTGACAACAGGCTGCAAAAACAATACTGAAAACTGGGCAACAGACAATGGGTAATCCCAGCTGCACAAGGCAAAACTGGATCAACGCAGGTGCTGCACTGTCAATCTGAGATGCAGCGCAGGTAGCCCCTTCGGGACCTGCGTTGTCAGTGCAGGTAGCCTTTGTTGCAGCTGCACTGATGAGACAACTCTCGTCTCTCTCAGATTCCGGCTCACAGTTTGCTAAAAAATGAACGGTTTTTGGCCAAATCAGTTGCTATCAGTCAAGTATACTCTAGAGGATGATTAAAGGAAGGTGAACACTATCACAAAGAGCAAAAAAGAGTCCTTGTGGATCAGCTCTTCAAATCATAAACACGCCCAGCACTGGGCTAGAGTAGTTGCCCTCTACTTTGCATTCGAAGGACTCGCATGCAGTTCGATTCGGTAGTCTTTTGTTTAAGAAATGAATAGCAAGAAAAACAAGCTACCAACAAGACACGATCCCCAGTGGAGTCGCCAGTCTGTTGTGGGGGAAAGTATCCAACTCGGAATGACCCTAACCCACTCTAAGGGTGACAGTTCCTTAGCAACAGCTGAAAGAAAAGCTATCTAAAGTTTCTTCTTTATGACATGCAAGAGATAAAAGGGAGAGATCCACTTACCGATGTCTTGCGCAAATGGTCGATCCTATCTCCTTTATTTGCCACTTGCTCCCAGCTCCAAGTCTTTTCACGGGCCCAGCTACACGAGATCCTGCAAATAAGACAAGAAAAGGAAACTACAAGAGGCATGCATGCATAAATGATTCAAGGATTAGCATAAATCAAAGACGCAAGTAAGACAATTCATCATTGAAACACATGCGAATAGAAGAACCTCAAATGCTTTATTAATATATGGAAGTAAGGTTCAGGCGGTGATACAACCATGAGAGGTCCAATCCAGCATCACCTTCCTGACGGAGAGAAATCTCTTCTTCACCTCCCTCAAGCAATCACCCAATAACTCTCAACTGCAAACCAACAGCGATTCTTTGCACTGAATTCCGCCCTCCAGATCCCATGGGATGAGATCCTTATATAGAGTTTTGGAGTGAAGATAAGCCAGCTTGATGTGTGACTTGTTGTCCTCTTCATCTCCAGTTGTTCTTCAGTTCTTCACTTGGAGTTTTTGTCTTCCACTTGGAGTTTTAGAAGCTCTTAACTCATCATTAGGCGAATCTTATGATCAAGTGTCTTTTTGGAAGCTTCCTAGACACTGGCACTTTGAGAAAAAGATTCCTCCACATGTCCAAGTACGCCCAACGCAGGTAGCCTTTGTTCTACCTGCTATGCAATGCAGGTAGCCTTTGTTGTACCTGCTATGCAGCGCAGATGCCTAGTGGAGCAGCTGCAATGATCCAAAACTGACCTGTTTTTGAGTGTTTTTCAATGGAGAACTGAATTGTAGTGCTGTGGTTTGCTGACCTTGTTCCTCTAAGGGTAATAGCAACTTGTTTTAGGGACTTTGGATCCCTTAGATTATTGACATTTCATGCTCTATGCTGTAAGGCACAAAAATGTCTATAACACATCGCCACTTCTATCAGCAGTTTCCTGGGGGTCTCTTCCTTGGCAGGGAAGGTGCGAAACCTGATGAACAAGTTCAGTTGTGATGCGAACGGGTTTGCCGACCCATAATATTTCCTCATGAACCAAACAGAGCAACTGCTTTATGACCAACATTGTGATAGGGGGCCAAAGAAAGTGAGGAATAGACAAGAGACAAAGCAACCTAGCTTTGTCCACCTTCCGCAGCCACTACTTTGGCTGTAGCATTGTCACCGTCTCTTCTACACTCTACTCCATCAATGCGTCAAACTCCAAGTGGGAAAATTTTACTGTATCTACGAGGTCCCAATCTTCGAATTTCATTGTTGCAATGCGGCCAACCACTGAGCTTTTCACTGGGACTTCTTTTGGAAGAGACGGGGTAACGAGTATAGTGTCGACTTCATCCAGGTTTGTAGATACCTTTGCCTTCCCCTTGCTTGGAAACACATACTTGGGTTGTTGCACTAGCTGGATGGGATCCTCTTCAAGGTTTACTTCTTCGACATATGTGGGAGAACCTTCTGCTTCCTTGTCGCTCTCAATTGTGACAATTTTACCATTTTCCTTCATTGTGAACTTGCTAAAGTGTAGGTGTCGTGGCGACCTTCTTACTGATTCTGGAACCTGAGGGTCCTTCCTGGTCTTCAGCGTCCGGGGTGATTTAGGGAGCTCGGCTGCTTGCAGCGTGGTTGTCTATGGACTATCTATGGTAGGGTTTTTCACTTTGACGATTGCTTCTCGGTAATGTTTTGGCAATGCCTGAAACCATAGACTTTCTTCAAGTTGCTTGTCACTCACCTTGCGTTTGTCTCGGACCCAAGGCGGATTTCTTGTAGGACGGTAAAGCGTGGTGGTGTGACCCTTACTATGATTATATATGATTTCAAATTTAAAATCAGTTGTTCGCCCTTGCGGCAACTCATAAATGCGATTTTGGTGGTTATTCATATCATGAACAATACCTACAATGGTCGCTTTCCATCTTTCCTTCACGGCAGCGAATATCCAGGGACGTAGGTGCGATCTTTGTATGTCATGTAGCTTCGTAGCATCCTGTTTTATAGTCTCATGCCCTCTTCCAACTGCATGGGGCACTAGGACTGGGCTTTCTACGAATAGTCAGGTGGGCAAATCCCTCGTGCAGGTCTTTCGTTTCCCAACTAGCCTGGGCTGCGAGCACCCTTTGCATTCCCTCGGTTCTGATAATGGATTTCGGTGTGTGCATCCTTGTCCTCCTGGGTACAAGTGCAACCATGCTAGCAAGGTCATTGCTTGTAGCAGGGTATGAGAGCCAGCCATGTCCATTCCCTTTTCTAGTTCCTTTGTGCAGTCCATGGTCGTGACTTCTAACTGCAGTTTATCAATTGCTTCATCTAGCTTTGCACTCTGTGCTCGGAGTCTAGCCCCTGTTTCTTCTAACTTACCAAGTTGCCTTTTACCATGCAAAATGGCTGCCCAGAGCTGCTGAATCCTTTCGCGGATGTTGTCACCGGTAGGGTGAGCTGTATCTGTGCTAGTTTGTTTGGTCGTAGAGAGACTTCCTTGCTTGGTCGTGCGAGCCTTCGTTCCGCGCAACTCTGGTTGGATTGAGGGTCACCCGATGTGCACCTGTACTCTTCATTGTTGATGAACGACCGCTCTATACCCACTTGGCTGCTGCACACATCCTCAAATTCGTACCTGGAACTGCCTCCTGCATCTCAGCTTCTGTGCCCCCCCTCCGAGTGCACGCGGCGCATCTTCCTGCGCACCACGCTATTCCTGTGCTACACATAAAACGCCAGTTTGCCCTTCATTCGTTACACCATTCTCTGCTAACTGTTGTCTTTCCTCTATGATCACGCGTCGCAATGATAAGAGCATCATATTACAGTTAAGTGTCGTAACTTCCTGCAGCCGGTTCAGCCATCGCTCAGTCTCCTCATCGGAATCCACTGTGCAGGTGCTCTTGCACTCCCACAAGATTCTTCCATCGTCTGTGGACTGCACCCGACCTAGGTCTTGCACTGTTATCTGATAGATGCAATCCAGTTCGTCATCACTTTCCTTGTCACGCACGAGTTCGATGTAGCGCTCTCTTACTGTTGGTTCCAACGGAACTACTACCTGCAGTGACTTCTTTTCGAATGTCATTTTCCGTCTCTTTAAATTAATGATCCCTTTCATGTCCGTTGCCCAATCAATTCCGAGCAATGCAGGGTAAGGATTACTGTCATCCACAATCTCTATGACTTCAAAATCGGTTTGTGTACTTACGCCTTCGATGTCCACGGTCACTCCTTGCAGTCAGCCCATTGGTAAGATCTTTTGTTGGTTGGCCATTTGTAGATGAATCAAAGACCATTGTAGTGCGGGCTTGCCCATGCACTCCCATGTTTGTTTAGGAAACACGTTCGCATCCGAGCCCAAGTCCAAGATGACCTGATCCATTTCATATTCACCGATTTGTGCTGTAAGTCTCATCTCTCATCCGATGTGCAGAGCATGTCTTCCTATTTTTCGGACTACATGCAGCTCGCCCGATCCGGCGCACCTAGTGATCAGTGCTTGTAGTCCTTCCAAGGCTTTACTATCACGCAACAGCTTCATGCAAGTTTCGAGAAAGGTAGTAATCATGGAGGGGTCCAATCCTGGCTCCGTTTGATCCCTCCTACCTAGAGTGGAGGCTTCCGCGAAGCTCCTTTGAGCTTCCTTTAGTGTCTTCATCCCTTGTTCCTGCTCCGAGTCAGGTTCCTTTGTAGGTGCGTCGCACCTTTTTCCACTATCTGCACGCTTTTGTCGCGGGTTCCCTCTTATGGTTGTGCCGCTCCCCAGTACCATATTTATACTGGGGTCCTCTTCACGAGGTTCTGATCGCATCATTTGGACAGTCTGGGTTGGAGTAGCTGGTAACACTCCCTTCTCGTGCATTTGGGAAATTAACGTTAGACAGCCTACCTTTTCATGATCAAACTACTCATAGTAGGGGCACGAGATCCTGGTCGGGTTAGTGCAGTCACGAGCGTAGTGTCTTGGCCCTCCATAGTTATAACATATCAATTATCCATGGCCTTGCGCGGTCAATGCGCGGTCCTGCAGCGCGCTAACTAAGTTAGCCTTCTTGATGTTATCATTTGTGATACCTTGAGCATCCCATACAAACTTTATCACAAACCAGAACCGTCCTGGTTCCTCATTCCCTACACCCTTAAATATTGGTAGCTTAACTGCACCTGCCATCCCGTCCTTTGGGGATGGTAGGGTTGGAGGTGGGGTCGGTGTTGGAGTGGACGGATTTGATGTAGGGGAAGCGAGTGGTGGCGTGGACAGAGGTGGTATCAGTGGGAAGTTCTTTCTGATCAACTGGACCGCACTTCCTGGTGAGAACCTCGCGAGCTCCTCCTCGCTTTCTCATGAAATAGAAGCTAAAGGACTGTTCTCTACCCCTCTCATTCTGCGATAACCTCTTCTGCTCCACGTTACTCCAGACATCAATAAACACGCATAATCTATTTTTCACACAACAACATCTTAATCCAAGTATTCAATGATTTGATAAACCTACCTCGAGGTCCTTGAAGAAATCACCGCCTCTGCTTCACTATAGCTCACAGTTGTATCTATCGTGAACTCAGTGATAAATCCTCCTATTACCCGATCCAGCTAATGATCTAATGTGCACACGATTTTATCTTCGGTGGCTTCTAGCCTGTGCAACAGTTCCGGAGTCCACACAATAGGCTGGTCCAATCTGCACCTTCCTACCTATCAGCTAGCCTTGCGATCCACTCATACAGCTCTACTGGAAATGACGTGAAGAAGATTTTGTGAATGTCTATGAATATATAACGGTCCAACCAATCTTCCTCTGATACTCACGGTTTTCTGTTTTCTTGAACTGTGAACTCGTGGAGTTTCAGATCCCACCACTCTTCAATTTATTTCTTTGTAGGGTTCTAGTGTTCCCACATGAGACACCCCTCAGGCATATCTCGGTCCCAGCAACAGAATCATTTGTTGGCTTATATGGGCCTGACCCAGGTTCAGAAGAATTATTTAGCCAAGCAAATCCCGCAGTCACCGGCCCTTTCGGCAACAGCTCGCAAAAGCGCGGACTGAGGTCTCACCCGAGGTAGCAGGGGAGGGTGCTGGAACCAGGTTTCTGCACCCTTGGGATGTCTAGATGTGGTTTGGAGGGCTTTCGCACCATTCTGTAGCCTCACGCTACTCTATATTCGCGTAGATTCGGACCCGTAATAACTTTAACCTTCTATTGTCGCGTTGTTTACAGATCTAATCTATTTGATGAAGTATTGTAAACCGGATCTACTTAGGAGGGTCTTTAAGCAAACATTTAACAAATTTAACTCGTTCACGCACTCAGAATAAACTCAGATTCACATACATCTATAACATAAGCATATGCACATAGATCAAATAGTTATATTAACCATTCATACAGTTAGATTCACGATAACTTAGATTGTAACACAAAATTTATAGAAGAAACTTATCTTTATTTCCACTTTACCACCAATACATCCAAATACGCCCTCGCTGCGGAAACTTACAGGGCTCTGCGCACATAGCTACAAAGCCTCTATCCACTACCCAAACCCCAACTTGGACTTACAGATGCTTTCAGACTATTCTTCTCAAAAACCCATTACAATTCAGATCCAAGATCATACAACAGAACTTAGCTACTTATACCCATAGAGCCTCGCTTTATTTATACCTTTCCCTGGACCACGATCCACAGGCGGACCGACTCAATTTACATTTCTTTATATTTTTTTTGGGCGGACTACCCTTTGACTTCAACTTCTTACAAATCGCGCTCCATGCATCCCGCAGAGTCTTTACCCTATCTTTATCCAAAAATTCAGGCTTCATGACCATTGCATAAGGCTTCTGCTACCCAACATCAAGTGACATGGTCTTCATTATGCAATATCCATAGATGGAAAAGCATACATTTTGAATGGAATTTGAAAAAAATTGAAGAGAACAAAACTATGGCGTAGGGGACTTTCTCTTCTTAGTATTACAAATAACTTATATAAGATTACATTGGAAAAATCAGTAATAAATGGCTTGACTTAAACTCGACTAACTCAAACTGAACTGGGGCACTTGGAGGGACAGTTTTGACACCTAACAGGTGGTTGGGATTAGATTCTCCAACACTCCCCCTTAATTTCAACCACATAAAAATTCAATTAAGATACCTACCGGTCTATGTCTCAGCTAGGTTTACAATTTAAGAATTGACTTCAACTTTTCTTCTTCTCTTTTTCTAGATCCTATAACCAATAAATTGTTTCAACTTTTTCTCTTTGTTGTGTCCTTCAAACCTCTACTTATTCATTTGTTGGTGCAGATCTTCCATTCTTCCAAGATGTCTAAGAATATCCCGGACTTCTTTAGAAAACAACTTGTATGTGAGCTGTTGCCATATATTACCTTATGTAGTGTTCTTTTCATCATCTATCTGCTGCAATATATAAAAACATATTTCTTTAGGACTCCAATACCTGAAAATTTCATTAATTTGTTCATCATCCAAGCTATCTTCAAGGTTCATTTCTGCAGCTTCTCTACAGGCTTTCTCAAGGCATGGTGTTGCAAGCCATGATTCAAGGAAATTCTACTCTTCTTCGTAATCATTTTGTGTACCTGCACATTGGAAATCAACATTAGAATTAAAAATATTTGCAGAACCACATTGGTTTTGTTCCTTTTGCTCTGTAATGAGAACTTCCTTTTGTTGCACTTCTAGCTTGCCTTTTGTCTTTGTCTCTGTTTTCTCTTTGTGGGCTTCCTTCTTTGCCTCCTCCTTTGTTTCTGTCTCTTCGACTTCTTTACTAACCTGTGTTGTTGCAAACATGTTGTCTTCCACTTACTCAATTGGGCTTTGCTCACTGAATAACATCATGTCTATATGATGTTTTTGATGCATCACCTGCAACCATTCATCATTAGCCAACAATTATTCATCAAATTTTACATTAGCATTGACTGCTCCAATCGCAGTTTCATTGTCATCAACAAGATCTATTGTTAGATTCACTAAACTTTCATTACCAAGCTCTGTTGCTGGATTTACCAAATCTTCATCAACAAGCTTAGTGGTTGGAATCATCATATTGTCATGAGCAAGCTATGTTAATGGAATCAACATATCTCCATCCACTTGTGATCGTGCATAGTGGGATTCATGAGCATCTACATGCTCCTTCTCTCTTTCTTTTGTGAATTTTTCAGAGACATCATCCACTAGTGGCTGAGCATAGTGGGATTCAACAAACTTTTCATCTGGTTGTAGATCTCCTATTGTAGATCCACCTTCATCTTCAACTTCAATGCTCCTCCTTGCACCAAAACATCTCTCAAGGGTATTCAAGGCCTCCTTAGTTGTCTTGGCTTTTGAAATAAGGGGAAGAACTTTGTCATCGACAAATTATTTTATGCATTTCAATTCAAAGACATCATTTTTCCTCTTCACTTCCAGATCTAAAAAAATCTCAAACATCCCCTGCTTTCTAGCCTCTTGGATTTTCCCATTTGTTTGTGTTGGCTCACTACCACTTAACAAGCAAAACAAACTATAGACATTGCATCTAACTGTTTTTGCTCCCTAGCTTCCACAAACAAACGAATCTACAAATTGTTGTTGTTGGTTAGCATTAACTAGCGTTGTTGTTTTGTGATGAGTATCCGGGTTGAGTAAAATTTTTGCTATTGCAAGAATTGTTGTTGGTGACCAACATTGTTGTTTTCGTATGAGAATAATTTCAAACGGTATCCCTTACCTCTGGTTGCTATTTTCTTTGTAACTACATTATGGGTAATATAATCTTCAGAGTTATGTTCGTTTCTCGCTGATACCGTGGTTAACATTGCCGCGCAGTGCGTTCTCCTCAATCAATTTTATATCCAGCCATTCACCTTTGGACAAGTAAAATGTATAATACTTTTCCAGCTCCAGTAATCATGGCATATATCTCTCCATTGCGCATGAGAGCGCACGGTCTCTATGTGATCGAAATACCCAGTCGATAGTGGACTGTCGAGGGCAACAACTTCATTGTAGAGGGTGATTCCTTAAAAGATCAAAATTCTGTTGTACTGAAAATTTTAAAGAATGTTAGCAAAGCGTTTGATCGAATCTCTGAACCAAAAATATTCTTTTGAGCAAAAATGTTGGGGTAATTTCTTCATCTGGCAGTAGGCTGACTTACCACTTCAGTGATATCAAGCATGTTTCCAACAGTTTGCATTCCCTGTCGCGAAAATCAGAAATCTGAAATCAATGTCAAGACACAGAAGCAGGGCAAGATCGGGATTTGAAGGGTTGAGGGCGCATGGCAAGTGGAAAATACCTGTACGCCCTCTTCCCGCGCTTATTCAAATTACCTTTGTAGAATTTAATTTATGTTCTGTTTTAGGATTGTGTTTCTCCAAATCTGACATTGTTAGTTTTTTTTTTTTTTTTAACTAAGTATGTATTAAGCGAAAATTTTGTTTCGGCTCCTTTCTACTTATTATAGCTCCTGCATGGTGGGATTACACATCGGTTGACCCATTACTAGTTTAGTCCAATATGAAATATGGTTTCATTTAATAAGATTTAACTTTATAATAATTTTTTTTTTTCAAAAAAAATTTATTGACATTTATTGGTTGTGAAATTAAGATTTATTAGCTTTGCTACATAGAACCGCTCGGGAGAGGTGGGAACTTTTTTTTTACATGTCCGTTATTCACCCCATTTCCGGGGAGGTAGCACAAGAATCGAACCCAGGTAGCACAAGAATCGAACCCAAGATCTCCAGTTCGATTAGACTTCATTTCCACGGCCATTGCCACTTGATCTACCCCATGGGGACTCAAGGGAGAGGTGGGAACTTTGGAATTGTATGGGAAGGTTACCTTTTTAAAGGGCGCTTCAATGGGAACTTGGGAAAGTTCCGAGAGCTTTGAATACTGTTTTTTTTGGACTTCCTGGGTTCCCTAAGGTTGGGGAATACAAAGGCTGTAGAGAAGTATGTTGAACTTCCCACAAATCATGAGCCTATGTTGAAACCTTCACTAGAAGAAAGGCCAAAGACATCTTTAACACCAATATTCTATATGCCTATGTTGAAACCTTCACTGGAAGAAAGGCCAAAGACATCTTTAACACCAATATCCTATATGCCTATGTTGAAACCTTCACTAGAAGAAAGGCCAAAGACATCTTTAACACCAATATCCTATATAAAAGCTTTAACACCAATATTCTATATGCCTATGTTGAAACCTTCACTGGAAGAAAGGCCAAAGACATCTTTAACACCAATATCCTATATGCCTATGTCGAAACCTTCACTGGAAGAAAGGCCAAAGACATCTTTAATACCAATATCCTATATAAAGGTTGTAAAAGAAAGGCCAAAGACATCTTTAACACCAATATCCTATATGCCTATGTTGAAACCTTCATTGGAAGAAAGGCCAAAGACATCTTTAATACCAATATCCTATATAAAGGTTGTAGAGAAGTACGCTGAACTTCCCACAAAACATGAGCCTATGTTGAAACCTTAACTAGAAGAAAGACCAAAGACATCTTTAACACCAATATCCTTAATTGAGAAACTTGATCAATCTCTTGATGGGTTAAGGAAGCTTGTGGCACTTCCACGTAAGCTCATGAATATTTTTTTTGTTGTTTATGTATATATATCGCAGAAGATTGTGTGTGCATATTGTATGTGGGAGTCAATGCTTAAACATTAGAGCTGTTTTTTCTCCTAAGAATAACTAGAGAAACATGTAAAAGAACTGATAATAAATGTGTGCATATTGTATGTGGCATTTAATGCTTAAACATTAGAGTTGTTTTTCTGGTAAGAATAACTACAAAAACATGTCAGAGAAATGATAATGAACTTGACATTTTATATATATAAAAAGGAGAGACTAAAAGAGAAATCTAAAAAATATATTTATATAAAAAAATTATACATTTAAATTGATTTTAATATTTGAATATTTTGAATCAATATTAATTTTAATTATTATATAAATTATATAATTAAAAACACATTTTTAATTTTTAAATTTATTATATAATATTACTGTTCAGGATTAGCCGTTTCCTGTAATAATTAGAAAAACCTCTAACTATTCTTGTTTCCAAAAACTCAACAAAAGTTATTAAAATTTTAATCACTGCATCATAATTAGTTACTTTAGTGACTTGCAGCCTACTATGCTCCTCACTGCAAAACCACATTAATTGACATATAACTGGAAATTGGCGGTTGTACAACGATTGTCTGATACAATAATGATGTACAGTCCAATTAACCTCACAACTTATCCAAATGGTGGTCGGAGGCACACAATGATTGTCTGATATAATAATGATGTACAGTCCAAATAACCAAACCGTGGTTGGAGGCACATAAAAAATTAATTGTGTTCTGCAAGAGTAATGAGTTTAATTTGCAATCATACTGTGCAATCTTTTTTTTTGTTTGCAAAAATATTATTCCAATGGTAATAATTGAAAAAACATTAAATGAAATTAATGTGTATATGAAACAATATGGTTTGAAATTATTATAATATATTTAATTATTTTCATATTATTATTAAATTAATAATATTAAAAATATAATTTATATAATTTTATTATTTAATTTAATTTAATAATATTTATATTCATATTAAATTAAATTAATATTTAAGTTAAATTAACTTAAATTTAATTCATATGAAAAATTAATTTAACTTAAATATGAATATTAATTTATATTAATTTAAATATATTCATTGTATAAATAATAAATTTAAATTTAATTTAGATTATTTATGTTATATTAATAATTAAATCAATATCAATTAATATGAATATAAATTTAGTTTATTAATTTAGATTAATTTGATTATTTATGATTGTATAAATAACATTGTGTATGAAATAATTTATGTCAATTATTGATATGATGGTTTGAAATTATGTTTTTAATTTTTGGTTTAAATATTTATGATTTATGAGTTTGGTTTTTTTAGCCATTTATTTTAAAATATCAATTCATACATATTTTACATTAGTGGGGTAGTGAGGAGACAATTAAATAACCCTTAACTTTAGCTATTTCACTGAAATTTTACTTTGTAATTTTAGTTATGCAACTAAAATTTTATGAAATTGGATTTATAACAAATCCAACCTTGCAACAAAGGAGGCAAAATAGTTATAATATCAAGAAGGACAACTCTCAAAGAAGACATATATATTGACATGAGCTCCCCTAAGTGTTATTAATCTTTCACAACTACCAAATTTTTTCTTTTATAATCATCTAACATTCCACAACTTGCATATTCTATTATTATTTTTCTTACGAACCACATTTCAACACCTAATTAAGGAGACAAAATAGTTATAATATCAACAAGGACAACTCTCAAAAAAGACATATATATTGACATGGGCTCCCCTACATTTTATTAATCTTTCACATGTACCAAATTTTTTCTTTCATATTTTTTCTTGTTGACATCCTTCAACCAATAAAATTTAATTATCAATGGCCGTATGCCTTCACTAAAAGATTATTTTTCTTACTAATCACATTTCAACATCTAATTATTTATTATTAACATGCCTAACTCTTTCTATCTAATTTAATCATATTTAAATTAAACCACAAAAACTAACTACACTTTATATAAAAAAAAATTTAAAATAATTTTTTTTTAATATTTTCTGTGTAAAGATAATTATAAGCTAAGCCTAAAACCCTGTAATTCATAACCTCACTCACTAATCTTTCTCTTTTTTAAATCTAAATTTCCCCCGTATTTTGGTTTCATAATTTTATTTCTTTTTAATTTTATATAGGATCCTCAATTTTTTGCAAATTTACTTTTTACTATTCTCTTCCTTTCATGTTTCCTTGTTATTTATTGGATTTTCAACCATTCAAGGTCTTTATTAATTAGTCCCCCGTCTCGGTTTATATTCTTGTTATTGGATTTTCAACCATTCAGGGTCTTTATTAATTAGTCCCCCGTCTCGGTTTATATTCTTGTTTAGGTTAAATTGAATATATTATTTAATCCAAATGTTCCTTTTGGCCATTGAGTGCACACTAAAAGTTTTATAATCTCGTATATTTTATGGGTCGAAAATAAATGATTTATTTATTTCTATTTATAATTTATGATTCTTCAATTTTAATTAAAAATTATTTTTATTAATTAATATTTTAAATTTATTTATTCATTTTATTAATAATTAATCTAGGATAAATTTTATATTATTAAATTAATTATTTTAATTTTTTTTATTAACAATTGAATTCTAATATATCTTTAACACATATTTAAAATTATATATATATATATATATATATATATATATATATATATATATATATATAATATATATATATATATATATATATATATTATACTTTATTTAATCTCCAAAAATAAATGTAGTACACACCTTTACGCATAATTATTATGTATAGTCATTCTATTACAACAAGATCTTAATTTTTTTTGAAAAATTTTAATTCTATTACAAGGAGATTTTTAATTACCAAATGGAGTTGTTTTTAGTGTGATTTTTTGGAAGGTTTTAGGGTGGGTTTTTCCGGTCAAATTTCTCTAAAATGTGGCAGGAATAATCGTGTGCAATCGAAGTGCCCTAGGGGTTTTCCAGGGTGCTGAATCCATATATAAGTAAAAAAAACTAATTTAAATAACACAAATCAAGATTTCGCCTCAAATTTTTCCACCTGATTCTGGCACCTAAAAATCTCCATTACCAAATATGTGTTAACAAAGTTTTATTATTCCAGCAAAATATAGGGTTTCCTACAATGTTATTTTCGGACACTGGTGAGAAAACGGGTTAGTTCCATTTAAAGAGGCGTTATATGTGATATCAAAATTTTAGATATAAGTATTTATGTGTTTATGATATTATAAATTTAAATAATTTTTGTTGGGAAAAATAATTATGTTTATAGATATGTTGATTTTGGTACAATTCTTTTAGAATTTTAATTTAATTATTAATAATTATTAGCTAGTAAAATTCTAAAATATTCATAATAGTATACACAAATGTTTAGATTTATCTTCAAATTAGTTATGTATTTTTTGTTCTTCTTATTTAATTGAAAATTACAAAAATGTCATATGAAAAAATGTGATATAAAATAAATTATAGTTTGTTGGGCATGTGGTATTTATAAACCAATACCATGGTATTGTAACAAAACCTATTTGAATCTTCATAATAAATTACGGATAAATAGAATCTTGTTCCATACTTTTTTAAATGTATATATGTTTAACTTATTATTAATTATTTTTTTTATAGTAATAATAATAATAATAATAATAATAATAATAATAATAATAATAATAATAATAATAATAATAATAATAATATAAATTATAATTTAATTAGTTTTTATGAAATATTTAAAGTTTGTTTTATGTTTATTATTTTCCCCAACTTTTTATGTTTATTATTACAAACCATTTAATTTATATGACTGTACTTATAATTCATTTCTAATTTGGAAAAGTGTAGTATAATAATTGTAAATGAAATTTTTACACTATCTTTTGGTGAGAAAATTAAGGAAATGTTTAAACATTAATATCTCATATCTTATTAATGAAGGAGAAGCATATATATTAAGACATTACTGATGAGATAAGACATTGCCGATGGGACAATACAATGTTTTTTTTGTTTAATTTTAAATTATTATAGATCCTTAATTCTTGATGTACCAAGTAGAGAGGGATCAAATATCTCAAGATGCAAACATCCCTTTGAGTGCAAAATTTGAAGAAGGATCTTCATGTCAAGAGATTTGATTTGCTCTTGGTAAATCAAGAGTTATGATCAATATATGCTACTTTTGAATAGAAAAGTAATAAGATGTTTTAATTAAAAATTTTAAATGTTTTTTTTTTTTTGAATAAGACTAAGCTATTATATTACAAAAAAGCAAAAATTACATCAGCAGTATTACAACAGAGCCGAAGCCCTGTGATTCCTATCATAGGACTGACAGTAAGCTCAGGAATAATCATCTCCAGAATTACAAAAGACTGACACTTGAACCAAATCGACATTCATGAGACCGACATACATATTTGGCCGAGACTGAAACACCTGGAGTCTGACACAGCTATAGATAGCCGACACTGTAACAGAGAAGGACAAAATTATAAAATGACATAGAGCAGACACATATAAGATAGCGGTGAGAGCAGACAGTGAAAAAAATTCCTTTCTTAGAAACCTGTAACGAAATGCTGGGCGAACTATTCATCATCTGTGGTGTGCGGGTCGTCCTCCATTTTGCATCTGGGAGGCTGGTGGATGTCCGGTTCGGTGGGAACGTTGCACAGCACAGGTTCACTTGGGCCTGCCCCAGGATCTGGGGAGAAGCTATCTTGTACAGGGCGCAGCATGTCAATGGCGGGAAGTTGCATATCAACTGTGGTAGCCAACCCAGGAATCCGCGGAGGGCTGGCATGAGGAGCCTCTTCTTGACCCCGAGGATTGCTGCAGTGCTCTACCAAAACCGTTACAAAGAAAGTGGAATTTGACAGTGTACATGGAATGCGGTATCTTACCATTGGATGCTCAGAGTGCCCACATTCCATCCGTTCTTGGTATTCTGCTGCTCTTCCTCTGCCCACAGCCCGTCCCCTGGTTCGGCTGCGTTCAGAAGAAACCTCGATTGAAGAGGAGGGGGAGGGGGCTTGCCTCTGAGACGAGGCCCTGCCTCTATAACTCCCGCGCCTACTGATCCCTCGTTGGCGCTCTTGCTGCATCCTTGAATTGGGCAGGTAGCAGGTATAATCTTGCGTAGCCTCCCTCGGAACCAGACTCCCAATCCTTATACCAGATTGCGGGTAGCAGGTATACACCACCGCCGAGTTCCCAATCCTTATACCAGACTGCGGGTGAATGACAGGGATGTCATACTTCCCCGAATTGCTCGAATTGAAGGAATACCCCCTCGCTGCCTCAGAACCTCCACATCCGCTCTCAGAACCCGAACAGGAGCCCACACAGTGAGCCACCACCACCTCCCTCAGGACCAGAGCATGAGCAAACGCGAATTGCGGGAGAATGTCCGAGAAGCTGTGGCTTTGAAGCACCATGTTCCAGTTACCAAGACGTGCAGTTAATGCCGAAGGGACTCTTCTGCCATGAACCATTACCTGCGTTCTTAAATGCTGCATGCTGCTACAACTAATGCGAATCCTTCTGGTATACGTGGCTTGTCCGGGCGGACACATGCCCTTATGACGAGCCACAAACCTGCTATGCCGTATAACCACCCGCATCCGGGATAAAAATTTTAAATGTTACATGTCAATGGCATGTTAAATATTGAAGGATTTACAAATCTCCCTGATACTTTGAACTAGAAAGAACCTATTAATGAAATAAAAACTCCACAACAATAATTTATATTACTATTTTTTAAATGTTACATTGGAATGAATTACACATGTCCCTCATAATGATATATATATATATATATATATATATATTAACTCTAGATGTACTAAGCTACTTAATGGATCAAATCTCTTTTCACTTTAAAAGAGGTTTGCATCTCAATAAATTTGATCCCTCTCAGCTATTCGTGGATCCTAAGTGAGATGGATCTAGGATGGTTTAATTATTAATTATAATTAATTTCCTAGAGACATTCTACAATTTAGTATGGAAGAGATGTTGTCACATAACATTACATTTAAAAATAGTAAAATAATAATTTGAAATAAAAAATTAAATATCTTAATAAAAAAAGAAATTAATGTTGGCCATAATTACAATATTTCAATTTACAACTTAATCTGATATAACTTTATATAGAGATATAAAGTAGCCAAAAGTAGAAAATAATAATTTAGCTTTTTTACAAAAGATTTTTCGGCGAAAATCACATGAAATATCATTTGTCGACGCGTTTCGAACCAACCAGTGTGGTTCATCGTCAGGACGATGAACCACACTAGTTGGTTCGAAACGCGTCGACAAACGACATTTCATGTGATTTTCACCGAAAAATATTTTGTAAACTTGATATGGATCACAGAAGCCTAAACTCTATAATTTAGCTTTTATTATGAAAAAGAAATATAATGAGTAAAAAAATATAATTTACTTTTTACTATAAAGAAGAAATGTATTTTTTTCACTTTACAAGAAATAATATCATTGATATTACATTCTATTAATAATTGCTTTCTAATTTAATGTATGAGGGATATTTGTAAAATTTTCAATGTTTAATATGGATTTGATATGTGATATTTTAGTAAATATTATAATAAAAATAATCAAATGTATATATATGTGAAAAAAAATATGAGGGTATATTTTAACGTTTTAATGTGCATAAAGAGGATTATAGATAAAATATTTCAATATCAATTACATATATATTATACCAGCTTAGATCCATCTTAACTCTGGATCTACCAAGGGCCTAGAGGGATGAAACCTCTTTTCACAGTAAAAGATGTTTCCATCTTAAAAGATTTGAAATATATATATATGTGTGTGTGTGTGTGTGTGTGTGTGTGTGTTAACTCACCATAGATTGAGTTGCACATCATGCAATACCAATAATATTATTTTTACATGTTATTTGCCAACTCCATATTAAATAGTGAAAGAGCTAAATATCTCTCTTTTACTAAAAAATAAATAAATTATTATTATTATCATTATTTACTTTCAATTACTTTATCTCTCTATATAAAGTTGATGTAAAATTAAAATGGAAATTGAATTATTTTATTTATGGACGATCTTGATTTTTTTGTTATTATTTCTTTTTAATTTGTTAACCTAAATATTATTTTATTATTTTTAAATGTAACATGATGTCTCCCTCATAATGGGTTGTAGAGTGCCTCTCTACACAATTAGAACACCTTTAGGCACACTAACAAATTCTCCCTCATATTAGGCATTGCGCCTATCGGTGCAATGACATCTTCCTCATACTATGTTGTAGAGCACCTTTAGGTGCACCCTCATTATCGGTTGTAGAGTGCCTCCCTACATAGTGAGATCACTCGTAGGCATAAGAGAAACATCTCCCTCATATTAGCCATTGTGCCTTAGGGTGCAATGACATCTCCCTCATACTATGTTATAGAGCACGTTTGGGCGCAATAATATAAGTGAGATGCCGTCACATAATATTATATTAAAAATAATAATATTAAAATAGTCTTAAAAATAAGAGTGACTAAATTAGTAACACCATCACACATTACACATAGTTATACACCAACATAGATCCATCTTAACCACTATTCTAAAGACAAAAATAGATAATATTTCTTGAGGTGGATCAAATATATTAAGGTGAAAACCAATGTTTGAATGCAAAATTTGAGAAAATGTTTCCACCTCAATATATTTAATCTTCCTAATTTCAATTCTTTTTAAATTTATGTTTCAATTTATATTTTTGTTTGTTACATAATGTGTCATGAAATGACTGGCACGCCTAACCCGTGGCTTGGATAGTTGTGACCCATGAGCATATTAGACGTCAAAATCACTTAGGATCACACCCGCCTTGGACTAGGCTAGCCCTTGGCATGGTTAGATTTTTTCCCACAAAGTTTCACGTAACAATCTTTATTAGGTGGATGATAGAGATTTAACCGCCATAGAATATTTTAGAATATTCTTAGTATATACAAAAATCAAAGGTTGAGATTTATTACGAGAGTAGTTATGTTTTTCCCCTCTTAATTAAATGCATTAATTGAAAAAATTCTCATATGAACAAGTGTGGTATGAAATGAGTTATGGTTTGTTGGGCACATGGAATTGATAAGCCATGGTATTGATTCATAGTACTATAAAAAAGATTATTTATAGATTAAAAATCTCCATAATAAAGTGGAGGATGAATCTCCGTGTTTAAGAATTTTATTATATGCCATAATTTATCTGTTATATGTTTTGGAGGTTTTTTTGGCGTGTCTTATTTTTCACAATGATGCAAGAGCATCTGAGCACCTTGAATCAAAAGTCAAAGTCAAAGATGAAAACAGGGAGAACGTGGACAACATTGTCACTCGGAGCAAATTCTGTTAAAACAAAGCTAAAGTGATGGAATTGATAAAGTCTCTAGAAGGCTTAATTAAATGTAATTATCTGCCATAGAGAGATTTAGGGGTTGTTGAGCGATTTGTGAGAGGAAATCGTGGATCTGAGATGATCCATGACTTTGTAATATTCTATAAAGAGTCTGTGTTGTGTGAGACATATAGCTCAGAGAGAGATAGAAAATACATAGATATAGAAAGAAGAGTGAGGATATAATGTATTCGAAGGAGAAGTTGTTACTAAGGCTGAAATGCCTTAGACTGTTACTGAGTTTTGTATATAATATAAATATGTGTGTTATCGGTATTTTGGGTGTCTGTATAATGTTTTACCTATAGTTAGATGTATGAGTTTAATTCCATGTAAAGGTTTGTTGATCGACCATCGATCACTATAAGGATCGATGGTGATCCAATACTAATTCGATATCAGAGAGCATGATGTTGTATGGAGTGATGCGAGTGTAAAGGATGAAGTTCCTATGAACTTCTCCTTAAACAATTATGGAAGATGACTCTGTGTTTAACGTAATTCCACCAATAAGTAGAAGATCAATGTCGTAGGTAGAAAATAACGGGAACCGTCAGATCGTTAAATCGACAGATATTAACCATGGAAGAGGAATGGTGGAGGAACCATTGTAGCTGTCGATGGTAGAAGATCAACGGTCATCGCATCGTTTAAAAGCACAAGCGTTAAGTAGCAAAGGCGGTCTTCATAAGGTGGTAAGCGGATTATCGGGTGGCCTCAAAACCATAAGTGGTATTCCAAAGGATGGACCCGATAGAATATGAGCCGAGATTTAATTGAGTTGAAGTCCAGAGGTGATCAGATCATCCATTGAAGGGTGATCAAATGTGTATTGGGTGCGAACAAGCACGGTTGTTAATTCCCAAATTGGACCCAACGAGGTTTTATGCAACGGGATTAAACTCTCGTTGAGATCCGACGATCTTGACCATTCGTCATGGGATCAATCAGACGGTGATTACATGAGAAGTGTGTGCGGTTATTGACCTCAGCAGACCCGAGAAGTTTATGGACGTGGGTTTATTCTATTTGAGGTCCGGTCGTATGCGTTCAGAGTGGGACTGACGTTTGTTGGCAGGTTCTGTATTATTCCAATGTTTGGTGATTGGTCAAGTTTTTGTTAAAATCCACCAATGTAAAGGCTTCCGATATAAACGTGGGCCCATAACCCACAGTTCCATGTCCTATTATTATAAAGATGAAGTTAAACTTCCATTAAGAAGTTTTTCTTTCATCAAAGTGGTATGAGAGCAGAGGAAGATTCTGCGAGCAAAAGAAGGAGGTACAGTTGTGTTGAAGACTCGAGAGTTATGATCTTCTTACTGTCGTATAGATAGCGGCAGAGGAAGGTGAGAAGAACGCAGCAACCTAGAGCATGGAGTGCTCAAATGGTTCCATAGAGGAGAGAATC
This sequence comes from Pinus tabuliformis, assembly GCA_031772625.1. NCBI lineage: Eukaryota > Viridiplantae > Streptophyta > Pinopsida > Pinales > Pinaceae > Pinus > Pinus tabuliformis. Next base: position 1,324,780,272 of record CM062818.1, on the reverse strand, counting down.
AGAGAGGTGCCAAAAGACTAATCTCAGAGGAGAAAGCTTAGTGAGGCATGTGTAGTAGGGTAGCCTGTTATTGCATAGGCTTTGTTGTAGCTCACAGAAAGATCATAAAGGCAATTCCACAGAGAATGTGGGTAGAATTGCTAAGGGATGAAGGAGAAGCATATGAATAGGAGGTCATAAATTTTTGTACCTCAGGAGTCTAATGCAGAAGCATCTGAGCACCCTAAATCAAAAGTCAAAGTCAAATCTAAGAACGGGGAGAACGTGGACAACCATTGTAATCGAGAGAAAATTCTGTTAAAACACAACTAAAGTGATGGAATTGACAAAGTCTCTAGAAGACTTAATTAAATGTAATTATCTGCCATAGAGAGATTTAGGGGTTGTTGAGCGATTTGTGAGAGGAAATCGTGGATCTGAGATGATCCACAACTTTGTAATCTTCTATAAAGAGTCTGTGTTGTGTGAGACATATAGTTCAGAGAGAGATAGAAAATACATAGATATAGGAATAAGAGTAAGGATATAATGTAGTCGAAGGAGAATTTGTTACTAAGGATGAAATGCCTTAGACTGTAATTGAGTTCTGTATATAATATAAATATGTGTGTTATCGGTATTTTGTGTGTCTGTATAGTGTTGTAACTATAGTTAGATGTATGAGTTAAATTCCATGTAAAGGTTTGTTGATCAACCATCGATCACTATAAGGATCGATGGTGATCCAATACTAATTCGATATTAGAGAGCATGATGTTGTATGGAGTGATGCAAGTGTAAAGGACGAAGTTCCTATGAACTTCTCCTTAAATAATTATGGCAGATAACTCTGTGTTTAATGTAATTCCACCAATAAGCAGATGATCAACGACATAGGAAGAAAAGAATGGGAACCGTCAGGTCATTTAGATCAATGGATATTAACCGTGGAAGAGGACTGGCGGAGGAGCCATCGCAGCTGTCGATGGTAGAAGATGAACGGTCATCGCGTCATTTAGAAGTGCATGCATTAAGTAGCGAAGGCGGTCTTCATAAGGTGGTAAGTGGATTATCGGGCGGCCTCAAAACCATAGGTGGTATTCCAGAGGATGGACCCGATAGGATATGAGCCGAGATTTAATTGAGTTGCAGTCTAGAGGTGATCAAACCATCCATTGAATGGGTGATCGGACGTGTATCATGTGCGAACAAGCACGGTTGCAAATTGCCAAATCAGACCCGATGAGGTTTTATGCAACAGGATTAAACTCTCGTTGAGATTCAACAATCTTGACCGTTCATCACAGGATCGATCAGATGATGATCGCGTGGAGAAGTGCATGTGGTTAATGGCCTGAGCAGACCCGAGAAGTTTATGGACACGAGTTTATTCTATTTGAGGTCCAGTTGTATGCGTTCGGAGTGGGAACGACGTTTGTTGGCAGGTTATGTATTATTCCGCTGTTTGGTGATTGGTCGAGTTTTTGTTAAAATCCACCAATGTAAAGGCTTTCGATATAAACGTGGGCCCATAAACCATAGGTCCGCGCCCGATTATTGTAAAGATGAAGCTAAACTGCCATTAAGCTGTTTTTCTTTCATCACACAATCAGATAGAGATTTGTTGGAACCACAAGTTTGAGTTGTGAAATCTCAGAAATTCAAGTGTCACACGGGTTTTTCACCGTGCCGAATTTATATGTGTGCAGTGAAAAACCAATTTTAAACAACAAAAATCAAGATTGGATTAAAAAAAAATGTTCGTTAAAAACTCCAAAATGTATAATGTTATAATGTCTTTTTCAATGTACCAATGTTTAAATTAAACATCAATTATTTTTATCATCAATAAAAATAATAATAATAATAATAATAATAATAGTTAATTAATTCTTATGATATTTTTAATAATTTTAGCAACTTGGTCCTAGGGACAACTCAATTGAAGTAATGTAAGCCATTACAAAACTAAGAGATCCAAGGTTCAAATTCCCCATGTTTATGGAGAGGAGGACAAGCCATAGACCCTAGAGGTTTGCTAGTAGCTAAGATGTGTTCATCTTGAAAAAAAAAACTCGGGATCTATAATGAAATAGGTGTTTTTATTCATATTATGAATTGAAATTGGGTTCATCTTGAAAAAAAACAAAAAACAAAAAACTACTTGGGACCTATCATGAAATAGGTGTTTTTATTCATATTATAAATTGATGCTAAGGCATTTCATTTATATGGTTGTGCTAGTTTCTATTGTTATCAAATTCTTTACTTATTCCTCTTAAATTATTGTCATATTATAGATGTATTGACACATTAATGGCACATACCTTTTACGAAATATATATCCTTTTAAAAATTGTATATAAATATATACACACTTAACATATATATTCTTTCATTTATTATCTGTAATTGTATATGTGTGTGTGTGTGTGTGTGTGTTTGTGCCACACTCATATTGATATTCATTACCTATAATCATATATATAGGTTTATTTGGATATTCATATTCACAAAGTTTTGATTGCATAGGTCCAAAAATATGTGCATTATTTTCTATACCAATGTAGATCCATCTCAACTCGTAGATCCATCTCAACTCGGGATCTATAAGTGTCGCAAGGGATCAAATCTCTTGAGGAGGTGAAAACCTTTCCTCAAGTTTTACACTAAAAAAAGAGATTTAAATATTGAACTTGAGAAAATGTTTTCACCTCTAGAAATTTGATCCCGATCCAAAGTTGAGATGGATCTATCTTGGTTTATATAATAGATACTACCATAACCACATTTATATTAATATAATTGTGGTTGTTATATGCGTATATTATTAATTATTCATATTAACATAAATATTATTGATAATGTGAATAATACTAAAATAATTTTAGACATTAATAATAGCACATATAAAAAAATATTATAAAAAAATAATTAAACACAATTTAATATAACAAAGCATGAAATTAAATAAAACATATTAATAAAAATTAATAACTTAAATATATGACATTATTTATTATAGAAAAAAATGATTAAAAAACAATCAAATTAACAAAAAATATCAATTAATCAATAATAATTGAAAATAATTTTAGAAATTAATAATAGGTCACATAAGAAAATACCATAAAAAACAATTAAACACAATTTAATAAAAGAAACCGTGGAATTAAATAACACATATTAATAAAAATTAATAACCTAAATATATACAAATATATCATAAAATAAACAATCACCAAAATACAATCGAGAAGAACATAATTAATTTTTATTAATAAAGATTAATAACCAAAATACAATCGTTAACCAATGTGAAATGTTGCTAAAATAATGTTGGTAATTAAAAATATCAAATAATTCTCGTAATTAAAAATCTTAAATAATGTTGGTAATTGAACTATTAATAATAATACTATTTGTTAAAATGGAAAATATTATTATTCAGAAAAAACAATATAAATAAAATTAATTTAACAAAACATAAAACAATATAGATGAAAAAATATAAAATTTTAATATAATTACACTAAAATAATCTTAGAAAAATAAAAAAACCAATATAAATACAAATACTGATGAGTAAGTATAAGCATAAGAAAAAGTAAATGAATTGAACATAATATAAATTTGCACATCAATAAGAACTGTTGTGAATTGCTAACAAGAATTTACGATATTTAAGAAAGAGTGATTCTCAAAATCTCAGTGGCAATGCGACAAAAAAGTGAGTTGCAATTTAAAACATTATATGACAAATAACAACAACAGAGAATTTCGTAACATTAAAAGAAATAACAATAAGAATAACAACCCATTCCAAAACAAAATTCAAGTCTCAACACTCAAACATAACATAGTTATTAGATAGCAGCCTCTTCCAAAACACAACCAAAGCAGTGGAAAAAGCAACACCAATTCAAATCAATAGGATAATGATCACGATACTTCACGCTTTGAAGACAATCCCTTCTCATTTTCCTCCCTGATTCTCTTTGGTGCAAATGATATAAAGTTTGAACATCTAATTTCATTCCACTCAAAACACAGATATGCTCATCGACAAAATTAGGATGGAAGCCATGTCTTCTATCAAACCTTCCGCGAGTAAAGGTAACAAAGCTAATGGTTTTCCCAATAGAACTAATCACTCTGATGTAATAATTACCATCATTGTTCTCCATATCTGTGAATCATATACAAAAATATAGAATTAAATCAGTAAATTGAAAGAAAACAAATTAAGAAAAACAAAACTATTTATTTATGATTTTGATTTTTCATATTCAAACATAAATATAAGAGGATTGAAAAGAAGGAGAGGAAAAAAGTCAAACTACAATTCAATAAATCAAACAACAATTGCTCCAAAATAGTAAATTTACTTACTTCAATAATGAATAACTATATTGAAATCAAGAAAAGAAAAATAAACAACTCATGAAGGTGCATAAAAGCAATTGCAAAACATTATAACAACTAAAGAGAAGTAATCTTAATTTCTCTCAAATGCAGTCACAAAAATAATTCGAACAAAGCAAAGAAAGAAAAATAAAAATAAAAAATCATGAATAGTAAAATGTATTGAAGATAAATAACCCAAAAAAGATATTGACTTTAATTGCTCCTCCTCCTTCTTTCTAAGAGTAACACATGCACTATCTTTCATTTTTTCATAACGTTGAAAAGAAAAAGGCAGTGAAATCTGCAAACCATCTATTGATTTCACTCTCACAAAACATCTATTGATTTCACTCTTGATATAGCTGTAAACGTGAGACCCTACCTCTCTTTGTCTCCAATATCTATAGTGGCTTGTTGTAAAGTCATCCCTTGTGATTTGTGTATTGTCAACGCCCATGCCATTTTCAAAGGAATTTGTCTCATATTTACCCTAAGAACAGGTGTAATTGGTACAAGAATTGGATAGTCCTTATCAAATGGAACACCACAATACTTTTCAAACATAACTACAAAATTTTTTGGAAGTTGTGGCAGCTTTGAACTAGGCGCAAAGAAAACATTTTCAATATATCCAAGTGCACCATTAACCAGACCAACTTCATCTCACAAATTACGCGTTAACATCACACACTCTCCACGACATAGCAACACCTCATGCTCTGACATATCATCATCACTATCACTTATTTATGTTCTTCTATTGATTTTTGCAACACATCTCGCAATAGGAGAATCTATTTCTTCAAACATTTTTCGATTCTGAAAATTGATAAGATTATTCATCGCAAATAAGTGAACAGAAGAATCAAAGAAATTCCTTTCGTGTCGATCCAAGAAACTATCAACACGCGTCATAAGAAGATCCCAATCACCAAGAAAAGGCTTTGCATTTCTAATATTAGTTAAATATTGTGAAAAAAATCTTGTTTTGGATCATCTGCTTCCTACCTATAATTTTTTTCAAGACCCACTACAATGTTGAAGCTTTCCCACAAAACTTTTTAAGCTATTCTACCTACATACAAGGGTTTATCCTTAATGGGAGGCAGTTGCACAAGTCACCCACAAGAATGATGGACAGACCACCAAAAGGAGAGTCCCTTCTTTTTTTTTTCAAGAAAGGCTTCTCGCAAATGAAAATATATTTGCATGAATAGAGTTAGACCTATAAATATCATATCATCAATCAATATATATGGAACATGCAACATTTCTTCTTGGAACACTGCCAAAGCCTTCCCACATAGTGACGTCATATCTTTTATAGGAATTTTTAAAGTGGAATGTATCATTTTTCCCACGTATGTTAAAAGAAGCAATACCAGTTGGAGCAAGCAATAATAAAGGACTTTTTCCATTCGTTGTTGAATTACAAAGAGCATCAGAAATACACCCAATGAGAGAAGACTTCCGTGTTCCAGTAGTACTTGGAATATTATTTTTCAAAGCACCATCATTTTCACCATCATGAAAGCGTCGAAAAATAATTGCAAAAGAAGCTAGTTGTTTTTCTGATAGAGAGGAAGGCGACAAATATGTCTCCCTAACAAAACCCACAATTCAAAACACACGGAGACTCCGCATATTTTACAAAATTCACCCCTTCTAAAAAATCATTTGATACCATCATTTCCTACCAATTATAATCAACATCAAAGTCCCTTCTACCAAGATTATAAAGCTATGAAATGTTTACACAACTTGGAGGAACTAACCGCGAAGAAAGCGTCCACTCTTCAAAATCTTGATCAACATTTTCATCACCTATAAGCGGCTCCACATCCTCTTCATCAACTTCATTTGGAAAAGGGCATCAATAAACATGCCTTGCATGATATCTCCAATTCCTCCATTTCTCAACAATACTTTTAGTAGACTAGCCAATATATGAACCAACATCACGAAATGGCTTGTATAAAATCAAATCACTCCAACAAAATGTTTCAAACTCCTATGAACCCTCATGAGGAACACAATAAAAATGTGGCCAAACACGAGTGATAGCATGCTTATCAAGTGGCCTCCAATGCTACTGCGTGGGCTTCTCCTCAAAGCTCCACAATCTTGTTTTTTTTATCAAGCATAAATGTTCCAAGAAAACAGGTTAGCTTTGATAAACATCAATGAAATTGTTTTTGCACAAAACTTTATTAGAATGTAGCGAAATCCTTTGGTACACTTTCTTACCAACCTTCAAGGAGAAGAATTTCCAACTACACACAATAAGAGGCAGCTTTAGCAACAAATGAGACGTCTCTTAAGCTCCAGCATCACACTCAACAAGAAACTATACACAGATAATATAGGAGCCTCAGACTCACTCCCACTAGCAACTCTAGTCAACATTTGATGATAAATTTCCGATCTTCTCTCTACCATTGAAGCATATTTTGCGATATACTTCAAAACCTGATGTCCAGAAATAACTGGCTAACAAGATGAGACCATTGTCCACTGTGGAATAGAATCCCTCATTTGTTCTACAGTGGTTGTTTGTCGTTGGTCACCCAAACAATTGTCCGTGATGAGGCCGTGAAAAACCAAATACCCACATGTCATTTATTAACATTGTTACTATTGGGATTGAAGAATTCCAAAGTGAACTTCCCAATGTGGGACTCATTTCATGTCAAAGGGGAACCTAACACTATATTTTCTGAAGCAACATCACCTAGTTTTATGTGAAGTAGCAGAACGAGGAGCAGAATAAAGAAGGACAAAACCTGTGAGACTAGGTGTTAATGCAAATTCTAGTGGCCATTAGGAAATCAGTAAGTTGCTTTATTTCTAAAACATACACTGAAACATAACAATCCACCGGTAGTGTGCATTAACGTAGTCGCAAGTCCCCGACCTTTTATCTTATAATCTATAGAATTTGAATGAACCAATATGGTGATATTACATTTGTACAAATCAATATGCTATATAAGACTTGTCTTCAAGTGTCAATTGGCTAATTTTCCTAGAGGATGATTCCTAGAATTACACTTCTACCTCCATTTCCATTTCTTTGGGTTCATTCATAAATCATTTTGGTAGCTTTTGAGAAGAAATCCATTATAAAGAAATTAACTTTTCCATCCAATTTAAAAATGTTTAGCATAATTTGATGATGTTTTAGGAGGGAAAATGAAGTAGAAAACACTATTAATTTTTTTTATTTTAAAAAGAAATTAAAGTGAAACATAAATTAAAGCAGTTGAATTAATAAAAAAAATATTATAAAAATATAAAAAATAAATAAATAAAAATATAATCGCGACGACCTTAGTGCATTTTCCTCATTCATCTAAGGATGTTGTAATGTTGAAGGTATTTGGGTAGCTGACCATCAATCCAAAAACATTAAATAGCACAGATTAATTTCATCAGATTAATTTCATTTGATATCTATTTACTGCAAAATACTTTTTGCATTGCGTATGAAAGTCGTAGGAGAATTCTTAATTTCCCTACCTTTATGTTTCAAGGGAAATTTATACACAAAGGTTACAATGACATGGTTTGTTCGGTGGTTTATTCCGTGTACAACTCATCTAACCGACCATTGTACTTTCTAGCATTGATATAAATTTACTGGAAAAGGCCAATTCTTTTGCGATGGATATGAAAGCAGTGGACGAAACCCTTAATTTCACAATTTTCCATTTATCTCCACAATTTTTAAGCATGGCATCTTTATTTTGAATGTGGTGTTTTTTCTCACATTTTATTCTAAAGTTTAAAAATGTAGATTTGAGTGGTTAGGTTTGTAAAATTGAAAGGTTTTAGAGATGTTTTCAAGATTTGAATCTATTAATATATTAAAAATATTTTTTTATTAATCAATGTAGATTTATCTTAAATAATGATCTAATTTAAGTTGAGAGAGATCAAATTTTTTGAGATACAAACTTATTTTAGAGTGTAAAAAATTAATATGTAATTTTTTACTTTCTAAATTGTATTATTGAATGTTATATATTTTTAAGTATACATCAATATTAATTCATATTAAAATATTGTATTCATAACCTACATTAGATATTTTATTATATATCCAATATTAAAATATTTTCTAACATATATATATATATGTTGATCAAGGTTACAATTATAGGCTATGGTCTTATATCTCATCTTTTCACTTGTATTTCCACTTGACACATTCTTTCTGATGAGATCTCTATCAAAATTGGTTAAAAAGGATTTGTTTACAATTGAGGTCATAAAATCTATTGTATTATGCGTAATGATCCACTATTTTATTTATAACCCTTTCATTTCCAACCAATACGCACAAATTGTCCAGTTATTGGATCTAATTCATAGTTCAAATAAGGAAAATTTGTTTGTCGAGCAACCTTAACTTCTTTATGAAGAAGAATTAGTTGAAAAATCCATCTTGATGTTGTTTGTAGAATTCCTCTCTCATTCTCTACTTATGGGACCTAAACAAATTTCATAGTAACACATGGCTCCATGCAATTTGCATAAGTTTTGGCCTTTGAAAACATTTGTGGCCCTTCATTGTGGGCATTCGAATATATGACATTTGAAAAAGATTTGGGCCATATTCCACGCAATTTGCATAAGTTTTGGGCTTTGGAAAATTTGTGGCCCTTCATTGTGGGAATTCAAATACATGACATCTAAACAAGATTTGGGGTGTATTATAGTGAGAAATTTTGGCCTCTCTTTTTTCCTCTTTTTTGTTATAATAAGTGTTAGAGGTAGAAAGAGAGAATAAATGTGTTGTAAAATAATTGGATTGAAATCATAAATTATGGAACCCAAAACTCATATAGAAAATCATCACAATATTTAGAAGTTTATCATTCTTTTCTTTTAAATTTAAATTAGCTTCTATGAACATAATACCAGTTCGAACTCCTACAATTTTGGTAAGGTAAAGAACAAATTCCTATACTTATTTTTGAAAATTTTCAACAACAGCTTTATAAGAGGTCGTTAAAGTATTTCCTATCCATAAGGAGGTGATTGGTGCTTCTTGAGAATTAAGTAGCACCATGTAGGATTTCTTTGCTAATATGAAATGATCCACTGGTAGCAACTCAAATGATCTTGACAACAATCTCCTTGTGGATTCATGCTACTTAAGATGATAATAGGAACTTAGGTCACAACTTGACTATTATATCTACACAATGATAAGAACCATTGACTGGAAACATGGTAAGGAAAAAAATAAGAGACAAGGCACATTATCTAATTTGCAACTCTGTATTCATATAGACTCCTTGCACTTTGTTCATCAATGCCACATAGTATTGACTCTTAACAGATATCAAAAATATTGTCTACTTGCCTACTTCAACACTTGCATGGATCCCAAAGCCCCTTCAACCCACGGTTCCCCACTCCATCACAGGTGGTTGATACTTTTTTAAATATCAAAATAATTTATATTTCAGTATCCCATTTCCAAGTAGATGATATCCTATTAACGAAGACACAATATTCCTATTTTGCACAAGCTCGCCCTAGGCAACTATCAATAACCTTGTTTATCAAGTGTTGGCTTATATGGGCCTAACCCAGGTTCGGAAGAATTATTTAGCCAAGCAAATCCTGCAGCTACTGGCCCTTTCTGCAATAGGTCGTGGAGCACGGACTGAGGTCTCACCCGAGGTAGTAGGGGAGGGTGCTAGAACTAGGTTTCCACACCCTTGGGATGTCTAGATGTGATCTGGAGGGTTCGCGCACCGTTATGTGGCCTCGCATTGTTCTGTATTCACGTAGATCCATACCTGTAATAACTTTAACCTTCTATTATCGCGCTGTTTACAAATCTAATCTATTTGATGAAGTATTGTAAACCAGGTCTACTTAGGAGGGTCTTTAAGCAAACATTTAATAGATTTAACCCGTTCGTGCACTCAGAATAAACTCAGATTCACATATATCTATAACATAAGCATATGTGCATAGATCAAACAGTTACATTAACCATTCATACAGTCAGATTCGTGATAACTCAGATTGTAACACAAAATTTACAGAAGAAACTTACCTTTATTTCCACTTTAGCACCAATACATCCAAATCCACCCTGCGCACTCAGCTACAGGGGTCCACGCACATAGCTGCGGACTCTTCCAGGCCTCTGCGCACATAACTGCAGAGCCTCTATCCACTACCGAAACCCTCAACTCAGACTTACAGATGCTTTCAGACTATTCTTCTCAAAAACCCATTACAATTCAGATCCAAGATCATACAATAGAACTTAGCTACTTCTACCCATAGAGCCTCGCTCTATTTATACCTTTCCCTGGACCGCGATCCATGGGCGGGCCGACTCAATTTACATTTCTTTACATTATTTTTGGGCAGACTACCCTTTGACTTCAACTTATTACAAATCGTATTTCTTGCATTCCACAGAGTCTTTACCCTATATTTATCCAAAACTTTGGGCTTCATGACCCCTGTGTGGGGCTTCCGCTACCCAACAGTCCCCCAACACGATCACCGTGACTCATCCCGAGTCACTCAGCTAGTTCGGCCAACTTTGCATAGAGATCGATTAGCAGCCTCTATGCGTCGCTTGTACTGGTAGCAAACTCTTCCTTCATTCACTGCATCCATTCCACGTGTGTCGTCGACACTACAGTCGTTGCCTCAGCTGTCTCTATAATGGCATACTCTACCTGCATGTGGACTACCTTGCACTCTATGGTGGCTGAAACTACAAATGCCTCATCCAGCCATGGCTGGAGACAGGCTTTAATCACTGCTTCCTTCTGTTTGGCGGAGTCAGCTTGGATTTTCAGGTCTTGAGCCTCCCGTATCTTGGCCAAGCATTGCATAGTAGCAACAGTCTACGAGGTTCCTCTGATCTAATTGTAGGCTTGCTAGCGCTCCCGAGCCTCGGTTTCCAATTGACGAAGTGTTGGATCCTCCTGAAGGGAGGTGAGTGTAACAATCGACTGAGTTAGCAGCTCGGTACATTCCTCCATTGAACGTGTGAGCATCGCGTGCCTCAAAGTAATAATGTTTCTATGTTGCTCTAGGATCTTTGGTGGCGTCGACGGTGGAACCTGTAGTTTTAAGTCTGCGATCTACAAGCTGAGCTCTAGCTGGATCCGTGCGGCCTCCTCCTTTGCATGTCGAAACCTAGTAGCCAATTTATGGATTTGTGTCTCAATAGGAAATTCCACTGTAATCTCTAGCTCGCAGGCACTTGAGCAGGCTTCCGCTACTAGCTTCTCCACCTGTTGCTTCTGTGTGACTGCTTCGTCCCGTTGGAGGCGCAGTTGTTTGATATTGATTTTCTATTCTTGGAGTACTTGTTCGGCGCGGTTAGCCCTAGCGCGGAGCTCCATTGTGGCACTGTCCTGGAGCTGTTGCAAACTTTCGCGTGGTAGAGCAGCCACGTTTAGTCCCAACCCTGTAAGTCGTCCTAGCATAGCTCGGTCCTCCACATTTGCGGTGATCAATGCTCCTGCTGGAATCATGAGGGAATGAGCCATTTGGGCCTTCAACAATGGTTCAACGGTTATCATACCAGGAACCCCCTGAGCAGCATTGGTGCCTATTGGCGTGATCCTTGTTCCAAGTTCATGTAGCTGCGTACAGAGTTCTCCCAACACAATCTGCTACTTTGACATAGCCTTGTCAACTGCATCCCGAGCGACATCCCGAACGATGTTTTCTATGTCATTTAGGTCCCCCTTGGTTAAGGTGGTCACTCCGCTGTCTTTTTTGGATGCCTTTGCCTTCTTTCGTGGCTTCGGCTGTTCTGGTTGTGCTGGTTGTTTCAAAGGCGAATCCGTGCTAGTTGCTGGTGGTTCATCCGTGACCGTCTTAGTGGGTGCCTTCTGACTGCTTTTGTTCGTTGTCAATGTAGCCCCTACTTGTTATAAAATTATATATTACAGAGCAATGGAACACATAAAATATTGCAGAAATATAAACACAGAAAACGCATAAAACAAGAGAGACACAGATATACGTGGTTCACCTAGTTTGGGCTACATCCACCACGAACAGCTAGCCCTTCCTTTCTATTATCCAACAAAATGAAGAGACACAACCTACAACAGATCCACTGTAACATCCTGTGTTTTCTCTCACAGTCTCACCTCTATGTTTCTCGCTCAGAGAATACACATCTATATCACTGCCTCAAATACAATGCCCTCATACAAAGAGAGGGGTTGCCTTCTAGGGAAAAAAAACCCTAAACTACACATAAGTTCTACTGTCAGATCATCCGCCTAATGAACAGCCCAGGTTGACTATAAATTACTATACTTTTACAAGGCAATTTTCATCTATTTTTGGCTTGGGGGCGCTGCCCCCAAACCCCCGCCAGGGGACCGCTGGCCCCCAGACCCCCCAGCCAGGGGGGATTGGCCCCCCCGCACCCCCCCGCGTGGATGGGTGTACAAACTTCCTGAGGTATACATCAGGCTAAAACAAAGACCTCTGAACAATCATGCTCCACACACAACACTCCTAGTGGTGTCTTTCCTGCTATCGCCAACGCCGCCTCCTGAGCAACCTAAACTTCCACGATGAGCTGTTCATTTCGCTTTTGTTGCGCAACATGCTTAGCTTCCTCCTTTTACTGCCGGATAGTAGCCTCATTGCGCTCTACTGCCTTTGGTCCGCGCCATGCCGGTGGCCAAGTATCCACAACCCCATCGACAACGTCATCAATGGCAATAAAGTGGAGTGAGGTCTATGCCCGTGCTGGGTCCTTGCATGCCCTGATGTAGATACAATGCATGTCTACTTTAAACTTGGCAATATGCTTCATGCTTTCATAGATCTCGTCAGATAGGCGGGGTAGCTCATTAATCCATTGGCGCACATTAGTGCCCATCAGTATCCAAAAGATTTTTGATGTTTCGAATTCGTCCAGCGTCCCTGGTCGCCCAAAGGGAAGCATATCTAGCGGCTTCCGGCCACTTCGGGTCCAAGACAGGAAACTGGCTGTCTCCGGGTAAGTTAGTGGCAACCAACATGATGGACAGGAGCAACCACGCATAACGGAAGGTCTTGCCCTCCTCCTGAACCTCTCGGCAGTTGGTCAGAAACTCTTCATAAAGGAACTGTGACCAATTGAACCGTACTCCAGCTATGCATTCCTCAGCGAGTGCAATGACTACTGCCAAAACCTCAGTGCCACGACATTTCCTCATTACTTTCCCTACTAGCAACTGGGTGGCGATGTGCACTGTGTTATTTGAAATGCTATCAACTTCCGGTAGTCGAAAGCTAGCAGACACGGGCCAAACATCCAGATATCCGAGAAAGCATTATTCCCTCACCCACAAACTAATAAACTCAACTACCGGGGTGAAACTAGAAACTATCTAGCTACCAGATATACCCTTGCTGCCCCTTCGCAAGCTTATACTTCCTTTTTAAGTTTTCTATCATCGCAACATCGCCACTTCTATCACCAATTTCCCGGGGGTCTCTTCCTTCATAGGGAAGGTGCGAAACCCGATGAACAAGTTCAGCGGTGATGCGGACGGGTTTTCTGACCCATAATATTTCCTCATGAACCAAATAGAGCAACTGCTTTACGACCAACATTGTGATAGGGGATTGGAGAAAGTGAGGAATAGACAAGAGACAGATCAACCTGGCTTTGTCCACCTTCTACAGCCACTCCTTTGGCTGTAGTATTTTCACCGTCCCTTCTACACTCTGCTCCATCAGTGCATCAGTCACCAAGTGGGGAAATTTTACTATATCTACGAGGTCCCAGTCTTTGAATTTCATTGTCGCAATGCGGCCAACCAGCGATCTTTCCACTGGGACTGCTTTTGGAAAAGACGGGGTAATGAGTATAATGTCGACTTCATCTAGGTTTGTAAGTACCTTCACCTTCCCCTTGCTTGGAGACACATACTTGGGTCGTTGCACTGGCTAGATGAGATCCTCTTCAAGGTTTACTTCTTCGACATATGTGCGAAAACCTTATGCTTCCTCGTCGCTTTCAATTGTGACAATTTTACCCTTTTCCTCCATTGTGAACTTGCTAAAGTGTAGGTTTCGTGGCGACCTTCTTACTGATTCTAGAACCTGAGGGTCCTTCCTGGTCTTCAGCATTCGGGGTGATTTAGGGAGCTCAGCTGCTTGCGACATGGCCGTCTGTGGACTATCTGTGGTAGGGTTCTTCGCTTTGAGGATTGCTTCCCGGTAATGTTTTGGCAATGCATGAAACCACAGACTTTCTTTGAGTTTCTTGTCACTCATGTTGCGCTTGTCTCGAACCCAGGGTGGCTTTCTTGCAGGATGGTAAAGCGTGGTGGTGTAACCCTTACTATGATTATATACGATTTCAAATTTAAAATAGATTGTTCGCCCTTGCGGCAACTCATAAATCCGATTTTGGCGATTATTCTTCTGCCTTAATTGCCCGCCGTCCGCTCCAATGTGCCTTAAATGGCCCATCATATCATGAACAGTACATGCAATGGTCGCTTTCCATCTTTCCTTCGCGACAGCGAATCTCCAGGGATGCAGGTGCAGTCTTTGTATGTTGCGTAGCTTCGCAACAACCTGTTTTATAGTCTCATGCTCGCTTCCAACTGCATGGGGTGCTGGGACTGGGCCTCCTACAGATAGTCAGGTGGACGCGGGTCTTTCGTTTCCCAACTAGCGCGGGCTGCAAGCACCCTTTGTGTTCCCTTGGTTCTGCTAATGGATTTCGGTGTGTGCGTCCTTCTCCTCCTGGGTGCAAGCGCAACCATGCTAGCGGGGTCACTGCTTGTAGCAGGGTAGGAGATCCAGCCATGTCCGTTCCCTTTTCCAGTTCCTTTGCGTAGTCCATGGCAGTGACTTCTAACTGCAGTTTATCAATTGCTTCATCTAGCTTCGCACTCTGTGCTGGGAGTCTAGCCCTTGTTTCTTCTAACTTACCAAGTTGCCTTTTACCACGTAAAATGGCTGCCCAGAGCTACTGAATCCTTTCGGGGACGCTGTCACTAGTAGGGTGAGTTGTATCTATGCTGGTTTGTTCGATCATAGAGAGAATTCCCTACCCAGCCATGCGATCCTTCATTCCGCGTAGCTCCGGTTGGATTGAGGGTTGCCCGATGTACACCCATACCCTTTGTTGTTGATGAACGACCACTCTATACCCACTTGGCTTCCGCGCACGTCCTCCAATTTGTACCTGGAACCACCTCCTACATCTCAACTTCTGCACCCCCCCCGAGTGCGTGTGGCGCGTCTTCCTGCGCACTAGGTTGTTCCTGTGCTATACATAAAGCACCAGTCTGCCCTTCATTCATTGCACCATTCTCTGCTAACCATTGTCTTTCCTCTATGGTTACGCATCGCAATGATCGGATCATCATATTACAGTTAAGTGTCGTAACTTCGTGCAACCGGTTCTACCATTGCTCAGTCTCCTCATCGGAATCCACTGTGCATGTGCTCTCACGCTCCCACGAGATTCTTCCATCATCTGTGGACTGCACCCAACCTGGGTCTTGCATTGTTACCTGATAGATGTAATCTAGTTCGTCGTCACTTTCCTTGTCGCGCACGGGTTCGGTGTAGTGCTCTCCTTCTGCTGGGTCCAACAGAACTACTACCTGCAGTGACTTCTTTTCAAACGTCATTTTCCGCCTCTTTAAATTAATGATCCCTTTCATGTCCGTTGCCCAATCAATTCCGAGCAATGCAGGGTAAGGATTACTGTCATCCACAATCTCTATGACTTCGAAATCAGTCTGTGTACTTACGCCTTCGATGTCCACGTCACTCCTTATAGTTGGACCATTGGTAAGATCTTTCGTTGGTTGGCCATTCGTAGCTGAATCAGAGACCATTATAGTGCGGGCTTGCCCATGCGCTCCCATGTTTGTTTAGGCAACACGTTCTCATCCAAGCCCAAGTCTAGGATGACCTGATCCATTTAATATTCACCGATTTGCGCTATCAGTCTCATCTCTCGTTCGATGTGCAGAACATGTCTTCCTATTTTCCGGACTACATGCGGCTCGCCCAATCCGGCACACCTAGTGATCAACTCCTGTAGTCCTTCCACGGCTTTACTATCATGCAGCAGCTTCATGCAGGTTTAGAGAAAGGTATTTATCATGGAGGGGTCCAATCCTGGCTTCGTTTGATCCCTCCTACCTAGAGTGGAGGCTTCCACGAAGCTCCTTTGAGCTTCCTTTGGCATCTTCATCCCTTGTTCCTACTCAGAGTCAGGTTCCTTTGTAGGTGCATCGCACCTTTTTCCACCATCTGCATGCTCTTGTCGAGGGTTCCCTCCTATGGTTGTGTCGCTCCTCAGTACCATATTTATACTGGGGTCCTCTTCGCCAGGTTCTGATTGCATCATTTGGACAGTCTGTAATAACCCAAAATAAACATGTAATTAATCAACTAATTAACATCAAGTTCAAATGATGAGTAGCACTTACCTGTGGTTGAAGTCTACTTACCGCAACAAGGTTTTGGGGACGACTCTCCACCCAACCGTAGTCTCAATTGCGCAAGGACTTGCTACAACTGGCCAGCCTCGAGCCCTCAATCAACGTACTATTGCCAGTGACTCCTCTGTCTTAGAACACTAATCTCCCAAGAGAATGAAATGATAGAGTCTTGGAATGATGGAATGCCTCCCATCCTCCTCACCATCTAATAAATAGAGAAAACATTGGAAGGGGAACCACATGCACACACTCCATGTGTCAACATGAAACTTTCTGCTTTCTTGTTTTATTCTTTTGTTTTTACTTTTTGATAGTTTTTACTAATTTTTACTATTTTTCTTGTTTTATTTCTTTTATTTATATTTATTTAGAGCATGTAATTAATTTGTTAATTTATTATTATTTATTTATTTATTATTTTATTTATTGTTTATTATTTAATATTTAATATTTATTATTATTTATTATTTATTATTACGGGACATTACATACTCTCCCATTTTAAGGAACTTCGTCCCGAAGTTAAGTTTTTTTTTTTGTTAAGGGTCATTACATATTTATTTTATTTTTTATTACTTCATGTAACAGTCCCGGCACCCTTTTCTGAACTAGTATAACCAGCAAGCATCGAAAGTTTCACAACACTCGAGAAATCCCAAGGAATCTCTATCCTTTTTCCCACTTTTGGAATCAGGCATAAGCCTCCTCGGTCTGTATCCTAGTCCATGGCTAGCCTAAAGGCTTGAGCCTGACTCAGACCTCATTTGCCCCAAGGCAAACATCCGGTACAGTGCTCAATGTCACCGACATCTCGTAAGGTTGGCCCACTCCCTCCACAACTCACTAAGGTGCACAACCCCAGGCATCAAAGTCCTTACACCCCAACCAGACTTCAGCATCCCAATACAATACTAGGCACCTAGCCTATAACATCAGGCACTTGGCCTCCTCAAGATGGTTCCATAGCCCTTCAAGAGCTATCCATCAAGAGCTACACAAGACAAAGTAACCACTGGCATATGTAGTGTTGATTGAGTTTTTCCCTAGCCCATATGGTGTTACTTATTCTCCCTCATGCATATGGGCTCGCATGAGATCATCAAATAAACTGGCCCTCTCGACCCATTTGTGGATTCCTGTGAATCATCACACCTCAACAACAACCAATGCATTAGCCATACCATCATAGTATCATAGAAAATAATCCACATGCCAAGTCTTGCATGTCATCATGAGAACATTCATCATTGTTAATCGCAACATTATGAATAATAACGAATTGCATGCTCATGCATGTCATAAATTTGTACGCAACTATCACATGCTTCACCTCATGAAATACCATCATAAGTTATAACATCAACATATTTGCATCAAAGACATATCATGACTTCACATAATAAATGAACGACTTGTCAATAAACCTCATATTATAGCATCATAATTCCTATGCTACATTATGCAGATCATATCCATCATGAGTATTTAACATTAAATACCTATCATCACGTAGTGAATGAATATGTCAATATACCTTGACCTAAAATCATAATGCCTATGCATATCACCATCATAAGTATACATCATCACTATTGTAACAACTATATAAATTTGAACCACATGGGCATGATCACCCTCATACCATCATATCATGAAACATCATCAATATGAGAAATATCTCAATACTTATAATACTCTATAAGAATTCCTATCATGATTCATCCGAAAAATCAATTTCATTTACTTGTACAAATATTGAATACCAACTATGAAATAAGATTATTCAACATCCATCTAGGATCTATGTTATCTCATCAAGGTTATTAGTGTTATGATTTCATCAAGATACCAATTACTTTTCCATAATCATTTCTACTTCTTTCAACTAGGAAGTTGACCATTTACACCATAGGTATAATCATCTAAGTACATCGTTATATTTCACATGAGCCTCATCATCTTGAGTCTTAATATCTCGTTATACAATCATTATTTAAATCTTCTATATCAAAATTAAAATCCCTTGGTTTTTACATCCATTTACCCTTTGACTTACCGATTCAAATACTGCTATATGCAATTGCATATAAACACTAGGTCATCATGTTTTAATTTTATATCATGCTTAATTTACTTGCATGAGGGTTTGTTGATCCATGTTGACTTATACATACATTACTTAACAATTATCATTTTCATCCACGAAATATTTTCTTATCTCGTCAAGTTCCTATTTCAATACCACTTGATTGCTTTATTGTAAATTCACCCTTCTTCAAGTTGGAAAGAGATTCTTTCTCATTAAATAGTATTATTATTTTAGATTTTGAAACAGTTGGAAACACTACTACCATCATTGTCCATGAAATATTTAAATGTGTGGTGTTATGTGGAAACAACATCTTTTAATGCTATGGGAACAAAACTTCTTCACATTTTTAAACTATGTAGATCATCACTATGACCATTACCAATCATGTTTCTTGGTCCACTCATCAATACCCTTAAAAGAACTTTCTTCTTGATAGAACATCCCTTCATTTCCTCCTACCAGATATTCATAGATATATTTTTATTTTTCTCCTAGTATTAATTTCCTAATATTCCATGTCTATTAGCTTCAAAAATGGAAATTTCTTCACTTCATTCTATTTTATTAAATTGACTTTAATTTCTCACCTCCAGTCATTGTGGTTTCTTTTCCTTCTCTCTTAAAACATAGCACTAATATACCTTGGAAATGTTGTTACTATTTCCCAACTTGGGTAATACCTAATAAATAAATTCATTAAGATGGCTACCAAATGTAATCCGCTTATCATTTCCTGTTTTAAGACATTAGCATAATAAAATTACCGGATCATTCATCTTGTTATCCATAATTCATTCATATAGTTAGTCACCTACGGAAAACTTTACAATGGGGCTCTCCTATTAGAGGGAAAACTGTTATAGATGTTGTCATGCACACAACTTATCTTCTCCAATCATTCTATTTTATCATACCTTCCAGGTTCCTTAAAAATGACCTTCATTATTACCATGATTTTTCAACTTCATTAGTTGATTGCCAATATTTTCTTCTTTATGTGCATCATCCTTAGATAGACCTTATAGTGATACCTTTAGAGTACCAAGTTATGATTATACCAAACTCTTCCATTATGTTCTAAAATAGGTTGCCTCTTCTTACTGATTGTTGTGACACTTCTTCTCAACCACCATAAGTATCTATCTAGCACCAAGTTGGCCATAATCACATGATCTATCATTAGTTATCATCATTAGAAAAATTGCAAGTTTTTCCTTTCCATTTCTCCTTAGACAACTTTATCCAATATATGCAATTAACCTTGAATCCCGAAACCTCACGTAACATTATACTGAACATCATAACAGTTAATTAAACTAAACTGAAATCCTAGTGTACGATTTAGATGTATCATAAAGTTTAAACAATAAAACATGATTTAGATGCTCCATAAAAAGTATCTGTCTTAGCTATGTAAGAACTCCTAATTAGTTCACCACATCTTAATCATCAAGGATTTGTTGTCATCGTTAGAAGATCATTTTCAAAGAGTTGTGTTCTTGCAATAATAGACCAGATAAATGCCAAGCAAACTGCTATCGCTAAAGGACAATGAGAACAACAATCCAACCCAAATCATTAGTGAATAATATGATCAGCATTCAAGGAATGTTATCTCTGTGTTTTTAGATCAGGTTGAAACCATAAAATAATGAATAGATGCAAGTGAACAACAATCACCTAAAGGTAATAAGATATCAGTGTTTATACCATTGTGAATTGGAACAAATTTCACTATTTTAGAGCACTTCAAATGGTGACGATATGTTAAAATTGGAAACTAGGGCCAAACTCCATGTGGGTCAGCTTATTTATGGCAGTTGATATTTTTGTTGGATCCCTCTTGTCGAGAGGTGTAGGATTGACCCTAAGATCATCCGATTCCGATAAGTATTTATGGAGATATGAATTTATTTTGATTATGTAATTATTATCAAGCCGACCAGCTCTTATGTAGGCTCTAGAAGCCCAAACGTCATGTCTATTCAACCTATACGTTTTTGTTATAAATAGATGAGGATTTGATGTCATTTGCACACACATTCTTGAGGTGATCTCCTCTCCACATCTTTGGTTTTTGGAGAAGGAGAGAACCAAAAGAATACGCTGGCCTAGAAGAAGCCCTATCTGCAGATAAAGCCCTAATCTTAGTCAACATGTTGCCCTCAAAGTGATGCCCTAATTCGTGTCTATGGAAACATCTATACGTAGGCTATGATACAACGCAACAAGATATACATGTTCGCAGGCAATGGCAATATATATATATATATATATATATATATATATATATATATCTCCAACGCAGCTATATTTACACGCTATAATAGGACACACTGTAATGGAGATACCTTCATCTGCTATCTAGAAACCCTAAACGTAGTCAAGGGAGCACTTATACGATGTCCAGAAGACCTGTTCACGTAGCCATAAAAGAACAGAACTCACGCGTGAAAATATTCAGATGGTTTCGTTGTAATGAGGATTCCACGTAGACATGGAAACTCATGTTAACATATACGTTGTCACACGCATCATCATATACTATCACATGTAGCATCATATACGCTGTCATACACAGCAACTCTATACACGATGTACGCATAAAATATACACAGTCATACGCTATTCATGAAGATTGATGGAGACATCGATTACATGCAGTCCATGTAGACAGTCAACGTGATATCTAATCCGTTGTCATAAAAGGAACAACTGCAATCATATAAGGAACAGCTGCAGATGGAGAGCGAGCATAGATGGTTGCCGCAGTAGATGCTAGACACAGCATGGAAGAGCTGCAAATGGAGGCACTGTAATATGCTGTCCAAGCAGCTCCATTCATAGTCAATGGAAACATCAAAGAGCATCAAGGAGGCCTATTTTGTTGTAGGTGATAGCATGATGTTAAACTAGCACAATGATGCATAATGGACATGGGAAACAGTTGAATGAGAACATGGACATGATGCACAAGGACAACAACATGATAATGATGGATGATGACATGGAGCATGAGAACATGGAAATGGGCAGCAGTTGAATGAGAACATGGACATGATGCACAGTAGCATGATGATTATACACATCTGTAAGGACAGCAGCATGATGATGATGCATATTAGTATGGGCAGCATGATAAGATCATGAACATGAAGGGCATCATGATAAGATCATGGACATGGGGGGCATGATGATTATCATGATTAGTGCAGCATGGTACAATATGCAGTGGTGCAGCAAGAGGACCAGATGCAGCATGGTGATAGGTGAAGGAGTCATCTTCAGAATCAGTTGAAGAAGAATGTCTTCAACTGATCTCATCATTATACGAAATGATCTAATGCTAGATCTAGATAAGTCAAAGTGTTGACTTTTGTTGTAAATGTACTATCTCTCTCTCTCTCTTTCTTTGCTAAACTTTGAAGAAAATAAAAGAAGAATTGATCAAGGGTTTCCCCACACATTGTGGGGTTTGTCCCTGGCTCGCGCCACATCTTGTGTCCTCTTGTCTTGGCTTTTATTCTACGATTTATATTCATGTTCTATCTACAATTTACTTTATGTTGATGTGATTGCTAATATGGAAAAAGAAATTAAATAAATTGATCTAGCATAGAACATACCTAAAATTAACATGGTATCAGAGGCGAGGTGAAGACAATGCCCAAGCAAGAGTGAAAGAGCAATCACCAAAGATAGTTGGGACTAGACAGAAGGATCAATGGGTTCTTCATTATTCACAAAGGGTGAAGTCGAAGCAGAGCATATTATCAGAATGGCGCAGCAGAACTTCTGATGGCCTACCTAAAGATCACTTCATTGGGAAGTTCGGATCTAAGGGTGGAAGGAAAGGTAGATGTCTTGGTTAAGTTCGGCCCTTATGCGAAGGAGTGTCCGAATAGCAGAGATGCAGGTCATCTAGGACACGGCCGACTCTTCAAGGAAGCAAGGAACCCCAGGGAATGGATGTTGAAGGTTTTAAGGTGGCATTCGTCGATGGTAAGGTACGTGTTTAAAAATAAAATTTTCTAATATGCTTTTGAGTTGATTAAGTTGCAAGAAGTCCACTGGGGACCATGTCCATTGACACACAGCACCGGAGGTCTGTGAGTCAGATGGTGACAGGGAAGCTTGAATTCAAAAAGAGCATGAAGGTACATGTCTGAGATGTACCGAAGGAAAATATTAAAAGGGGACCATTCCCCTCATGCCACAGGTCCACAGGTTTGGAACAACTCGAGGAGTTTGAGATTCATGATCAGGAATCTCATGTATGCAGGTGGTAGAAAGCCCTCTATGGCTTGAAGCAAAACACCCTGGGCATGGTATGAGAGGATCAACAACTGTCTGATGAAGCTGAGATTCATTAGGAGTGAAGTCGACCTAAACCATCCAAAGGTTGTGGATGATAGACCTCTCATACCAGCACCTTATGAGGACGACCTATGCAAACCCTCTCACTTGCAGAAGTAAGAGGGAGTTGGATTCTGGATGTGAAAATATAAAATGCAAGCCTGTGACTACCTTGATGAAGTTATACGGTAGTGATGTTGAACCAGACTCGGGAAATTTCTTGATGAACTTCTGTCCGGACATACGTCTTGCAGTTAACACGGGGAGCTCATATTTGGTTGAGCCTCACTAGATTTGTGCCAAGAATCTTCTGAGATGTCTTCAGGGCACAATCTCTCATGGATTGAAATACACTGCTGGAAATATGAAACTGCAGGATTATTCGAATGCTGATTAGGCAGGTAGTGTGGAGGATCACTGGAGCACTTTTTAGTGTTGTTTCTCTTTGGATTCTGCTTCGATATAATGGGTGAGCAGGGAGCAAAATTCGATTGCCATAAGCACCGCCGAGACCGGATACATATCTACGAGTATGATCTCATATGAAGCTGCCTAGTTGGGGAAGCTCTTCAGTGAGCTGTTTAATCACATACCACTATGATTCTCTGTGACAACCAGAGGTGGGATTCGATTATTAAGGAATCCCATATTCAATGATTTCTCCAGCAGATAGACATCAAATACTGCCTTATCTGGGATATGGTAAGTCAGTGAGCAAGGAGGTTCCATCGCACTGAGATGATGTACAAGTTAGAGCCTCGGGGAAAGATCAAATTTGTGATTTTCCCGAACGACTTGGAGTCGTCGAGAGACCTTTGTAAAAGGGTCCTGCATGTTGCATACACTGAGCTCTGGGAGCTTTGGGGGGCTTGTGGTTCTTACTGGAGCAACATACGACCACAGGATGACTCACCCTCCCCTGGTGGTGCGCACTGGAACAAGATGATTCGCTCTCTTGTGGGACAAGATGATTCGCTCTCTTGTGGAACAAGATGATTTGCTCTCCTGTGTAGCAGGATGATTAGCTCTCCCGTGAGGCCTAGATTGATGTGTTCTCCATGGCAACTGTAGCAGGACTGATGTGTTCTCCTGTGAGGCCTGAATTGATGTGTTCTCCATGGTGATTGTAGCAAGATTGATGTGTTCTCCATAGCGGCCTGGATTGATGTGTTCTCCATGGCGATTGTAGCAGGATTGATGTGTTATCCTGTGAGGACAGGATTGATTAGTTCTCCTGTCGAGGCATCCTACCCATGTAATCTAGGACTCATGGGAAGTACCTCTCATCTGATCAATGAGTAGGGAAATGAAGTTAGGGACCATAGTAGTACCGATGGATGCATCGTTATATCTACCGTACTCCCTACGCTAGGATGACCTCCATTGATCTGGGATCAATGATACTGGTCTGGGACCAGTGGTAGGAGTTGCACCATACTATGACACTGACTTCGGGTCGGTTGAGACTGGTTTGGGACCAGTGGTACATACTCTGAGACTAACTCTGTGTCAGTGCAGTACTAGTCTAGGACTAGTGAGAGTGGTACATACTATGACGTTGACTTCGGGTCGGTTGAGACTGGTCTGGGACTAGTGGTACACTCTCTGAGACTGTGATACTGGTCTAGGACCAGTGGTACACTCTCTGAGACTACGATAGTGGTCTAGGACTAGTGGTAGGAGTTGTACCATACTATGACACTGACTTCGGGTCGGTTGAGACTAGTCTGGGACCAGTGGTACATACTCTGAGACTGACTTCGTGACAGTGCAGTACTGGTTTGGGACCAGTGAGAGTGGTACATATTATGACGCTAACTTTGGGTCGGTTGAGACTGGTTTGGGACCAGTGGTACACTCTCTGAGACTCTGATATTGGTCTGGGACCAGTTGTTGGAGTGGTACTTAATATGACGCTGACTTCATTTCGGTTGAGACTGGTCTGGGACCAGTGGTACGCACTCTGAGACTGACTTCAAGTCAGTGGAGAATGGTATGAGACATTCTCGATCAATTCTTCTTCTTTAGAGTAGAGTAGAGCCAGCAGAGCTGAGTAGAGAAGAGCTGAGCAGAGCCAGCAGAGCTGAACTGAGCAGAACAGAGCTAGTGGAGCTGAGCAGAGCAGAGCAGAGACAGTAGAGCTGAGTAGAGTAGAGCAGAACCAGCAGAGCTAAGCATAGCAAAGCAGAGCTAGCAGAGCTGAGCAGAGTAGAGCCAGTGGAGCTGAGCAGAGAAGAGCATAGCCAGTGGAGCTAAGCGGAGCAGAGCAGAGCCAGTAGAGCAGAGCAAAGCCAGCAAAGTTGAGCAGAGCAGAGTAGAGCCAGCTGAGCTGAGCTGAGCGAAGTAGAGCTAGCGGAGATGAGCAGAGCCAACAAAGCTGGGCAAAGCAATGCAGGGCACTGATGATAAAGATAGTACAATCGGACATATGGATCAACAGATGGAGTTCTCCCTAGTTGAGAGGGAGCATTAAAATTGACAACTAGTGCCAATCTCCATGTGGGTCAACTTATTTATGGTAGCCGATATTTTTATTGGATCTCTCTCGTCAAGAGGTGTAGGATTGATCCTAAGATCATCCGATTCCGATAAGTATTTATGGAGATATGAATTTATTTTGATTATGTAATTATTATCAATCCGAACAGCTCTTATGTAGGCTCTAGAAGCCCAAACGTCATTTCTATTCAACCTATGCGTTTTTGGTATAAATAGATGAGGATTTGATGTCATTTGCACACACATTCTTGAGGTGATCTCCTCTCCACGTCTTTGGTTTTTGGAGAAGGAGAGAACCAAAAGAATACGTTGGCCTAGAAGAAGCCCTAGCTGCAGATAAAGCCCTAATCTCAGTCAACGTGTTGCCCTCAAAGTGATGCCTTAATTCATGTCTATGGAAACATCTATACGCAGGCTATGATACAACGCAGCAAGATATACATATTCGCAGGTAATGACATATATATATATATATATATATATATATATATATATATATAGATACGCACGCAATGGAGATACAATGAAACTATATTTACACGCTATAATAGGACACACTATAATGGATATACCTTCATATGCTGTCTAAAAACCATAAACGCAGTCAAGGGAGCACTTATATGATGCCCAGAAGACCTGTTCACATAGCCATAAAAGAACAGAACTCACGCGTGAAAATATTCAGATGGTTTCGCTATAATGAGGATTCCACGCAGACATGGAAACTCATGCTAACATATACGCTGTCACACACAACATCATATACTGTCACACGCAGCATCATATACGCTGTCATACGCAGCAACTCTATACACGATGTACGCATAACATATACACAGTCATACGCTATTCATGAAGACTGATGGAGACAATCATTACACGCAGTCCATGTTGACAGTCAACGTGATATCTAATCCGTTGTCATAAAAGGAACACCTGCAATCATATAAGGAACAGCTGCAGATGGAGAGCAGGCATAGATGGTTTCTGCAGTAGATGGTAGACACAGCATGGAAGAGCCGCAAATGGAGGCACTATAATACGTTGTCCAAGCAGCTCCATTCAGAGTCAATGGAAACATCAAAGAGCATCAAGGAGACCTGTTTTGTTTTAGGTGATAGCATGATGTTAAACCAGTACAATGATGCATAATGGACATGGGCAGCAGTTGAATGAGAACATGGACATGATGCACAAGGACAACGACATGATATTGATGCATGATGACATGGAGCGTGAGAACATGGACATGGGCAACAGTTGAATGAGAACATGGACATGATGCACAGTAGCATGATGATTATACACATCTGTAAGGACAACAACATGATGATGATGCATATTAGCATGGGCAGCATGATAAGATCATGAACATGAAGGGCAACATGATAAGATCATGGACATGGGGGCATGATGATTATCATGATTAGTGCAGCATAGTACAGTATGCAGTGGTGCAGCAAGAGGACCAGATGCAACATGATGATAGGTGAAGGAGCCATCTTGAGAATCAGTTGAAGCGGAATGTCTTCAACTGATCTCATCGTTATACGAAATGATCTAATGCTAGATCTAGATAAGTCAAAGTGTTGACTTCTGTTGTAAATGTACTCTCTCTCTCTCTCTCTCTCTCTCTCTTTCTTTGCTGAACTTTGAAGAAAATAAAAGAATAATTGACCAAGGGTTTCCCCACAGATTGTGGGTTTTGTCCCTGGCTCGCGCCACATCTTGTGTCCTCTTGTCTTGGCCTGTCTTCTAGGATTTATATTCATGTTCTATCTCCAGTTTACTTTATGTTGATGTGATTGCTAATATGGAAAAAGAAATTAAATAAATTTATCTAGCATAGAACATACCTAAAATTAACACGATATTACAAATGTCAACATCAATTATCCAAATACTTCAAGCACTATGTAAACTGTGTTGTAAAATGAACCGATGGTGAGTAGTTAAGAAAATACACCGGTATTAAAGATTTGTTCCTCCACAAAACATGCCAGTATCAATAGTGCTCAAAAATTTTAGGGAAAATGCCATCCAATGTGGATCGAATCATGTCAGTTGGCTTATTGTTCAATCACAAGAAATGAATGTTTAGGATGTGAAATTCAGTTGTTTACAATGTTCAAAAATGACCATCATTCAAGATGTTTAACATCATAGCATGGTATCACAGGATTCTCAAGGCAAAATTCATGTGAAAATAAACTAAGAGACAGAAATAGGTGTCATCACTATACGGAAGAAATACTAATTAACCATTGCAGAAGACGAGATATTTGCATTTTAATATAGAAGTAAACAATGGAAAATTTCAGATATTAGATTAATATTTAGTTTTCAGAACATTAATAAAAATGTCTTCCAGAAAAACAGGACTTAAAAGTGCAACTCAGATAGATGATGTCAGATGAAACACCTCATAAAAGGCAACTTCACTCAAATCCATTTGAGAATTTGTGGACTAATGCAAGCTTCTAATCTAGGAGATGTCAAATACATTGCCACATTTATTGACAACTTATCTAGAGAAATATAAGAAAAATTGGAAGAAGAATGTCAAACAGATCAACTTTTCTACAAATCAAGAAGACATTTTCTATATGTTAGAGGTATCTTCTCCAAGGAAGGAAGACAAACTTCTTGTATTCTGGTACTAAACAACACATGACATCCCATAGAGATCTGTTCACAAGACATGAACTATGATCCCAATCCAAGCGTGTTTACAAGGGAGATGATAACAATAGTGATGTTGCAATTCAACGGTTCATAATCATGTATTGTCGAGATTGAATATATAAGATAATCAGAATTTGCATGCACCAAAGTTGAGGAAGAAATGCCTTCAATGAGTTAGATAGAAAAAATCAGGTATGAACACTAAATGCTAGGGGATTTTCTGCAAACAATGCACGACAACAGGAAGTAGTACATGGGATGAGAGAAGGAAACCTGTATGCATCCGAAGCAATATACAAAATAGTGGCAAATGCCAATGTTTCGCATCAAATGAAGTATAACACCACTAAGAAGCCATCTTAGCATCATGGTTGTAGTAAGCATCACTCCTGCCACTACCAACCATAGTCGGCTAGGAGCCAAAGCAAGGTATCTTACAATTTTGTGCCCTCCAAAGCCTTTACAAAAAGCTAAAGCAAAACCTCTCACTTTGTTCTTGGAAAAATCCTCAAGGTTTGAATAAAAGAATCTTAATGTGGAACAAAATCTGGCTGAATCTTAATAAAAACTTAATAAAATATTTTGTACTAAGTTATGGTAACGTTAATAGTTTTGAATCTAAACAGTACGGTGTAAACCAAATCTATTTAATGAATAGATTTTCTATATACTGCATCTTTTATTACATTCTCCTCATTTTCTTAATATGGTATTATAGTCAAAGTTCTGATTTTCTGGAGATAGTAATTAGGAATTAGAATCAGATTTGACTGATTAAATATGATCGCTAACACATTGTTGTATTAGAATAAGATTTGGAAGGTAAAATATGCTCACAATCATCGCAAAAAACCAGATTGGTAAAGAAATCTCATGGTACTGGGTTCCACATTTGGAAAATCAATATGAGGATCTTACAACTGAAGATTAGCAGAAACCAAACTAACACTGCAACGCAAAATTGAGATCATCGAGGTGCCTCCCTTAACACACTGGGTGATTTACTTCAAATCACGTTTCTATTCCAACGCTTTCTCCCTTTAGAATTTGACCAGACATTGGTCAAGATTGAATTGTGGGCAAATACATTATCAACCATCCGGGGTACTCTTTTGCCTTGGATTTGGAAGGTTGCTCAACGTAGAGAAACAGATCTATGCCAATACAACACCACGAGTTCAATTTTGCTAAACCACAAAGATTTCTACCTCAATTTCAATGACATCAATTAATAATACTGTCTCTGCATCCAACCCTTGCACACTCTAGCATTTCATTAGATTGTATGACCATCTCAGATTGTTGTTGGAATCCGAGCTCAAATTAATAATTGTTTCTGTTATTTAATGGCTTCATACACAACCATTTCATTGATTCATGATCAGATCTATTTGATCGATCATCCCACTAGTGGATTCTCACTTACATCAGCAGAAATCGACTTTTATTCCAAAACCATTCAACCCTTCTACAGGAAATTCCTGTAGATAAATACTACCACAACAAAACCATTCCAAAGGCTATACATATAAGCTTCTGTGCATATAATTGACCACACAAATTTATTCACGAAAATGCATAACTCAGTTACAGTTTTAATTCACCCGGAGAATATCATTCATTCTTAAACTATTACGTAAGTTAATGGCCTTATCCACCCATGATGGGCATACTCTAGGGAAATCTGCTTACCTATGTTGAGACCCAGAAACATAAAGTTGTGCAATGTATTTGTTTGTTTGCACTGATGAAATATAAAATATAAAGTGCACTCTTTGAAGAAAAAAAATATCCTGAGTGGGAAGAAAGAGGTTTTTGTTTGTTCGTACATTCGCTCAGTGCTAAACAAGTTTAATCACGGTAGCAACTATGGTCATCTCTAGAATGGGCACTTCCAAAACCTCGAATCTAATGTACAAATGAAGTGGAAACAAAGAGATATCAATGCACTGGCAAGTATGGTGTCCGCAGCTTGTTGGTAAAGCACAGGATTAAAAGATGGAGGTAATGGGTTCAAACCTGTCCTCACCTATCACCTTTTAATACTGAAGAAAGCAACAAAACGACCGGAAGCCTTCCTGGGTTTCTAAGAGCAGAGTTGGAAAAGAGTAATACCCATTCTGCATATGGTTGAAGTCTAGCACAAAACAGAACACGACCCTTGTTGCAAGGGCTTAAGAAATTAGTAATACCCACTATGCTTATCGCTGAACCCGACCCTCATTACAAGGGCTGAAGAAATTAATAAAAAGGGATGAGATTGCTAAAATGAAAGCTCTAGGGTTTTTAGGGCTTCTTAGAGATGATCAGACCAGAGAAAATAACAACAGAATGCAACAACAAACTTCATTGCAATGCTCAAAAAAAAAATTAGCGGAAATAAAGGGCTACGGCTTCTGGCAGCAAGAGTTCTTCTGGAGCCTTATGTGTCCTCCTCCTTCGGCAGCTCTGTTGGAACTCGAATCTGTGAATAAAGCAAGGAAGGTCGTTGAAACCTCGAAGGCTGAATTGGAGAGTGCATTTAGCCGCTTGAAGGATCTCGCACATGAGGGCACTTAAGGAGCAAGGCAAAGGGATGAATTTGCAAGGCAAAGAGACGATGCTTTGCATCAAAAGGAGGAAGCTTGCCGAGGAAAAGAAGCAATTGCGCAACAGTTAGATGAAGCTTGAAGATTGAAAGAAGATGTGATTAAGCACAGAGATGACATTTTATGGCAACGAAATGATCTTGCAAGGCAGAAGGATGAGATTCATCGTCTGAAGGAGAAGCAACTAAAGCACAAGAGTCATCAAGGTCAGAAATTGAAGCATCATCACAGTGTGGGAGCTGTCCCGAAATTAAATTAATAGCTCTGGCTGAAAAATTCAGGATAGAAAGACTTTGGAACGACCTCGTTCTATGAGAAGGAGAAACACATCTGCACGCATGCATGCTTGGGTAGTCGAAATGGATATCTCGAACCCTTTATGTATTTACGGTGGTTATAATAGAAAGTTTGGAAAATAAAATCTGAAATTAGATTAAAATTTAAGAGATCTCATGCTTGTACTATTAGAACCAAAAATGTAAGATCATTAGGTCAAAATTATCATCACTCAAACAGATTTGTAGATCTGGAAGCCACACTAAAACAAAAACCTATTTAGATTATTAAAAATTAAGAAAAATCCAAAAACAATTAGGTAGGGCAGAAATCACATGGGAAATTTTGCTCAGAAATGTTGACGGCTTCCCAAAAGAAATCGATAATTCATTTAGATTGAATTAAAATGTCTACAGTCCCTAAGAGTTGAACCTTGCTCTGATACCATATGTAACAGCCCAAAATAAACATCTAATTAATCAACTAATTAACATCAAGTTCAAACGATGAGTAGCACTTACCTGTGGTTGAAATCTCCTTACCCCAACAAGGTTTTGGGGATGACTCTCCACCCAACTGTAGCAGAAATCGATAATTCATTTAGATTGAATTAAAATGTCTACAGTCCCTAAGAGTTGAACCTTGCTCTGATACCATATGTAACAACCCAAAATAAACATCTAATTAATCAACTAATTAACATCAAGTTCAAACGATGAGTAGCACTTACCTGTGGTTGAAATCTCCTTACCCCAACAAGGTTTTGGGGATGACTCTCCACCCAACTGTAGGCTCAAATGCGCAAGGACTTGTTACAACTGGCCACCCCCGAGCCCTCAATCAACGTACTACTGCCAGTGACTCCTCTGTCTTAGAACACTATTTCCCAAGAGAATGAAATGATAGAGTCTTGGAATGATGGAATGCCTCCCAACTTCCTCACCATCTAATAAATAGAGCAAACATTGGAAGGGGAACCACATGCACACACTCCATGTGTCAACATACAACTTTCTACTTTCTTGTTTTATTCTTTTGTTTTTACTTTTTGATAGTTTTTACTAATTTTTACTATTTTTCTTGTTTTATTTATTTTGTTTTTACTTTTTGATAGTTTTACTGATTTTACTATTTTTCTTGTTTTATTTCTTTTATTTATATTTGTTTAGAGCATGTAATTAATTTATTATTATTTATTAATTAATTTATTGTTTAATATTTAAATTATTTATTATTTATTATTACGGGACATTACACAGTCTGGGTTGGAGTAGCTAGTAACACTCCCTTCTCGCGCATTTGGGCAATTAACGTTGGACAGTCTACCATTTCATGATCAAACTGCTCACAGTAGGGGCACGAGATCCTGGTCGGGTTAGTGCAGTCGCAAGCATAGTGTCCCGACCCTCCACAGTTGTAACATATCAGCTATCCATGGCCTCGCATGGTCAATGCGCGGTCCTGCAACATGCTAACTAAGGTAACCTTCTTGATGTTATCATTTGTGATACCCTGAGTGTCCCATACAGACTTTATCACAAACCAGAACCGTCCTGGTTCCTCATTCCCTACACCCTTAAATATTGGCAGCTTAACTGCACCTGTCATCCCGACCTTTGGGGGTGGCGGGGTTGGAGGTGGGGTCGGTGTTGGAGTGGACGGATTTGATGTAGGGGAAGTGGGTGGTGGTGTGGATGGAGGTGGTATCAATGGGAAGTGCTCTCTGATCAACCGGACCACACTTCCTGGTGAAAACCTCGCGAGCTCCTCCTCACTTTCTCATGAAATAGAAGCCAAAGGACTATTCTCTACCCCTCTCGTTTCGCGATAACCTCTTCCACTCCGCGTTACTCCAGACATCAATAAACGCGCATAATCTGTTTTTCACACAATAACATCTTAATCCAAGTATTCAATGATTTGATAAACCTACCCCGAGGTCCTTGAAGAAACTGCCTTTCTGCTTCACTATAGCTCACAGTTGTATCTATCGTGAACTCAGTGATAAATCCTCCTATTACCCGATCCAGCCAATGATCTACTGTGCGCGCGATTTTATCTTCAGTGGCTTCTAGCTTGCACACCAGTTCCGGAGTCCACACAATAGGATGGTCCAATCTGCACCTTCCCATGATGTCAGCTAGCCTTGCGATCCACTCGTACAACTCTACCAGAAATGACATGAAGAAGATTTCGTGAATGTCTGTGAATATATAATGGTCCAGCCAATCTTCCTCTGATACTCACGGGTTTCTGTTTTTCTGAACTGCGAACTCGTGGAGTTTCAGATCCCACCACTCTTCAATCTCTTTCTTTGTAGGGTTCTAGTGTTCCCACATCAGACACCCCTTAGGCAGATCTTGGTCCTGGCAACGGAACCATTTGTTGGCTTATATGGGCCTAACCCAAGTTCAGAATAATTATTTAGCCAAGCAAATCCCGCAGCTACCGGCCCTTTTGGGAACAGCCCGCAAAGTGCGGACTAAGGTCTCACCCGAGGTAGCAGGGGAGGGTGCTGGAACCAGGTTTCTGCACCCTTGGGATGTCTAGATGTGGTCTGGAGGGTTTGTGCACCGTTCTGCAGCCTCGCGCTGCTCTGTATTCGTGCAGATCCGGACCCGTAATAACTTTAACCTTCTATTATCGCGAAGTTACAGATCTAATATATTTGATGAAGTATTGTAAACCAGATCTACTTAAGAGGGTCTCTAAGCAAACATTTAACAGATTTAACCCATTCGCGCACTCAGAATAAACTCAGATTCACATACATCTATAACATAAGCATATGCACATAGATCAAATAGTTATATTAACCATTCATACATTTAGATTCGCGATAACTCAGATTGTAACACAAAATTTACAGAAGAAACTTATCTTTATTTCCACTTTAGCACCAATACATCCAAATACGCCCTGCGCACTCAACTACAATGGTCCGCGCACACAGCTGTGGACTCTTCCAGGCCTCTATGCACATAGCTGCAGAGCCTCTATCCACTACCCAAACCCCCGACTCGGACTTACAGACACTTTCAGACTATTCTTCTCAAAAACCCATTACAATTCAGATCCAAGATCATACAACAGAACTTAGCTACTTCTACCCATAGATCCTCGCTCTATTTATACCTTTCCCTAGACCACGATCCACGGGCGAGCCGACTCAATTTACATTTCTTTATATTATTTTTTGGGCGGAGTACCCTTTGATTTCAACTTATTACAAAT
Source organism: Pinus tabuliformis (assembly GCA_031772625.1). Classification (NCBI taxonomy): domain Eukaryota; kingdom Viridiplantae; phylum Streptophyta; class Pinopsida; order Pinales; family Pinaceae; genus Pinus; species Pinus tabuliformis. Next base: position 1,324,745,680 of record CM062818.1, on the reverse strand, counting down.
CGCGCTCCGTGCATCCCGCGGAGTCTTTACCCTATCTTTATCCAAAACTTCGGGCTTCATGACCACCTCAATTTACATTTCTTTATATTATTTTTTGGGCGGAGTACCCTTTGACTTCAACTTATTACAAATCGCGCTCCGTGCATCCCGCGGAGTCTTTACCCTATCTTTATCCAAAACTTCGGGCTTCATGACCGTTGCGTGGGGCTTCTGCTACCCAACATCAAGTGATGTGGTCTTCATTCTGCAATATCCATAGATGGAAAAGCATACATTTTGAATGGAATTTGAAAAAAATTGAAGAGAACAAAACTATGGAGCAGGGGACTTTCTCTTCTCAGTATTACAAATAACTTAAATAAGATTACATTGGAAACATCAGTGATAAATGGGTCGACTTAAACTCGACTAACTCAAACTGAACTGGGACACTTGGAGGGACGGTTTTGACACCTAACAGGTGGTTGGGATTAGATTCTCCAACATTGCCCCTTAATTTCAACCACATAAAAATTCAATTAAGATACCTATTGGTCTATGTCTCAGCTAGGTTTACAATTTAAGAATTGAATTCAACTTTTCTTCTTCTCTTTTTCTAGATCCTATAGCCTATAAATTGTTTCAACTTTTTCTCTTTGTTGTATCCTTCAAACCTCCATTTCTTCATTTGTTGGTGTAGATCTTCCAGGATGTCTAAGAATATCCTGGACTTCTTCAAAAAACAACTTGTATGTGGGCTGTTGCCACATATTACCTTGTGTAGTGTTCTTTCATCATCTATCTGCTGCAACATATAAAAACATATTTCTTTAGGACTCCGATACCTAAAAATTTCATTAATTTGTTCATCATCCAAGCTCTCTTCAAGGTTCATTTCTGCAGCTTCTTTGCAGACTTTTTCAAGGCATGGTGTTGCAAGCCATGATTCAAGGAAATTCAACTGTTCTTCGTAATCATTTTGTGTACCTGCACATTGGAAATCAACATTAGAATTAAAAATATTTGCAGAACCACATTGGTTTTGTTCCTTCTGGTCTGTAATGAGAGCTTCCTTCTGTTGCACTTCTAGCTTTGCTTTTGCCTTTGTCTTTGTTTTCTCTTTGTGGGCTTCCTTCTTTGCCTCTTCCTTTGTTTTTGTCTCTTCGACTTCTTTACTAACCTGTTTTGTTGCAAACATGTTGTCTTCCACTTACTCAATTGGGCTTTTCTCACTGAATAGCATCATGTCTATATGATGTTTTTGATGAATAACATCATGTCTATATGATGTTTTTGATGCATCACCTGCAACCATTCATCATTAGCCAATAATTCTTCATCAAAATTTACATTAGCATTGACTGCTCCAATGGAAGTTTCACTATCATCAACAAGATTTGTTGTTAGATTAACTAAACTTTCATTATCAAGCTCTATTGCTAGATTTACCAAATCTTCATCAACAAGCTTAGTTGTTAGAATCATCATATTGTCATGAGCAAGCTATGTTAATGGAATCAACATATCTCCATCCACTTGTGATTGTGGATAGTGGGATTCATGGGCATCTAGGTGCTCCTTCTCTCTTTCTTCTACGACTTTTTGAGAAACATCATGCACTCGTGGCTGAGCACAGTGGGATTCAACAAAATTTTCATCTAGTTGTAGATCTACAGCTGTAGATCTCCAGCTGTAGATCCACCTTCATCTTCAACTTCAATGCTCCTCCTAGCACCAAAACATCTCTCAAGGGTATTCAAGGCCTCTTTAATTGTCTTGGCTTTTGAAATAAGGGGAAGAATGTTGTCATCAACTGATTATTTTATGCATTTCAATGCAAAGACATCATTTTTCCTCTTCACTTCCAGATCTAAAAAAATCTCAAACATCTCCTGCTTTCTGGCCTCTTGGCTTTTCCCATTTGTTTGTGTTGGCTCACTATGACTCAACAAGCAAAACAAACTATAGACATCGCATCTAACTGTAATAAAAAATGTCTTTGCTCCTTGGCTTCCACAAACAAACGAGTCTACAAATTGTTGTTGGTTAGCATTGACTAGCGTTGTTGTTTTGTGATGAGTGTCCGGGTTGAGTAAAATTTTTGCTATTGCTAAGAATTGTTGTTGGTGACCAGCGTTGTTGTTTTCGTATGAGAATAATTTCATTGGTATCCCTTACCTCTGGTTGCTATTTTGTTTGTAACTACATTATAGGTAATATAGTCTTCAGAGTTATGTTCGTTTCTCGCTGATACCGTGGTTAACATTGCCGCGTAGTGCGTTCTCCTCAATCAATTTTATATCCAGCCATTCACCTTTGGACAAGTAAAATGTATAATACTTTTCCAGCTCAAGTAATCATGGCATATATCTCTCCATTGCGCATGAGAGTGTACGGTCTCTATGTGTCACGCCCCCAAGCCGGCGGTAGTCTTTCAACCGCTCTTAGTGAGGTGCGGCACCAACGAACACTTTCTTTTCACCAATACTTATGTTCATGGACTACGCCTAATTCACTTTCTCCTACTTAGTTTGTGTTTCGCAACTAAGTATTATTATGTTTAACCTTTATACCAATGAACACCCATACTCATTCATTATCAACAGCAATTATAACAAGAACACAATTGCATAGTATAAAGGGAGGGGCAACTCCCTGAACAATGAGTCTACCCGAAATATATGTATTAATCAATCTTTCAACAATACAAGCTTTTACAAGTATTCTTGGCAAAATCCAAGTCTATACTTAGCCAATTTACAATCACGACAAAACTTCCTTTTATTCACCTTTGTGCACACCTTGCACGATGGGCAGGTGCTCACCCGAGCTACCAAGACACCCTCGTCAAGTCTTGACACAAACCGACACTTCAAACAACTCACGGGCACACCTTGCCCAACAGCTTCATCTTTTCAAGTGTCACCTCCAACCGTGCGGCTAACCAAGATCAGTGCATGAACTATGCGCTCTCCTCTTGTCCCTTTCTGCACACCTGAACTGTGCACTTCCTTATGCAAAGTTGCTTGGTCGATTTCGTTGGTGAAAATGCCTCCCAACACATTACAATATATATGTGTTGTAACATGTGGGTGGGTTGCCCAACCGACCACCCAATCCTTACTTATACGCCCTTCTTCAATCGTTTTGCATGCCCAACTTCAAGTCAGCCTGCCCATCGTGTAGGTTGGCTCTTGAAGTTCATTGTTCCACGCTTCCAAAGAGTATAAGCTTCCATCACAAATGTTTCATCACACTAAACTCGTTTGTTCGTTGCATCTCTGTGTGCCTTGACTCCCCGGTCTGCCCGTGCGCCCGCGCCGTGTGCGCCAACTTGCTGGTTCGCCCGCGCCCGGCATGTGCGCCAACTCGTCGGTCACCCATGCCCGCACCCAGCATGCGCCCCAACTTGCCTCTCGCCAGCATCGTGCCCGACGTGCGCCCCGACTCACCTCTCGCCCGCGCACCCATCGCATGACCACGCCTGCGCCCGGTTCGCCCTGTGCCGAACCGCATGTGCGCTCGAGGACCTTACATCCTCCTCCACCTAAAATCGTTGTCGTCCTTGACAACATACCATCCTGGTAGCCATCCACCAAGATCATCAATATCCATGATGTCAACTCCTCCACATACGGCAAACATCCCTGCAACATATGTAGAACTCCATCTCCAACATGTCTCGCCTTAGTAACCAACTGTCACCAAGCTCACCATACCAAGGCATACACCTCAACGCTATGCTATACATCAGATATCATCTCAATCCATGATCACCGACCCCTTTGTCACAATCTCCACTGCAACATCTTGTGTCGACCTCATCATGTGTCATCATGTGAACCTCTGTCATGATACTCCAACAAGAGCTAACACACGTCTATCATGTGCCAACATCTCATCCCAATAGTAACATCATCCTGTACACTGGATCCCCTCATGACTCAAGCTAGTTGGGTAGCTAATCCAACCATACGCCCAAACCACAAGAATGCACATTCTTCCATCACCACCAGTCGTTTCTCAAAACAACCTGCCACATTCTTGACTCATCAAGAATCTATCTCCATAAGTGTAAACCATGCTCAGGTCCATGGAAACTCCATCCATCTCATCTGCAACATGTCATGATGCTTGATGCCAAGCCATCCCTGCATCATCGGTCATATCTGCTCACATGCTTTAAGGACTCACTGCCATGAGCAGCTAACAATGAGCCCCATCTTCTCATCCATCTAAGAAGATGTAGAGGGAGTAGAGCCTGAAGGCTCTCCCTCACTAATCAACTCGATCCATCTATCAGGATCCTCAATCTCCATCCTTTGTAGATAAGCAACCCGGTCTTCTCCCTGGACATCCGGCCTCACATACACCTCCTCCTCATCATCATCATCCTCAACCAACTCTAGCCTTCTTGACAAATCCAAGATGCTATCTGAAAGTGTCCTGATGACCAATGACTGCTCGGTAAGATTTGCCTCAAAAGTAGACAACCTCTTACTCATGTCTCCCATTCTCTTCTCATCCTCCATTTGCATCACTCCCAATTTACAATCAGGCCTTCTCACTCCAATGGTTAGCACACCAATAGGTACATCCTCCCTTCCATCATAAATGTAGAGCTTCCTCAAATGTGGAACAATCATAGCATCAAATTGTTTCATGAATTGCATCCCCAATACAGCCTCATAGTCATCAATTTGCACTATAGTGAAGTCAACCTTCCCTGCCCATTCACCAAGTGTAGTGTCCACCTTTTCAGCTATACCAAGAACTTCAATAGGAGGAGAATTCATTGTCTTCATCTGTGCCTTTGCCGGTACAAATTTCAACCGAATCCTTCTCGCAGTATCTTCACCCATGAAGTTGTGAGAAGCCCCACTATCCACCATAGTGAGTATATCAGCACCTCCAACCTTCATCCGAACATACTCCAACCTATTCCTCTGAAGATATCTCCAAGAGACCACCTCTGTAGTAGCAAAAACACCAAGTATCTACATCATCCCCACAGAAGCTCCTTCATTCTTCGCATCAGATTGTGCAATCACAACCACTTTCGGTCTAGAAGGACAATTCTTCACCGTATGTGGTCCAGCACATATCCAACACTTCAAGGCTTTCTTTGTCTTCGAATTATCATCCGATTTCGAAGCATCATCCTTCTTATTTTCTTTCGGCTTATCAGATTTCTTCTTCTTATCATCAGAAGTCTCATCATAATGCTCCACCAACCTGTCAACAACAGAAAAAGCTTCCTCAAGTGTTCTAATCCTCTGCCTCTTCACTTCATTGCGTGCCCAAGGCTTCAACCCAATAATGAAGTTGAACACCTTGTCCCTCTCCGCCATGTCAGGAAGTTCCAGAACCGCACTTGCAAACTCCCGCTGATATGTCTGTAGGTTCCCTGTCTGCTTTATGAACTTAATCTTCATCCTTGCTTCCCATGTTTCATCCTGTGGACTAAAATGGGTCTAAAAAGCTTTCTTCATTTCATCCCACGAAGTAATGTCACCAGCACTGCCATTGGCAATCTGATCCATCCTCCTTCGCCACCACATCTTAGCATCCTTTGTTAAGAACTGAGCAGCTACCTTGACCTTTGTCTCATCATCAGATAGACCCAACCATTCCAAGTATTGCTCCATGTCCCATAGAAAGTTGCCAAGAGTCTTTGCACTCCTTGTACCATCATAAGATTCCGGTTCCTTGACTTTCACATGAGGCACTCCTCCACCTGAGTTATGCCTCACGACATTCTTCAACACCGCGATCTCATCCCTAGCTTCGTCGAGAGATTTCTTCAAGTCCATGATCTCTGCAAGACCTTGGTCCCTTGCTTCTTCAACCTCCTTGACCCTTACTTCAAGTTGTGTACACATAAGATCAGTGTACTTGTGTTGTGTCCGGAGTTCATCAAACTCTTCCTTCATCTTTGAGTTGGCCTCTTGTTCCTTAGCGAACAAGTCCATCTTCTTATCCCAGGAAGTTTCCATAACCTCCATCCTCAACAACACCTTTTCCATAAGTGTGATAGTAGCATCCTGCACATGACTAGACCTAGCCTAAGATTTAGCTGCCATCTCTAACAGCTTCTTCCTCTTTTGCAATCTAGTTTCGACCATCCAACAGCTTCACCAAGATGCCTGCAACCTGAACCAACCCTTGTTCCACTTGTGTGAAACGGCTTCCTTCACCTGCAAGTACCTGCTTCACTGTCACTTTGTCACGAGCAACCCTGCTCACCAGCTCCAAGCCGAGCTCTGATACCAACTCACGATAGTGTAGTGGGATCAGCACTTCTTCATCAACTCGGTCATCAGCCTGCTCTGATACCAACTGTCACTTCGGTGAAGTTGTGTAGCAGCTTCAACCTTCAATGCCCGAATCAGCTGCTCTCATACCAACTTCACTTTGGTGAAGTTGTGTAGCAGCTTCAACTTCCAATGCCCGAATCGGCTGCTCTGATACCAACTGTCACGCCCCCAAGCCGACGGTAGTCTTTCAACTGCTCTTAGCGAGGTGTGCGGCACCACCGAACACTTTCTTTTCACCAATACTTATGTTCATGGACTATGCCTAATTCACTTTCTCCTACTTAGTTTGTGTTTCGCAACCAAGTATTATTATGTTTAACCTTTATACCAATGAACACCCATACTCATTCATTATCAACAGCAATTATAACAAGAACACAATTGCACAATATAAAGGGAGGGGCAACTCCCTGAACAATGAGTCTGCCCAAAATATATGTATTAATCAATATTTCAACAATACAAGCTTTTACAAGTATTCTTCGCTAAATCCAAGTCTATACTTAGCCAATTTACAATCACGGCAAAACTGCCTTTTATTCACCTTTGTGAACACCTTGTACGATGGGCGGGTGCTCACCCGAGCTACCAAGACACCCTCGTCAAGTCTTGACACAAACCAGCACTTCAAACAACCCACGGGAACACCTTGCTCAACAGCTTCGTCTTTTCAAGTGTCACCTCCAACCATGCGGCTAACCAAGATCAGCACATGAGCTATGCGCTCTCCTCTTGTCCCTTTTTGTGCACTTGAACTGCGCACTTCCTTATGCGAAGTTTCTTGGTCGAGTTCATTGGTGAAAATGCCTCCCAACGCATTACAATATATATGTGTTGTAACATGTGGGTGGGCTGCCCAGCCAACCACCCAATCCTTACTTACACGCCCTTCTTCAATTGTTTTGCACGCCCAACTTCAAGTCAGCCTGCCCATCGTGTAGGTCGGCTCTTGAAGTTCATCGTTCCACGCTTCCAAAGAGTATAAGCTTCCATCGCAAATGTTTCGTCGCACTAAACTCGTTTGTTCGTCGCATCTTTGTGTGCCTTGACTCGCCGGTCTGCCCGCGCGCCCGCGCCGTGTGCACCAACTCGCCGGTTCGCCCGCGCCTGCGCCCAACGTGTGCGCCAACTCGTCGGTCACCCGCGCCCGCGCCCGGCGTGCGGCCCGACTTGCCTCTCACTCGCATCGCGCCCGACGTGCGCCCCGACTCTCCTCTCGCCCGCGTGCTCGTCGCATGGCCGCGCCCGCGCCCAGTTCACCCGACGCCCAACCGCATGTGCGCCTGAGGAACTTACACTATGTGATCGAAATACCCAGTTGATAGTGGACTGTCGAGGGCAACAAGTTCATTGTAGAGGGTGATTCCGTAAAAGATTAAAATTCTGCTGTGCTGAAAATTTTAAAGAATGTTAGAAAAGCGTTTGATTGACTCTCTGAACCAAAAATATTCTTTTGAGCAAAAATGTTGGGGTAATTTCTTCATCTGGCAGTAGGCTGACTTACGACTTCAGTGATATCAAGCATGTTTCCAACAGATTACATTCCCTGTGGCGAAAATCAGAAATCTGAAATCAATGTCAAGACACAGAAGTAGGGCAAGATCGGGATTTGAAGGGTTGAGGGCGCATGGCAAGTGGAAAATACCTGTATGCCCTCTTCACACACTTATTCAAATTACCTTTGTAGAATTTAATTTATGTTATGTTTTAGGATTCTGTTTCTCCAAATCTGACATTGTTAGGTTTTTTTTTTTTAAATTAAGTATGTATTAAGCGAAAATTTTGTTTCGGCTCTTTTCTACTTATTATAGCTCCTGCATGGCGGGATTACACAAGCGATATTCGATTGACCCATTATTAGTTTAGTCCAACATGAAATATGGTTTCATTTAATAAAACTTAACTTTATAATATATATTTTTTTCAAAAAAAAATTATTGACATTTATTTTTATTTTTATTGCTTGTGAAATTAAGAGTTATTAGCTTTGTTACACAGAACCGATTGGGAGAGGTGGGAACTTTTTTTTTTGTAAGCTTAGGTAGGACCCTCTCATTTTAGAGTTTTTACATGTCCGTTATTCACCCCATTTCCGGGGGAGGTAGCACAAGATTTGAACCCAAGATCTCCAGTTCGGTGAGACTTCATTTCCATGGCCATTGCCACTTAAACTACCCCATGCGAACCTAAGGGAGAGGTAGGAACTTTGGAGTTGTATGGGAAGGTTACCTTTTTAGAGGGAGCTTCAATGGGAACTTGGGAAAGTTCCAGGAGCTTTGAACACTGTTTTTTTGGAGTTCCTGCCACTTGAACTACCCCATGCGGACCGAAGGGACAGGTGGGAACTTTGGAGTTGTATGGGAAGGTTACCTTTTTAGAGGGAGCTTCAATGGGAACTTGGGAAAGTTCCAGGAGCTTTGAATACTGTTTTTTTTGGACTTCCTGCATTCCCTAACGTTGGGGAATAAAAAGGCTATAGAGAAGTATGTTGAACTTCCCACAAAACATGAGCCTATGTTGAAACCTTCACCGGAAGAAATGCCAAAGACATCTTTAACACCAATATCCTATATGCCTATGTTGAAACCTTCACTGGAAGAAAGGCCAAAGACATCTCGCTGAACTTCCCACAAAACATGAGCCTATGTTGAAACCTTAACTAGAAGAAAGACCAAAGACATCTTTAACACCAATATCCTTAATTGAGAAACTTGAGCAATCTCTTGATGGGTTAAGGAAGCTTGTGGCACTTTCATGTAAGCTCATGAATATTTTTTGTTGTTGTTTATGTATATATATAGCAGAAGATTGTGTGTGCATATTGTATGTGGGAGTCAATGCTTAAACATTAGAGCTGTTTTTTCTCCTAAAAATAACTAGAGAAACATGTAAAAGAACTGATAATAAATGTGTGCATATTGTATGTGGCATTTGATGCTTAAACATTAAAGTTGTTTTTTTGGTAAGAATAACTACAAAAACATGTCAGAGAAATGATAATGAACTTGACATTTTATATATATAAAAAAGAGAGACTCAAAAAGATCCAAAACATATATTTATAAAAAAAAATTATATATTTAAATTGATTTTAATATTTTGAATCAATATTAATTTTAATTATTATATAAATTATATAATTAAAAACATATTCTTAATTTTTTTATTTATTACATAATATTATTTTACTGTTCAGGATTAGCCGTTTTCTATAATAATTAGAGAAACCTCTAACTATTCTTGAAACACATACCCAAGTTTATAAAGTTCTCACTTTCCAAAAACTCAAGAAAAGTTATTAAATTATTAAACACTGCATCGTAATTAGTTACTATTGTCCGATACAATAATGATGTACAGTCCAATTAACCTCACAACTTATCCAAATGGGGGTCGGAGGCACACAATGATTGTCTGATATAATAATGATGTACAGTCCAATTAACTAAACTGTGGTTGGAGGCATATAAAAAATTAATTGTATTCTGCAAGAGTAATGAGTTTAATTTGCAACCATACTGTGCAATCGTTTTTTTGCAAAAATATTATTCCAATGGTAATAATTGAAAAAACATTAAATGAAATTAAAAACATTAAATGAAATTAATGTGTATATGAAACAATATGGTTTGAAATTATTATAATATATTTAATAATTTTCCTATTATTAAATTAATAATATGAAAAATATAATTTATATTATTTAATTTAATTTAATAATATTTATATTCATATTAAATTAATATTCATATTTAAGTTAAATTAACTTAAATTTGAATATTAATTTATATTAATTTAAATCTATATATTCATTCTATAAATAATAAATTTAAATTTAAATGATTTATGTTATATTAATATTTAATTCAATATGAATATCAATTAATATGAATATAAATTTAGTTTATTAATTTAGATTAATTTGATTATTTATGATCTTATAAATAACATTGTGTATGAAATAATTTATGTCAATTATTGATATGATGGTTTAAAATTATGTTTTCTTTTTTGGTTTAAATACTTATGATTTATGAGATTGGTTTTTTTAGCTATTTATTTTAAAATCTCAATTCATACATATTTTACATTAGTGGGATAGTGAGGAGACAATTAAATAACCCTTAACTTTAGTTATTTCACTGAAATTTTACCTTGTAATTTTAGTTATGCAACTAAAATTCTATGAAATTGGATTTATAACAAATCCAACCTTGCAACAAAGGAGGCAAAATAGTTATAATATCAACAAGGACAACTCTCAAAGAAGACATATATATTGACATGAGCTCCCCTAGTGTTATTAATCTTTCACAACTACCAAATTTTTTCTTTTATAATCGTCTAACATTCCACAACTTGCATATTCTATTATTATTTTTCTTAGGAACCACATTTCAACACCTAATTAAGGAGACAAAATAGTTATAATATCAACAAGGACAACTCTCAAAAAAGACATATATATTGACATGGGCTCCCCTACATTTTATTAATCCTTCACATGTACCAAATTTTTTCTTTCATATTTTTTCTTGTTGACATCCTTCAACCAATAAAATTTAATTATCAATGGCTCTAAGCCTTCACCAAAAGATTATTTTTCTTACTAACCACATTTCAACATCTAATTATTTATTATTAACATGCCTAACTTTTTTTATCTAATTTAATCATATTTAAATTAAACCATAAAAACTAACCACACTTTATTAAAAAAAATGAAAAATAAAAAAACATTTTAATATTTTGTGTGTAAAGATAATTATAAACTAAGCCTAAAACCCTGTAATTCATAACCTCGCTCACTAATCTTTCTCTTTTTTAAATCAAAATTTCCCCGGTATTAGGATCCTCAATTTTTTAGGATCCTCAATTTTTTGCAAATTTACCTTTTACTATTCTCTTCCTTTCGTGTTTCCTTGTTATTTATTGGCTTTTCAACCATTCATGGTCTTTATTAATTGGTCCCCCGTCTCGGTTTATATTCTTGTTTAGGTTAAATTGAATATATTCTTTAATCCAAATGTTCCTTTTGGCCATTGAGTGCACACTAAAAGTTTTACAATCTCGTATATTTTATGGTTCGATAATAAATGATTTATTTATTTCTATTTATAATTTATTATTCTTCAATTTTAATTAAAATTTATTTTTATTAATTAATCTTTTAAATATATTTATTCATTTTATTAATAATTAATTTATGATAAAATTTATATTATTAAATTTAATTGACTTTTAAATTTTTTATTAACAATTGAATTCTAATATATCTTTAACACATATATATCTTTAATATATATATATATATATTATTTTTTTTTCTAATTATTATACTTCATTTAATCTCTAAAAATAAATGTAGTACACTCCCCTACACACAATTATTATGCATAGCCATTCTATTACAACAAGATCGTAATTTTTTTTTTTTAAATTTTAATTCTATTACAACGAGATTTTTAATTACCAAATGGTGTGGCAGGAATTTATTGAAATCACAAGTTTGATGGGTAATAATCAAGATTTCGCCTCAAATTTTTCCACCTGATTCCGGCACCGGAAAGTCTCTATTACCAAATATGTGTTAACAAAGTTTTATTATTCCAGCAAAATATAGGGTTTTCTACATTGTTATTTTCGGACACTGGTGAGAAACGAGTTAATTCCATTTAAAGAGGTATTATATGTGATATCAAAATTTTAGATATAAGTATTTATGTGTTTATGATATTATAAATTTAAATAATTTTTTGTTGGGAAAAATAATTATGTTTATAGATATGTTGATTTTGGTACATTTTTTTTAGAATTTTAATTTAATTATTAATAATTATTAGCTAGTAAAATTCTAAAATATTCATAATAGTATATACAAATGTTTAGATTTATCTTCAAATTAGTTATGTATTTTTTGTTCTTTTTATTTAATTGAAAATTACAAAATTGTCATATGAAAAAGTGTGATATAAAATAAATTATAGTTTGTTGGGCATGTGGTATTTATAAACCAATACCATGGTATTGTAGCAAAACCTATTTGAATCTTCATAATAAATTATGGATAAATAGAATCTTGTTCCATACTTTTTTAAATGTATATATGTTTAACTTATTATTAACTCTTTTTTATAGTAATAATAATAATACTAATAACACTAATATAAATTATAATTTAATTAGTTTTTATGAAAATTTTAAAGTTTGTTTTATGTCTATTATTTTCCCCAACTTTTTATGTTTATTATTACAAACCATTTAATTTATATGACTGTACTTATAATTCATTTCTAATTTGGAAAAGTGTAGTATTATAAATGTAAATGAAATTTTTACACAATCTTTTGGTGTGAAAATTAAGGAAATGTTTAAACATTAATATCTCATATCTTATTAATGAAGGAGAAGCATATATATTAAGACATTGCCGATGAGATAAGACATTGAGGATGGGACAATACGATGTTTTTTTTGTTTAATTTTAAATTATTATAGATCCTTAACTCTTGATGTACCAAGTACGGAGGGATCAAATATCTCAAGATGCAAACATCCCTTTGAGTGAAAAATTTGAAGAACGATCTTCAGGTCAAGAGATTTGATTTGCTCTTGGTAAATCAAGAGTTATGGTCAATATATGCTAGTATTGAATAGCAAAGTAATAAGATGTTTTAATTAAAAATTTTAAATATTACATGTCAATGGCATGTTAAATATTGAAGGATTTACAAATCTCCCTGATACTTTGAATTAGAAAGAACCTATTAATGAAATAAAAACTCCACAATAATAATTTATATTACTATTTTTTAAATGTTACATTGGAATGAATTACATATGTCCCTCATAATGAAATATATATATATCTTAACTCTAGATGTACTAAGCTACTAAATGGATCAAATCTCTTTTCACTTTAAAAGAGGTTTGCATCTCAATAAATTTGATCCCTCTCAGCTATTCCTGGATCTGGAGTGAGATGGATCTAGGATGGTTTAATTATTAATTATAATTAATTTCCTAGAGACATTCTACAATTTAGTATGGAAGAGATGTTGTCACGTAACATTACATTTAAAAATAGTAAAATAATAATTTAAAAGAACAAATTAAATATCTTAATAAAAAAAGAAATTAATGTTGGCCATAATTACGATATTTCAATTTACAACTTAATCTGATATAACTTTATATAGAGATATAAAGTAACCAAAAGCAAAAAATAATAATTTAGCTTTTATTATGAAAAAGAAATGTAATGAGTAAAAAAATATACTTTACTTTTTACTATAAAGAAGAAATGTATTTTTTTCACATTACAAGAAATAATATCATTGATATTACAATCTATTAATAGTTGTTTTCTAATTTAATGTATGAGGGATATTTGTAAAATTTTCAATGTTTAATATGGATTTGATAAGTAATATTTTAGTAAATATTATAATAAAAATAATCATATATATATATATATATATATATATGGGAAAAAAATATGAGGGTATATTTTAACGTTTTAATGTGCATAAAGAGGATTATAAATAAAATATTTCAATATCAATTACATATATATTATACCAGCTTAGATCCATCTTAACTCTGGATCTACCAAGAGCCTAGAGGGATGAAATCTCTTTTCATGGTAAAAGATGTTTCCATCTTAAAAGATTTGAAAAATATATATGTGTGTGTGTGTGTGTGTGTGTTAACTCACCATAGATTGAGTTGCACATCGTGCAATACCAATAATATTATTTTTACATGTTATTTGCCAACTCCATATTAAATAGTGAAAGAGCTAAATATCTCTCTTTTACTAATAAATAAATAAATTATTATTATTATTATTTACTTTCAATTACTTTATCTCTCTATATAAAGTTGATGTAAAATTAAAGTGGAAATTGAAATATTTTATTTATGGATGATCTTGATTTTTTTGTTATTATTGCTTTTTAATTTGTTAAATTAAATATTATTTTATTATTTTTAAATGTAACATGATGTCTCCCCCATAATGGGTTGTAGAGTGCCTCTCTACACAGTTAGAACACCTTTAGGCACACTAACAAATTCTCCCTCATATTAGGCATTGCGCCTATCAGTGCAATGACATCTTCCTCACACTATGTTGTAGAGCACCTTTGGGTGCACCCTCATAATCGGTTGTAGAGTGCCTCCCTACATAGTGAGATCACTCGTAGGCATAAGAGAAACATCTCCCTCATATTAGCCATTGCGCCTTAGGGTGCAATGACATCTCCCTCATACTATGTTGTAGAGCGCCTTTGGGCGCAATAATATAAGTGAGATGTCGTCACATAATATTATATTAAAAATAATAATATTAAAATAGTCTTAAAAATAAGAGTGACTAAATTAGTAACACCATCACACATTACACATAGTTATACACCAACATAGATCCATCTTAACCACTATCCTAAAGACAAAAATAGATCATATTTCTTGAGGTGGATCAAATATATTAAGGTGAAAACCAATGTTTGAATGCAAAATTTGAGAAAATGTTTCCACCTCAATATATTTGATCTTCCTAATTTCAATTATTTTTAAATTTATGTTTCGATTTATATTTATGTTTGTTACATAATGTGTCATGAAATGATTGGCACGCCTAACTCGTGGCTTGAATAGTTGTGACCCATGAGCATATTAGACGTCAAAATCACTTAGGATCACACCCGCCTTGGACCAGGCTAGCCCTTGGCATTGTTAGATTTTTTCCCACAAAGTTTCACCTAACAATCTTTATTAGGTGGATGATAGAGATTTAACCTCCATAGAATATTTTAGAATATTCTTAGTATATACAAAAATCAAAGGTTGAGATTTATTACGAGAGTAGTTATGTTTTTTCCCCTTTTAATTAAATTCATTAATTGAAAAAATTCTCATATGAACAACTATGGTATAAAATGAGTTATGGTTTGTTGGGCACATGGAATTGATAAGCCATGGTATTGAGTCATAGTACTATAACAAAGATTACTTATAGATTAAAAATCTCCATAATAAAGTGGGGGATGAATCTCCATGTTTAAGAAATTTTTTACATGCCATAATTTATCTGTTATATGTTTTGGAGGGTTTTTTGGCGTGTCTTATTTTCCACAATGATGCAGAAGCATCCGAGCACCCTGAATCAAAAGTCACAGTGAAAGATGAGAACAGGGAGAATGTGGACAACCATTGTAACTCGGAGCAAATTCTATTAAAATAGAGCTAAAGTGATGGAATTGATAAAGTCTCTCAAAGACTTAATTAAATGTCATTATCTGCCATAGAGAGATTTAGGGGTTGTTGAGCGATTTGTGAGAGGAAATCGTGGATTGAGTTGATCCACGACTTTGTAATGTTCTATAAAGAGTCTGTGTTGTGTCGGACATATAACTTAGAGAGAGATAGAAAATACATAGATATAGAAAGAAGAGTGAGGATATAATGTAGTCGAAGGAGAAGTCGTTACTAAGGCTAAAATGCCTCAGACTGTTACTGAGTTCTGTATATAATATAAATATGTGTGTTATTGGTATTTTGGGTGTCTGTATAATGTTTTACCTACAGTTAGATGTATGAGTTAAATTCCATGTAAAGGTTTGTTGATCGACCATCGATCACTATAAGGATCGATGGCGATCCAATACTAATTCGATATGAGAGAGCATGATGTTGTATGGAGTGATGCGAGTGTAAAGGACGAAGTTCCTATGAAGTTCTCCTTAAACAATTATGGAAGATAACTCTATGTTTAACGTAATTCCACCAATAAGAAAAAGATCAACGACGTAGGTAGAAAAGAACATGAACCGTTGAATCGTTAGATCGATGGATATTAACCATGGAAGAGGAATGGCGGATGAACCGTCACAGCCGTCAACAATAGAAGATAAACGGTCATCGCGTTGTTTAAAAGTGCAAGCGTTAAGTAGCGAAGGCAGTCTTCATAAGGTGGTAAGTGGATTATCGGGTGGCCTCAAAACCATAAGTGGTATTCCAGAGGATGGACCTGATAGAATATGAGCCGAGATTTAATTGAGTTGAAGTCCAGAGGTGATCAGACTGTCCGTTGAAAGGGTGATCGGACGTGTATCGGGTGCAAACAAGCGCGATTGTTAATTCCCAAATTGGACTCGACGAGGTTTTATGCAACGGGATTAAACTCTCGTTAAGATCCGACGATCTTGACCGTTCGTCGCGGGATCAATCGGACGGTGATCGCGTGGAGAAGTGCGTGCAGTTATTGGCTTGAGCAGACCCGAGAAGTTTATGGACATGGGTTTATTCTATTTGAGGTCCAGTCGTATGCGTTCGGAGTGGGACCGACGTTCGTTGGCAGGTTATGTATTATTCTGCTGTTTGGTGATTGGTCAAGTTTTTGTTAAAATTCACCAATGTAAAGGCTTCCGATATAAACGTGGGCCCATAAACCACAGGTCCATGTCCGATTATTATAAAGATGAAGCTAAACTACCATTAAGCAGTTTTTCTTTCATCAAAGTGGTATCAGAGCAGAAGAAGATTCTTGCGAGCAAAAGAAGGAGGTACAGTTGTGTTGAAGACTCAAGAGTTGTGGTCTTCTTACTGTTGTATAGATAGCGACATGTTGAAGCCCCGAAAATCGGGTCTACAACAAGGGGGATACCCACCCGGTCTGGACCTTGGTTGGCAGCTCCTTTTCCATTTGGTATGGTGGGTCTGACTGGGGATATGGGACCAGTTTCCCAATTTATGTGTGTGTGTGAGATTGATTGATATTTCTGGTTTAACAATTCCTAATTAAGATGCTCTAATTCTAATTTTAATCTAATGTCATGCAATTGTACTCTAGAAAGAAGAAACATCTAAATCTACACTAAATCGGGGTGTAATCTTTCTATTATGCGATCTAAAATGATTTCAAATAACAACCGGTAATAAATATCATTCAACTGTTATGAGAAAAGAATTCATTATAGATGAACCACTTCGTATAAAAAGTTAGACGAACAGTTGTGAAAAACATATCGCCTAATAAGCTACTCATACATTAAGCATAAATAAATAGCTATCGCCATAAAAAAGTGCCAAATGATAACTCAGGCATTCACACATTAATATCTAAACAACTGAACTTAAATATCACCTTAACACAAGAGATAGAAGTACCATTTATAACTAGTTCTACTCATGAGCTTCAAGCAATAACGATTTATCTCTTCTTAATCCAACATCCACTTAGAGTACAGAAGTGCAACATCAGTAGCAGATATTAAATGCAAAAATCAATAAATCTTGTTCCATTCATTCATCAAAACCTCCTCGGAGCGTGCAAAAGTGCATGTTCTGAGGATAAGTTTTTGATAAATTTCTGGACCCTTCTCTAAATGCATGAGAAGGGTTTAAATACTACTAATTACATCTAAAAATAACTTATTACAAAAATGTAGGATACGATTTAAATGACCGTCCTTTCTCTAGGCAAAAATCAAGCAAAACTATTTCTAAAATTAAATCTGAAACTAACATCTAACTATTTCTGTATTTGCTCCTTAACATCGAAAGCATTCAGCATTTGTTTGAGAAGAGTCGGTTGGCTGACTTCAGCCTTTAATTGCCCTGTGAAAATGGAATCAGCTAGAGCTGGTTCCATCTTTTCGACAGAATTGATGATGATTTTGAGAGTCATACACTTGCTATGTGGTTTCACTAAATAAACCCAGTAAGAATCCGAATTCAACTTAGTTAATCTTCTAATTGATCCTGCCTTTTCTTGAGCCTTCTGTCTCCAGTCTGTTTGCAGCTGCTGTACCTTTATACAGACTTATTTTGAAGATATTTATAACAATTACCATTGTTTTTGGGATTTAAATTTCATTTTTTACTTTTACCATTTTTCCCTACAAATTTCTGAGCTTCCAGGAGACTGAGCAATTAGAGGCTCTCCTCTTCAAGAATTTTTGCCTGGCGATGCGCGATTAGCGCTAAGTGCTAATCGCGCATCAGAAACTACCTCCGTTTCTCGATCCGGGCTTCCTTGGTGCGTTTTTTGCCTCTTGCGTGCTTTCTTTTAGCGGATGTAAAGCTGAAATTTTGTGAAAATAATGATTCCGTGAGTTCTTGACCCTGAGTCTTAAACTGTCTATTTTTAATGTCAGCGTTGTCCAGTACCCATTTAATCATGTCCGTGTAGGGGAGAATTTTGGGTCTCGCCGCTATCCGGTGCAGGAATGAACAAGCTAAATCTGCAACTGATGCTTCAGAAGACCTCGATGAGCCTGCAGTAGCCGTAAACTCCATTACCTTGGGATTCTCTTCCTCAAGTAGATTATACATGCCTTCCCAAGTGGAAATACCCACGTCTCTGTTGCATGCGGTGTCTATGTACAAGGGCGCCATTTCTTTATCTTCAGACATTGGAGTCTTGCCTTTCTTCCCCATAGTTTCCTGTATACTGCTTTGTATAACCTTTGTTCTTCGTTCCTGCAGTTTACAAGTGAGGTGAGAGTAATGATAAGGAACAGTGATGGGAAAGCTTTAAATGCTGAAGACATGCAAAAGTATACCACCTTACGTGAACTGGCTCTTCGATAAACACAAAACCATATTTCATTAACAACTGGCAACTAACTCATTAATTAGCATTAAAGCACATAACCAGGTCTCGTTTTATGGAAAAAGTTTTTCTTGAATAATGAGCCCTAAAAATCTGCGATGGAGCGATTTTGCGATTTGCTTTGCAATATCGTTCTGTTATTCTATCGTAAGATCACTTTGCCGCTCTATCGCAATATCGCATGGTCGCAATATCGCATAATCGTAGTATGTGCCCATTTTGTGTTAATGTGTTTCTTGCGAGGTGCGATTTTGCGATATGCGCCATCACATATCGACGTTTTCTGCGATTTTCTAGCGTAAGTACGTTTTAAGGCATGCGATGTGATATATGTTTTTTATTATGCAATTTCGTATCACGATCTTGCAATCTCAGAGTTTGGCTTGTAAGGAGGCATCCTATTATCCTTTCTGCGATGTGATATTTCTTAAGGAGTGATTTTATCTTTCCTCATCATGAAACTTAAGCTTTTTAGATTTTTCAAGGGTATTTTCTTAAGTTTATGATGGTAAGTTTTATTAAAAAGGAAATACAAGTACTAATTGATTTTTTTAATTTTTTGACTAAGGGTCCCCACTTATTTAGTATTAGTAATAACACTAAATAAGAAGGGGGGTTGTTGGTGGCCACAACAATTGGCAATTCACTTGGAAGAACTAGTTATCTTTGTCTTTCTTTTGAATTTTCTAAACTTCCAAAACAGAAAATTTTCCAGAAAGTTAAACTTTATTATAGAAAGATAAAGTACATTATGCTTTAACCTGTCAATGATATTTTGTTTCTTCTATTTTCAACTTTGATTTTCTCCCTCAAGCTAGTCCTTGTATCTACATCAGTCATTACTTGGTTTATAAAGATTAAACAAAGCCTTCTCTGTAAATCAGTTTTAAATATGCTCATTTGTCGTAGGTAGAGCCTCTGCTACCAGCAAGCGTTCATATCCTCGATAGAGTTACCTATTACCCAGCAATGATCCTGTATCCTACTTAGAGAAACATACAATTTTCAAAGAGGAATCCATATCCACACTTATTGCTTTCATTTTATTTTTTACCCTTAAAGAACAATGTCTTGGTTTGATAGCCAATTTATGACACAGTCATTCACTTGATTTATAACTTTGCTGAACAAGCTGGCTCGTGATGAGACCCCTTGCCTTTTGATTGCAACAATCTTGAGTCATTTCCCTGTTGTGGTATGCAGTATTGGCAAAGTCAGCAAGTTATAATATTTGTGATTATGATAAGCCGGCTCGTGATGAGACCTCTCACTCTTTAAGATAAAGTGTATCCTTGGATTGTTTCTCTGAAAGTTGTAATTTCCTAAGTAGGGAGGAAGTCATTGTTTCCTTAAGATAGCTCTGGACGACAATAGTAGAGTTTTTTGGAAAGAGCTGTTCTACAGAGAATCTTTGTTTTGTTATTGATACCTTTCATTGCACTGATATAAAACAATTTCTCACTAAAGGTCGTTTTCATCAAATTTTACGAAGTTGAAACTAGTATCATTTCTAGGCTAGAGTCTTTAACTGTATCTTTCAATAATAAAGATCAATTTTCTAAAAGATTTGCTATTTATACAAGCGAAAAATCAAAATCTGAAAGAGAATTGGTGTCTTTTTCGTAAATCCCTAATGTAACCATTCACAACTGGTTTTATTATAAAAACTAATTTACAAAATAGAAGAATGATCTTCTAAGGAAAATATTTCTTAAGGATCTGTCCGTTAACAGGTAAAGAATCTTTCTTTCCTGTTAAATCCTGCAACATAAAAGTGGATGGACCTATGAATTCTATGATTTGGAAAGGGCCAAGCCACATTCGTTGAAATTTTGTATGTTTCCCTTTTTCCTCATGGGCCTTGTCCCATTTTAAAACTAGATCTCCCATCTGAAAATATTTTCTGGTCATCATGTTTGAATCAAAAGAGGATTTTACTAATGCTTGATGATGAGCGTGAGTTCTTTTGGCCTGTTCTCGTTGTTCTTCTAACTTAATTATTTCCATTTGCCTTAGCTGTAAGGAGGAAGTTGGTACTTCATCAATATATTGAACTAAAGACAGAGAGGGAATTGCTAAATGAGTCAGAAGAACCACTTCTTTTCCATAAACTAAATTGAATGGAGAAGTGCCGATGGAGGCTTTTTGCGTTATTCGATCTGCCCATAAAGCATATATTAAAGACTTATGCCAATTTTTATGATTTTGGTCAACTGTTCGTTTGATAATTCTGATTAGGTTTTTATTTGTAGATTCAGCTAACCCATTCCCCTGTGGGTAGTAATTGGCAGAATATTTAAGTTTGAAACCTCTTTTGAGTGCAAATTCAGTCATTGCATTTCTAGAAAAGTATGATGCATTATCAAACATTAAAGCGGAAGGCAACCCAAACCTGGTAATTATAAATTGATCTATGAACTCAATGATATGTTCAACATTAGCCTTCTTGAGTGGAACTGCTTCTACCCATTTAGTAAAGTAATATGTTGCTGTAAGGATATATCTATGTTGTTTAGAAGAGTGAGGAATGATCTCACCTATTATGTCCAATCCCCACTGATCAAAAGGTTGTTCAATGTTGATTGGCTGTAGTGGCAAGGATGGTTTCTTTTGTCTCCCAGCAGCGGTTTGGTAGACTTGACATTTCCTCACGTAATTGTGCAAGTCTTTGAATAATGTGGGCTAGTAATAGCCTGCACGTAAGATTTTATGTGTAGTAGCATCTCCAGCATAGTGTCCACCTGCTGGCCCATCGTGGAGTTCCTGCAAAACTTTTTTAGCTTCAGATTCCTCAAGACATCTAAGGAGAACATAATCATAATTTATTCTAAAAAGAACATTGTTCAGGAGCTGATATTGTTTGGCTTTCAACCTTAGAGCTATTTTCTTGGTATGATCGAGGTGTGAAGGAGCATATCCATTCTTTAGATAATAAATGATATCGGCATATAATGACTCATCATCGTTTAGGCTTACCTCGTACATTTGTATGTCTACAGATGGAATTTCAGATATAAGCGATGCTCCGGCCAGCATTTTGCAAAAGCCTTGACCTTTTACAATACTTGCTGGTTTGATTTCTACGTCATATTCCTGTAAGGCAGTAACCCAATTGGCTCTTTTCTCACCCACGTCTTTTTGTACTAAAAGATTTCTTACTGCCGGAACGGTACAATGATTTTTGTATGGGTTTTGAGTAGAAAGGGTCTGAAATATTTGATTGCTTTGAAAACAACGTAATCTTGTTTCTCCACATCTGAATAATTTAATTAAGCCCCCTGTAAATTTGAACTGAAAAAAGAAATCGGGGCTTTTGCCTTATCTTGATTTGCTTGAGTAAGTATCGTCGCATATGATCTGTCAGAGGCAAATGTATATAAAATAAAAGGCTCTGAAAAATTTGGAGTTGCTAAAGATGGAGCATTCACAATTTCTTGTTTGATTAGATTGAATGCCTCATATTCGTCTTGGCCCCATTTGAAGTTTGAGTTCTTTTTTATCATTGCTTGTAAAGGAGATACGATTCTTGAAAAATCTGGAACAAATCTCTTTACAAAGTTGATCTGACCAAGGAAAGATTGCATGGCTTTTTTGTTGTGAGGTAGGGATATTTCGGAAATCTCCTTGATTCTGTCAGGATCAATGTGAATTCCAGATTTTGACACTATGAATCCTAGAAGTTTTCCTTCACTTAATGCGAAAAATGACTTTTTCGGGTTAAGTGAAATTCCATACCTCAGACAACATTGGAAGATTTGTTTTAAATCTCTAAGATGGTTGCTTCATTTCTTGGAATAGACAGTTATATCATCCAAATATATTACCACAGATTTATTAACTAAACCTTTGAATGCGATGTCCATGGCTCTCTGAAATGTGGCACCAGCATTAATCAGGCCAAAAGGCATTTTTTGATATGCGTAGGTGCCCCATTTGGTTCTGAATGTGGTTTTTAATTGATCATCAGGATGTACCAACACTTGATTGTATCCTGAGAATCCATCCAAAAAGGACATTAATTCTGACCCAGCGACTGCCTGCAATATTTGTTCCATAGGAGGCAAAGGAAAATTATCCTTTTGGCAGGCTTTATTAAGGTTTCGAAAGTCAATACAGATTCTAATATCTCTATTTTTCTTTCTAACGGGAACCATATTGGAGACCCATTTGGAATGTCGAACGGGAAAGATTATTTTGGCTTTCAATAGCTTGTTGAGTTCAGATTTGATCTGGTTTTCTAGATTGGGATGGATTTTTCTCAACTTCTGTTGGACTGGTTTTTCATCGTCTATCATTGGAATAGTATGTTGGATGATAGAAGTGTCATACATTTTAAGTTCATCATAGTTCCAAGCAAAAACATTTTTGTATTGTCTCAAAAGACGAATATATGCTAATTTTTCTTCAGGAGCTAGGCCAAGGCCTAGATTGATGTTCTGTGGTTTGGTATCAGTTCCTAGATTTATTAATTCGTAGTTCAAAGTTGAACTTTGGAGTTTTGAATTGGTAGATATTTTAAACCGATCTTTCAAATCATAAAGGTCTTCTAATTTGACTACCGACTTAGGTATAGCATTGTTAGTGCTATCTTGTTGCAATTGTCGGTCATGTTGGTCTTCGTCAATTATTTGATTGGTGTAGGATCCTTCAGATGTGAGAAAACTCACGATGTCAGGATCGTCATTGAAAATTCTCCAATTTGTAATGTTATCAGGAATAGAAGGTCTAAAGATTAATTCTATTGAGAATCTATCAGGGCTAAAATCTTCTGAAGGGATAAGTTTGGAAGCTACGTTAGCTAAAAGGTCTGCACTTGCATTCTGGAGTCTGGGAATTGGTGAAATATTAAATGCTATAAAGTGTTCAGTCAGATCTTGAACTAAAGATTGGTAATGTTTTAAATGACCTGATAAACAATGTATAGTATTATGTACTTGTCTGATTACAATTTTAGAATCTCCGAAAACTTGAAGGTATTTGACATCTAATCCGATTGCTTTGTACAACCCTTGGACTAAAGCTTCATATTCTGCGGTATTGTTGGTGCAATCAAATTCGAGTCTGCAAGTTAACATAGTTTTATCTCCTTCTGGACTAACTAGCACACATCCTGCTCCTGCTCCTTCGTTAGATTTAGAACCATCAAAAAATAATTTCCAAAATAAAGATTTATTTACAAGACTATCTAAAAAATTAATACATTTAGAACTATCTGTTTGAGAAAAATTTTCGACTTGGGATAAAACAGAATGTTCTAAATAAGGTGACGTATGAGCATTAAAATTCCCTAGGAAAGAATCTACTGAGTAATTGCCAATAATACTATTGTTATATGCTACCGGTTCATTCTCCCCCTCTAGCTCCGTTACTATGTATTTCTGATGTCTTTCTTGTTCAACTTTTATTTGATTTGGTTTACCATTGTAAGGGAGCCACATGTGCGACCAGTCAGTTGCGAAGTATCCATGAAGTTTTTCTGACCAATCTCTGCTAAGAATTAAGCCATAAAATTCTGGAATATCAGCAACTAAAATGTCGATAACTTGACATACCTTTTGATTGGATGACAGCCTTATGGTAATTTAATTCGCCAATCACTTCGACTTGCGATCGATCTAGCTGGACTATGCACACAGCAGATTTTTGCGGTTGAATGTTCAATTTTGTACATATTGATTTTGGTAAAATATTCGATGAAGCTCCCGAATCCACTAAGCAATTATGCACATTTTTATTAAAAATTTCATAAGTAAGAAGAAACGGGGGAGTATGAGATCTTGATCTTCCTCCAATTAACGTGATGTCATTTGGATCAACCTTGTTAATCACATTAGTCGGAGGTCTTCCCATATCATGGGAAGCTTGAGAAATTACAGCGGCAGGCAAAGGTGCAACTGGCACAGCGTGTAATTCTTTCAAAAGTATCTTTTGCTGGTGTTTTAACTTGCTCAATTCGTAAAGAGTGATGTTGGCCCTAGTCTTTTTCATGTCTTCTATAATATTGTACTCCATTTCATCCGAAACGATCAGTGTTTTAGATGGAGTAGATGAATCTGTTTGGACTGGGCTGGTTTGAGTCGCTTTGGGTGTCGTTTTCTTGGCTGCGACTTTATCCTTCGTCGTCGAGCTTGCGCTCTTTGGCTTAGGGGTAGTTTGAGGAGGATCAAGCTGATTTCTACTTCGTGTACTAACCGGGGATGCTTCTTGATCCTCTTCTTGTGGGAGGATGAAATCCCACATTCCTTGTAACTCTACAACTTCTTCTTCATCGGTTTTCTCTTCAGTAGCGATTTCCTCTTCTTCTTCTTCGGATTCAGTGCTCGTAATAGCATTGGGGGGCTTTGAATCAGTCGAAGGGTTTCTTTTAAAAGGTCCGTACAGCTTTTTTGAAGAAGTTTCTACCACTTGTTTCTTAATGTCGACCATCTCATTAGACATGGTCTTCAAAACTTTTTTCAATCCTTCTAAATTGAACGGATCTTTCGATTGTTTTTCTTGGGATCTTCTCTGAAAGTAACCTTCTTGGATTTCCATTCTTCCATCGTGGTTTTCTTTTCAAGGGCTATAATACGCTTCTCTACAACTATTGCTTCTTTCATATTTTCGGCTAAAGTTGTCTTGTTAGCCCTGTCCACGAAGATTGCTATGTTTGATGGTAAAGCAGTGATGTACCATTCACTTCACACTTCTTCGCTGGGCTTGGAAGTAGTAGGGATTTTGTTTAATAGTTTATTGAAACATGAATTGAAATCTTTGATAGGTTCTTTTGACTCAGCCCTAAGGTTAGATAGGTCACTGATCAACGTCGTCGTAGACCTATCATCAATGACTTTAATGAGGAATTGTTCTTGGAAGATATCCTAACTAGTGATAGATCCAGATGGTAATGAAAAATACCATGATCTGGCTGTTCCCTGAAGAGTATAAGGAAAAATTCGAACGACAGCATCTTCGTTAGTAACTCCATTAAGATTTATGGATAGCATAAAGTTATTAATATGCTCTTCCGCTAGCATGCCTTCTTCAGGATTAAACTTAGGCAACCATTTTTCAGGATGGGGTGGTAGCTGACTCAAGGGCGCAGGCATTAAGACTGCCCCTGGGTTATTCCATGGAGATTGGGCCATCACTGATCCACTAACAGAGGGAAGTGCAGAAGATGATCCCTGAGGTTGAGAAGATGAGGGTATTATGACTCCGGATGATTGAGAAGGAGATGTAGAAGTACCAGTAGGTTGGTGGACAATGATCTGAAGTGATGGAGTGGATGGTTGACTTCGCGGTGAAGAAGTTGAAATGGATGATGATGGTGAAAGAGTCTCGCTGTCGGACCCTTTAGGTGATTTCCTTGCTCTCTTCCTTGTGGGTAGAGGTAACTCAGTTGGTTGAACACCAAACTTTTCACTTTTTAATCTGGTTAGAGGATGAGCAGGGTTATATTGCGAAGTCATGCTGCCTTGAGATTTATTAAATCTTTGAGGAGATATAGAAAATCGTTGAAGTTTGTGAATCAGAGATTAAACTTTAGGAGGTTCAATAATAGATTGCTCTGAAATGTCAGGGTTTGTAGCAGCGGCTGTTGATCCTACGACTTCTGGCTGTGGATTTAAAGATTCTAAATGCAATGGAGAAGTCGGGGGAGATGGTGAGGGAGATTTATTCTCAGAATGGTATTTAGATTTAGACTTACTTGTCATTCATAGTCAGAGGCCCTCCTTCTAGCGCCAAATATGTTGAAGCCCCGAAAATCGGGTCTACAACAAGGGGGATACCCACCCGGTCTGGACCTTGGTTGGCAGCTCCTTTTCTGTTTGGTATGGTGGGTCCGACTGGGGATATGGGACCAGTTTCCCAATTTATGTGTGTGTGTGAGATTGATTGATATTTCTAGTTTAACAATTCCTAATTAAGATGCTCTAATTCTAATTTTAATCTAATGTCATGCAATTGTATTCTAGAAAGAAGAAACATCTAAATCTACACTAACCCGGGGTGTAATATTTCTGTTATGCGATCTAAAATGATTTCAAATAACAATCGGTAATAAAGATCATTCAACTGTTATGAGAAAAGAATTCAATATAGATGAACCACTTCGTATAAAAAGTTAGATGAAACAGTTGTGAAAAACATATCGCATAATAAGCTACTCATACATTAAGCATAAATAAATAGCTATCACCGTACAAAAGTGCCAAATGATAACTCAGGCATTCACGCATTAATATATAAACAACTGAACTTAAATATCACCTTAACACAAGAGATAGAAATAGTTAAGAGATAGAAGTACCATTTATAACTAGTTCTACTCATGAGCTTCAAGCGATAACGATTTATCTCTTCTTAATCCAACATCCACTAAGAGTACAGAAGTGCAACATCAGTAGCAGATATTAAATGCAAAAATCAATAAATCTTGTTCCATTCATTCATCAAAACCTCCTCGGAGGGTGCAAAAGTGCATGTTCTGAGGACAAGTTTTTGATAAATTTCTGGACCCTTCTCTAAATGCATGAGAAGGGTTTAAATACTACTAATTACATCTAAAAATAACTTATTACAAAAATGTAGGATACGGTTTAAATGACCGTCCTTTCTCTAGGCAAAAATAAAGCAAAACTATTTCTAAAATTAAATCTGAAACTAACATCTAACTATTTCTGTATTTGCTCCTTAACATCGCAAGCATTCAGCATTTGTTTGAGAAGAGTTGGTTGGCCGACTTCAGCCTTTAATTGCCCTATGAAAACGGAATCAGCTAGAGCTGGTGCCATCTTTTCGGCAGAATTGATGATGCTTTTGAGAGTCATACACTGGCTGTGTGGTTTCACTAAATAAGCCCAGTAAGAATCCCAATTCAACTTAGTTAATCTTCTAATTGATCCTGCCTTTTCTTGAGCCTTCTGTCTCCAGTCTATTTGCAGCTGCTGTACCTTTATATAGACTTATTTTGAAGATATTTATAGCAATTACCATTGTTTTTTGGATTTAAATTTCATTTTTTACTTTTATCGTTTTTCCCTACAAATTTCTGAGCTTCCAGGAGACTGAGCAATTAGAGGCTCTCCTCTTCAAGAAGTTTTTCCTGGAGATGCGCGATTAGCACTAAGCACTAATCGTGCATCGAAAACTGCCTCCGTTTCTCGATCCAGGCTTCCTTGGTGCATTTTTTGCCTCTTGCATGCTTTCTTTTAGCGGATGTAAAGTTGAAATTTTGTGAAAATAATGATTTCGTGAGTTCTTGACCCTAAGTCTTAAACTATCTATTTTTAATGTCAGCATTGTCTAGTACCCATTTAATCATGTCTGTGTAGGGGAGAATTTTGGGTATCGCTGCTATCTGGTGCAGGAATGAACAAGCTAAATCTGCAACTGATGCTTCAGAAGACCTTGATGAGCCTGCAGTAGCCATAAACTCCATTACCTTGGGATTCTCTTCCTCAAGTAGATTATACATGCCTTCCCAAGTGGAAATACCCGCGTCTCTGTTGCATGCGGTGTCTGTGTACAAGGGCGCCATTTCTTTATCTTCAGACATTGGAGTCTTGCCTTTCTTCGCCATAGTTTCCTATATACTACTTTGTATAACCTTTTGTTTTTCGTTCTTGCAGTTTACAAGTGAGGTGAGAGTAATGATAAGGAATAGTGACGGGAAAGCTTTAAATGCCAAAGAAATGCAAAAGTATACCACCTTATGTGAACTAGCTCTTCGATAAACACAAAACCAT
The DNA here is from genome assembly GCA_031772625.1 of Pinus tabuliformis. Classification (NCBI taxonomy): domain Eukaryota; kingdom Viridiplantae; phylum Streptophyta; class Pinopsida; order Pinales; family Pinaceae; genus Pinus; species Pinus tabuliformis. Next base: position 1,324,717,034 of record CM062818.1, on the reverse strand, counting down.
ATTTCATTAACAATTGGCAACTAACTCATTAATTAGGATTAAAGCGCATAATCAGGTCTCGTTTTATGGAAAAAGTTTTTCTTGAATAATGAGCCCTAAAAATCTGCGATGGAGCGATTTTGCGATTTTCTTTGCAATATCGTTCTGTTATTCTATTGTAAGATCGCTTTGCCGCTCTATCGCAATATCGCATGGTCGCAATATCGTAGTATGTGCCCATTTTGTGTTAATGTGTTTCTTGCGAGGTGTGATTTTGCGATATGTGCCATCGCATATCGGCGTTTTCTGCGGTTTTCCAGCGTAAGTACGTTTTAAGGCATGCGATGCGATATATGTTTTTTATTATGCAATTTCACATCGTGATCTCGTAATCTCAGAGTTTGGCTTGTAAGGAGGCATCCTATTATCCTTTCTGCGATGCGATATTTCTTAAGGAGTGATTTTATCTTTCCTCATCATGAAACTTAAGCTTTTTAGATTTTTCAAGGGTATTTTCTTAAGTTTATGATGGTAAGTTTTATTAAAGAGGAAATAAAAGTACTAATTGATTTTTAAAATTTTTTGACTAAGGGTACCCACTTATTTAGTATTAGTAATAACACTAAATAAGAAGGGGGGTTGTTGGTGGCCACAACACGGTAAAGGAAGGTGAGAAGAATGCAGCAACCTAGAGCATGGAGTGCTCAAATGGTTCCATAGAGGAGAGAACCAGAGAGGTGCCAAAAGACTAAGCTCAGAGGAGAAAGCTTAGTGAGGCATGTGTAGTAGGGTAGCTTGTTACTGCACATGTTTTGTTGCAGCTCATAGAAAGATCATAAAATCAATTCCACAGAGAATGTGGGTAGAATTGCTAAGGGATGAAGGAGAATCATATGACTAGGAGGTCATAAATTTTTGTACCTCAGAAGTCTAATGCAGGAGCATCTGAGCACCTTGAATCAAAAGTCAAAGTCAAATCTAAGAATGGGGAGAACGTGGAAAACCATTGTAATCGGGAGAAAATTCTATTAAAATAGAGCTAAAGTGATGGAAATGATAAAGTCTCTAGAAGAATTAATTAAATGTAATTATCTGCCATAGAGAGATTTATGGGTTGTTGAGCGATTTGTGAGAGGAAATCGTGGATCTGAGATGATCCACAACTTTGTAATCTTCTATAAAGAGTCTAAGTTGTGTGAGACATATAGTTCAGAGAGAGATAGAAAATACATAGATATATAAAGAAGAGTGAGGATATAATGTAGTCGAAGGAGAATTTGTTACTAAGGATGAAATGCCTTAGACTGTAATTGAGTTCTGTATATAATATAAATATGTGTGTTATCGGTATTTTGGGTGTCTATATAGTGTTGTACCTATAGTTAGATGTATGAGTTAAATTCCATGTAAAGGTTTGTTGATCGACCATCGATCACTATAAGGATTGATGGTGATCCAATACTAATTCGATATCAGAGAGCATGATGTTGTATGGAGTGATGCGAGTGTAAAGGACGAAGTTCCTATGAACTTCTCCTTAAACAATTATGGTAGATAACTCTGTGTTTAACGTAATTCCACCAATAAGCAGATGATCAATGACGTAGGTAGAAAAGAATGGGAACTGTCAGATCGTTTAGATCAACGGATATTAACCATGGAAGAGGAATGGCGGAGGAGCCATCACAGCTGTCAATGGTAGAAGATCAACGGTCATCGCGTGGTTTAAAAGTGCATGCGTTAAGTGGCAAAGGCAGTCTTCATAAGGTGGTAAGTGGATTATTGGGCAACCTCAAAACCATAGGTGGTATTCCAGAGGATGGACCCGATAGGATATGAGCCGAGATTTAATTGAGTTGAAGTCCAGAGGTGATCAGACCATCCATTGAAAGGGTGATCGGACGTGTATCGGGTGCGAACAAGCACGGTTTTCAATTCCCAAATCAGACCCGATGAGGTTTTATGCAACGAGATTAAACTCTCATTGAGATCCGACGATCTTGACCGTTCATCACAGGATCAATTAGACAGTGATCGCGTGGAGAAGTGCATGTGGTTAATGGCCTGAGCAGACCTGAGAAGTTTATGGACATGGGTTTATTCTATTTGAGGTCCGGTTGTATGTGTTCGGAGTGGGACCGACGTTTCTTGGCAGGTTATGTATTATTCTGTTGTTTGGTGATTGGTCGAGTTTTTGTTAAAATCCACCAATGTAAAGGCTTTCGATATAAACGTGGGCCCATAATCCACAGGTCCACGTCCGATTATTGTAAAGATGAAGCTAAACTGCCATTAAGCAGTTTTTCTTTCATCACACAATCACATAGAGATTTGTTGGAACCACAAGTTTGAGTTGTGAAATCTCAGAAATTCAAGTGTCACATGGGTTTTTCACCATGCCGAATTCATATGTGTGCAATGAAAAACTGGTTTTAAACAACAAAAATCAAGATTGGATTAAAAAAAAATGTTCGTTAAAAACTCCAAAATGTATAATGTTACAATGTCTTTTTCAATGTACCAATGTTTAAATTAAACATCAATTATTTTTATCATCAATAATAATAATAATAAATAATAATAATAATAATAATAATAGTTAATTAATTCTTATGAAATTTTTAATAATTTTAGCATCTTGGTCCTAGGGGCAGCTCAATTGAAGTAATGTAAGCTATTAGAAAACTAAGAGATCCAAGGTTCAAATTCCCCATGTTTATGGAGAGGAGTACAAGCCATAGACCCTAGAGGTTTGCTAGTAGCTAAGATGTGTTCATCTTGAAAAAAAAAACTTCAGATCTATAATGAAATAGGTGTTTTTATTCATATTATGAATTGAAATTGGGTTCATCTTGAAAAAAAACAAAAAACAAAAAACTACTTGGGATCTATCACGAAATAGGTGTTTTTATTCATATTATGAATTGATGCTCAGTCATTTCATTTATATGGTTGTGCTAGTTTCTATTGTTATCAAATCCTTTAATTATTCCTCTTAAATTATTGTCATGTTATAGATGTATTGACACATTAATGGCACATACCCTTTACAAAATATATATCCTTTTTAAAATTGTATATAAATATATGCACACTTAACATATATATTCTTTCATTTATTATGTGTAGTTGTGTGTGTGTGTGTGTGCCACACTCATATTGATATTCATTACCTATAATCATATATAGGTTTATTTGGATATTCATATTCACAAAGTTTTGATTGCATAGGTCCAAAAATATGTGCATTATTTTCTATACCAATGTAGATCCATCTCAACTCGGGATCTATAAGTGTTGTCAGGGATCAAATCTCTTGAGGAGGTGAAAACCTTTGCTCAAATTTTACACTAAAAAAAGAGATTTAAATATTGAACTTGAGAAAATGTTTGCACCTCTAGAAATTTGATCCCTCTTGGGGCTTAATAGATCCAAAGTTGAGATGGATCTATCTTGGTTTATATAATAGATACTACCATAACCACATTTATATTAATATAATTGTGGTTGTTATACGCGTATATTATTAATTATTCATATTAACATAAATATTATTAATAATGTGAATAATATTAATAATAATAATTTCTAAAATAATTTTAGACATTAATAATAGCACATATAAAAAAATATTATAAAAAAATAATTAAACACAATTTAATATAACAAAGCATGAAATTAAATAAAACATATTAATAAAAATTAATAACCTAAATATATGACATTATTTATTATAGAAAAATTTGATAAAACAAACAATCAAATTAACAAAAAATATCAATTAATCAATAATAATTGAAAATAATTTTAGAAATTAATAATAGGTCACATAAGGAAATATCATAAAAAATAATTAAACACAATTTAATAAAAGAAACCGTGGAATTAAATAAAACATATTAATAACAATGAATAACCTAAATATATACAATTTTTTTTTTTGACAATAATGGATAGTTTTTATTTATGATTCGGCAAAACAGCTGCCGAGGGCTTTAATAGGGCTTTTCTGTAATTCATTGTTACAAAATTGCAATTGATTGCTTGAAAGTGTTCTTTTTCTGCTGTTCCTTTTCTGTTGTTCCTTTTTTGTTGTTCCTTTTTTTCTTTTCTTTTTTTGCTGTTCCTTTTCCGCTGTTCCTTTTCTGCTGTTCTTTTTCTATTGTTCCTTTTCTGCTATTCCTTTTTTGCTGTTCCTTTTCTGCTATAATTTATGTTGTTCCTTTTTTGCTGTTCCTTTTTCCCGATGGAACAGCTCTTGCATTTCTTTGTTGTTCCTTTTCCAAAGGATTGGCTCTTGTGATTTTCTACTATTCCTTTTCCAAAAAGAACATCCCATGAGATTTTTTTGTTCCCCTTTGATAACTGATCACAAGCGCAGTGCATCCTAACTGCAGCCAACAAAGAGGACCGATCCCGAGGCTCAGGAGGATAATCTCCAGAGGAGGAAAGCTCTGGAATTTCTCTTTCCGAGACGAAGATCTGCTTCCAAGTTTGCAGAGAGGAGACCCAACGCAGAGGAGAGCCAGATCAACCCAAGAAACACTGCGATTTCTTTTTGATCTGGTGGAGTGTTATAAAGAGTTCAAGAAACCCAAGAGCGGAAACTGGTCTTGAGGAGGCCCTCGTGAACTCCCCAGCACCTACCCAGGCGCAGCAGTGATTTCTAGCAACAAACAGAGATCGAAATGCCGAGGATGCATTCTAAACTTCCCTTGTGGGTGAGTCCGCGTATCCTAGCAGCGGCCAACACAGAATGGTTCGGTCTCGAGGTCTGGAGAGTTTGAATCAACAGAATGCTCAAAGGAATAGAGGCCTAGACATCTCCAGAAATAAGGAATGTTGCAGTCCAATTCCACGTCAAAAACTAACAGAGATCTCCTGCTCCTGAGAGAGCCTAGATTGGCTGCCAAGTCCACCTGTGAGTTTAACTTCCTCAGAACATGATAGAAGGATATTTTGTGGAACTTGGGCAACAGAAGTCTGTTTTTTTTTAGGATGGGGGCTAACTACACCTGGGAAGGGATCTTTTGAGAGTTCATAGCCTGCATAATTAGTCTGGAGTCTCCAAAGACTAAGATGGAGAGGAGGTTCCTCTTGAGAGCCAGATTTAGACCCTACCACAGAGCAAGAGCCTCCTCTCTGTTGTTTGTTTCATGTCCTAGACCCCAAGCAAAGCACAACTTAAAATAACTCCACTGCCACCTACCTTTCCTGGGTTGCCTTTAGAGGCCCCATCGAAGAAAAGGCAGTGATCATCCAAAGCAGATCTCCATTTGATGAATTCTTGTTCTTCCAGACGAATTTCCCAGTGAGAGGGGGCTTTAGCAGGAGGAATGGGTCTGTTCTGGTGATTTGGGACAAGCTCTTTTAACCATTGGTCTTCCTCGCTGTCCAGAATCATGCCATTTCTTATGGTGGGATTGGTTTCTAAGGCCTCCCCCAACAAAGCTTTGATCTTAGTGATAATTCTAATCAGGTTACAACTCTCCTCCCTAAAAATTCTGTTGTTCCTCTCCAGCCACAATTTCCAGCATGTGAATTTGGGGATCCACATCCAGGCAGTCTTGAGAAGGCTTTTTTTGGAGAGACAGAATGAGGATAATTTGGCCTAATTTCTTAGCAGGTCCTAAGTATTTCCTGGAAGCTCTATTTTGTCTGATGCTAACATTAGGACACCCGTCCAAACTTCTTGAGAAAAGGGCCACAAAAAGAATAGGTGGTTATCTGTTTCTTCATCCAAAGCACAAAGAGGGCACCTGGAGGGACCTTCCATTCCATGCTTCCTCAGGTTATCTCTAGTGAGGATACTTTTATGCGCCAGAGTCCAGCAAAAGAAGTCAATTTTGGGGAGAGCAGGGAAATACCAAATAAATATCCATTGAGTTGGATCTAGGGGGACGCTAGGGACAACCATCATACTTTTGTAACCTTCTACCGCTGAGTAAGAGCCTGAGAGAGAACCCCACCCTCTTTTGTCCTTAGAAGAGGCCTTTATGGGAGATTTTCCTCGGAGCAAGTCCAACAATAAGTTGGCTTCACCATCCAGCCAATGAGGGACCTCCCCAAAATTCCAACCATCCCAGATACTTTCAGCATCATTTGTCCAATTGGATATGTCCCAAAGGGTTTCCAAATTGCTGGCCTGAAGCCAAACTCTGATATTTTCCAGTTCTGCCATTTAATTTAAGGGCTGATCTCTAAGAATTGAATCTTCCCAAATTTTTTTTTTTTTCCCATTACTTGGGATCCAATAAAGCTTATGACTGAAATGTTTCAAAGCTGTGAGACAGAGTTTGAAAATTGGAGATCCTTTGGAAATTCTTGGAGGCTGGTCCAAGCACCTCAAACGCTGCCCATGAAAATATTTTTTCCACAGAACTCTCTTGCTCCAACTGGGATTCCCAGAAACAATGTTCCAAAGGAGCTTAGAGCCCAGAGCAAGATTTTGGGCTACCAGATCTTGTATTTGGAGACCTCCTTCCAAGAAAGGCTTCTTAATAGTGTCCCAACTTACTAAATGGAGCCTTCTTTCCTTATTTTTCCCTCCCTCCCACAGAAATATTCTCAGGAGACCATCCACTTTGCTAATAAAGGTTTTAGGGGCTAGAAGGATGGAGTTCTGATAAACCGAGAGACTTATGAGAATAGATTTCATAAGGATTACCTTCCCAACATTATTCAACCATGAGGCTCCCCAAGCTTGTATTCTGAGTTTTAGCTTGTCTAGCAAAGGCATCTAGTGAGCAACCTTAGGATTTGATTTGAAGATTGGGATCCCAAGATACTTAAATGACTCCCACGTCAGGGTTCTTTCCATTTCTAAAAGCCTGGCTATGTCTGTCAAATCCTTGATCGAGAAATTCCAGCCATAGATTGTGCTTTTTAGATAGTTAGTCTTGTTCTTCGAAACCTCCTTATAAATGTCCAGCTCCTTCTTGAAGGTTCTAGCAGAATTTATGCTATCTCCTCCAAGCAATAAAGTATCATCAGCAAACTGGGCATGATTTATGTCTTTAACATTGTGAGCCATTCTCAAGCCTGGCAGAGTTTGGATCTGTTGACATTAGTCTAGCTAGAAGCTGAACATTGAAGCTTGAATGGCGTAAAGAAGCGGGGACAAAGGGCAACCTTGTCTTAGCCCCCTCGTGGCCTGGAAGAATTCTGTTGAACGACCATTAACCAGGGGCACTATCCAAGGGGAGGAAATGCAAGTTTTCACCCAAGTTATGAGAGATTTTGAGAAGCCAAATTTCTCCATCACAAAAAATAGGAAATCGTGTCTCACCCTGTCAAAGGCATTTGACAAATATAGCTTAATCAACATGCCTTTCTCTTTTCGATGACAGCTTGAATGAATTGCTTCTTGCACCAACACAATATTGTCAAGAATATTTCTCCCTTTTATGAATCCTCCTTGGTTTTCAGGGATGATGACTCGTAGAATTTTCTTAATACGGTTGGCTATTATTTTTGTGATCAACTTATAACTTGTGTTACACAAAGAGATGAGCCCGAATCTATTGAAATTAGTGGCGCCTTTGTCTTTCAGAATCAAGGCGAGGAAGGCCGAGTTGGTACTGCCTCCAATCTTAGTACAGGTCTCAGTTTTACGGATCATTCTCAGAAGGTCTTTTTTGATGGTAGGCCAGCAAGTCAGGTAGAACATTGTTGTGAACCCATCAGGGCCTAGGGCTTTGTCCAGGTCCATGCAATCCAAAGCTTTTTTAATCTCATTCATACTGATCGGAGCAGTCAGCATAATATTGTCAGAATCTTGAACACAGTGAGGAATAAGATCAATCGGATAGGCTTGAGAATCAATAGGAGGGTCTCCCGGGGCAGAGTAAAGATCTTTGAAGAAGGAGTGGGCTGCTCACTTTATGCCTTCAGAATATTTAACCACAGTGTTTTGATAGTGAATTTCATTTACCGTTTTGAAGTGCTTGCGTTCTTGAGCTTGCTTATGGAAGTAGCTTGTATTTTTGTCTCTGGCCTTTAACCAAAGATTTCTAGACTTCTGTCTCCAGAAATCTTCTTCATCCCTACTTGCTCTATGGAGATATTTTTGAAGCTCTACTTCTTTTTGAAGAAGGGATTGAGTTACATTGGAATTCTCCATTGTTAATTGATGGTTTGCTAAACTGTCATGCATCTCCTTTCCTTTGGCAGTGGGCATTTTCAGCCTTTTAGCCTACTCCTTGAGCTCCCTTTTAAGTCTTCTCATTTTTTCTTCCCACACAAAGAAAGGGGATCCTTGGACTTGCCGGTTCCAGGCCTCAGAGACCCCGTCCTGGAATCCTTCTTGATGAATCCATAGAGAGCTGAATCTAAAGGGAATGGGGCCAAGATTTCCATCCAAGGAGAGCTCAAGCAGAATGTGTTTATGGTCAGAGGTGTAGTTCGGCAGAATGTTAGAGGTGGCCATTAGACCACAAGTCAACAAGGAGGATTGGACTAGAAATCTATCCAGACGAGCAGTAATGTGGCATGGGCCTATCCTTTTGTTTGACCAGGTGAATTCCCAGATGTGGGCTTGATATCCTCCAATTCCCAATCTAAAATGATGTTTTCAACCCATTCTCTAGCTGGGTCCCTGACCAGCGAGCCCCCTTTTTCTCTTATGTAGATAATGTAACATTCAGATCACCTGCAATAATAATATTTTCTGGATTGTGCAAGAAAAGATAGGACTGAAGTGAGTCCCAACAAATTTTTTTCTCAGATGGTAAGACTGGAGCATAAAGATTGAACATACTTACTTGGTGACCAGATTCTTTATGGAGGATCTTAGTGAGAAGCCAATGGGGGCAACATTCTTCGTGAATCAGATCATATTTGGAGCTATCCCAGAAGGAGGCAATCCCTCTAGAGGCGCCTCTAGCACTGACTGCTTTCCCTTGGCCTTTATGCTAGAATGCTTTGCTTGCTTGGAGGAGTAGAAGGTCCTCCATTTTTGTCTCTTGGATGAGAAGGATTTCAGGCGAGTACATCCTTACAATGTCTTTTAGAGCTTCTTCTTTCAACCTGCTGCCTAATCCTCTGCAGTTCCAGGAGACGTATTTCATTATTTACTGGCTTGGAAGGTTGTGGCTCCTCTTGGAGCCTGATCATGCTTGCTCTTAGATCTGGTATTCATCATTCCTTTGAGATTTTTCTGAGAGCATTGGAGAACATCTAGATAAGTTTTTTCCTCTATCTATTTCTTCTTATACTTTTGACCCCTGGCCGACTTGAGAGGAGTAACTTGTGAGCTGTCTGAATCTGAGACTCCACCTTCTGAATCTCCCTCAGAATTGGAGCCCAGATTGATGTGCTCCTCGTTTTCTTCTTTTTCCCCTTGTTCAACCTCTGTTGGAGGAAGAGTTGACTTTGCCTCGACTTCTTTCACTTTCTTCGTCGGGTCTTCTGGTTCCTCTTAGGTGCCAATGGCATCTGTCTTTTCCCCAGAGGAAGAACCCTCTTTTGGAACTTCTTTGGCTTTTGGTTTAGGCTGGGGCTTCACCAATGGCCCTAAATTTTTCTTCTTAGTTGGTTTTTGGACTGCCTTGCACTTTTTGATTTCTTTCCATCCCTCTTCATCCACTTTGTCCCCAGCTGGAGCTTTTGGGCAGTTTCATTGGAAGTGTCCATGTTCGTGACAGGTTCTGCATTTGAAAGGCAATTGCTCGTAATCCAATTTTTGATAGTGATGCCATTCTCCAACTGTAAGTTTTATTGCTTCGGGCAGTCCAGCTTCCAGATCAACTTCCACACAGATTCTTGCACACGTATATTGGCCCTTGTTATCTGCTTTGTCAATGAAGTGGCCGAGACCATTTCCAATCTTCTGCAGGGTGTGATAGCTCTAGTAGTGGATCAGAAGATTAGGGAGCCAGACCCAGACTGGGACCTCTTTAGGGGTGTCGATTGAGGGATCGAAGTCAGGGGTCCACTTATTAAGATACAGACCCTGATTTCCCATAAAATACAGACTATTTCTAAAAACCAAATCTTGATCTTCTTTGGAGGTGAACTCGAAAATGAAATACCCTCTTCCGCCAGCATAGCAGATCACATTGTTTTCTAGTTGGGGCCTCTAGTTGCGTTGGATCCAGTCGTCTATTATTTTTGTAGAGGGCCAACGTCCCATAAATTGTCCTACCAACCCTCTGTCAGCCAGTGCTAGGGCGATTTTCATCGGTTGTTCTTCTGGCAGGGCGATCTCAGGAATTTCCTCCAGTTTTTTTATGAATTTCGAGACTTCTAGAGTCAAATGCTTCTTCCCTTTCTGCGAGAGTAGTCTTTTGAATGCTTCTTCTGAAGAGATTGGCGGGGTGGGAGAAGGCTCCCCACCCCCAGGCGCACTCATGGCAGTAGCTACGCTCCTCTGCACGGATGCTGTGCTGGAGGAGGAAGGCAGAGCCCGATTGCGGGGGTGCCGGGAAGGAATGAGGGCCCAGCAGCAGGGGCTGCCAGGCAGGAGGCCTGCGGAGGGCTGCAGGGGCCGAGGGAGCAGCGGCGCGGGAGCTTAGAACGCGCGCGCAACAGTGAGAGTATCGTCACCTGGTCAATTTTCACAGAGGAAATGATAACACCATATACAAATATATCATACAATAAACAATGAAATAAACAATCACCAAAATACAATCGAAAAGAACATAATTAATTTTTATTAATAAAAATTAATAACCAAAATACAATTGTTAACCAATGTGAAATGTTGCTAAAATAATGTTGGTAATTAGAAATATCAAATAATGCTTGTAATTAAATATTAAATAATGTTGGTAATTCACACTATTAATAATAATACTATTTGTTAAAATGGAAAATATTATTATTCATAAAAAATATAAATAAAATTAATTTAACAAAACATAAAACAATATAGAATAAAAAAAATAAAAAAAATAAAAAAATAAATAATATAATTACATTAAAATTATCTTAGGAAAATTAAAAAAGACCAATATAAATACAAATACTGATGAGTAAGTATAAGCATAAGAAAAAGTAAATGAATTGAACATAATATAAATTTGCACATCAACAAGAACTGTTGTGAATCGCTAACAAGCATTTACGATATTTAAGAAAGGGTGATTCTCACAATCTCAGTGGCAATGCGACAAAAAAGTGAGCTGCAATTTAAAACATTATATGACAAATAACAACAACAGAGAATTTAGTAACATTAAAAGAAATAACAATAAGAATAACAACCCATTCCAAAACAAAATTCAAGTCTCAACACTCGAACATAACATAGTGATTAGATAGCAGCCTCTTCCAAAACACAACTAGAGCAGTGGCAAAAGCGAAACCAATTCAAATCAATAGGATAATGATCATGATACTTCACGCTTTGAAGACAATCCCTTCTCATTTTCCTCCCTGATTCTCTTTGGTGCAAATGATATAAAGTTTGAACATCTAATTTCATTCCACTCAAAACACGGATATGCTCATCGACAAAATTAGGATGGAAGCCATGTCTTCTATCAAACCTTGCACGAGTAAAGGTAACAAAACTAATGGTTTTCGCAATAGAACTAATCACTCTGATGTAATAATTACCATCATTGTTCTCCATATCTGTGAATCATAGACAAAAATATACAATTAAAATCAGTAAATTGAAAGAAAGCAAATTAAGAAAAACAAAACTACTTATTTATGATTTTGATTGTTTCATATTCAAACATAAATATAAGAGGATTGAAAAGAAGGAGAGGAAAAAATTCAAACTACAATTCAATCAATGAAACAACAATTGCTCCAAAATAGTAAATTTACTTACTTCAATAATGAATAATTGTATTGAAATCAAGAAAAGCAAAATAAACAACTCATGAAGGTGCATAAAAGAAATTTCAAAACATTATAACAACTAAAGAGAATTAATCTTAATTTCTCTCAAATGCAGTCACAAAAATAATTCGAACAAAGCAAAGAAAAAAAAAAAAAAAAAATAATGAATAGTAAAATGTATTGAAGATAAATAACCCAAAAAAGATATTGACTTTAATTGCTCCTCCTCTTTCTTTCTAAGAGTAACACATGCACTATCTTTCATTTTTGCATAACGTTGAAAAGAAAAAGGCAGTGAAATCTGCAAACCATCTATTGATTTCACTCTCGCAAAACATCTATTGATTTCACTCTTGATATAACTGTAAACGTGAGACCCTACCTCTCTCTGTCTCCAATATCTACAGTGGCTTGTTGTAAAGTCATCCCCTGTGATTTGTGTTTTGTCAATGACCATGCCATTTTCAAAGGAATTTGTCTCATATTTCCCCTAAGAACAGGTGTAATCGGCACAAGAATTGGATAGTCCTTATCAAATGGAACACCACAATACTTTTCAAACATAATTGCAAAATTTTTTGGAAGTTGTGGGAGCTTTGAACTAGGCACAAAGAAAAAAATTTCAATATATCCAAGTGCACCATTAACCAGACCAACTTCATCTCACAAATTACGCGTTAACATCACACACTCTCCACGACATAGCAACACCTCATGCTTTGACATATCATCATCACTATCACTTATTTATGTTCTTCTATTGATTTTTGCAACAAATCTCACAATAGGAGAATTTATTGCTTTAAACATTGTTCGATTCTACAAATTGATAAGATTATTCATCGCAAATAAGTGAACAGAAGAATCAAACAAATTCCTTTCATGTCGATCCAAGAAACTATCAACACGCGTCATAAGAAGATCCTAGTCACCAAGAAAAGGCTTTTCATTTCTACTATTAGTTAAATATTGTGAAAAAATGCTTGTTTTGGATCATCTCCTTCCTGCCTATAAATTTTTTCAAGACCCACTACAATATTGAAGCTTTCCCACAAAACTTTTGAAGCTATTCTACCTGCATACAAGGGTTTATCCTTAACGGGAGAAAGTTGCACAAGTCACCGACAAGAATGATGGACAGACCACCAAAAGGAGAGTCCTTTTCTTTTTCAAGAAAGGCTTCTCGCAAATGAGAATCTATTTGCATGAATAGAGTTAGACCTATAAATATCATATCATCAATCAATATATATCGAACATGCAACATTTCTTCTTGGAACACTGCCAAAGCCTTCCCACATAGTGACGTCATATCTTTTATAGGAATTTTTAAAGCAGAATGTATTGTTTTCCCACGTATGTTAAAAGAAGCAATACCAGTTGGAGCAAGCAATAATAAAGGACTTTTTCCATTCGTTGTTGAATTACAAAGAGCATCAGAAATACACCCAATGAGAGAAGACTTCCATGTTCTAGTAGTACTTGGAATATTATTTTTCAAGGCACCATCACTTTCACCATTATCAAAGCGTCGAAAAATAATTGCAAAAGAAGCTAGTTGTTTTTCTGATAGAGAGGAAGGCGAAAAATATGTCTCCCTAACAAAACCCACAATTCAAAACGCATGCACACTCCGCATATTTTACAAAATTCACCCCTTCTAAAAAATCATTTGATACCATTATTTCCTGCCAATTACAATCAACATCAAAGTCCCTTCTACCAAGATTATAAAGGTATGAAATGTTTACACAACTTGAAGGAACTAATCGTGAAAAAAGCTTCCACTCTTCAAAATCTCGATCAACATTTTCATCACCTATAAGCGGCTCCACATCCTCTTCATCAACTTCATTTGGAAAAGGGCATCAATAAACATGCCTTGCATGATATCTCCAATTCCTCCATTTCTCAACAATACTTTTAGTAGACAAGCCAATATATGAACCAACATCACGAAACAACTTGTATAAAATCAAATCACTCCAACAAAATGTTTCAAACTCCTACGACCCCTCATGAGGAACACAATAAAAATGTGGCCAAACACAAGTGATAGCATGCTTATGACGTGGCCTCCAATGCTACTGCGTGTGATTCTCCTCAAAGCTCCACAATCTTGTTGTTTTTATCAAGCATAAATGTTCCAAGAAAACAGATTAGCTTTGATAAACATCAATGAAATTGTTTCCACACAAAACTTTATTAGAATGTAGCGAAACCCTTTGGCACACTTTCCTACCAACCTTCAAGGAGAAGAATTTTCAACTACACACAATAAGAGGAAACTTTAGCAACAAATGAGATGTCTCTTGAGCTCCAGCATCACAGTCAACAAGAAAATATACACAGATAATATAGGAGCCGCAGACTCACTCCCACTAGCAACTCTAGCCAACATTTGATGATAAATTTCCGATCTTCTCTATGCCATTGAAGCATATTTTGCGATACACTTCAAAACCTGATGTCCAAAAAGAACTGGCTAACAAGATGAGACCATTTTCCACTATGGGATGGAATCCCTCATTTTTTCTACAGTGGTTGTTTGTCATTGGTCACCAAAACAATTGTCTGTGATGAGGCTGTGAAAAACCAAATACCCACATGTCATTTATTAACATTGTTACTGTTGGGATTGAAGAATTCCAAAGTGAACTTCCCACCCTCAGAAATGTGGGACTCATTTCATGTCAAATGGGAACCTAACACTATATTTTCCGAAGCAACATCACCGAGTTTTATGTGAAGTAGCAGAACGAGGAGCAGAATAAAGAAGGACAAAACCTGTGAGACTAGGTGTTAATGCAAATTCTAGTGGCCATTAGGAAATCAGTAAGTTGCTTTATTTCTAAAACATACACTGAAACATAACAAACCACCCGTAGTGTGCATTAACGTAGTTGCAAGTCCCCGACCTTTTATCTTATAATCTATCGATTTTGAATGAACCAATATGGCAATATTACATTTGTACAAATCAATACGATATATGAGACTTGTCTTCAAGTGTCAATTGGCTAATTTTCCTAGAGGATGATTTCTAGAATTACACTTCTACCTCCATCCCCATTTCTTCGGGGTCATTCATAAATCATTTTGGTAGCTTTTGAGAAAAACCCCATTACAAAGAAATTAACTTTTCCATCCCATTTAAAAATGTTTAGCATACTTTGATGATGTTTTAGGAGGGAAAATGAAGTAGAAAACATAAATTAAAGTAGTTGAATTAATGAAAAAAATATTATATATCTATCTATATATATATATATATATATATATATATATATATATATATATAGATATATATATATAATCGCGACGACCTTAGTGCGTTTTCCTCATTCATCTAAGGATGTTGTAATGTTGAAGGTATTTGCGTAGCTGACCAAAAACAAATTAATTTCATTTGATATCTATTTACTGCAAAATACTTTTTGCATTGCGTATGAAAGTCATAGGAGAGCTCTTAATTTCCCTACCTTTATGTTTCAAGGGAAATTTATACGCAAAGGTTACAATGACATGGTTTTTTCGGTGGTTTATTCCGTGTACAACTCATCTAACCAACCATTGTACTTTCTAGCATTGATATAAATTTACTGGAAAAGGCCAATTCTTTTCCGAGGATATGAAAGCAGTGGACGAAACCCTTAATTTCACAATTTTCCATTTATCTCCTTAATTTTTAAGCATGGCATCTTTATTTTGAATGTGGTGTTTTTTCTCACATTTTGTTCTAAATTTTAAAAAAGTAGATTTGAGTGGTTAGGTTTGTAAAATTGAAAGGTTTTAGAGATGTTTTCGATATTTGAAATTATTAATATATAAAAAATAATTTTTTATTAATCATAATAGATTTATCTTAAACATTGATCTAATTTAAGTTGAGAGAGATCAAATTTCTTGAGATACAAACTTATTTTAAAGTGCAAAAAATTAATGTGTAATTTTTTACTGTTTAAATTGTATTATTGAATGTTATATATTTTTAAGTATACATCAATATAAATTCATATTAAAATATTGTTTTTTGGCGTGTCTTATTTTCCAAAATGATGCAGTAGCATCCGAGCACCCTGAATCAAAAGTCAAAGTCAAAGATGAGAACAGGGAGAATGTGGACAACCATTGTAACTGGGAGCAAATTCTGTTAAAACAGAGCTAAAGTGATGGAATTCATAAAGCCTCTAGAAGACTTAATTAAATGTAATTATCTGCCATAGAGAGATCTAGGAGTTGTTGAGCGATTTGTGAGAGGAAATCGTGGATCTAAGGTGATCCATGACTTTGTAATATTCTATAAAGAGTCTGTGTTGTGTGAGACATATAGCTCGGAGAGAGATAGAAAATACAGAGATATAGAAAGAAGAGTGAGGATATAATGTAGTCGAAGGAGAAGTTGTTACTAAGGCTGAAATGCCTTAGACTGTTACTGAGTTCTGTATATAATATAAATATGTTTGTTATTGGTATTTTGGGTGTCTGTATAATGTTTTACCTATAGTTAGATGTATGAGTTAAATTGCATGTAAAGGTTTGTTGATCGACCATCGATCACTATAAGGATCGATGGCGATCCAATACTAATTCGATATCAGAGAGCATGATGTTGTATGGAGTGATGCGAGTGTAAATGATGAAGTTCCTATGAACTTCTCCTTAAACAATTATGGAATATAACTCTATTTTTAACGTAATTCCACCAATAAGCAGGAGATCAACGATGTAGGTAGAAAATAACGGGAACCGTCGGATCGTTAGATCAACGGATATTAACCATGGAAGAGGAATGGTGGAGGAACCATCGTTGTCGTCGATGGTAGCAGATCAATGGTCATCGCGTCGTTTAAAAGCACAAGCGTTAAATAGTGAAGGTGGTCTTTATAAGGTGGTAAGTAGATTATCGGGTGACCTCAAAACCATAAGTGGTATTCAAGAGGATGGACCCAATAGAATATAAGCCGAGATTTAATTGAGTTGAAGTCCAGAGGTGATCAGAATGTCCATTGAAAGGGTGATCGGACGTGTATCGGGTGCGAACAAGCACGGTTGTTAATTCCCAAATTGGACCTGACGAGGTTTTATGCAACGGGATTAAACTCTCGTTGAGATTCGACGATCTTGACCATTCGTCGCGGGATCAATCAGACGGTGATCACATGGAGAAGTGCGTGCAGTTATTGGCCTGAGCAGACCCAAGAAGTTTATGGATGTGGGTTTATTCTATTTGAAGTCCAATTGTATGCGTTCGGAGTGGGACTAACGTTTGTTGGTAGGTTATGTATTATTCCATTGTTTGGTGATTGGTTAAGTTTTTGTTAAAATCCACCAATGTAAAGGCTTTCGATATAAACGTGGGCCCATAACCCACAGGTCCATGTCCGATTATTATAAAGATGAAGCTAAACTGCCATTAAGCAGTTTTTATTTCATCAAAGTGGTATCAGAGCAAAAGAATATTCTGCAAGCAAAAGAAGGAGGTACAGTTGTGTTGAAGACTCGAGAGTTGTGGTCTTCTTACTATTGTATAGATAGCAGCAGAGGAAGGTGAGAAGAACGCAACAACCTAGAGCATGGAGTGCTCAAATGGTTCCATAGAGGAGAGAACCAGAGAGGTGCCAAAAGACTAAGCTTAGAGGAGAAAGCTTAGTGAGGCATGTGTAGTAGGGTAGCATGTTATTGCACAGGTTTTGTTGCAGCTCACAGAAAGATCATAAAGGCAATTCCACAGAGAATGTGGGTAGAATTGCTAAGGGATGAAGGAGAAGCATATGACCAGGAGGTCATAAATTTTTGTACCTCAGGAGTCTAATGCAGGAGCATCCGAGCACCCTGAATCAAAAGTCAAATTCAAATCTAAGAACGGGGAGAACGTGGACAACCATTGTAATCGGGAGAAAATTATGTTAAAACAAAGCTAAAGTGATGGAATTGATAAAGTCTCTAGAAGACTTAATTAAATGTAATTATCTGCCATAGAGAGATTTAGGGGTTGTTGAGCGATTTGTGAGAGGAAATCGTGGATATGAGATGATCCACAACTTTGTAATCTTCTATAAAGAGTCTGTGTTGTGTGAGACATATAGTTCAGAGAGAGATAGAAAATACATAGATATAGAAAGAAGAGTGAGGATGTAATGTAGTCGAAGGAGAATTTGTTACTAAGGATGAAATGCCTTAGACTATAATTGAGTTCTGTATATAATATAAATATGTGTGTTATCGGTATTTTGAGTGTCTGTATAGTGTTGTACCTATAGTTAGATGTATGAGTTAAATTCCATGTAAAGGCTTGTTCATCAACCATCGATCACTATAAGGATTGATGGTGATCCAATACTAATTCGATATCAGAGAGCATGATGTTGTATGGAGTGATGTGAGTGTAAAGGACAAAGTTCCTATGAACTTCTCCTTAAACAATTATGGCAAATAACTCTGTGTTTAACGTAATTCCACCAATAAGCAAATGATCAACAACGTAGGAAGAAAAGAATGGGAATCGTCAGATCGTTTAGATCAATGGATGTTAACCGTGGAAGAGGAATGGCAAAGGAGCCATCGCAGCCGTCGATGGTAGAAGATCAACTGTCATCGCGTGGTTTAAAAGTGCATGCATTAAGTAGCGAAGGCGGTCTTCATAAGGTGGTAAGTGGATTATCGGGCGGCCTCAAAACCATAGGTGGTATTCTAGAGGATGGACCCGATAGGATATGAGCCGAGATTTAATTGAGTTGAAGTCCAGAGGTGATCGGACTGTCCATTGAAAGGGTGATCGGGTGTGTATCGGGTGTGAACAAGCACGGTTGTCAATTCCCAAATCGGACCCGATGAGGTTTTATGCAATGGGATTAAACTCTCGTTAAGATCCGACGATCTTGACCATTCATCACGGGATCAATCAGACGGTGATCGCATGGAGAAGTGCGTCTGGTTAATGGCCTGAGCAAACCCGAGAAGTTAATGGACACGTGTTTATTCTATTTGAGGTTCGGTTGTATGCGTTCGGAGTGGGACCGACGTTTGTTGGCAGGTTAAGTATTATTCCGCTGCTTGGTTATTGGTCGAGTCTTTGTTAAAATCCACCAATGTAAAGGCTTTCGATATAAACATGGGCCCATAACCCATAGGTCCACGTCCGATTATTGTAAAGATGAAGCTAAACTGCCATTAAGCAGTTTTTCTTTCATCACACAATCAGATAGAGATTTGTTGGAACCACAAGTTTAAGTTGTGAAATCTCAGAAATTCAAGTGTCACATGGGTTTTTCACCGTGCCGAATTCATATGTGTGTAGTGAAAAACCGGTTTTAAACAACAAAAATTAGGATTGGATTAAAAAAAAATGTTCGTTAAAAACTCCAAAATGTATAATGTTACAATGTCTTTTTCAATGTACCAATGTTTAAATTAAACATCAATTATTTTTATCATCAATAATAATAATAATAATAGTTAATTAATTCTTATGATATTTTAAATAATTTTAGCAACTTGGTCCTAGGGGCAGCTCAATGGAAGTAATGTAAGCCATTAGAAAACTAAGAGATTCAAGGTTCAAATTCCCCATGTTTATGGAGAGGAGGACAAGCCATAGACCCTAGAGGTTTGCTAGTAGCTAAGATGTGTTCATCTTGAAAAAAAACTTGGGATCTATAATGAAATAGGTGTTTTTATTCATATTATGAATTGAAATTGGGTTCATCTTGAAAAAAAAAACAAAAAACAAAAACTACTTGGGATCTATCATGAAATAGGTGTTTTTATTCATATTATGAATTGATGCTCAGTCATTTCATTTATATGGTTGTGCTAGTTTCTATTGTTATCAAATCCTTTACTTATTCCCCTTAAATTATTGTCATACTATAGATGTATTGACACATTAATGGCACATATCTTTTACGAAATATATATCCTTTTTAAAATTGTATATAAATATATGCACACTTAACATATATATTCTTTCATTTATTATGTGTAGTTGTATGTGTGTGTGTGTTTGTGCCACACTCATATTGATATTCATTACCTATAATCATATATAGGTTTATTTGGATATTCATATTCACAAAGTTTTGATTGCATAGGTCCAAAAATATGTGCATTATTTTCTATACCAATGTAGATCCATCTCAACTCGGGATCTATAAGTGTCGCCAGGGATCAAATCTCTTGAGGAGGTGAAAACCTTTCCTCAGGTTTTACACTAAAAAAAGAGATTTAAATATTGAACTTGAGAAAATGTTTGCACCTCTAGAAATTTGATCCCTCTCGGGGCTTAATAGATCCAAAGTTGAGATGGATCTATCTTGGTTTATATGATAGATACTACCATAACCACATTTATATTAATATAATCGCGGTTGTTATACGCGTATATTATTAATTATTCATATTAACATAAATATTATTACTAATGTGAATAATATTAATAATAATAATTTCTAAAATAATTTTAGACATTAATAATAGCACATATAAAAAATATTATAAAAAATAATTAAACACAATTTAATATAACAAAGCATGAAATTACATAAAACATATTAATAAAAATTAATAACTAAAATATATGACATTATTTATTATAGAAAAAAATGATAAAACAAACAATCAAATTAACAAAAAAATATCAATTAATCAATAATAATTGAAAATAATTTTAGAAATTAATAATAGGTCACATAAGGAAATATCATAAAAAATAATTAAACACAATTTAATAAAAGAAACTGTGGAATTAAATAAAACATATTAATAAAAATGAATAACCTAAATATCTACAAATATATCATAAAATAAACAATGAAATAAACAATCACCAAAATACAATCGAAAAGAACATAATTAATTTTTATTAATAAAAATTAATAACCAAAATACAATTGTTAACCAATGTGAAATGTTGCTAAAATAATGTTGGTAATTAGAAATATCAAATAATGCTTGTAATTAAAAATATTAAATAATGTTGGTAACTCACACTATTAGTAATAATACTATTTGTTAAAATGGAAAATATTATTATTCATAAAAAATATAAATAAAATTAATTTAACAAAACATAAAACAATATAGATAAAAAATATAAAATTTTAATATAATTACATTAAAATTATCTTAGGAGAATTAAAAAAACCAATATAAATACAAATACTGATGAGTAAGTATAAGCATAAGAAAAAGTAAATGAATTGAACATAATATAAATTTGCACATCAATAAGAACTGTTGTGAATCGCTAACAAGCATTTACGATATTTAAGAAAGGGTGATTCTCACAATCTCAGTGGCAATGCGACAAAAAAGTGAGCTGCAATTGAAAATATTGTATGAAAAATAACAACAACAGAGAATTTCGTAACATTAAAAGAAATAAGAATAAGAATAACAACCCATTCCAAAACAAAATTCAAGTCTCAACACTCGAACATAACATAGTTATTAGATACCAGCCTCTTCGAAAACACAACCAGAGCAGTGGCAAAAGCAACACCAATTCAAATCAACAGGATAATGATCACGATACTTCATGCTTTGAAGACAATCCCTTCTCATTTTCCTCCCTGATTCTCTTTGGTGCAAATGATATAAAGTTTGAACATCTAATTTCATTCCACTCAAAACACGGATATGCTCATCGACAAAATTAGGATGGAAGCCATGTCTTCTACCAAACCTTGCACGAGTAAAGGTAACAAAACTAATGGTTTTCCCAATAGAACTAATCGCTCTGATGTAATAATTACCATCATTGTTTTGCATATTTGTGAATCATAGACAAAAATATACAATTAAAATCAGTAAATTGAAAGAAAACAAATTAAGAAAAACAAAACTATTTATTTATGATTTTGATTGTTTCATATTCAAACATAAATATAAGAGGATTGAAAAGAAGGAGAGGAAAAAATTCAAACTACATTTCAATCAATCAAACAACAATTGCTCCAAAATAGTAAATTTACTTACTTCAATAATGAATAACTGTATTGAAATCAAGAAAAGAAAAATAAACAACTCATGAAGGTGCATAAAAGCAATTGCAAAACATTATAACAACTAAAGAGAAGTAATCTTAATTTCTCTCAAATGCAGTCACAAAAATAATTCAAACAAAGCAAAGATTTAAAAAAAAAAAAAAATCATAAATAGTAAAATGTATTGAAGATAAATAACCCAAAAAAGATATTGACATTAATTGCTCCTCCTCTTTCTTTCTAAGAGTAACACATGCACTATCTTTCATTTTTGCATAACATTGAAAATAAAAAGGCAGTGAAATCTGCAAACCATCTATTGATTTCACTCTCACAAAATATCTATTGATTTCACTCTTGATATAGCTGTAAATGTGAGACCCTACCTCTCTCTGTCTCCAATATCTACAGTGGCTTGTTGTAAAGTCATCCCCTGTGATTTGTGTATTGTCAATGCCCATGCCATTTTCAAAGGAATTTGTCTCATATTTCCCCTAAGAACATGTGTAATCGGTACAAGAATTGGATAGTCCTTATCAAATAGAACACCACAATACTTTTCAAACATAAGTGCAAAATTTTTTGGAAGTTGTGGCAGCTTTGAACTAGGAGCAAAGAAAACATTTTCAATATATCCAAGTGCACTATTAACCAGACCAACTTCATCTCACAAATTACGCGTTAACATCACACACTCTCCACGACATAGCAACACCTCATGCTCTGACATATCATCATCACTATCACTTATTTATGTTCTTCTATTGATTTCTGCAACACATCTCGCAATAGGAGAATTTATTGCTTTAAATATTTTTCGATTCTGCAAATTGATAAGATTATTCATCGCAAATAAGTGAATAGAAGAATAAAACAAATTCCTTTCGTGTCTATCCAAGAAACTATCAACACGCGTCATAAGAAGATCCCAGTCACCAAGAAAAGGCTTTGCATTTATAATATTAGTTAAATATTGTGAAAAAATGCTTGTTTTGGATCATCTCCTTCCTGCCTATAAATTTTTTCAAGACCCACTACAATGTTGAAGCTTTCCCACAAAATTTTTGAAGCTATTCTTCCTGCATACAAGGGTTTATCCTTAACGGGAGGCAGTTGCACAAGTCACCGACAAGAATGATGGACAAACCACCAAAAGGGGAGTCCTTTATTTTTTTTCAAGAAAGGCTTCTCACAAATGAGAATTTATTTGCATGAATAGAGTTAGACCTATAAATATCATATCATCAATCAATATATATCGAACATGCAACATTTCTTCTTGGAACACTGCCAAAGCCTTCCCCATAGTGACGTCATATCTTTTATAGGAATTTTTAAAGCAGAATGTATCATTTTCCCATGTATGTTAAAAGAAGCAATACCAGTTGGAGCAAGCAATAATAAAGGACTTTTTCCATTCGTTGTTGAATTACAAAGAGCATCAGAAATACACCCAATGAGAGAAGACTTCCGTGTTCCAGTAGTACTTGGAATATTATTTTTCAAAGCACCATCATTTTCACCATTATCAAAGCATCGAAAAATAATTGCAAAAGAAGCTAGTTGTTTTTCTGATAGAGAGGAAGGCGACAAATATGTCTCCCTAACAAAACCCACAATTCAAAACACTTGCACACTCCGCATATTTTACAAAATTCACCCCTTCTAAAAAATCAATGATACCATCATATCCTACCAATTATAATCAACATCAAAGTCCCTTCTACCAAGATTATAAAGGTATGAAATGTTTACACAACTTGGAGGAACTAACCGCGAAAAAATCTTCCACTCTTGAAAATCTCGATCAACATTTTCATCACCTATAAGCAGCTCCACATCCTCTTCATCAACTTCATTTGGAAAAGGGCATCAATAAACATGCCTTGCATGATATCTCCAATTCCTCCATTTCTCAACAATACTTTTAGTAGACAAGCCAATATATGAACCAACATCACGAAACTGCTTGTATAAAATCAAATCACTCCAACAAAATGTTTCAAACTCCTACTACCCCTCATGAGGAACACAATAAAAATGTGGCCAAACATGAGTGATAGCATGCTTATCACGTGGCCTCCAATGCTACTACGTGCGCTTCTCCTCAAAGCTCCACAATCTTGTTGTTTTTATCAAGCATAAATGTTCCAAGAAAATAGGTTAGCTTTGATAAACATCAATGAAATTGTTTCCACACAAAACTTTATTAGAATGTAGCGAAACCCTTTGGTACACTTTCTTACCAACCTTCAAGGAGAAGAATTTCCAACTACACACAATAAGAGGCAGCTTTAGCAACAAATGAGACGTCTCTTAAGCTCCAACATCTCACTCAACAAGAAACTATACACAGATAATATAGGAGCCTCAGACTCACTCCCACTAGCAACTCTAGTCAATATTTGATGATAAATTTCCGATCTTCTCTCTACCATTGAAGCATATTTTGCAATGTCCAGAAATAACTGGCTAACAAGATGAGACCATTGTCCACTGTGAGATGGAATCCCTCATTTGTTCTACAGTGGTTGTTTGTTGTT
The DNA here is from genome assembly GCA_031772625.1 of Pinus tabuliformis. Taxonomy (NCBI): domain Eukaryota; kingdom Viridiplantae; phylum Streptophyta; class Pinopsida; order Pinales; family Pinaceae; genus Pinus; species Pinus tabuliformis. The sequence continues at coordinate 1,324,692,730 of CM062818.1, read as the reverse complement.
GGTCACCCAAACAATTGTCCGTGATGAGGCCGTGAAAAACCAAATACCCACATGTCATTTATTAACATTGTTATTGTTGGGATTGAAGAATTCCAAAGTGAACTTCCCACCCTTAGAAATGTGGGACTCATTTCATGTCAAAGGGGAACCTAACACTATATTTTCTGAAGCAACATCACCGAGTTTTATGTGAAGTAGCAAAACGAGGAGCAGAATAAAGAAGGACACAACCTGTGCGACTAGGTGTTAATGCAAATTCTAGTGGCCATTAGGAAATCAGTAAGTTGCTTTATTTCTAAAACATACACTGAAACATAACAATCCACCCGTTGTGTGCATTAACGTAGTCCCAAGTCCCCGACCTTTTATCTTATAATCTATCGAATTTGAATGAACCAATATGGCGATATTACATTTGTACAAATCAATACGGTATATGAGACTTGTCTTCAAGTGTCAATTGGCTAATTTTCCTAGAGGATGACTCCTAGAATTACACTTCTACCTCCATCCCCATTTCTTTGGTGTCATTCATAAATCATTTTGGTAGCTTTTGAGAAGAAACCTATTATAAAGAAATTAACTTTTCCATCCAATTTAAAAATGTTTAGCATACTTTGATGATGTTTTAGGAGGGAAAATGAAGTAGAAAACATTATTAATTTTTTATTTTAAAAAGAAATTAAAGTGAAACATAAATTAAAGCAGTTGAATTAATGAAAAAATTATATATATATATATATATATATATATATATATATATATATATATATATATATATATATATATATATATATATATATATATATATATAATAGTGACGACCTTAGTGCGTTTTCCTCATTCATCTAAGGATGTTGTAATGTTGAAGGTATTTGCGTAGCTGACCATCATTTTGTTCTAAATTTAAAAAATGTAGGTTTGAGTGGTTAGGTTTGTAAAATTGAAAGGTTTTAGAGATGTTTTCAAGATTTGAATTTATTAATATATAAAAAATATTTTTTTATTAATCAATGTAGATTTATCTTAAACACTGATCTAATTTAAGTTGAGAGAGATCAAATTTCTTGAGATACAAACTTATTTTAAAGTGCAAAAAATTAATGTGTAATTTTTTACTGTTTAAATTGTATTGTTGAATGTTATATATTTTTAAGTATACATCAATATTAATTCATATTAAAATATTGTATTCATAATCTACATTGGATATTTTATTATATATCCAATATTAAAATATTTTCTAACATTTTATATATATATTTTGTCATCAGTTAATTAGTATAGATCTTCAAATAATTTATTTAAATTACATGTTAACATATTTTTGGAAAAATATAAGGTTTAAACATCTTACTCACTTATTTATGTACTTCTATTACTTTACATGAAATTATATTAGATTATATGGACAACTAAAAACTATTAAATATGCATAACATATTTTTTTTTATTATTATAGCAAACCTTGCTTTTCTATTTAGAGAATATTTTATTTTTATTTTAATAGGGACACATGTCAACTCCAAGTTGAGCATGGACATACTTACACATTGTCTTCACACTGGGTTGTAGAATGAGCCTCTCAGCTCAATAATTTATGAGCAATTGCACCAAGAGGGGCAAAGGAAAACCTATGTAGAAGGAAATAATTCATACATTATTTTGTGTCATATTCTATGGTGAACAAAGTGCTATAGGTTGAATAATCACTAGCATGCCACAAGCATAAGATTTAACTACCAGGCCGCAGAGGAGAGAGAGGACATTTTTTTCTTCAGATAATAATCTAAAAAATTTTAAGGGGAGAGTGATCAAAGACCTTATTTAATGATCTAAAGTACCCCACATCGAACTCCACCTTAAGTGTACATATGTCCCTTACGTCTAACAATACCCATTTATGGATAGAATGAACATGCAATATGAAATCATGTTGTGGTTGACATGGTCATCCTAAATTAAGAAATACAATTCATTTTTTTATGGTTCTCGTTAAATGACCAAACCAATTCATAAATAGTTCTTCTATTATATATACATTTAAGTTCCCTTTTGAGGTATGCATTTATTATATTGAGTGCTTGCAGGCAATATTTTTTGTCACTACCATGATGAAATGGAGTCTAAGTATATGCAACTCAATGAGACCTTCAGAGAAGTGTTGAATTTGTATAGATTTAGACACATTCATAAATTCAACACTCTTCCCTTATTTACGACATACTTCTGTCAACACTTTCCATGTTACTTCTAGCTCAATTTGTAAGGTATGAATCTAAATTGGAGTAGCAGTCAACAATTCCTTGTTGGTGACCTTATTTGAAAGTTTTCAACTTTAGAGGATACTTGAGTACAGATGGAAGAACATATTAATTATTGAACATACACATGTTGATCAAGGTTACAATTATAGGCTATGGTCTTAGATCTCATCTTTGCACTTGTATTTCCACTTGACACATTCTTTCTGATGAGATCTCTATCAAAATTGGTTAAAAAGGATTTGTTTACAATTGAGGTCATAAAATCTATTGTATTATGCATAATGATCCACTATTTTATTTATAACCCTTTCATTTCCAACCAATACGCACAAATTGTCCAGTTATTGGATCTAATTCATAGTTCAAATAAGGAAAATTTGTTTGTCGAGCAACCTTAACTTCTTTATGAAGAAGAATTAGTTGAAAAATCGATCTTGATGTTGTTTGTAGAATTCCTCTCTCATTCTCTACTTATGGGACCTAAACAAATTTCATAGTAACACATGGCTCCATGCAATTTGCATAAGTTTTGGCCTTTGAAAAAATTTTGGCCCTTCATTGTGGGCATTCGAATATATGACATTTGAAAAAGATTTGGGGCATATTCCACGCAATTTGCACAAGTTTTGGGCTTTGGAAAATTTGTGGCCCTTCATTGTGGGAATTCAAATACATGACATCTAACAAGATTTGGGGTGTATTACAGTGAGAAATTTTGGCCTCTCTTTTTTCCTCTTTTTTGTTATAATAAGTGTTAGAGGGAGAAAGAGAAAATAAATGTGTTGTAAAATAATTGGATTGAAATCATAAATTATGGAACCCAAAACTCATATAGAAGATCATCACAATATTTAGAAGTTTTTCATTCTTTTCTTTTAAATTTAAATTAGCTTCTCTGAACTTAATACCAGTTCGAACTCCTACAATTTTGGTCAGGTAAAGAACAAATTCCTGGACTTATTTTTGAAAAATTTCAACAACAGCTTTATAAGAGGTTGTTAAAGTATTTCCTACCCGTAAGGAGGTGATTGGTGCTGCTTGAGAATTAAGTAGCACCATGTAGGATTTCTTTTGCTAATATGAAATGATCCACTGGCAGCAACTCAAATGATCTTGACAACAATCTCCTTGTGGATACATGCTACTTAAGATTATAATAGGAACTTAGGTCACAACTTGAATTTTATATCTACACAATGATAAGAATCACTGACTGGAAACATGGTAAGGAAAAAAATAAGAGACAAGGCACATGATCTGATTTGCAACTCTGTATCCATTTAGATTCCTTGCACTTTGTTCATCAATGCCACATATTATTGACTCTTAACAGATATCAAAATCCTATATACATGACAATACAAAAATTTTCAATCAAAAATGAATTCCCCAATGAGGATCAAATGATACACGACTATAATTCTATCTGTGAGACCCTGAAAATAAGAGAAGGAATCTAAAAGATTGAACACAAATTACATTTCATTCATCTCTAGATATTCACTATATGAAATGATGAAAAAAAATCAAGGGATAAATAAGAACCTTTGTCGATATCCTTTAACTCTTGCACTTGGCATTCTGACTCTGGACATGGGGTTTACTCAAAATTTCAACAATTAATTTATTGGCCACTTTAATTGTTTCTAGAAAGTGAATTTATGCCATGCATTTCCTAATTGACTTAAAGCATATGTTAGTAATAGGTTTCACAGAGATCATACAAACAATGTCATGAAAGATGTTCAATAAACCAACAATGATATGAAATAATAATTTTTTGGCATCCACTTAACTAACAAGGAATTAAGGGAAATATCATCTTCATTGAGACAAATGAATGGTAGTGTTACAAGAACATCAAAATGGAGGAACAAAGCACAAAAAAAGTAGCATTGTTATTTTCTAGGTAGAGATATTTATAAAATAAAGACATTTGCTTCCAAACAAGTTAAAATGAAATAAACATTAAGTAACCTATATTTAGTAAATAAAAATAGTAGATATGTTACTATGGGTGAATAAAAATAGGAGATGAATTTACTATGACAACCCCTTCTATGGTTGGAAAACAAGTGCATAACGCTGGGCAACAAAAGATATTAGAAGTGAAACTATTCATCAACAATTTTATCTATTGCCAAGAAATAAGGGAATCTACATACATAAAATTCAAATGAGATAAGCCATCAATAAACATGAAATCATTAAATGATTTGAAAACCCCATGGAAAGTGAAAGACGGGGATCCTCATAACATATTAAACATAGAAAATTGTGCTTTGTGATAACTACATGAGAGAACAATTTACAATATAATGTAGAGAGAAATAATGGTTGTATCCTTCATAATTGCAAGCCACATTGGTCCACAAAAGGTCATGTCAAATCCATTTTCAATCAACAATGAAACAATTCCACTCGCAAAAAGATATAAGTTCAATTTTGGTTGAGGCGTTGCTTGCCCCAGGTGGGGAATCCTACCAAAGTAAATGAGAAGTCAATGGTGATTCAGTTCCACTTCCAGAAACACTTATATTCAACTCTTGTTGAGATTCTCTTTAAGTCAGTGAGGAAAATTCCAAAATCAATGGGAAGAAAATGCCTCACCGAATATTCTGATTTGGTATTTTGGTTTTAATCATCTTGACAAGTACACTCACCTATGTTAACTACACATACAATTTGCATACAACTTCCATCTCATTCTAGAGTATAGAATAGGATAAGACACAATTTCCATTGGAAATCAAAGGTTCCAGAATTAGGTCTAAATGAAAGAGAATTTAGTCCCGCAAAGGGTGGGATCACATATATATTCTTATTACACGACAATAAATTCTTTTTGAGTATGAGAGCTAAATGAAAAACAAAGGACACATCAACCATAATAAATCTACAACCACATCTCAATTTCAATCATTACTAATATGTTGTGGCGATCAACTGAAAGATGATGAAAACTATAAAACTTGAATGAAAATTTTGTATCAATTCTCATTTCAAATATAAACATGTGTGGCTAGCTGATCAATGACTGCATTTTCACTCCACCAAATCATGAAAGATAAAAATGTCAAAATGTGAACACAGAGAAAAATGTTTACCCCTTACATAGGTATTCCTTTTCCATATAAGGCTCCAATTTTATTGGCATAATTATATTCCCATGGTGTATTCTCTTTTCTTGTAAGATTCCTAAATATTATCTTTTCCCAGTTTTGAAAAGAAGTGTTTAGCTATGACCTAATTTTTTTTCCTGAAAACATACATGATAAGGCATATCCACATCAACAACCTATAAGACATAGCCACATCAATAACCTATCTTTCTAAAAATATAACATGATCAGGCATAGCCACATCAGTAACCTTTTCTCTCGGAAAACATAGCATGATAAGGCATGTCCACATCGCCATTGGGGTCACAGCAAGAAATGTTTTTATGGTGAGAACAATGTATAACTACAAAATAGCTGTAGCATTTCATGTAAGTTATGGAAGTTGATTCTTACATATTTTATGTTTTTATATAACATTATCTTCCATATTAGTTAGTTGTTTCCAGACATATTAATTTAGAGAGAGCCTTTCACTAATTTCCTTTGTTTATAGCAATTCAGAATTTATGGACATTCACTTCTCAGGATAATTCATAATTGTGTTGTAAGTATTCAAAATTAATTTCCTATATTATAGTGATTTAGAATTTATGGCCATTCACTGAAAACCAATGCATTGGTTCCTAAAGCTCAAAACTAACCATTACTCCCTCAAAAGGGTTTTAATTAACCAGTCACAATGTGTTCACCCAACGAGTTTTTATTTTGCAGAGTTGCCAGAGGTAAGCCTCTATTCCAGCATAGGAAACACCACCACATTTTAATTCTCACGTTAAATTTGTGAGTTTGTGAGTATATGGATTATAAAGAATTTCTTTTCTTTACCAATTATATGTCTGAGGATCATGCATGAACAAACCAATATGTTTGTATATGTCCATTTCAATGAATTTGGAAGACAACCAATCTGTACTTAATAATCTTTAGCTATGATAGCAAGCAATATAAAAATTTGACACGTTAGCCTAACTGGGGCTAAGGTGTTTTACACAACTCACCTCTAGATAAGTAGTAGTTCAAACTGTATCCATGATATGGGCACTGCATATTTACAACTTGTATCTAGGCTTTTAGTGCTAAATTTGAGCTCCTATGTAGTTTTTTCTTTCTTGAAGAAAATTTTATGAAAGTTTCATTATGGTTCTAAACCCATCCAAGGATTGAGCCTCTATTTTATATTTAAGTGAAATTAATATACATTTATAAACTACATTTTGTATAATTTGACCTTTGTGTATTAATCTTTTTGAGTTTTCCATAAAATTTGAATTCTTCAGAACAAATGCAAAATATTTTGTGAGGAAGAATAATGTTTTTTTAAGGCAATCTTGTTGTGCCCCGAAAATGAAATGTAGTTGTTGAAATTGGAAATGGAAGTATAAATATATATAAAGTTGTTTCCAAATTCTGTGATAATTCAAGAATTAATGTTTCATTTATATGGATAGGTTATTCCTGGCATGACTTCACACCTCATGAGTTAACTTTTCTCATCATAAGGCACATATTAGATGACATTATCATTCTATCTATGGACTTTTTAGCTATATTATTGTTTATAATTTTCTCATGGTATTTAAGCGTAAAGAGAATTAGACAACCAAAACCTAAATAATTGTTATGTGCTATGCTATGGAGTATGGATTATCAACTGGAACTGAGCATAATGATTTTCTCATCTTGGGGCATGAATTAAATGGTCGAATTATTCATAAGTGATTACATTGATACGATGAACTTATTTGATTGTTTTAAACCCTTATGGTGTTTGTTAACAGCAAAGGAAAACAAAGACACACTTTCACATGAAGTCTGTATGCTTTAGGATTAATATGATCATTTTCTATTGTCTTATGTTGGTAATAATTTTGATTATCATTGACCAGTAATGGCAAGGAATATTTTCCAAACAATATTTCCAAGCCCCACAGATCAAAATCGTAGGGGGAACATACAGAGACCATATCAAAATAGGATTTGGATTAAGCAAAGCATGAGGTTGGGAAACTTGTTTTCTACTTTAGGCACTCATATCCATTTCTCCATAATGCAACTTAGTTAGAAACTAAACTCATAAAGCTAAATGAAGGACATTAAGAAATACTTATTACTTTACAGAAATACGACATCAAACATTGATGAATTTTCACATATTCTAGGAATAACCTTTATGGAGATTGCAATTGTTATCATCTATTTATAACATTTTCAAACCGTGACATTCACCATTTCTACTTATGGAAGAATATAAACTTGACAATAGTTCTCTTCATATTCAAAAGATTGGGAGTCTCTAGCCAGTGTTGAGAAAAAAAACATATCATGGGAGAGACCAAGGGCTTGAAGATGGAGTAAAATGATCCAGTATAAGAATACTTAACACTTTTCCTTATTTCCAATTAGGAACTGGCATACTAACATGTCCTACTCATAATTTCTTTATTTTTCCTAGGAATCAAACCTGGGCCAACAATAGTAAATTCCCACATGTTTACCATGAGACCACAACTCAGCTGACATGGGACTAAACTTGTTAACAACTTATTATCAAATGGATCTCATGGAAAGTGAGTAACTGGAAAATAAATGTGGTGCATATGACCAAAATGACCAAAATTGGGATTTCAGGGCAATGATCATCGACACTAGTATCTGCATGTGGAGGTTAAATGATGGTGGAGACTACATGAATTACCATATGTTGATGGTATTAATGACAATTGGCATTAGAAAGTGCAAGTAACATGTGATAAGCTAGGCAACTGTTTGCATATTCAAAGTTGTAAAAAAGAGAAAGAGAATTTGTGTGAACAAAGTCGTGAACAGATGAAAAAACCATGAACAAATGGAAATTCGTGTAAAGTATTAAGGATTATTAACACCACTATGGAAAATATATTTGAAAAATGGAAATTAATCCTTTTTTAAGCACCATACAACAATTCGTTGGTGTTTCGGATGATCTAGAAAAGTAAGAATGAATAGGAGGAAGAATGAGAGATGAAGAATTTAATAGTTTCAATTTGTTGGATTTTCTTTTGAAAAAGAGACAACCAAAATTTTCTCCTAATATGATATGTTGTGGCCGTTGAAAACTGATACAAATGATCCTGGGGGAAAAAATTAGAAAATCATGTGACTACTCTAGATTCTGGGTATCGAAACTTGACAAATGAGGATTGAAGTGTGGTTTATGTTCTTTCATTTCTTACCACAAGTATTGTAATAATCCGACCATGAATGACTCAATTTGTTCATGTAATCTCATCATGTAATTGAATTATAAAAATTAAATGGGTTGAGTAGGGGACACAAATTCCAAGAGGTCTGGGCAGGTCAGTTTCTTGGGAATTTCATCTTACTTGGTGAAGGGAGAAAATTCTGAAGTATATGAAAACCATTAAAGAATGGTTTTTGAGAATTGAAAGACAAGGATGGTATATGGAATGCGACTTCTGTTGGAAATTAAATGGCTACAATGTGAGGGACAATCCCATGGTGTCTTGGAAACCACAACAAGGAAAAACAAACAGTAAAATAGGAAAATTAATGGGAGACAGAGTGCTGGCAGGGAACTGCACAGCAACTAAAAACAGAAGGAGAGGAGACTCATTAGGGAGATTTTTAATCAAGTAACACATGAGCCTCATGGGAAGAAAAAGAAAAAGAGTAGACATAGGAGAATATCGAATTCAGAAATAATGGGGATAGAGTCAGAGAAGGAAATGTAGAAGAAAGGAGAGGTAGAAAGCCTCTAGTTTTTCTCCGTGTATTGTGTGTCCTTTATTAGACAACTAGAGGGTAGAGGCAGTTGGCCTCTGGAAATCCCTGTGTATTAGAGAGTTGCTAATTAGTTGGTGGGTGGAGTAAGATGAACCTTTGGAGTCCCTATTTTAACTGGTAGATTGGTGTTTATTCCCTTGAGTAAGACCACCTCAAACCCTTGGAATTTGGCTCAAGGGTGACGACTACAAGTAGCTTGGATGAAACTTGTCTATGGTTGGGTGGAGAGTTGAAGTCCCAAACTTAGTTTCTCATCTTCTTTATAAATCCAAGATAAGTTATTTTGTGGGTTTCTCATGTTGAAATGTGAATGATTGATATGTTGATGGTTGCATGACAAGTTTTCTCACTTACATTTATCTACTCCATGGTTAGTTAAAATGTGTGAACAAATATAAGTGTTTCATGTCCTTAATGCCCAGAGATATGTATTCATATTTTGTTGTGATTTGATGCTAACCCAATTTGAACCTTGCGTGGAGATTCACTGCTTACATAGGCTAACTAATATATGCCACTTGGTATCACTGAAGAGTCATTCTAATCTAGCAATGATGTTACGATTCATTAGTTGACACCATTTATGATGTTTAGTAGAAGCTTCTTGCAAATAATGTGTGTGTTAATCACTTCCCTGATAGTAAATAGCATGGAGACTCTTTCATGTTACAATGGTATAATTCCTATTTTTGTAGGTCTTACAACCACTAACATTGTACAAGGGATTGATTCACAAGCTCGAATTACTTGGTCTGTGATTCCTAGATTTAGTCTAACAATGCATATATATTAAGCACATGAAAATCTAATATCTCTCATAGATAAACATTTTCTGCATTTTGTGCTTAAGCTCCTATATGATATAAGATGCAATTTCTACACTCAATAAGCAAGAGTAGGTTACATTTTTGGGATAGAATGGTGTGCTAAGGAGGTCATGAAAGTACTATATTATGAATGAATAAATAATATGTATCTATCTATCTATCTATCTATATATATATATATATATATATATATATTAAATCCTTGAGAGCATAAAGAAAAGGATTTAAAAATATCTGAACCAATAATATGACAAAGGTTAGCATAAGAACCAATTTATTAATGAATAATGGTTACATAGAGGACACCTCCTAATAGGGTCTGCATTTGTAGAGGTTATGAACATATAAAACTTATAATAGTTGCTAGACTATCCACCAACATGTGAGCTATGTGTTCATTCTGAGGGAAAAACCCTCTTGCAGCCTTAAAGACTGCTAGTCATGCATCAGAGGCATCTTAGCCTTGTATTTTCATTGGCCTCCATTCTTGCCCGAACGGGCTTGGTGATGAGGACTGTAAGTCCCTGTCAATAGCCAAATTCATTGGAAACCCTTAACAAGTGCTATAGACCTGTTTGGAGGCTTTCTTTGGAGCATGGAACCCCTAGTGTGTAGCTAGAGAGGTGAAGTACCTTCAAGAGTTCACTTCATGTCCTTAATAGAGGGAGAATGAAAGGTTTCTAACACCTACATGTGTGGAATTCCCTATCCTTAAACAAGGAATACCTGAAGGTCAAGAACTCATTGGAATGGATTTCACCCAAGCTTGTGAGGGGTAATGTTGTGGAATGCTTTAGATTGACATTGGTAGAGTGGCAAGGCCTGGAAGCATCTCTAGATGTTTGCCAAACCTTTATGACAGAGCTAAAGTTGAGAATACTAGTTTGAGGAAGCCTAGGAAATGATGGAGCTCATCTTTGGGGAGATTACAGATATATATGCCCAATACATTGCATGAGGGAGTGTCAAAGATCCTTGACCGGGCCATAGAAGGAAGCTATGGAAAAAGGAGTATTTGTGGCACAAAGGAGTGAAGCCCCAACCTTATGGAAAAGGTTATATGACCTTATTCCCTTCGTTGATCATAACCCTAGGTGGGAAGGCTTCCTATTGGAGGGGCCAAGTTGTCTTTTCATGTGATTGGTTTGGAGAAGAACAATGTGGTTGGAGAAGTCTCAGGCGGGTTGAATCTCGGAAACTTAATTTAACTATTTCGCTAGGAAACCTGTGATTTGATGGACCCATGACTGTCATTATATAGATACTGTAATGGGAATGTGATACCAGAACCCCGGAGGTCAGAACCCTAGAATATCATAACCTATTACAAAGAGGAGAGTTGGGACTGAAGCACAAATATGACACGACAGAACAAATATGACACGGAATATGACGTGTGTATGTTAGTGTTGTTATTGGTGGGAAGGTTGGCCCACAACTCACGTAAGCCCGAACAAATAACCTGTAACACCTCTAAAGGTGCAGGTGATGGGGAACTAGGATGACGCCATCCTGGCGGTAGAACCTTGGTAGGTACACCAGGTTGTTTCAAATGGGGCACAAGTTGTAAGCATCAGGAAGGAACAAAGTGGGCGGAGCCCACCTGCCTGTGATATCCCAGAGGTAGTCACTTAGCGTGACTAAAAGGGTCGCACTAAGCATCAGGATGTAAGTTTTTGGGCCACAAAGGAAACCACATGCTAATGAAAATGCACTGGGTGTACCCCACATGATACATCATCTTGCAAGATTCAACCCGAAGGATTAAAAAAGTGTTGCAAATCGGGAGTGCTGGAACATGGGCGTCGGTCCACGCAAATACATTCCGACAAGCCTCAATATGGTAACCTTGTTAGGTCTTGGGGACCCGAAAGCAGTTTCTTGTACCATTGATCGTGTCAATCAATGACAAAGAGTTGCTCTGGGGGCATTCCTCCAAAATCGCTAACCGCTCAAGAGTGGTGCCAGAGCTATATTATGGAACTCAGTGGTTTTGATTAACATAATGTAATTGATGCACAATAAAGGGGTTAGAGGAATTTTCTCTCTCTTCCTATAAGACACATGGTATCGTTTGCTTGGCTCCTAGGAGCTGACAATGGAAGGTGACGTGAGCATTATGTCATCCCATTGGCCTGAGCCCACAAAAGATCAATGCAACTCTGGAAGGAGTTGTTGGTATGACTAACTGTCTGATGACATGGGAACTGTCAGAGACAGCTCACCCCAGTATGAAATTGATTTTTAAGTGGACGTTGTGGGTGGTCCCACTTGATAGACTAGCCCAAAAAGAATACCCTGGTGGAGGTAACGAGGCACAATTAAGGAATGTGCCAGGAGATGAAGAGTCGGGACATGGAGGACTGACAGGCACACTTGTGGCAAGGCCATAACCAATGGAGGTAAGGTCGGGAGGTCCCCACGGGACATGTCGACCCAACGGTATGGCCTCGATGGGTGTGAATGAGGCCTAAGCTTATGGTGTCAGGATAGAGGGCTATGGGATAAGCGCTATCCCTCAGTCATTTCACGTAGGAGAAGATCAGGGGTGCAAGGAAGTAAGAAGCAGGTGGGGAGCTCGGGGCTTAGCACCTAGCCTTTGGGCGTTTCGCGGAGAAGCAAGACTAGTGGTGTTGAACCCGTCACAAGGGGAAATAAGTCCATGAAGTGCTTAAACATGACATGCACCTACAAGCTTATTGAGTGGTCACTTGATGATCCTGAGGAACCATTGGGATTGATCTCGATGGTGGTAGGAGGAATCAATTCGAAGGTAGTTGCATAAAGAGGAAGAAAGAAACTTTTTTATACCCCATTCATTCTCCTAGAAGAAGGGGTTGGATATGTTACATAATGTTATCAGAGCATTTAGGTTCAACACTTGGAATATATGGGCTCTATCTAGAATTCCTAAAATAAATAGGGGTTTCATAATAAACCTTTACTAAATTGTCGAAGAAAATGTTTAGGTGTTAAAAGCTGAAATGTAAGTAAGCTTCTACTTCCATGGTAATGATGCATGGATCCCTAGTTTGGGGGGAGGCTAGAATGCCTTGATGTGAGTATGGTGGTATCCTACTCACACTGTCAATGAGAATTACATATTAATTGCATGGATGTTTAGCATGTTAGTCTAATTAATGACTTGCTTATTTAAAGAATGAGGTTGATAATAGTTAAGGATGGGTTTAATTCATGTGAAGGCATGAATGTAAACAAACTGATATATATATATATATATATATATATATATATATAGAGAGAGAGAGAGAGAGAGAGAGAGAGAGAGAGATACATATGCATACTAGGTCAATAGTAGCAACCATGCCAAGCAACACAAGTAATTATAGGATCATGCAAGCATTCACATGCACACAAATTTCAATTTATATGTTAATCACATGTCTTGAATCCTAGGACCTACATTTGTGTATTTTACACACATGTAGGTGCTAGACTTCAAGACATGTGATTAACATATAAATTGAAATTTGTGTGCATGTGAATGCTTGCATGATCCTATAATTGCTTGTGTTGCTTGGCATGGTTGCTACTATTGACCTAGTATGCATATGTATGTATAGATACGCCAATTGGATGGGAGTATCCAATGACCAGTATGTGATATAGTGCCTCAAAATATTTGAGGTATGACATTGTATAACATTTAGAAAGAGGAGTGCATGGTAATTACTCGGATGCAGGCCCTATAATGCATCATTGTGAACATGACAAATATAAGCATGATGAATGCTAGCATAATTTGAGATCTTTCTAATTGATCCTTGAAGTTGGAGATGCCATGGTTGCTAATGACCTTGAGAGGAAGGTCACACTCATCTTGTGTTTAGAAAGTTGATTAAAAACAGTGGTGTGGCCTCAATAGAGAGGACGATTTTAAATAATATTGTTAGTATGGTCAAAGATTGAACTCTAATGGTTTCTCTGGCATAATAATGATCATGAATAATAGTAATACACGTGTTGCTAAGTTTTGAAAACAATATTATGTATGATAATTGGTGTTTTTGTATATGACATATGGTTGATGATGATCTTAATGATGTGTCACAGATGCAGGATTACATCATTAGCCTAACATGGTAAATATGAAAATTGACATATGCGTTATTAATTTATTTTATGAACTGACTGTTAAGTGTATGTGGCAAAACATAACAAGACTTAGTGGCAGTAAAAAGAAACATGTATCTTGGCATGGTGTAGTAGAATATGAACCAAACCCATAGAGAACAAGAAAGAGTGAAATACCTCCAAAGGAAAATAACCTTTAGGGATTTGGAGGTCAAGCTTAAAGGCTTAGAGGCTGAGCTAAAAATATGCAGGAAAGAACTTGGAAAACTCACCAAAAATCTGCAAGAACTAGCTGAGTGGAATGCTAGGTTGGAAAATTAGTTGCGAGAGGTAAACTGTCAAGATGAATCCTCCAAAAGAAAGGATGGTAAAAGTAGAAAGAGTCCTTATTAGACTGAGAAGGATGTGAAGATAATCTATTATTGGTGTTGTGGAGAAGAGCACTAGAGAAAGGATTGTCCCCATGATAAGAGAGAGAGAAAATGACCGTTGTGAGCCACAGGGACACCTAGCAATGGTGCAAGATGCCAAGAAGGAAAAGGGGGCACTGCCTCAAACCACTTGACTTGTAGATATATATAAATGTATGAGGTTGGAGATTCCATGTGAAATTTTTGGGAATATAATATTTCAAGGCTGTCGAGACTTGTGAAGAAGACTTGAACATATCTAATTGATAAGCATGTCTAATAGCTGAAAGTGCCATGAATATTGAAATCATGGAGATTGAGTTGAGTTTGGGGAATATTTGTTTTATAGTTACGTGTTATGGCTTAAATTATTGATTTCTTGATTTGATATGAATTTGTTTTAGACTTGTGTATGGTAATGTTGGTTTTGGTTCTGGTTATCATGTTGGTTTTTAGTCTTGGTTATCATGCTGGTTTGGTTTTATTTATGATGATGCTTTACTTGTTTTTGTGGATGACTGTTGTTGTGAATTTTATGCCCTTTCGAAATATTTTCCTTATTTTCCTCTTGCATTGGTTTTCAATCTTTAAATTTCGAATTGCATGCTTGGGGATCTTGGAATGAGGAGGTTGGAGTGGCTGGAAGGAAAAAAAACCTCGAAAAAGGGTAGGTGCTTGATAGGCATGAAGGGGAAAATGCCGAGTAAAGTTCCAGGTGAGATAGAATGTTATTGGGCAATGAACATGAAAATAATGGCAAGGATGAAGACAATCCCTGTGCGAAGAGACTGTATAATGCATGATTGGCTCTATGAATAGATTGTATAACACATGCTTGGCCTCAATCAGGGAGTCATATAAACCATGGATCTATTTGGGAACAAGTTAATGGTTTTTGTGGCCATGATTAAGTAATGTAACAACCTAATGGGCTAGTTAGGTCCATGAGAATAATGGACAGAGACATGTGCAACTAGGAAAGTGACAAGAAGGGAGTTATCTTAACCCCTCACTATACCTACACATGTACTTATATACTGCATACATGATTATGTTGATGGATCCTTATATCTTGCATACTTGATTATGCTCGAAAAGTAACTATGTTGATGAATACTTATATAATGCATATGTGACTATGTTGATGGATACTTGTATGATGCATCCATGATTATATTGATATAGGGTCGTATATTATATACATGCTCATGTTGATTGATGTATATGTTTATACCTATGAAAATACCATTGCTACTGATAGGGTTGTCAGAGGTCATTTGAATGAAAGGATGACTGCTAAAAAATTCAACTGATGATATGGATGGCATGAAAATATTCCTGCAAAAATGGGAACCTTATTGGTCATAAAGGTGAATTCTGCTAATTTATAATTATGTGAACATGTATTTTATATTATGCCCATTCCAAGTTTAAGAACATGGGAAAAATAAATTATTCATTATGGCCTGGGTCACATACATGGGACGAGATGGTCTCTAAATGAAAGACAATATGGTGATATGCCATGAGAGATAAGGTGGTCTCTGGATTATTGTGATGTTGTGTAATGTGATATTTGTTGTGTATATGTGTTTCTTTTGTACATGTACATGTGTTGTGCATGGGAATGGGGTAAAATTGTATTATGCGAATTGTGTCGTACCATATGTATTTGTGTTGTGCAAATGTGTTCAGGATAGGTAGGTATGGGACTTTCCAGGCTTGTGTGTCAGGATGGGGAGGTATGGGACTATCTAGGTCTATGTGTTGTGTTTGTGAGTCAGGACTGTTGGAAATAATACTGGGGGGGGGGGTGAATCAATATTAGCAAATCAATAACTTTTTCTTTTCCATACTCAGATTTATATACGCTACTTCAGTTAAGGGAACCTGCGTGTACACGCAACTGTGTCTAATGAAACTAGCGTATATCCAGTAAACTTATGATTCAGTTAATCCAATAAATGTTGATCTTTAGTTAGTGCATCAGAACTTCATTAACCATATGAACAGTAAACAGGTGCAGTAAAACAGAACAGATCATCACACACAAGAAGCACACATTAACACCATGATGTAAGGTGGAAACCCAATGTGGGTGAAAACCACCTGCTGCAATTTGTCTCTATCTTCCTTTAACAAGAAACTTCTTTTTACAATATTTCTATACTGGAGCAGTCTTATACCAGTACACAGGCTTCTACCCGTGGAAGGCTACAACCTTCTCTCATTCTCCAGCTTCTCCTGGAAGGGAGCTGCAACCCCCTTAGCTCTTGTACTAGCTGATGTACTAGTACGTAGGCGCTGACCTACAGAAGGCTACAACCTTCTCTTTCTTCCTCCAGGTACCACGTTTCATAAATTTTTAGACTAAATACTCCTGAAGCACAACACCATAATTTGAAGTCCACGTTTCATCCAATTTTCATACTGGACCCATCAATATCATTGAAGCACAAAATCAATCACCACTTGCATCATCAATCTCTGAATCACCCAATACTGAATCACTGAAACCCTGTCAATAAAATGCAGTCACCAGAACACAGAGTAGAACTCAAAACTCTGCAACAATATTCAAAACCAATTGTATCATCAGAAATCATGCATCAGAGTGCATACGCTACTTGGAAGAGTTGAACCAGCATGTATACGCAACTTCACCAAAGCGAACCAGCGTATATGTCATCAATTACTTACTTATAACTTCGCTGCACTTCTTGACTTTAGACATACCTAGGTCATTACATATACAAAGATAATACATATGTTAGCAACCAGATCTAGTCCATCAGATCACATAAAGATAAGTCATTATGATCCTGATCCATTATAGATCTCATCCATCAACACTGAAGCTAAACACAATCAACCAATCTGAATATGCAGAATACTGACACCAGTAAATAGTCACCAGAACTCAGACTTTGCATCAACAACCAGAACCACCTGTAACTTCAAAAATCATAGTTTATATGGTATATGCTATTCAGATGTATCTAACCTACATATGTACGTGCTTTTATCAAAGTCAACCAGTGTATACATCTGTAAATATTCATTCATTATTTGCAGCTATTCCAAACTTGAGTTATACCCAAATCATAATATTTACAGAACATTACATGTGTTAGTATACAGATCTAGAATAAGCGTGATCAAACCGTATAGAGATGATTCATTCCAAGCCATTAGATCCCAATCTATCCTTAGATCTTGTTCTCCATCAACCGCTGAGATTTCTCCTTGGCTCAGATCAAGCAAAGCATCATGAACCCATAACCTGCATACTAGATCTCATACTTCATCAGATATTCAGGACTTTCTATGTGTCTTTGCCTAATGATCTTCTCCTCCTTTTATAGTATTAGGCCTTACTCAATGCCATGGTCCAAAACCACTTAGAACCAATACCTTGGACCAAATACTTGGGGTCAATACTTTGGATGAGATACCATGGTCCAAAACCATAGGTCCAAATACCAAGGACCAAATACCATGGACTAAAAATAAGTTTTCCCACATGTACGTGCTTTTCTGTGCATGAAAGTGCGTGCATACGCATACGCGACTTTTTATCGGCTATCTCGCGTGTATACGCGACCTTGTTAAGAGGAACCTACGTATATCTCTTTTTCTTCATTCTGTGAGCCTGAGCTGTGATCTGTCATCTTAGTAAGTTGCCATCAAGGACAACACCTATATCATAATGCCAACAATCTCCCCCTTTGGACTTGATGGCAAAGTTAACTTGCCATACTGAGAACTGTCATCTTAATGAGTTGTCATTGTACATTACATCTGAACTGATTCCTTTGAGCTGTCATGTATTCTGTCACATCTGATATCTCTTTTGTAGATTCATCTAGTTATATATATAAGTGAGTTGTTCTGCTACAAGTGGGTTGCCATCAAGTACAACACATTCATCATAATGCCAACAAGGACATGCATGGGACTATCTGGGCCTATGTGTTGTGTATATGTTAAAGTGTTCGAAAGATACAAGTATGGGGTTGTCTAGGGCCTTATATTGTGTAGTGCCACACAAAAGGCATGAGACTGCCTAGGCCTACACAACATTCATATCGATAGAATACTACCTAGGTGGTAGTGCCCATAATTGTTAGATTGAAATTGGGCTTAAGTGCTCATCTTGAGGTCGATGAGTCACTTAATAAATTTTAGGTCAAAGAGAAGAGAAGTGAAGAGAAGACACTGGATACTTGCCGACAGGAAACCGATCTAGTGTGTGTATGGGATAAAAGTGAAGAGAATTCATTGGATGATTGAGGATAAGTAACCGATCTGGTGTGTTTACACGACAATAATGAAGAGAAGGCATTGGATACCTGCCAATGGGAAACTGATCTGGTGTATGTATGTGATCAAAGTGAGGAGAATGCATTGGATACTTGCCGACGGGAAATCGATCTAGTGTGTGTACGTGGTCAAAGTGAAGATAAGGCACTAGGTGCTTTCCTGATAGACTACGAATTCAATGTATGCAAAGAAAACATCAATAAGTAAACCAAGAAAGTATCAATATTTCATGATTTCATGATTTTGTTAGGAATTTAAATTCAATAATTTGAATTATAATGGTTGGTACATGAGCTAACCTAATTTGGCTTTAATAGGAATTAAAGGAAAAAAATCCAAGTTCACCTCACGAGCAAACTATTGATGAGGTATGGCTTAAAATTATTGAATTTTCTTAATGATGGAACTTATGGATTCATTTGTCTTATGATGCAGGAAAGCATGAAATCACCCAGATGGGTGGAGGGACTTGGATGCAAGATAATTAGCGTAGTTGAAATACGTCAAATGTGTAGTGGCACAATGATTAAATATTTCAAGGATGGGGCCATTACGATACACTAACACCAATGATTTCAATTGATTACCATGAAGAATGCTATGACTGTATGGTAGCTTTGAGGGCAAGGATGTGCCTTGAGTTTGAACTCCTTTTGACGTGAGGAAGCCTTTCCAAATGATGGATCACCGAAGGGATTGCAAAGCAGAGAAGGGGATGCCTAAACTTAGAAGGTGAGTGACTACATAGAGAAGGGTAACCAGATTTCCCAAGGGACTGAGAAGCAAAGAAGGCAAGGCTGGAAAATGAGTTGGGATTCTTGGTCATGATATGGCTTATTAGAATCATAAGCACATTGGGGTTGTATCTAGAATCAATGAGCTAGGAACTATTTTCTAATGGAACATGAGTACAAGGAACAACAATGCTGAATATTGGAGGCATACTTCCCTCTGGAACGAAGAAAAGAATCCAAGTCGAATTTGGTGTAGCAAAAGCACTAGGAAATTGCAAAGAACTACATGAAGTGGTTGATCTGATTAACATTTTCTTTATAATATGTTAGTTACTGGGCACACAACTGTGAATAAGAAAGATGTAAATATAAGTAAATGTTGTAAAGAGCTATAAATATAAAGCTCCAAGGACAATATGTAGTTGTTTTCATTATTTAGCATGTTTCTCTATGTAATGGACAGAGAGCATCGGGGACGGTGTTCCCCAAGGGAGAGGGTTCTGTAACAACCCAACCATGAATGGATCATTATGTAATTGAATTATAAAAAAATAAATGGGTTGAGTAAGGGACACAAATTCCAAGAGGTCTGTGGAGGTCAATTTCTTGGGAATTTCACCTTACTTGTTGAAGGAAGAAAAGTTTGAAGTATATGAAAACCATTAAGGGATGGTTGTTGAGAATTGAAGGACAAGGACAGTACTTGGAATGGGACTTCAGTTGGAAATGAATTAGCTTCAATATGAGGGACAAGCCCATTTTGTCTTGGAAACCACAACAAGGAAAAACAAACAACAAAAGAATAGGAAAATTAATGAGAGACAGAGTGTTGGCAGGGAACTATGCAGCTGCAGAAAGTAGAAGGAGAGGAGAATCATTAGGGTGATTTTTAATCAAGGAACACATGAGAGTCATGTGTATAAAAATAAGAATAGTAGACAAAGAAGAAGATTGAATTCAGAAAGAAATGAGATAGAGTTGCAGGAGGCAGCGCAAAAGAAAGGAGAGGCAACAAGACTCTAGTTTTTCTTCGAGTATTGTGTGTCCTTCATTAGACAGCTAGAAGGTAGAGGCAGTTGGCCTTTAGAACTCCATCTACATTAGAGATTTGTCGATCAGCTGGTGGGCAGAGGAAGATGTACCTCTGGAGTCCTTGTTCTAGCTGGTAGATTGACATTAATTCTCTTGAGCAAGACCACCTCAGACCCTTGGAATTTAGCTCTCGGGTGACAACTATAAGTAGCTTGGTTGCAACTTATCTATGGTTGTGTGGAGAGTTGAAGTATAAAATTCAATTTGTCATCTTCATTATAAATCCAAGATAAGTTCTTTTGTGTGGTTCTCATGTTGAAATGTGAATGATTGATATGCTGATGGTTGCATGACAAGTTTGCTCACTTGCATTTATCTACCGCATGGCTAGTTAAAATGTGTGAACAAATATAAGTGTGTCATGTCCTTAATGGCCAAAGATAATTATTCTTATTTTTGTGTGAGTTGATTGTAGGTTTCAACCCTATTCATAAATTACCTGCATATGAATTCTAAAAATAGAAAATAAAAAATTGCGAGAGAATAACACATAAAACAAATATACACAAAGATTTTTCCCTGGATCCCAAAACTGAGACTACTAGATCGATTTTTCATTATGTTCCTTTCAATGTTACAATACATATATATACATGTAGAAGCATCCATACACCCCAATCCATTAACTTTGGATTAGAACACAATCGTAGCTCCCTTGACTGGATGTACAAAATACCATGGACCAAAAACCATCGTGCCCAAAACCATGTGCGAAATCCATGCACAAAACCATAGGTAGGTTCGCCACAGGTTCGCCCACCTAATATATGGTCCAAAAAAAATTCCCTAGGGTGTTTCCCCGGACCTCATAGAGGGGGGCTACTGCCCACCCACTGTGCCCGACACAACGAAGGGGTAACTCAGCCCCGCCCCTAACCCCCATTTTAACTACTAGGGCTAGTCGTGGAAAGAATATAACACAAACCAACATTGATTCTAAGCCAATTTCAACCTTGAGTGGAGTTTCAATTCTTACATAGGCTAACTGATATATGCAGCTTGGTATCACTGAAGAGTCATTGTAATCTAGAAATGAAGTTACAATTCATGAGATGACACCATTTATGATGTTCAGCATAAGCTTCTTGCAAACAATATGTGTGTGTTAATCACTTCCTTGCTAATAAGTAGCAAAGAGAATCTTTCATGTTACAGTGGTATAATTACTATTGTTGTAGGTCTTACAACCACTAACATTGTACAAGGGATTGATTCACAAGCTCGAATGACTTAGTCTATGATTCTTCGATTTAAGCACATGTAAAGCCCATATCTCTCATAGATAAATGTTGACTTCCTTTCACCCTTAAGCTCCTATATGATATAAGAGGTAATGTCTACACTTAAGAAGAAATATTAGGTTACATTTATGGGATAGGATGGTGTGTTAAGGAAGTCCTGAGTATACTTTGTTGTGATTGAATAAATCATATATATATATATATATATATATATATATATATATATATATATATATATATATATATATATATATATATATATATATATATAGTACATCCTTGAAGGAACAAAGAAAAGGATCTAAAAAGATATGAACCAATAATATGACAAAGATTAGCATAAGAACCACTTTTATTAATGAATAATGGTTACATAGAGGATTCATGCTGACATGGTCTGCATCTGTAGAGGTTATGCGCATATACAAACTATAATAGTTGCTCGACTATGCACTAGCATGTGAGCTATGTGTTGATTCCAAGGGAAACCCCCCCTCGCAACCTTAAAGACTCTTAGCCATGTATCAGAGGAATCTCAGCCTTGTAATTTCAGTAGCCTCCATTCTTGCCCCAAGGGCCCTGGTCATGAGGATTGTAAGTCCCTGCCAATAGCCAAATTCCTTGGAAACCCTTGACAGGTGCTATAGAGCCACTTTCAGGCCTTCTTTGGAGCATGGAACCCCTAGCATGTGGTTGGAGAGGTGAAGTCCCTTCAGGAGTTCACTTCATGTGCTTAACAGAGCACAGCTAGAAGGTTTCCAATGCTGGTATGCATCAAATTCCCTGTCCTTAAACAAGGAATACATAAAGGTTGGGAACTCATTGTAGTGGATTTCACCCAAGCTCATGAGGGGTAACATCGTGGAATGATTTAGATTTACATTGGTATAGTGTGAAGGCCTTGAAGTAGCTCTGGATGTTTGCCAAACCTTTGAGCTAGAGCCACAATCGAGAAGAATCTCTTGAGGAAGCTTTTTCAATGATGGAGCTCATCTTCAAGAAGATTATAGAGTTTTATGTTGAAGACATTGCATGAGGGAGAGTCAAATCTCCTCGACTGGGCCATAATAGGAAGCTAAGGAAAAAGGAGTCCTCGTGGCTCAAAGGAGTGAAGCCCTAACCTTATGGAAAATGTTGGATGACCTTATTCCCTTCATTTATCATAACCCTAGGTGGGAAGGATTCCTATTTGAGGGGAAAAATAATCCTTTACATGATTGGTTGGGAGAAGAACAACATGGATAGAGAAGTCTCGGGTGGGTTGATTCTCGAAAACTTAATTTAACTAAGTCACTAGGAAGATTGTAATTTTATGAACTCGGGACCATCATTAGACAAATCCCATAATGGAAATTTCATACTAGTAGCCTAGAGGTCAGAACCCCAAAATCTTGTAACCTATTTCAAAGAGGAGAGTCAGGACATAAGCACAAGGATGACACGACAGATGACGTGTGTCCAATGATGTTTCTATTGGTTGGTGGGTTAGCCCAAAACCCATGTAAGCCTAGACACATAACCCATAACATTTCTAAAGGCACAGGCATTGGGGAATTGGGATGATGTCATCTCGACACTATAACCCCGACAAGTACCACCTGGTGGTTTCAAATGGGGCACAAGTTGTAAGCCTCGAGAAGGAATAGAACAAGTGGAGCCCACTCGATCCACAAAGGAAAGCATGCATCAATGAAAATGCATCGGGTGGACCCCACACAACACATCATCCCACAAGATTCACCCCAGAGGATAGGAAAAGGGAAGAAAATTGGGCACCGGAATATGGGTGCCGGCCCACATGGCAGCATTTCAGTGGGCCTCAAGATGTTAACCTTGTTAGGCCTTGGGAACCCGGAAGAAGTTTCTTGCATTGTTGATCACACAGATTGACAGAAGAGAGTTGCTTCGGGGGCACACCTCCAAAACCGCTAACCGCTCAGGAATGGTGTCAGAGCCAGATTGTGGAACCCGATGGTTTTGATTAACAGAATATAATTGACACAAAACGAAGGGGCTGGAGGAATTTTCTCTCTCTTCCAGTAGGACACATGGTAGAATTTGTTTGGATCCTAGGCATGGTTTGAATTTCAAAACACACCCACTTGTCTAATTTGATGGTTTTCACACTTCCCCGGCCAGTTTCCACAATTTCAACAAAGAACTTTGAAGGTATTGTAAAATTTCAAGTTGTATTTGATGGGAAAATCACCCCATGATGGGAAAATTTCCTTTCAAATTCCATCCCTTCTCCGAGTAGCCAATGATGGTAGGTGATGTCAGCATGATGTCATCCCGCTGGCCTGAGCCCCTAAGAAATCCACACTGCTCTCGAAGGATTTGTCGAGCTGACTAAGCATTTGATGACATGGGAACTGTCAGAGACTACTCACCCCGGTAGGAAGTTGATTGGCTGATGGACATTGTGAGTGGTCCCACTTGACAGCTTGGCCCGAAAATAATACCGTGATGGAGGTAAGCAGGCACATGTAAGGAATTCTTTGGGAGATGAAGCGTCGGGACATAGAGGAATGACAGGCAACCTCATGGCAAAGATGCAACCAATGGAGGTAAGGCTGGGTGATCCCCATGGGACACGTCAACCTGACGTTATGGTCTCAGTAGGTGTGAATGAGGCCTAAGATTATTGCGTCGGAATAGATGGCTATGGGATAAGCGCTATCCCTCGGTCACTTCGCGTAGATGCAGACCAGGGGCACAAGGGAGTAAGAAGAGGCTAGGGATCTTGGGGCTTAGCACTCGACCTTTGGTCATTTTGCGGAGAAACAAGACTAGTGGTGTCAAACCCATCACAAGGGTAACTCAGCCTACGAAGGGCTTTAACATGCTAAGCACGTACAATCTTATCTAATGGTCACTCGGTGATCCTGAGGAACCACTAGGATTGATCCCGATGGTGGAAGGAGGCATCAACTCAAAGGTAGTTGTAGAAGGAGGTCAAAATAAAACTTTTTATACCCCATTCCTTCACCTAGAAGAAGGGTTTGGGTACGTTACAAAAATTCTCTACATTGGGAAAACATAACCATTTCATAAGTAGCCCATTCCCTCATCATCAATTTCCTAAAACGATTTCTTAATTCTATATTAACATGTGGTAGGTCCAGGTAAATTCTACATGACTGAATCATGTGCTCTTAAATTCCATGAGCTTTTCCATTTAAATTTCCCTTGGAATTTTTAGTTGGATTTGCCGTGTTTTTTAACCATGTCATCCCATCCCAAATGATATTTGCCTAATTTATTTTTCAACTCAAACTAGTAAATCCAGTTCCACTTTGAATAATGAAATTTGCAATTCACACTAGTTTCTAGTGTGTGTTATATTTGGCCATGTTTAGTCCTTTAAAAGTTGGAAGGATTTCAGAAATTTTCCTTGCGAGCTTTTTTGTGGGAGAAAAAAACTCACCATATTGCCATATCTAGAAAAATTATGTGCTTTGTATCTAGTTTACATTTATTAAAGAAGGGATTATTTGTGCACTCTTATATAAATGCGTCTTCTGAATACCAACTGATCATCTAATGAGTTCAATGGGAAGATTCAAAAAAATACTTGCATCACGATTCGGTATAGACAAGTTACCTGTTTCAGAGAAACCCCTTGAAATCCTTCAAATTAGATGAAGTTCGATGTCTTTCAACTTTGATTTTCTCAAATTTACCTGTTGAAACAATAGTAGTTAAGAACACACCCCTCTTTAATATATATTAGTTCCTGGAATTCCACCCAAAACACTGAACACAACAAGAAAAATTGAATGAAGTCCTTGCCTCTATGCCTATTCAATGTAGAAGCAGGAAGCCTATGCATACATGAAGTGAAAATTGATTGCATGGAGATTGTGGAAGTCCACCCAAAACACCAAATGCAGCAGGAAAAATTGAATGGAGATATTGAATGAAGTCCTTACCTCCATGCCTATTCAATTCAATTCAATGTCGAAACAAACAAACAACCTAGGCATACGTGAAGTGAAAATTGATTGCTGGGAGACTGTGGAGGTATAGGCAATGTTGACTGTCTAGGTGCTAGTCCCAAATGGAAATTTCTAGTTGGTCCTAGGAAGAAGAAAATTGAGCGATCGGATTGGCTAGGGTCCCACTGCAAGCTCACAAAAAAATTCCTATCGGCGTAAATATTATTATAAAGTTTATTTTTTATATTATATATAGGTACATAGTCTAACTTATAGATGAAATAGACTTTTTCATTAGAATCTGGAAAAGAATTTCAAGAAAGAATTTTATTTTTTGTTGTTTAGAATGTATTTTTGAATGCATAAATGGATTGAGTATCCTATAAACCCTTGGACACTTGAGTTTTACATCTTAAACAACTTAAACTCAAGTTTTTAAAAATCTTTAGCAATTCTTAGTTAAAATTAACGAGAAAAAATGTTGTGAAAAAGGTCATTACATCTATAAATTAGATATATATATATATATATATATATATATATATATATATATATAGACACACACACACACACACACAAACTACTATAACACTATCTATAAATAGAATTCATTTAATTATGCCGAATGCATTTTCTCTATGGGATTTCTATGTCCAAACACTGTTCATGCGAGCCAATTTGAACGACCCATTTTAGTCCTCCTCTGGCAGATAAAAAATGTACGTGTGGAAAGGTTTTTGTTGTGGTCGTTGTTTTGTTTATCATTGATGGCGAGAAACTTCTGTGGTTTTTCATCTTCACTGTCCATCTCATGGACCTCAAGCAACTTGGGCAATATGTGAGCCTAATATTTCATTGTGGTTTCTTGCGCTTCAGTGGTGTTGTCTTGAGGACAAGAAAAATGAAGGGAAGGTCAAGGGCGAGGAGAAGTTGGTTGTATGGTTTGGTACTCAAGCAAATGAAAGTGTTTTGAAAGGCATGGAACTCAAATGTAGCAACAATTCACTTCATGTCAAGGTACAACAAGTGAACCATGTGCAGCTCCATGATGCAGATCAAGAAACTTTGACATTTTCGGCAAAAACAGTAATAGATGTTGTAGTAACAGTGCCCAAAAACCAATTGCTAGGGATAAGGTGGTCAAGCTCCACTACAACTAGTTGGGTGAACATGAATGTGGAATCTTACCTTCTAGACACCAACTTCAAAGGAATCTGTGTGGGTAGCGAGGTTCTTACTAACATTCCCAATCTTGCCTTAGATCTATTGTCTACCGTGAAGTTCTTGCATTCTACTCTCGTGGTAGCCAATCTGGACACGCAGGTCAAGGTTTCCAGTCCTCATTTTTCTAACATCATCTTAGATTCCTTTCCACCCTCTCAGGCCTTCTTCTATGGGAGCTTTAAGTCGATTCTTGTGCTCATGCTCGATTTTCTATAGAAAAATGATTCTTTTCTCATGCTTAACATATATCCCTATTATGTGTACATGCAAATAAATGGAGTGGTGGGATTGGACTACACCCTTTTTTAGCCCCTCCCCACTAACAAAGAGGCAGTGGATGCCTATACAATGCTATATTACACTAATGTTTTCAATGCCATGATTGATGTTGGATACTTTGCCATGGTCGACTTCAATTTCACAAACATTCCAATGGTTGTGTTTGAGACAAGATGGACCTCAAAATGTGTCTAGATTGAACCTCCTACCATGATGACAATGTCGACACTTATCATAGTAATCAAGTTAGACATGTCCTCAACAACATAGTAACTCCTAGGGATCCTGACATACTAGTCAATACATACATTTATGAATTATTCAACAAGGATATGAGATCAAGTCCTATTTATGAGCAGGATTGGGGACTCTATGCCGATAAATATCTAGTGTACACATTACATTTAATAGATGTTGGTACAATTCTTTCTAATGACATTGCCATTCAGACTTCTGAATATCAGTGGAAGTGGTTGACCCTAAACTTGTCCAAGTTTCTTTGGATTGGGCATGCGGTCCTGGACAAGTTGATTTCTCCTCTTTTTTGTAAGGTCAACCTTGCTATGATCCTAATAATGTTAAACAACATGCTTCCTATTCCTTTGATAGTTACTACCACAAGATAGGCATGGAAATCATATCTTGTGGCTACCATAACCACTACTGACCTAAGGAAGTTGGATTTTCCAATCCTTGAAAATATAATGTAGACCCTAGTGCTGTTCAATAGAGAAACATTCCTAGTTAAGTTTGCTAGTCATATGCTCTTGTTTTCACTAAGAAAAGCTAGGTGCTCTCTCAGTGCAAACAAAACTGATTATATATACAAGATTGATGATAAAAGAAGACTGATTAGATACACATACTAGATCCTTTAAGTGCAAAGAGGTTCGTATTGATTTTTTTTCCTCGAGGTAGTTAATAGTGGAAGATAGGAAAAATAAAATTGATAATATATATATACATTGGATCTTTTATGCATGGAGAGATTTGTACTCAATTATTTAATTTTGTTGGGAATTTAATAAATCAAGGGAATATATAGGTTTTCACTCAATTATTTATTTTGATCCACTTAGACACTTAATAGATCTAGGGTTCCTATGAATCTGTGTTAATAATTTCATTAGTTTAACATAGGTGGATTTTAAGTATGCCATGGAGTTATCCAATGAGTTCATTTCTTTAATTTATTTAACTTTATGTGTAATGGCATATTTGAGTCTTTTTTTCCACAATTTACTTTCCTTTGAAGCAAATTTCTTTCCATGTATTGTTAATATTTGTTTGATATAATACATATCTGATAGTTTTAAAACAAAATGAACTACATATCTACAGAGAATTTTTTGTGATCTCTTTTCTTTCTCGAGCCAAGCTATCAAAGAAATCAATAAAAGATTAATTCATATAATTTGTTTGTATGTTTTGTCAGTCATGGCTCATGTATTTATCCTGCAAGGCATGAACTTTTATGAGATTAAAGTTGATTGAATGTTTTGGTATTGATTATTTATGGGTCTTTTTCTAATCAACATTTGTCTAGTATGGGAGAGCTTCACTACTTTCATAGTTGTTGTCCTTCATTTATCTGGTTTTCATAAAATAAGATCTAAAATGAATATTAATCTTGCTTTTACAATTTTATTTATAGTGGAAACTCAACTTGTTGTTTGAAAAATTGGTTACAATATTGGTGCAAATGGGACTTTGGCAAACGACACCGACACCAACACCATTATGTTTAAGCAGTGGTGCAGTGCAACTTCACTTTCACATGATGGCCTATATTTATGTACCTTCTTCTTTGGACTACATTATATTTCCAATGAAAATTCAATAGTGCAATGGATTGGAATCATTGTTTCCCTTAGGACCAACAAGGCTAATGGAATTCAATTAGAACCTGATACATGTGGGTTCAACATGGCTCCCAGCTCCATCGAATTAAGGTGTGATCAAGTGTCAACTAATAAGAAACCAACTTAAAGGACGAAATTTCCATTGAATTAAAGAACGAAAATAGCATCGACGACCACATCTACACTGTGGGAGACAACATCGTGGCTCCTAGCTTCGATGTTAGCTGCACCGAAGCATACGATCCCGCCATTGATGAGTGGCGCTCCATTTTCGACACTTCAGGAAGGCTTAATGGTAGGAATTTCATCAGGAGGTACTGTAGCCACAATAATTAAAGTGGAAAAATGACTAGGAACTCAGGGAAATTGATTGTAGTTGTATTTCCAAGTTTTGGTGAGTGATATCCATCAATTGTTTTGTTCGAGGCCATATGGGAGGAATGCGAGAAGATGCAACCAGAAGCATGATTTTTCCCAGAAGTAATTCTTAAGTGTGTCAAAATGCATTCCTTGGGTTAATTATATGTTAGTAATGGTTGCATATTTATAGGGAAAAAATGAGCTGCAGGAAGGAAAACCATTCTAAGAACAATGGACATTACTAGGAGTTCAGAATAGAAAAATTAGTTGGGATTTTTTTTTTCATTGTTTATGAAGACAGTAATTTCAAGCATACATTATGATAAGTTATTGGGAATCCTCGACATTGGGCATTACATTATGATAAGTTATTGTGAATCCTCGCCATTGGGCATGTGAAATATTCCTTAAGCCATGAAAAAAAAAACATGTGAAATATTCCTTAAGCCATGAAAAAAAAACAAAGTTTGTAGGAAGCATTATCACCCACCACACCACATCACTAACTACAATTTTTTTCAAATCAAAATTAATTTAAAGTGTAAACATAAATTTAGCTTATATTGTCTATTAACCTATGACACATTGGGTTCATGGTTTGGTACAGTGGAATACACAAGCGAAATCTGAGAGAATATCATTGATGCATGGGAAGCATAGGTAGTATGTGGAACAAACTATTTCAACATCTTAGATATTTTATATTTATATGGGTTTTTAAATATGTAAAACATGAAACCAAAACATTGCAGGGAACTATAAAACTATCATCATCAATCCAGTGTTTTCCAAACTCATAATAGATATTACAAATGAAAAATACATTTAATGAGAAGAGAGAAAAATGACTAAAAAATTGAAAGGAAAAGTTTTTCGTTACCAAAGCTCTCCATCACCTCACACTTGGGCAAGCAAGTGCACACACATAGAAAGAATTATGACACTGAAGCTAAAGAATTCTGGGGTTTTTTTGTCAAGTTGAAAGCAACTTTCAATGCCTAGAAAAGAACTATGAGGGATTTTTTTCAAGCTCAAAGAAACTTTCAATGCCATCTTGAGAGAGAAACTACAATAGACGTTGATTAAAATGGTGTTCCCAAATGGTTGGAAGGTAGTTGTAATAACTTTCCTATATGAACATGAAAAGAATAAAATTATAACCACTTAGAGTTATTTTAAGGAACTTCAATAATATTATCTAAAGCATCCCTTTGCATTCCGCATTATTCTCACTCCCTCCTATCGGTGTTCCTTTTCACCTCTCGGTGCAATTGCTAATTTATCGTTATATTAGAACGAAATAATAAAAGAAATTTTTAATTATATTAAATTGAAGTAATATAAAAAATTATTTTTTTCCTTTATTAAAATCTAATCACACAATTCTCAATAAAATACCAATATTTATAAAAATAACCAATATCCCTACCACATACCACTATACAATATTTTTATTATTATTATCCAATTTTAAGGTAGCAGCCAAGCCAAACACCTAATTGGTGTATGAGAACCCCTTGTTTGTGGGACAATGGACCCACCTTCGTGCAACGATTTGACTGCTAAGTCTACGAAGGCATACATACTCTACCCCCCTCTGGTTTTTGAACCTATGACCTCTTAGGAGGAAACATGTGCTCTTAACCATTAGGCCCACTCAAGCTCTATTGAATATTAAATATTATAAAACATATTATATAAACCAAAGATTCTACTTATTTAATATCCGATGGCCTTGTCCCATAATGTCGTCGAGCATGCAGACCAGAACAACGAAAATGCTCGGAAAGGGGACAATAACAAAAAATATTAGCATGCTGTCACATTTAGCTTATAGAAATCGATGTCACGAAACCACCATCTATCATTAAAGCGGTGAGTTGGTGTGGTTATGTTCGCCTCGGGTCATTGAGATGGAAAGGTGACGACCAATGTCGGTTCTCCATCCTATTGCATATCTACCAAATCATTTTATCTGTTTTGTTATTGTTGTACCTCTGTAGATAATTCTAGGTTAGGAATTATGCTAGAGAATATAAAATGTTTTGTTGGTTTTTAAATTTTTTTGGATGACCAATCTCTAAACTGTTTGAATAGGTGCAATTCTTAATTACTTATGAATAAATATAAGGGTTGATTCTTCACCTCTAAATAGTAATTTATCTTTGATTTAGATGTGCAAGGTTGAAACTTTAGAAACTATATGTTTGTTAAACATCAAAAAGATTATCTAATCATCATATACAATGTATGTGTGTAAAATGTTGTTACAACCAAACAATATATGTTTAAGAAAATTTAAGGGAAGATGAAAATTTATTGATGTAGAGGAGTTAAATCAAACAAACGATTTAATCAACTAATCTCTGTAATAGATTATAACTTCATGGGGGATTTTATACAAATTTAAACTCAATATTATCTTACCCAGAACTCCCATAAACTTCAAAACATATGCAGATAAAACATAGTGAAAATAATAACAAAGAAAGACATACAAGAACACAATTTAAGAAAAATATTACATCTGAGATCGGATTCCAAACTAAATAAATTTATAAAATAATATCTGTTTTGAAAACACAAATATTTCTAAATATAGAGGAAAAAATAGGAAAATAAAATTTCTTAAGCTGTTTGGCACTAAATTCGAGGCTGTTGTTGATGACTAGGCTTAAAAAGATGCTCTTTTATTTTTCTTTTTTTCCTAATTATGTGTCCAATTCTTCCTCTAAACTTGCCCGTTGTTGCTGAAAGCTTCAAAATTACTCCTATAAAATGTATTTGCTAATGAAATCAATGAGTAAACATATTTTCTCCTATCTTTCCTCATATGGAATGGTGGCTTTGATTAACTTTATGTAAGTCTCATCTACTTCAGTGTAGTTCTGAAAAGTGGGTTTGACTACAAACAAATGTTTGATTTCATGCTTAATAAACAAGTCAAAAGTCAAACCCTCAATGAAAGCGTTCCTTGTAATAGTCCCTTTGATGTTGGAAACTATTGCTTTGTCTGTGGCTATTGAATACAACCTTCACTAGTATTATTCAAAAGTAATCATCTTATCTCCAATTACCCTTAAACCTAGCAGTCCCTTTTGATGCAACACATTAAACTTTCTGTGAAACTTTTGGAGGCTGGCTTCTAAATTGTGGCATTTGTTTTCAAGTTGCAGCATTAAATTCCTTTTGATGTGAATCTTTCTAACCTCCGGAATTGTTTCAGTTTTGTCATCTATGTGATATTGTTCGAGCTATTTTTTCTTTTTGAATTCAAAATCCTGATTAATGTTGTTGAATCTCCTGTCTTTTTACCCAATTATTTCTTAAATTCTGCTATTAATTCCTTTGATTTTTCTAGTAATGTTTCTTGTTCAAATATGTTGGACACCTAATCCTCTAAGGTTTGGTGTGGAAGCTGAACAGCCAAAAGGAGTCGAAGAGACCACTTGGAATATGAATCCAAGGGTCACACCATGTACTATAAATGTATACCATTTGTTAATAATAAACGTACTCTCCTATTTATCATTCACATTCTGTTACTGCCATGTGTGTGTTTAACATGGTATCAGAGCAGGTTATCTCCTACCTTGCTCAATTGTGAGCCACTTGTTTTCTGTGGCCTTTTTATACATCTCAGTCTCGTACCTCTATTCTAGACTGCCATCTCTGTCAAACCTCTATTGTTGAATGAGTTGGTCAAGAATTAAACGTTATAACATACCTTGAATTTTTTGAACTCCCTTAATACATTGCTCTCTGTACTTGTCAGTTTTCCTATTCGCCGCCTCTCAAAGATTTGAATGTCCATTATTCTTCATATGTTCATTCTTGCCTAAACTTGAGCGTTTTCAATGTACGCCTGAGCTAAAGCTCCATTAATTTGGCCTTTGTCAGAAATGCTTATTGTTGTCAGGGATGGTTTCTATTATAGATTTTGCCTTGAACAACAATATGTCTGACCTTGTGCTCGTTGGACTTCTCTTAGTGTTATCGATGTTACTCTCTATCTGCCCTCTACTCATCAAACATGCTACCATACCCTGTCTGTTTTTCAGCACTGATGCCCTCCATCGTTTCTCTATTTGAGAGCCAATACCTAATTCTTCCTTAAAGAATGCTCTTCCTAACATCTGTGCACTTGATTGTTTCTCTATGCATATACTGTATGAGGTCGATTAGGGGTTCATCTACATGTCATTCTAACCTATCATTCCAGAATTCTCCATCTTCCTGCTACAAATCATTTGTGTGCTTTTCTGTCAGCGCTGCAGAATTTTGGTGTTACATTGAATCATAGCCTGATCACTGCGTTCCATGCGTAGAGTTGAAAGGATGCATTGCATGGTATGTAAATTTTATGTTGGGAAATATGCATTAAGGCTGGTTTGAATGGTTTGTGGTATACCTTACCATTGTAAAATCTATTTCGGTTACCATATTTTTACTGTTGCAGCATCCGGCTTAGCACCATACCACATCGTATATCATCATCCCACCAAACCACCGTTTCTCTCTGTCTCATGTGTTTTTTAATATATCTAACGTTGTATTACACCGACTCCTCCTCTCTCTAGTTTTACAGTCTATCCAAGGCAGTATCATTGCAGTTACATCATACCATCAGTCATAATCTATTCATTTAACATTGTCACGACATTAAGTTGAATGTTTTCATTGTCCCAACATTAAGTTGAAAGTTGTCTGATACATTGTGCCTCCCTTCAGCTCTCATTCAGCTGTATTCATTTAACATCATGTATAAATGTTGTGTATGCATAGTTTCATGCCACCATTGGTAAATATGCCTCCCATTGTGGTATGATGAACTAAATTATTTTAGAAAAAAGGCTACCTGAGTTTGGAGAATCAGAAGCACCGTAGAACAGCTTCACAGCGGCATGGAAAGTAGAGAGACTCTACATTACGTCCAAGGTGGAATCAATTGAATTGAGTTGGAATGCATAGTTACAAAGATATTCTATGGAAGCTGAAGCGATTGAGTTGAGTTGGAATGCATAACTGTAAACATGCTCTTTGTATTCCACAAAGCCCAACCTATTGAAGATTTGATGCAGATGAGGAAGGAGGCACTGTTGATTAATCCTGTGGTTCTCTTACGTTACAACTATTGATTCCCATTTTGAAACAATTATTGGACCTGCATATAACATCTTTGGTGGTGGAAGGCGTATTCGTGTTTTAGGCAAGAATTGACTCTTTTGCACAGGAAATGATTATATTCATATGATATTCATGTCACTGTACGTGGAGCAAAAGAACTGTTGGGGACCTCCTCCGCGTGTTGGGCTGAGCGATTTACTGAATGGGCACATTGGCTACTGTCCTTCCACATCGATTGTAGAACTTGTTCACACTTGTTGATGGTCTTCGTGATTTGTTGATGACACATTTATGATTTGTTGTATTTTCCTCCAAATCTAATAAGCAATTATATATAGTCATGTTTCTAAAGGCTTTGTGGTCTTTGGAAGAAGCTAATAATTGATATCTAGATTCACGCTGTTGCAAAAATCATATGATTTTTTTCTTTTTAGGAATTGTAGGATGTATGCTTTGATTGAGGGGCTGCCAGATGCATTTTCACTTCAGTGCCTAGCGCGTGTGCCATTCACATTTCATCCTCAATAAACCAACTGGAGTTTACAAATGTTGGATTGATAGTCTGCGCAGAGTGAGTATCGGTTTGACAAAATTGGTACATTGGTATGTAAATCAATGTTAACGTCGTTCACTGGACCCATGGAACGTGCAGTACTGTAAACTTCTGGTGGTGCAATATATGGTGAAGGTCAAGTTATTGGCTCGGATGCCCGCTTGTTTCATTTGGTGAAGCAATGACAATGCCTCCTCAGGAAAGCGATGCATTGCATAGGCTGCCATCATAAGAGTCCATGAGCACCCATATCATTGAATCATTCGATTGAAAACTCTGTGAGCGTCTGCCAACTTTTCGCACTTAACATACATTTAAACAAGTGCATTACATAAAAGATTGTCTGCTTTAATTTTGATCTGATTAATGTGAGCATGTAGTATTTTGGCTTCTGGTAAAGCTTTGTCCCGAATGCAAGCCTCCAACAGAGAAACATATGTAGAAGAATCCATAGAGTTGTTATTAAAGTGTAAAATATTTAGGGTTTCATTCAAGCAACCTTGTTTACACAATATTCTGACATCGATCAAAGGAAAACTATTGCCATTGGCATTGTATTAGAGTTTGGAGTGCATTGAGGTCCTCACTGTTTTACTATTTTTTTTGAGGTTAAAAAAAAAATGGCTCCAAATGGTGCAATATTAGAGTTACTGGACAATCTAATACTCTCTACTATGGATAATACAATCAAAATCAGCAAGGATTTTCTCACCTATATTCACAGTTGTTTACAAGATGTACATGACAAGATTGAATTTTTGCAGCTTGAATCTCAGCTACAACAAGCAGAATTACAACAATGCAGTCGTCATTCTGAACCTGTTTCTATTCATAACAATGAAACAGACTCCCATAAACAACAAGTCAATAATGTTGCAAATTCAGATTCAGTGCCTAATGCAACAACATATTTGCATGCAAAAGAAGAAATTTAGCCTGCACTTCCCAAGTCGGTCATCAGACCTTGGGAAGAGCTTGTCCACAACAATCATAGAACTGGTCTTGGATATGACAAGGACGTGTCCTTTCATATTCTAGACTACTCCAAACCAATCCAATTTCAAAGTGTTGGATTTCTTCAGGACAGTTCATCTTCAGCTGCTCCTCATGACAGTTCACCTCCAGCTGTTCCAGATTCTTCCCCTCTTCCACAGCAATAGATTGTGAAATGCCAACATTGTGACTGAGTTGGCCATTTGAAAGATCACTGTTTTGATCTTCATCCATGTAAGCACTGTCATAAAACGATTCATTCTTCAAATAGATGCTTCAAAAACAAACCTGCTGCAAGAACACAGATTCATATTGGATGGATTGTTTCTTGGCAATGGGCATCAACAGCCAAGAAGATATTTCAGTCATATGTCTGAACTTGTTCTAGAGTATTGAATAGTCTAGAAGTTGAGTTTTCTCCATCATCTCACCTTGTATCTGACAGGGGGAGAAATGATGGTCATCTACAAGCTTCAAAGTCACATCAAGCGAGCCTAAGCCACAACCTGCCATACCAGATTCAGAGTCGTTGCTAGAGAGAAATGTGCCCCTAATCATGCCTTCAGTTTGTGACACCTCTTCAAAGAATTGGGGACACTTCCTCTAGCAGAAGACTTCAGCTTCTTGCCAATTTTGGAAGAGTTCCAGGAATTGCATTAAGCATTCCAGAGTTATTGGTCATCCTTAAACCATCACAGGTTGAGACTTCCCTTTTCAGGTTGAAGTTCTCCCTTTTATGCAGGGTGAAACCTCCCTTTCATGGTTGAAGGTTTCCCTCTTCAAAACATCAGAAGCACTTCCTCTAGTAGAAGACTTGAGCTTCATGCCAAACTTGGAAGAGTTCTGGGAATTGCACTAAGCATTCCAGTGTTGATGGTCATCCTTAAACCACCACCCTTCATAGCAACATTTCAGAGAGCACATTCAACCTAGTGCTACCATGCATTTTTGCACGTTTTGTATTACAACTCTCTTCTTGGACTCATACATAACCCTTCAGATTAAGGGTGGAATGTTGGACACCTAATCCTCTAAGGGTTGGTGTGGAAGCTGAATAGCCAAAAGGAGTCCAAGAGACCACTTGGAATATGAATCCAAGGGTCACACCATGTACTATAAATGTATATCATTTGTTAATAATAAATTTACTCTCCTGTTTATCATTCATATTCTGTTGTTGCCATGTGTGTGTTTAACAAAATAGAATTTCAATTGATGGCCACAAATATGTCATGGATTCATCTATGTCTTTCCATATATTTTCTTTGGCCTATGTAAGTGTTTGAGCAATTGATGATTCATTTTCCAAAGTGTCTATTCTTTGAGTCAACCTGTGACTCTTTTGATTTCTACCACATATGCATTGTCAATCATAATTTTCTGTTCTTGGAGGTTGTGAAGACGTGCTTTCAATTTCTCAATTTCCTATCCCCTTAATGATATATCTCCCATGGCCTTGGCTAGATCAGTTACTGGATCAATGGACTGTATCTCTTCTACTATAGTAATTGTTGAAGTGGAAGCCCCTGCTGTTGAAATACATGTAATTGGAATTGTTGCTAAAGGAATAACTACTGCTTGAGTTTCTTGATGTTCTTTCTCCTTTAACAAAGTTTCTAATTCTGTATCAATCTTTTGTATCTCTGTATTTTGTTTAATTATAATTTTGAAAATGTTCTCTTTTTCCTTCTTTAGTTCACCAATGTCTTTAGTCTAAGGATATTCAGTAGTAAGAAGTTTTAATTGTTTTCTTAATACCTGAATGTTAGCATTTTTCCTCTTAATGATTTCCTCAACAACTTTAACATTTCTGGGATCATATCCCAATTTAATTACTAGATCCTCCAAAGATTTTATCTTAGTATCCTTTGCTAGAGAAGAAATATTTTCCATCTTTAACTGGGACTTCATATTACTCAATGAAACCCGCAACTTAGATTTTTCCATGGCTGAACTAGTTAAAGTTGAATAGATCATTTCCACATCTTGTTTATGTAAATCAATATGGTAAATAGGATGAATATCCTTTGAGTCAAAGGAAAAGATTGTTTTATTATAGTCTTTAATAGTCTTGGGAAATGGGATTTTAGGTTTAGGGAATGCCATTTGCATTAGCCCTTTTTCAGTGTCGAAGGCAGAAAGTAATCTGTGCTCAGAAGATAAATTTTGTTTCCAGAATCCTGTATAGGTGGTAGGCTTCAAGGCTTCATTTTTCCTTTTGATTTCCTCGTACCTAGAAAAAAATCTTGGTTTAGTATGAGCATGGGGAAATTCTCTTGTTTGGGATGTTTCCAATGGATCTTGAGAAGCTAAAGATGTTGGTGACCCTTTAAAAATTTCTTCAATTCGAGGAAATCTAGTAGCATGAGGACCTGTCAAGACTAGCATAGTATTTGTGCTTTATTCCGAAGAGGAGTCCTCAAGAGGATTCTTTTTCTTCTTCTTGTACATCACAAACTTTGTTTGTTGGATTTTTGTAAATGAAGGGGAAATAGTTTCCCTTACTCTCTTTGCATGTTTTTCTTGGGGAGCTTGAGTCTCATGTGTTGTAGGAGTAAAACTCTGCTCTTCTGCTTCCTACAATGTGTTCTCTTGCCACTCCTCCTGATTCATATACTACTCAATTTGTAGTCTAGGAGTATGAGCATAAGGAATAGTTTTATGTTCTACCCTTAGCTTGGAAATGATCCCCAAGGGATCATAAGACCAGGAAAAACTAATTTTATATTTCATTTCCTTTAAGAGAAGAATTTCCTCCTTTGTTGTTGTTATGGCATTACAGATGAAAGGTCCAACTTGAGTTTTTATTTTAAATTGGGACTTTCTCTTAGCTGACGCAAAGTGCAGCTCATTCATATTTATCATATGTCTGATGTATTCCAGTGAAAAAATTTGGATAGGTACAAACTTTGGCAACCTATATGGAGGAAGCTCACAATTATACACTCTAATCTTTGTATAGTTTTGGTATAGATACCAATCTCTTGTCTTTGTTTGTTCACTAAGATGAAGAATCCTTTTAATTTCAGCAGAAATTGTAAGGATTAAATAACTATTAAGTAAATAGGAAACTGTGTATCGAAATTGATTTGGGTAGTCACTGAAAGAGAATTCATTTGTATTTTCCCTAACCAGTGAGGTCCAATGAATCACAGATTACAGTTTCCTTGTTCATATAAATTTTGTAGTGGAATTGAAAACGTGTCTGACTGATAGAATACAAACAAATATACAAGCATTGATGCATGTGAAGGCCCCTTCTGTAGAAAACTTCATGAATTGATCACGGATAGTATGTGCTAATAACTCACTGTAATTGAAGATAATAGAAGGTTTCTCATCTTTAGAAAATACTGAAAAAAACCCTAGGATGATGTCATCAACCCATTGGTCAGATTGATAACCTAGAAAACAGGAAATTATTGAAATGATTTGTGTGGTCATCTATGGAAACATTGAAGCTAGTTAAGTTAGATTAATTCTAAGAAATTCAACATTTTCAGGTAGAAAAATATCAAAACTCTTAGCTCGTTGAGCGAAGGTATGATTTTTGTAGAGATCCATGAGGGATACTATAGAAAAAGGATGTGGTGGAGTTGAGGATTCAATCTGTAACATTTGAAAAATGGATTGGGATGTAACTGTAAACAGAAAGTCGTTATTTTGTGGAAAAACAACCCTTTGTCTGGGAATATGAATTGAGGTAGGAAAAAATTCCACAGGCTCAATTCATCATTGAGGTCAACGAATTTTTGTTTCATCCAGTTGTGTAACTCATACAAATCAAATTCGTCTCTTAAATCTTGTACTCTCGGTCCACTAATGGAAAATGGTCCAGGTTTATCATAGGCGGGAGCATGGGGTTTTCCTCAGTCATTCTGTATTTTCCATTTGAAGAAGACATTGGAAACAATACAAGGACATGAACTGATGTTTACTAGGTAATTAGCTGGCTTGCAGGTGTTGAATGCTAGGTTGTTTTGCTGAGGTTGTACTGGAGCTTAGTACACAACTTTCCTTAACATAATGTGTAAAAGGGATAAAGGAAAACTATCAGTTTATTATATAAAGAGGGGAACTAACCATTTCTAAAATTTGATATGGGCGCGGGGTATTTATGGCGACAACGAATACGGTTGGGTAATGATTTTAAAATTATGTAGTGGGAAATGGACAGGTGGCAGCAGCGGAGTGGATATGGTGGGATCAAAAACAGTAAAAAAAGGTGTGGTTGGTTTCGACAATGGTCGGTGGCAGATTTTAGAGGGGTGTGGGTGTTAAGTGGTGTTCAAAGGGGGGGGTCTGAACTTCCTCAGCGATTGACATGTTGCTATATTTGTTTGACTTAAAATTTCTCTTTGCCCCCCCTGTTAAATGTCAGAGAGGTGGGGGGGTGGGAATTGCTTTCTCCAATGTTGGTCGGGCGGAGAAGATCGATATCACAACATGATAAGGACGTCATTTCAATTTGAAACTTTATTACAACTTGCTAACCATGGTCTAATTGTGATTAAACTAATTAAAAACAATTAATTAACTACCTAATGCAGAATTTAGTCCGGCGCACATATTTTGATTTTTCTTAGAGATTTATTTCTTTTTTTTTATCAATAATTTTCATTTTCTATCCCTTTTTATTTTTTCTTTCTTTCTTTTTCTTTGTTTTTTTATTTTTTTGACATATAAATGTAAAATGCAGAATATTGTTACAACATTGGGTGCAACTGGGGACTGTGTTTCCCTGTAAGATGCATAGAACATGCAAATCCATGTGCCTTCTCTTCGAGTTATGGAGTCTTTTCCGTGCAAATCACACTTGCCATGAAAATGTACATAAAATCAGAAATGTACAATGAATTATGGCTGTAACATTTTTCAGTACCCAATATAGTGCTTGAGATACTATCCATTGATAGGCAATGAATAATGTCTCCCTTCCATGTTCTGCAGAATGAAAGTATTGTTTCCTTTAACCTTTGCAATGTTGAATGGCCCCAACCAAAGGTTATCAAACTTTCCATGTTTCCATTTTTCTTATCTTCGGGCATCCCATTTCAAAAATAGATCTCCTTCCCTGAAATCTCTTTCTCTAGCTTTCTATCAAACAAAGTTTTCATATTGTTTTGATATTAACAAAGTTTGTATTGAAATTTCTCTCTATCTTCATTTAATTCTATAATCTGATTAATTCTCCTAGAAAAATCATCAAGTTCTTCATTTGACTCTTGTAAAAACTTCATGATAGGGAAAGCTAACTATGTAGGAAGAATAGCCTTAGTTCCATAGACAAGTGGAAAAGGGGATTTACCTATTGCTCTTTGGGTGAAATTATGTTGGCCCAAACTACATACTTGAGATGTCTGTCCCAGTTTCTCTTATGATTTTCAAGTACCTTTTTGATGAATTTTACCAAAATCTTATTACATGACTCTTCCAATCCATTCCCTTGAGAATAGTATGGAGTAGAATGATGCAATAAAATCTGATATTTCTTGCAAAATTCTATCATTTTAACATTACTAAATGCCCGTGCATTATTTGTGACTCTCTATTGAGGACATCCAAATCGAGATAATATATTTTCCTCAATAAATTTAATGATAACAACATATGTAGCATTTTTTATTGGGATAGATTCTACCGATTTTATAAAATAATATGTGGCATTTAAGATCCATCTGTGCTGATTGTTGGATGCTGGATGTATCTCTCCAATGAAATCTAGTCCCCACTATAACAAGGGTGCGTGAATCAAAACTAGAACAAGGGGGAGTTCTGCTAATCTTTGTCTACTAGAAAAAATCTGACATGGAATGTAGCTTCTGACCTTTTATCCAACCTATGAAAACAACTTTGGCTAATAGAAACTTACTCTCAAAATCTTGTGTGTTATTACTCTCCAAGCATAATGACCCCCACATATTCCTTCATGAAATGAATCTATAACTCCTTCTATTTCACTCTTAGTCAGACATAGAAGTAAGATGTTTAATGGATCTTTACAATAAATGTTAGCATTGATAATACAATACTTCATAGCCTTTAATCTAAGAGTTCTGCATTGATTTTTTTCGAAATCAAGAGGGTATTCAAAATCACGAAGAAAGTGTACAATATCAACATACCATTCAAATAACATAATTTTTTTCCTCAATATGAAGTGGAAAAGGAGCTAAGTCTTTAGAAGAATAATGTTCTTGTGGATTCCTCTCTCCTGAACTGGCAGAAGGTTCTTGTGGATTCTTCTGTCTTGATATTTTCATGTTGGTGTTTATTCCTAGAACTTTACAATTAGATTCAGCCAATAACTTGGCTAAACCCTTTCCTTTTACCAACTTAGTGGATTTGGTGTCTAGATCAAATTCAAGAATTTTAGCTATCTGTATCCCATCTATATCAGGTTGGGTCAAAATAGTTTTGACAACATTGTTTGGGACATAGGAAGTCATAGGGGAATGAAGGACATAAGTTCTGAAATCTTTTAGAGCTTGTACAAGATCATAGGCTTGTTTTTCAATGATGTCATATTTTAGCTCTAAATCTCTCATAACTTTACTAAATAAAGAAATTCACTGGTCATCTTGGTTATCAATCTTTTTCTATAAAACAACAACGAAAGTGGTGTTAGAGGAAAAAGAGAAAATGCCGAAGGGTTTTGTAAAATTAGGGCTAGCTAGTACTGGGGCTTTAGAAATGGCCTTTTTGATTTGTGTAAATGCATATCTTGCCTACACTATACATTTAATCGCATGATATTTATTTAACATGTCAGTAATATCTTTAATAATTTCAGCATAGTTTGGTATAAATCTCCTTAGAAAAAGCTTGAATTTCCTTTTTATTTCTGGGGAGACCAATTACCTCAATAACTGAGACTCATTTTGGATCAATTAACACTACTTGTTTTGAGATGATTTGGCCAAGTAACTTTCCTTTCTTTATGGAAAACAAAGATTTTTTTGGATGAGCGAGATTTCGGGCTTTTTGCACATGTCAAAAAATTTTCTCAAGTGCTTTAAGTGCTTTTCATCAGAATTTGAAAACACAGTTAGATCATCCAGATAAATAACAATAAAATTATTGATTTTACGAACAAAAGATAAATCCGTTACCCTTTGAAATGTTGCTCCTGCATTGGTTAAGACAAATGGCATCCTAGAATACATGAATGTACATGAGGGAGTTGTGAATGTTGTTTTCTCTCTGTCTTCTGGACTTACCAAAATTTGGTTGTATCTAGAGAAACCATCTAGCATGGAAATTCTATTAGAACTTGAAACTCTTTGCATTAATTGATCCATTTTAGGGAATGGCTAATTGTATTTTAAGGATGATTTGTTTAGATTCATAAAATCCACGCACAGCCTAAGTTCACCATTCTTTTTTCTTATAGGAACTAAATTTGCAATCCACTCAGAAAAGCTAAGAGGAACAATAGTCTTAGCATCCAACAATTTCTTTAGTTATTTTTCTATGGTCGAAATCAAAATTGGATTAATTCTTCTTAATTTCTATTGGAATGGTTGTCTTCTGGTCTTAAAGGGATCTTATGCTCTATAAGATTTGTATCATAAGTTTTGAGCTCATCATAGGACTAGACAAATACATCTTTATATTTGTTTAATAGATTGATATACTTTTCTTTCATATCCTTGGGTAAGGATGTTGAAATTTTCACATTCTTAACTTCTTCATCGATTCCAAGGTTATAGCCTTCTACATCCTCTTGTGATGTGTTTAATAATGAAGTTTTTAAAACATCATTATGATAAAAAAACCTTTCAAGAGGGATTATACCCTTGGGAATGTAATTGTTTAGCAAATGGAGGTTATTACGATCAATTATTTTGTTATGAAATTGTGAGGATTCATTTTCATGAGTTGATTTATGATCAATAATTTTTTCTTTCTCAATTTCCAAAGCTGAAAAATCATCAATTTCCTTTGGGAAACTCTTCAATTGTTCATCACCTTCAAACACTTTCGAGTGTTTAAGATTCTGAGGATTGAAGGCTTATATTTTACCTGAATGTGATATTGGAGTTGCATTGGATCAGGTGTTTTAAAGGAGCATGCAGAAACTGCTAGAGAGTCTACATAAATGTTCTCATCTCTTGGGATTGTTGTGATGATAAAAGCTTGGAAATAGTTTTCTACAGAATCCCATACATCATTTCAGTAAGATATAAGCCTAGGATGTTTTACTTGGCATAGTTTTCTTACTTGTTTGACAATTAATTTCGAGTCGCTGAAAACACTTAAGTTTTGAACTTTCAGACTTTTAACCAAATCAAGGCCTAAAATTAGGGCTTCATATTCTGCTACATTATTAGTAACATTGAAGTCTAAATTAAATGATTGGGTTATGTTTTCTCTATCTGGATAAATTAATAGAATCCCCGCTCCAACCCCATCTTTAGAAAAAGTGCCATCA
This sequence comes from Pinus tabuliformis, assembly GCA_031772625.1. Taxonomy (NCBI): domain Eukaryota; kingdom Viridiplantae; phylum Streptophyta; class Pinopsida; order Pinales; family Pinaceae; genus Pinus; species Pinus tabuliformis. The sequence goes on along the minus strand of CM062818.1, from coordinate 1,324,648,066 downwards.
AAGCATAACTTCCGCACATCAATTTTTATATGTTTAGGTTTGTTCACAATCTATTCAATGCTAAGCTAGGAATTTTGGAGATCATTAGATGACAATGTGAAGCATCCAAAATCTTGATCAAAAACATAATTCAGATGATTTATTTCTTGATCAGCGCTACAAATGGTGTTAATGAATCTTACCTCTCTGTATAACCTAAGATGTTCACCCCCATATACAGGGATAGTAGCATAGGACATGTCCATCTACATATTCCCCCTTATTTTTACACAACATGATCTTGATAACAACATTCCAAATTTGGGAGGGATATTTGTGACTAAAATTTTATAGGGATTTGTGCTAAAGTTACAACTAGGTCTTTAATCAGTTCGAGACAAGGAAATTTCTTGGAGTCAAAGGTGTACAAATCATGGTAAGGTCTGGTAATTTGTAATTGCAATTGATCCATGATTAATTTGGGCATGAAATTATGAGAGGTCCCAAAGTCTAACATACAATTGTATAGAAGAAAATCATGAACTTTGAGAGTGACATAAAAGGGGGTAATGTTCTCATCAATCATGTTAGGACTAGGACGAAAAATCACTCATGGTTTTTCATCTTGCAAACTATTCATGTCACTATTAGCATCTATTATCGAGGATTGGATCCACTTTGATACTTGGTTTTTTTACCCTGGGTTTTTAGAGAGTTTAGACAGTGGAACAAGGATTTTGACTCTCTCTAAATCTTTTTCTACATTGAAAATTGTTGGAACAAATTTTTCAAAAATATTATGTTCATTGGGTTGAGTTAATGGTTGAATTACAATTGTTTGGGTTTCAGTAGTTTTTACTGGAGGCTCATTGATTGTAAAATTCTTGGATGGCCTACCAGGGCCTGGTATAGGCATAAAATCATACCTTCTATTTAATTCATCTATTATAAACTCTAAGAAGGATTGATATTTAGAAACCCGTGAACATTCTTGATTTTAAATTAAAGCTTGATCATTGGAAAATGGAATTATAACATTCTGTTATGATTTATTATCTAAATAATTTATGTCATTAGTAACTAATCGTCCAGTTTCTTTGGTTTCTTGATCACTAATGATCAACGGTGGTTGAATTTGTTGATCAGGATTGGGTTTTTGTAATATCTGGGGTTGGAAAGGTCTTTTGTATCGATCCTAAGGTCTATCTGATGCTTGTTAAACAATTCTAGGTTATGTTTCAATCTTTGAAATCCTATTTGAAATATTTCTAAGTAAGGAAGTGATTTCATCAATTTTTCGATCCTCAGTTTTTCCTTTAGAAGAAGAACATCCTTCTTCCCTAGCTTTCATTTTCCTTTCAGCTTTTCTAGCCTTTGCTTTGAGTTTGGTTGAGGTTGATCTATCTTCCTCAACCTCAATACCATTAGTTTGCATGTCTTCTAGTGTTACAGAAGTTCTTTCTTTGAGCATAAATGAAAATTCATCATCAAATCCTTTAGAGAACTTGACCTTAGCAGCAGCTAATGTGGCTTACAATCAGGTGGAACTTTATTGTAAATTTTGTTAAATCACTTTATAAAATCAGCCACGAGTTCACTAAGGTTTCTTTTTAGGTCATCAAATTAAGTTAGATAGTAAACTGGATCCTTTTAAATACCCCATAGGTTTTTAAAAATAGCAACTAGTTCATTCCAAGAAGGGATTTAATTAGCTCGTAATTATGTAAACCAAATCCTAACATTTCTTTCAAGAGATTGAACAAACAATCTCATGTGGACATCTTCATTCTATATTCATATTGTCAGTAAAGTCTAAGAAAGCTATGAGATGATCTTCAGTAGACAAACCAATTTCACCATTGAATCTAGGTAAGTTCTTTAGATATACATCTGGGAAATTATTTAGATGATTGGGAAGAACTAAGGCTGCATAACAAGCCTGAATGATGGGTTGAATACCAACCATTTGATTATATGAAGGTGAGGAAGATGAGGATGAGATTTGAGAATATGAAGATGATGAAGGGGATGAGGATGAAATTTCGGGAGTTGTAGGGAGTGAAGGTAAGTTGGAAGAATTTATTGAATTTTTTTATTTTTCTTGGTGTTTGTATTATTAATTTATATTCTCCAGGACCAAAAGTTCCCTCACTATCAAACAAAGGATTTGTGTAAACATAAAAATTGTCCTCAAAGTTAACAAAAGTAGATGGGTAAGTGTGAATTATTGAAGAAATAAAATCACTAGGTTTTAATTCTGGTAATTCTAGACCTAATTTTTTTTTTGATCTAGGAGATTTTGAAAGAGGTTCAAGAATATGATAAGATTCTAGCTGATAAATAAGGAGAGTTTACTGCAAATCAAATCCTTTAGATAATATTTCTAACACTTTTGGTGGTAGATATGATAGTTCAAGAGGAATTGGAATAGGTATAAAAGGATCAGTTTCATAAACAATTTTAAATGGATGTATTACAGAAGCAGAAGTAGAGGCTTCTAGTCTTTGTCTTGTAGAGGCAATTCTTACTAGTCTCTCGGGATTTAATAGTGGAGAATAAAGTTTTGGATATGAGAGAGACCTAGTGTGTCTACGTGAAGCCATTTTATTTTTGTGGAATCACCAAGTGAATGATTTGAGCCTACTAACATTTTATTCACTATTAAACGGTAAACTTTAATCATTGTCAAAGGGACAATAATTCAAGAATTTCATTCCCCGGCAGCAACACCAGTCTGATGTTGTACCACCATAGATAATTCTAGGTTAGGAATTACGCCAAAACATCTAAAATGTTTTTTTGGTTTTTAAAGTTTTTTGGATGACCAAATCTCTAGATTGTTTGAATAGGTGAAATTATTAATTACTTATGATTAAATAGAAGGGTTTATTCTTCACCTCTAAGCTGTAATTTATCTTTGAATTAGATGTGCAAGATTGAAACTTTGGAAATTATATGATTTGTTAAATGTCAAATAGATTATCTAACCATAATATATAGTGGATGCATGTAAAATACTTTTACAGCCAAACAATATATGGTTAACAAAATTTAAGGGAAGATATTACTGACATGGTCAGTAATATTACTTTTAAGGAATCCAAATCATAAACAATAATGTAAATAGTTCAAAGTGACAAAGACACTCGGTTGAACAACAAAACCCTAGTGAACTATAAATCTCGAATCCCTTGTGCCAGATCTCCAATACAAGAATCATACATAACAAGAATGGAGAAACCTATTGTGAGTTGGATAAATGTTGAAATTGAAGGTAAATCGATTTTCACAATAGGAAATTGGTTGTGGTCCAATAAGGAAAAATATTTTTAAGAAAATAATGTCATCAAAATCTACTATTGAAGCAACCAATATACAACAAAATTAGGATTCTTTTAATTTTTCATCCTTTGGGTCCAGATCAACTTGATGTATAGTAATAATACATTGTCTTGATTTACAACAAGTATAGATAATTTCCTAAATTAGAAAATCATCAATAATAGGGAATACAAATGAGAATAAGAATACAAAATACATTTTTAATGCAACCATATAAGACATAGGCAAAACAAATTATTAAATTCCCTTCATAAACCAACATAGAATGCCTAAAATGAGGCAAAGGTAGTTTGTACATGTTGTTTCCTCTTAGTAAAAATTACCCATTCCAGAAAATCAATATTTCTTCACAATGGTTTTAAATATTTCATTGGTAAAATAAGTGGTAAATTATATCTCAGTCAACTTTCATCATATCAATATTTCAATTATTATTTTAATTGTGTATTACCAACTTAGCACAAACACACTAAACAATCTAAATCTAATGCAACACTTATTATTTTAAATCAAAGTAAAAATTTCCCAATTCAACAATTCCAATTTAACAATCCTATCGGCCTCTGCTTTCACCTTTTGGGGAAATTTCTAGTATATATATTTGATTACGTTTGGAATTGCATTGCCTTTATTTTTAGGTGTATCTTTTTTGTAATGTTTGTAGTTCGAGCTTGAGTAGCTATTATTATGAAACCAGCTAACAAAAAGATAGAAAAGATATATCAACGCCTTAGAATTCAGCCTCTTCGAGGGGGCAACCTCCTTTACATTACACAAATGAACAATTCTAGGATGATACAAATGACAAGACCTCCTTTCTATATATAGTAGTCTAAGGGGTCATAATATAATTAGCCGACATAACAATAATAATGTAAGGGAACATTAATAACAATAGTGGGCTTATATGGGGCACAATAATAACAATATGGGTACTACATGGGTACAACAATATAATAAGGGGGTTGTACTAATAACAATAAGGGGTTACACTAGTAGTATAGGGGCGTAACATGCCCCTCTCCTTCAAAAAGTGTTGTCCTCAAGGCTTGAGTAGTTATTGATGCTTTTTTATAAGATTCTTGTCCTCCCATGTGGAATCTTTAGCGGGTAAGTTCTTCCACTTGATGAGATACTATGAAATTGATCGATTTCATAGCTATCGGGTTCTTGTTTCTGTGAGTGCTCCAAGTTCCAATATGATTTTTCCTTCCTCTTCAAGTTATGGCAATATTGTTTGAATTGGGATATTCTGCAACTTTTGAATGAGTGGAAACACTTCTTTGTCCTTCTTCCATTCATCCCTTGCTTCGTTTATCCAATCTGGTTGGATAATAGAAATAACACAAAACAATGCTTCCATATCCTCATCCTTTCTTGAGAGTGCATCTGCAGCAAAAATTTTCTTCCCTTTTCTGTCGCTGATGTTAAAGTTATAACCTAACATATTTGTGACCCATTTTTTTTGTTCTTCTAAAGATAATATTTGTTCTAAAAATTATTTAAGATTATCATGATCCATTTTTACCTTGAAGTGTCTTCCCATTGGGTAAGGTCGCCATTTCTTAAGTGCATGTAGTATTGCCAACATTTCCTTCTCGTAAATATCTTGCTTGATATGTAGTCATAAAAATACCCAATCACCCACATCAAAACTTTTTTCACTACGATCTTGATCTACCTATTTTTTCATTCGATTCTACACCAGAGTGGCGTTATCCTTTAAAAGTTGGAGAACTTGTTGTTGATGCTCAATGTGATCTTTCACTACTTGAACCTTTTTCTTCTTGATTTTTCCTTCTATCTTGAGAGTTTGAGGAGTGGTAATTTCTTCCAATTCTTTACAAGATATGGTCGGATTCATTTCTTGATGCTCGATGTCATCATTCATTTCTTGAACATTGTTCTTCTTGATATGTCCTTCTATCTTGATAGTTTGAGGAGTTGTGATTCTAGCCAATGCATTACAAGATATGATTAGATTCATTTCTTCTTTCTCAATGTGATCTTTCACTTCTTGAACCTTTTTCTTCTTGATATATCCTTCTATCTTGAGAGTTTGAGGAGTGGTAATTCTTACCAATGCTTTATAAGATATGGTCGGATTCATTTCTTCTTTCTCTGGGTTTGGGTCATGGCCTATATCCTCTTCTTTTGATGTTTCTTGATCCTTTTCTTCCTCCTCTTCATACTCTATGTAAAATAATTTCTTTTGAGCACACTTATGACCTTTATTTCATTTTCTATCACAATTGTAACAAAGCCCTTTTTCTATTTTTTCTTCCAATTGTTGTGTGTAAACCTTGTAGGTTGTGGAAGGCTAGAAGAAGAAACACTTCCATAATTATAGTCATGAGTGGTGGGATTCCTTGTTTCCATAATTTCGCTTTCAATTTTTCTTGACAACCTGAATGCCTTCTCCAATGAATTAGGTTCCCAAAGACAAACCTCATGTTGAATGTTATCCTTTAAAGTACCTATGAAGACATCAATCCTTTGCTTCTCTGGAATATCATTTACCCTTATATTCAATTTTTGAAAGTCCTCAATGTGCTCTACCATTGAACATTTTTGTTTGATATTTATCAATTGGCTAAAGAAGGTGTTTCTCTTTGTATCCTCATAATGTGCTATCATTTCCTCCGTGAAAATTGACCACGTAACAAGTGGTTTACGAGAAAAAAGCCCTTTATACCATATAAAATGATCCAGTTCTAAATATGAAGATGCAATATGTACCTTTTGTAATAGTTTCACCTCATGTAGATCAAAATATTGCTCCATCTAGAGTATCCAATTTACCGGATCCTTGCCATCAAACTTCCTCATATCGCCTTTTCTTGATTTTAGGAGCTCGATCTTGAAACGACTATAAATTTGTAATTTTGGCTCTCCCAATTTTAAAATTATGACCTGCAGCAGCCCTCTGTGTCCTCTTTCTAATGACACCAGTCTGATCAAAATTGGATTCTCCAAGAAGGAGTTATGCACAATCTCCCAAGATGGCCTGATTATATACCTTTTCAGAAGAGTGAACTTGTATGAAGTTCCACGTGTCACTGTTTTGACCTCTAGATCTAAATATATACACAAGAAACTAGAGTCTGTCCTCTCTCTGTAACGTCTTATGAAATTTCAATCTGATGCTCATAGAGACAATTATGATGATTTTCCCAACGTGACCTATTTGGAATGTAATTCGGGGGTCTGCAAAAACCCTAACTTCCTCAGACTATATCTTCGAAACTATAGCAAGACAGGATTTAAAATTCGGAGCCGAGGTTCAACATGATTTCTTTTCAAATGGGTTTTTGTTTTAGCTTCTGAAACTTCATAGCAAAAGTGTTATAGCAAAAATCCTATTATGACCTATTTTAGTTGAAATTTTGGAGCTTGCAAAAACCCTAACTTCCTCAGATCATATCTCCAAAACTATAGTGAGAAAATATCTAAAATTTAGATCCGAGGTTCAGTGCACATTCTTCTCAAATGTGTTTTTGTTTTTGCTTCAGAAACGTCGCAAAAAAAAAGAAGTTATAGTGAAACTGCCACAATGAGCTATTTGGAGCAGCGAAACCCTAGAATCCCAATGCTCTAATACCAAATGTTATGAAACCAGCTAACAAAAAGATAGAAAAGATAGATCAACGCCTTATAATTCAGCCTCTTCAAGGGGACAACCTCCTTTACATTACACAAATGAAAAATTCTTGGATGATACAAATGACAAGACCTCCTTTCTATATATAGGAGTCTAAGGGGTCATAATATAATTAGCCGACATAACAATAATAATGTAAGGGCACATTAATAACAATAGTGGGCTTCTATGGGGCACAATAATAACAATATGGGGACTACATGGGTACAACAATATAATAAGGGGGTTGTACTAATAACAATAAGGGGTTACACTAGTAGTATAGGGGCCTAACAACTATGTACTAATTTCTAAATTGATAAATATCAAAGTAATATGTTTTCATTAGAAATGAGTAATATCATCAAATTATCTTCAAATAATGGAGTTTTAATTTGTATTTTATATTATTAAAGTCCCAGAGATAATGGAGTTTCGATATGTATGGTATATTATTAAAGTCCAAAGTCAATTGGATTTTTCTTGGATATATAAACTTTAATTTATACTATAGGAAATCAAGTTTTTTTTATGTTGATAGGTATTTTCCTATTGAAAGTGGGCATATTAATGATTTTCTTAATTACAAATTCCAATCTTAAGATTGAGAATAAAAAAATTGGTATATTTCTAGTCATCTCTAAATCAACTAATAGATTTCTCAACAATTACTTCCTTGCTTGTTTAAATCCAATGTTTAAACCATATTTATTTACGTTTTTTACAAAACATGATTAAAAATTGATTGTATGAGTTGTTTATCACCAAATACAATGATTAGGGAAAATGAAATTAGTAAAATAAAAAATTATGAAGCATACATTGGATGTATCATTTCTTTACATTAAAAATGTTTCTACTGAAATAAGGCAACTTGGATCAAACAAGAAGAAATGACAAACCATTTTTCTTCAGCTTGTGAAACATGGCACCTTCACTTGTGCTTCCTGCACTTATGACTTCATTCAATCTTTGTAAAAATTGGTTCTTGCACTTATAAAACACCTTATTGTTGGAATTTTCCTCCACTCATGGAACAAAAATAATCCTAATCGACTCCATAAATTCAATAATTCAAATCAAATCACTTTGTGTAAAATGGATGGGAGCCTATGGGAGTTGGTTGACAATAAATGATTTTCTATGGTATTAGAGTGGGGTATCATATGTCATGATAAGTTCAAGCCTAACATTCATGCATCTCTCTTCTTCTTTAGATTTTTGTAGCAAGTGCTAAGTCTCTAGCCAAGGTCAAATATTACCCTACTCTTTTGTTGGCATATTTAGGGCGAATACGCTTGAGACATGTAGGCTTAGTTAGCCTGTATGATGAGAGGATGTGTAATTGTATTTTTTTTTTCAACAATCTTTTAGGTGTCTTTGATATTAGTCATGGAACCACAAGCCTTGATAAGGAATGCTTGGACACAAGCACGTAAGCTATATAGTAGGTCAAGAGATCTAGTCTCAATGGCTAAACGATGACAATATTAAACCCTTACCACCACACAACATGAAAGAACAAATGGAAATAAGTTATGAGTGAGAAATTTTGGTATCGGATATGATGGTATGTCTTCTTTTCAATTCTATAAGTATGAAAAAAATTTGAGGTTCTAAGAGAAACTTATAGTAACATTCCCAAACTTGTTTGGTTTTACATTTTCTCATGAACACACCTATACAACATGTTGCATCTCCAAAATTTAAAATATGATGATGAAATTTCTACTGAAGGTACTTTAGTATTTTATTTCAAATCCCTATAAATTTCATTGTATAAAATTTATCTAAGAAATTTTATAACAAAAATACCAATATGTCTTATCTAAAACTGATTTTTGAACTAGTTACCAACCCTACCCTCCACAAGTGGTATATTTGAAAGTATAAATAATATGTACTTAAAAACTCACCACATGTATCTTGATATATCTCCTTAGTTTCACAAAAAAATGATATTTGAAGTTTTTCAAGAAAATAGTTGTAGTAAAATTACCAAGACGATGCATTGGAAAGTGATTTCAATATAACTTTACACCTACAGGAATATCAATCTTCACTGGTTTACTATCCCGCATATTAAACCTTTGTATTATTGTCTCAACATACTTCCTCTGGTTTAACCAGAGCTTCCTCTTTGCCGGATCTTGTTTAATTTCCATGCCTAAAATATAGTTTGCAGGACCAAGATATTTTATGTCGAATTTGGAGGACAATAGGGTCTTCAAATCCTGGATAATTTCTTTGTCATTTCCAAACAACAACATATCATCTACATACAATACCACATAAATAAGATAGTCACCAATTACTTTAAAATACTCATAGTTATATGCTTTTCTTTTGGTGAAACCAAGTCCCCATATAAATGTATCGAAATTTTGATACCACATCCTTGGTGATTATTTTAACCCATATAAAGACTTTTTTAACTTGCATACCAATTTTTTCTTAGCCTTCACTGAAAAGCCTTAAGGTTGCTTCATGTAGATCTCTTCTTCCTGATCCCCATGAAGAAATGTTGTCTTCACATCCATCGTTTCTACCTCAAGATCAAAATAAAAAATAACAAATAAAAGTAATATAGTAGAAGCTACCATGGCAACAAGAGAAAAAATATCACCAAAATCAATTCCCGACACCTCAAAATAACCTTTTTCTACCAACCAATATTTGTATTTCTTCACCTTTCTTTTTGCATTCATCTTCTTCTTAAACATCAATTTGCTGCCAATGGGTTTCCTTCCATCCGACAACTTCACCAGATCCAAAGCCTAATTTTTGTGCAAAGATGCCATTTCATCAACCATGGCCTCTTTCCAAAGTTTTTCACCCTCTGAATCTACTATTTCCCTCACAATTATGGGATCATAATTAGTAATAGATAAAGAAAAATTCGAACAAAAAGCAGATGGAATTATTTCTCGAACTGATCTTCTCATAGCTGTGGTTTTGTCTCTTCATCTTCTTATTCCTCTTCTGTTGCAGATTTTGATTCTTCCTCCTTTATCTCAAACTCTATCTTCTCAGGTTCCTTTGGTAGGAATTCATGTTTAATAACATCTTTCACCTCTCTAAACACCACATCTCGGTTGTACACAACCTTCCCTGTTTCTGGTTTCCAAATCTTATAACCTTTTAAACCATCCTTATATCTAATAAAGATGCACCTTTTAGATTTACTATCCAACATTGTTCTTTTCTCCTTTGGAACATGTACATATGCATCACATCCAAATACCCTCATATTTGAAAGAGAAGGTTTCTTACCAGTCCATACCTCTTGTGGATTCTTATCCTCCAACACTAATGAAGGTGATCTATTGACCAGGTAACATGCAATCTCCACCGTCTCTACCCCGAATTCATGTCCTAAGCCGACACCACTGAGCATGCTTCTTTCCTTTTCCATCAATGTCATGTGCATTCTTTTTGCTATTGTTGGGTGCTAATAGGTGTCTGTTAAAACTCCTAATTTCCTCACATTAGTTATCAACCCGGGCAAGTCATTTTGTTCCAAGAGTGTACACAATATGTGCAAGCTATAAATCTAGAGAGTAATGATTTTTAAAATGAACTATAAAACTTGGTACAAGACTAAACGAATGCATTTATAAAACTCATGCTACAACTGTTAACTGAAATATTACATCTGAGCATCGAGACTTAATCTCTAACTAAAATCATAATCAAATCTTAAGCAAGAAATTCAATTGAAAATAACATCAACCAAGAGCACAGTAGCATTAACCAATCTCTTTCAACTGATTCTATCTGAATCACACTCTATCTCAATTAAGCAATTCGAATGGAAATGATTTCAACAGAGAGTTTAGTAGCATTAACCAATCTCTTGCAGCTGATTCTATACTAACCACACTCTTATCATAATCAACGAAAATCAATGTCTTAACTGATAAATAATTCAACCTACAGTGAGCATAAATGAAATCAAATGATAAAGTTGTGAAGTACATGAGATCAGAATAAAGGAAAGTAAACTAACTGCAATGTAAACTCACAGGAAATCAGAAAATATCAAACAGGGTAAACTGGCAGAAAATGGAAAAACATCAAACCAATTAAACTCGTGTGAATTAAAAAGATATAACACAGAGAATAGCAGTTTGATCCACCAGGGGCCAGGCCCTAGCCACCAGTGAATACTGCTGAGCTACTTCAAAGAATATGAATGAACAACAACGTAGATTGAGTATTAACCATTGAATTCAATCCTCATTACAATACGGTCGTGTTCTCCAAAATCACACTTCTATAAACTAAAATTACAATTTGAAATAAACAGTGATCGATCCCCCTTCTTCCTACAGTTTTTCACTTTTATAGTCGAAAGGTAAAAGATAAATGTGATTCCTCAGGATCGGGAGATCCTGAGGGATTCAAAACTAAATGTTATCTTCTGACATTCCTCTTATTTAGCGTTGATCCTCATGATTCGTTCTCTGGCCTGACCGCACCCGATGCACCTCATTCCCCTTTGTTGGTTTATGTTGTTCCATCTCTAGGGAACAACATTTGTTCCTTTCATCATTTTTCTACATAAAATGGAATAAGAGTTAGTTAGGATGGCTAAATCTTAATCGAGAGTAGTTCATTCATATCCTATCACAATCCATCAATATGTTAGTGTATCAAGGTACGAAAGAGATAAGAAAAGAGGAAAAAGGCAATGTAATTGAGAGTAGATACATACCCATTGCATAACTCAATATACTACCCTACTTACCTTGTTTCATGTCCTCATGAAAAATGAAGGGTTCCTATGCAATGTAGTTAAAGAGTAAGCTGGAGAGAAAGCTTCGAAAATTGGCCTAAAGCCATGATGTTGAGCCAGGAGTGCAAAGGCGACCTTTTCTTGCCCTTCAGGCAACTCATAGTCAGCTCGATACCCTTCAGGAGGATACCAAATAATGGGACTCTAAAACCGGCACCTCAACGAATAATGCCCTTCCCTCAAAATAAGATTGTTGTATGTGATCATCCGGGTCGCAGCAACTTTAAAATTCCTATAATTAAATGGTTCCCTTTCCTTCACACTGTTAGTGGGGATCATCCATCTGAGCTTAGATGCATTTAGGGATCTTTCTTGGATGGAGAGGAAATATGATATTCCCTTCTACACAATCTCCCTATGTATGGGCCCTAAAGTTTTAATCACGCCCTCTCGTGTCATTAGCTTTCTATTTTTGGAAAATAGTTACAGAGGGTGTTTAGGCTCACTCCTTACCCAGAGATCCAATCCATGTTCCTTTTTTTGGAATAAATTATAAGCTTTAAACCACTTGAGTTGGTGAACTGCAAAAGAGATAAAATCCTAGAATTGAACGTCTCCAACAAAAGGATTAGGATTCTTTTCCACCTCATTTTCTAATATGATATTATGCAGATAGAATTCACAAAGAATTCGCTGGACCTTTGCCCCATGTTCCTTACAACAATTTATAAAATCTTTAATTGTCTTTAATTCGATTGGTTTACCAGCTCTTACGACCTTAATATTTAATAACAGGTACCATTCTAATAAGAACAAGGCATAATTGGTGGCGGGAGACCTACATGTTAGGACATTTGAATATAGCGAGCATATGGTGTTTATCTGACTCATGACTCTGTCTAGCTTGAGTTTCACCTTATCCAACTTTTCTTCCTCCTTTCTAAACCTGTCAAAGGTCTTATTCTCCATTATAGTTAGTTCCCTAAACTGTTTTTGCAGCTCTTGATATTTCTGCAGGGGAACTGTCTCATGTTCATAACATTCTAAAGCGAGCCAGGCTTGTGTCAATTCCTCCTGAAGATTTAGTAAAATGGGGTCATGGTATGTCAGGATGTCCTTGGCTTGTATGTCTATCTGAGTGCCTGTGCTACAAGAGGGGATATCCTTTGTTTGCACTTATTTATTGTGGGAGGTCCAACCCTTCATCTGAGCAGATACATCTACTAAGTCTGCATGCAATCTTGCTTGAGTGGCTATTGTTCGAGTAGGTATGAGCTTAGTTTGGGTCCCTGTAGCCCTACCCTCACATAATTCTGTTTGGACGGCCACAGTGGCTACCTCAGGGGTAGTGCTCAGAGCTTTTCCCATTTTATTTTACTTTATCTTTCGTTGGAGTCTTGTGATTGTCTTACGAAGATTTTGGTGTTATTTTCACAGCTTCCTTAGTTCCGTTCTAGCTCTGTGCCTCTTCTGAGGAGTAACTTTTCTGCTAATGATCTCGTTAATAACCTCTATTTCTAAAAAGCTTGGTTTTTTATCCTGGCTTTGCTCCAATAAGACCGTGTCTCTAGATTGGTTGTCAGATTCACAAATAACCTCTGTGTCTGTTTCCTCTTCTTGGCCTATGGCCTCTGTGTTTTTTTCCTCTTCTTGGCCTATGGCCTTTGTGTCTAGACCTTCTTGCTGTTGATCATGACTGTTTTCTAATGGGAGAGTGTCACCAGATTGGTTACCTGATTCCTTAATAGCCTCTGTATCTGCTTCCTCTTCTTGGTTTGTATCTTCTAGGGTAGGTAGAATTCTTGTATGGCCATAATTCCCTAGAGCTTGGGCTTCTCCTAAATTAGGATTAAGCGGTTCTTCAGGCTACATGTAAACGTTCATATTGGCCAGGACTTGGGCCATCCCTGCCTCGAAATCTTGCAAATGATCATTTTGAGAGCTCATATTTGGTGTTGGAGGAGGCCCTACTTCATTTTCCCATTCATCATCGTAATGTCGTGCTCTTTCCTACACTGAGTCCGGTCTGTCTCCTCCCTCAGGTTCTGACTCAGGATTGCCTTATCCTTCTAACTCTAGTTTCGGGTCCTGTATATTTGTTGGGCTGGATGATTCTGTTGGTTGATTAGTGTTTCCTTGAGGATTCTGAGGCGTCCCATGGACTGAATTAAATCTTGTAGACCATCTGAGCTTGTGAGGTCTGCTTCCTGAAGGGGAATTCCTTTTTATTTTTGGAATAGGGTTAGGTGTTGGAAGGTTTTCACCTCTTGCAAGGGCCGTTATGAGATCATCCCATGTTAAATGTTGTTGAGCAAGGTTATGAATAACTATTAAACTGATCAAACAATGGTGGCTAACTACAGTGTCTGGATGTTGAGCCCATCTCAGCCTATCGGCAGTGTCATGCAATAATAAATTCAAAAGTGCAGGAAAATTAACAGAGCATTTTTATTTTAAGACTGCTAGAAGTTTGAGTTGACACGGCCTTACCACGTCTCGATGGCCATCGCAGGTAATATAGTTCTGGACACTTATTTTCAATTCTCCCCATGGCTCTCCGAGAGAGGATGGTTGAATGCCTTTGCCCTTATTGATTAGTTCTTGTCCTTCGTCGCTAAAAATATCCATGGTGTCGTGCAGCATTACTTGCTTGTCAGACCATACTGCACCTTCTGCAGGCAGCCTAGACACCGTTGCTATCACAACATCTGATACTGTGATTTTTCTACCTCTCACCAAGGATTGCCCATTTTGTAGATGTTGTACAAATTCAATGGCGATTTCCTCACTGGGGGGCTGAAATCTTGTAAAATATGTTGTCCATCCTGCACAGACTAGAATTTCCCTTGCTACATCGGTGACAACCAGTATTAAAGGTTCTCAGCACACTGTTTTACCTCCCATGATGCTTGAGTTCTTCCTACTCTGCAAATGATTAGTGTAGTGGAGAAAACGCAGCAATGAGCAACAACAGAGAGATAGAACAATGAGATGTTGTAACAACACTGTCAGGTGATATTCTATGAAAATTAATACAATTAATTCGAGGATTATTACTGATGAGCCCCAAAAATGGATTATTATATGGGCTCATTCAACCTCCTAATTCGACTTAATCCACCATTCTCATTATTTTATTGCATGTTTTTTATTATATTTATGCTGATAGAGTGAATTGGGTTAGTCATTATGCCAACAAATCTAATGGGTGCTTTGTGCAGATTTTTAGTCAATTTTGAGACAAAATCAAAGGTTTTAATGAGCACTCGGCAGCCAAATTCGTGGGAGAACAAGGGAGAGGATTTGTAGGAAGGTGTCCCCTTCATTTATGGGCCTTTACCTCGAATTCTCCACTATGAGCTCAGAGTTCAAGGGCCACCAAATCGATCATCACAAGGGCAGTCGAGTAAGTGCTAGTAAAAGTGCTGTTAACTACAAGTTTTGGCAGCCGAGTTCCTAAAATTTAGGAGGGCTGTTGGGGTCCCCAATTTGTATAAATAAGAGGGCTTAGGGCCTCATTTCAGTTAGTCACTTTGTAAGCAGAAGTTAGCTAGTTTGTAGTTCGATTTTAGTCAGTAGATTAGCTTTGCATTTCAGCACATTTTCAAGCTTTCCCTTGTGGACAGTTTTTGATGTAACTCTTATTTTCTTGCTCAATAAAGATGAATCCAGCTTTGTACCAGCTCTAAATATCTCTTAGGAGGCTGTAGCTCTTGGGGTTGGGCCCATCTCAAGTGCCCAGTACCTCCTTTGTTTACTTTTATGTGTTTTTGCTGCATTCTTAGAATAAAATCTGCTATTTAGATTTAAATCTTGTTTTGTTATTTAGGTTGTTTTTGATGATTAAAATAGCTTTTCATGTTCAGATTGATTTGATAGGTTCTTAATAGGGAAGATCTTTAGAAAAAGGCCATCAAGCACCTCTGATCTCACGTCTCCCTCAGTAGGATCATGAGCTCGGACAAAAACACTGTCTTTGCTTCACCATGCAATTAGTAGTGTTAGGTTCGTAGTTGCTAAACTTGATATCAGTTTTGGCTACATGCTTAAGGTTATGATGGCTTAGTTGCATAGTTATTTCATCTGATTTCAGTGCAAATAAACTTATGTTCCATTTCTTTGCTATTATCTAGGTTAGAATAGACTAACGTAACTAGGTCTTTGATTTTCCAAATCCTTGTTTGTTTCATTTGAAAATCGACTTGTAGAGCACCTGTTATCCTTCGTTATCTGCCCATTCTCCATCAATCCCGCCTGCTTCATCCTCTACTTATAATCCTTGCCTTAAATTTGCCATTTGCTCACTCTGCCCTAATTCCCCATATCCTTGTGCAACATTGCTCCACTGCTTCTTGAACAAATCCCACCATCCTTGCCACTCCTCAGCTCCATTCCCCAAGTCCTGCACCTCTTCACACCCCTAGCTCACCTCCATACTCACTCCTTCATCTTTCTTCCTCCATCCATCCTCCAAAATCCCATTTCTGAACATCCTGTAGAAAATTATAGACATCCTGTAGAAATTCCAGAACATCTTGTAGAACCCCTGCAGACTTCCTGTAGAAGCTCATGAATGAGGTTTCTTGATATCCAAACTCTGTGAAACTCTTTGGAAGGGTGTTAGGGACCCCTTAGGCCCTCTCTGAACCTTCCCAACCTCCTCCAAGCATTTCCTCTCACCAATCCACCTCTGCACAGTAAAAAACAGTCAAATCGCATGCATAATAATTCTGGCAACTTATTCAAAAATACAAAAAGATGTTTTTTTCAGATGTTACAGTGGAAGTAGCTTAGATACATGTATTTACCTTCCTAGAAGTCAATGGCATCTCTTTCAGTAGCTTGCATCTTCTTTCTTGCATCAGTAGGTCTAGCTAGCTGGTAAAATTAGGGTTTGCATTTCCTTTCCGCTTTCAGTTTATTTCTGCAAGTAGATTAGCCTCCTTTGAGTTAGCTTTCATCCATCAGTTAAAAAGCTTCTTCTAAGAGCTCATAGAAGTTGGCTTAAGCTCTTGACAGACTTGTGCCAGTTGATCAAGTGACAGCTGCGGCAAGAGCTAGTACTTGTGCATACAACACCGTCGCTTCCAAGTTTGTTACGAACTACCGGGTTGATAAAATTAAAGAAGGGAGTTCCAGGAGTTGCAGCATTATTGTTGCAATACTGGGGCTCACCACTCTTTTTGTCTCCCCTAGAGGTTCTTCAAATATTTCTTGCTGGCCACCTAGGGGTTCTTCTTAATCACAGCCATCGAAGAAGAGAGAAGGTTGGCTGTGTGAAGCAGTGGGGGTGTTGTGCAATCATTTTTCTGACTTATCTCTACTCCTACAAGGCATGAAATGAAATCTTTTTGTTTGAATTTTGTTTTTTTTATTTTTCTAGTTCTACCTGCAAAACAGAAATAGATTGAACTGCAACTAACTATCTTGCTGAAATGAAAATGCGGAATTGAAATGAAAGTGGGAAAGGACTAATCTATTTTGCTCAAATGAAATTGCAGGAATGAAATGCTAGGCTATGCTTGCACAATTGAAATGCTAATCTATGCTTGCAGAAATGAAATTGCGGAATTGAAATGCTAATCTATGAAAGCAGGAAATATCTACTCTACTTTTGTGGAAACGAAATTGCATAATGGAAATGAAATAAACTACTTAGCAGAAGGTTGTAGTGGAAAATAGAAGAAAAGCAATAATCACAAATACTTTGATGCTTCCCCGGCAACGGTGCCAAAAAGAGTGGTGAGCCCCAGTATTGCAGCAATAATGTTGCAACTCCTGGAACTCCCTTCTTTAATTTTATCAAACCGGTAGTTCGTAAAAAACTTGGAAGCGACGGTGTTGTATGCACAAGTACTAGCTCTTGCCGCATCTGTCACTTGATCAGCTGGCACAAGTCCATCAGGAGCTTAAGCCAACTTCTATGAGCTCTTAGAAGAAGCTTTTTAACTGATGGATGAAAGCTAACTCAAAGGAGGCTAATCTATTTGTAGAAAGAAACTGAAAGCGGAAAGGAAATGCAAACCCTAGCAAACCCTAATTTTACCAGCTAGCCCTACTGATGCAAGAAAGAGGATGCAAGATACTGAAAGAGATGCCATTGACTTCTAGGAAGGTAAATACATGTATCTAAGCTACTTCTACTGTAACATCTGAAAAAAACATCTTTTTGTATTTTTGAATAAGTTGCCAGAACTATTATGCATGCGATTTGACTGTTTTTGACTGTGCAGAGGTGGATTGGTGAGAGGAAATGCTTGGAGGAGCTTGGGAAGGTTCAGATAGGGCCCAAGGGGTCCCTAACACCCTTCCAGAGAGTTTCACAGAGTTTGGCTATCAAGAAACCTCATTCGTGAGCTTCTACAGGAAGTCTGTAGGGGTTCTACAGGATGTTCTGGAATTTCTACAGGATGTCTGTAATTTTCTACAGGATGTTCAGAAATGGGATTTTGGAGGATGGATGGAGGAAGAAAGATGAAGGAGTGAGTATGGAGGTGAGCTAGGGGTGTGAAGAGGTCTAGGACTTGGGGAATGCAGCTGAGGAGTGGCAAGGATGGTGGGATTTGTTCAAGAAGCAGTGGAGCAATGTTGCACAAGGATATGGGGAATTAGGGCAGAGTGAGCAAATGGAAAACGTAAGGAAAGGATTCTAAGTAGAGGATGAAGAAGGTGGGATTGATGGAGAATGGGCAGATAAAGAAGGATAACAGGTGCTCTGCAAGTCGTTTTTCAAACGAAACAAACAAGGATTTGGAAAATCAAAGACCTAGTTACGTTAGTCTATTCTAACCTAGATAACAGCAAAGAAATGGAACAAAATTTCATTTGCACTGAAATCAGATGAAATAACTATGCAAATAAGCCATCATAACCCTAAGCTTGCAGCCAAAACTGATATCAAGTTTAGCAACTACGAACCTAACACTACTAATTGCATGGTGAAGCAAAGACAGTGTTTTTGGTGGCAGCAAAGTCACCTTTGTCCCAGCTGATGATCCCACTAAGGGAGAGGTGAGATCAGAGGTGCTTGATGGCCTTTTTCTGAAGATATTCCCTGTTAAGAACCTATCAAATCAATCTAAACATGAAAAGCTATTTTAATCATCAAAAACAACCTAAATAACAAAACAAGATTTAAATCTAAATAGCAGATTTTATTCTAAGAATGCAGCAAAAACACATAAAAGTAAACAAAGGAGGTACTGGGCACTTGAGATGGGCCCAACCCCAAGAGCTACAGCCTCCTAAGAGATATTTAGAGCTGGTGCAAAGCTGTATTCATCTTTATTGAGCAAGAAAATAAGAGTTACGTCAAAAATTGTCCACAAGGGAAAGCTTGAAAATGTGTTGAAATGAAAAGCTAATCTACTGACTAAAATCGAATTTCTGCCTACAAAGTGACTAACTGAAATGAGGCCCTAAGCCCTCTTATTTATACAAATTGAGGACCCCAACAGCCCTCCTAAATTTTAGGAACTCGGCTGCCAAAAGTTGTAGTTAACAACACTTTTATTAGCACTTGCTCAGCTGCCCTTGTGATGATCGATTTGGTGGCCCTTGAACTCCGATCTGATGGTGGAGAATTTGAGGTAAAGGCCCATAAATGAAGGGGACACCTTCCTACAAATCCTCTCCCTTGTTCTCCCACGAATTTGGCTACCAAGTGCTCATTAAAACCTTTGATTTTGTCTCAAAATTGACTAAAAATCTGCACAAAGCACCCATTAGATTTGTTGGCATAATGACTAACCCAATTCACTCTATTAGCATAAATATAATAAAAAACATGCAATAAACTAATGAGAATGGTGGATTAAGTCGAATTAGGAGGTTGAATGAGCCCATATAATAATCCATTTTTGGGGCTCATCAATTACTATGCCACACGCTGCATGATTATGGGATGTCATATTAACATATAAAATCCAATAAAATGATGACACCGCATGCATGGGTGTACTGGAGGTCCCCACCCCCTCTCGAAATGAGAGGTCGCCTAAGACTGAATGGACGTAAATATGACATTCTGGCGGCAAAGTACAGGAGTGATAGATTGGGCAGTAAAGGCAGCAGAGTACGTATATTAATGAAAGGATAGTAAAAAGGTATAGGAGTAATGAAAGTGAGGCGTGTAATGATAATTATTAATAAGTGATAAGATGTCATGAGATAAGTAAAAAGGATAGCAATACGTAAGAAATGATACCTTACCGTCATTATTCCACTTGAAAATGATATGATTGATTTAGAAAACATTAACTCATGCATAAAGGTTCAAAGTAAGGTAAGTTAGGGAAATAATTTCTCCGCAGAAAAATATAGAAAAATAAGAAGAGGGTATTGTAATAATTATTGATGTAGAAAATAAAACTTCAATACCATAAGTAGAGCTGAATCTACTATCAGTAGGAATCCATAGCCTCGACAGAGTTGCTTTCGAACCCTTATGAGCCAGGATTCTCTATTTATGGTTGGGGAAGTGCATTATGATGTCCACAGTAGAGATCAATGTGTTGGCATGGTAACCAGATGAACACACTGCCATTCACTGGGAAGTAGCGAAAGTGGTCAGGCCGGCTCGTGATGAGACCTCTTGTTCCAAGGCTTTTCTTTCTTGAGGCATCCATTGGATCATAACCCTGGTGTGGTGACCATAGTGGGAATGCCACTTTGCCACATCCTTGTGAACATGGTAGGCTGGCTCGTGATGAGACCCCCTATCCTCTGTCTGTAGATCAAAAAACTTGTTAGTAAATATATATATATTTGAATACACTCCATGTTTTATATATAGAGGGTGGCTCAGTACTCCTTAAGAGTAAGGATGGTGGAAGAAGTTTGAACATATCAATAGAAAAAAATATACCCATAATCTTATTTATAATAGGAATGATCCTGCAAGGGGGAGAAAGTGTTGTTCTCGAAAATACTCAAAAAGTGTTGTTTCCTAGAGGGAACAATGAAAACACTCAAAAGAAATGTTGTTCCCTTGAGGGAACAGCAAAAAAACACTCAAAAAGTGTTGTTCCCTTGAGGGAACAACAAAACTCTAAAAGTGTTGTTCCCTTGAGGGAACAAAAAAATAGTCAAAAAAGTGTTGTTCGCTTGAGGGAATAGGAAACTCTAAAAGTGTTGTTCCCCGGAGGGAACAACAAAAACACTCGAAAAAAGTGTTTTTCCCTTGAGGGAACAACAAACTCTAAAAGTGATGTTCCCTTGAGGGAATAGCAAAAACACTCGAAAAAAAGTGTTATTCCCTTGAGGGAACAAAAAAATCTAAAAGTGTTGCTCCATTGAGGGGACAACAAAAAAACACTCCAAAAAAAGTGTTATTCCCTTGAGGGAACCAAAAACTCTAAAAGTGTTGTTCCCTTGAGGGGACAACAAAAAAACACTCCAAAAAAAGGGTTGTTCCCTTGAGGGAACAACAAAAAACACTCAAAAAAGTGATGTTCCCTTGAGGGAAAAACAAAATCTAAAAGTGTTGTTCCCTTGAGGGAACAGCAAAAAACACTCCAAAAAAGGTGTTGTTCCCTTGAGGGAACAACAAAAACACTCGAAAAAAGTGTTGTTCCCTTGAGGGAACAACAAAAACACTCCAAAAAAAGTGTTGTTCCCTTAACAGAGAGAAAAAAAAGAACACAGACAAGCAATCATCCTTATTGCTCTAAACAACAGAAGGGAAATCATAAAAAGAAAGAAAAACATTAGAAAAAAAGCAATTGTATTTACAATTCTCAAAAAATAACTTTTCACAGAATTGGGGCTGCCGAAGAGTTTCCTTTTGTAGCGAGAATTTGTATCGTAGAATCTTCGTGTATCTGTTGGTAAAAGGATTCTCGTGTAAGCGGTTTGTGGTAGAGGCACACCCGATGCCCATTTGCTTTAAAGGAGTAGCCAGACCCATCAGTGGTGGCCAATGTAAGGGTGCCATTATCGTGCACTTTTTTTTATCTTGTAGGGACCTAACCACCTAGTCTGGAGTTTCCTCGGGAAGTCTTGGAACATGGAATCGTATAGAAGCGCCCAGTCACCCTCATGGAATATCTTTTTCTTGATGAGGGCGTCATGCCATTTTTCTCTTTTTTGTTGAATAAGTGCAATATGTTGAAGAGCCAATAGCCGGATTTTATCTAATTCATTTATTTGTTGTAGTCTGTTAATCTGTGCTTCATTCAAATCCAGCCCCACTTCTTGGGCTATCCTTAATGTCTGTATTTAAAATTCCATGGGGAAGATAGGTTCCTTACCAAAAACTAGCTGATATGGGGAGTATCCTGTTGTATTCCTCCAAGTCGTGCGATATGCCCAGAGGGCTTCTGGCAGTCAGGTAGCCTAGTCTCGTATGTGCGAGGTGACTGTCTTCATTAGAATGGCTTCGATTACTTTGTTGGTAAAATCTACCTGGCCGTTTGCTTGCGGGTGGTACGGAGAGATGATTTTGTGCAAAATGTAATGATTTTTTAGTGTAGCAGCAATCTTATGGACTACAAATTTGGCCCCCCATCCGTAATTATTTCTCTGGGTAAACCATATCGCACAAAAATTTTAAAGAGAAAATTAATTTTTGTTTCCTCTGTTGCCCTTGGTAACACCAATGCCTCCACCCATTTAGTCATGTATTCCATTGCAACTAGTATATATGATTTTTGATTAAATGATGGGTCTATTGGGCCGACGAAATCTAATGCCCAGTGTTCAAAGGGTTCTATGACCAGCTGTGGATGTAGGGGCATCTCGTTAGGCTAGCCAGGGCAACCCATTCTTTGGCAGCTATCACATGCCTGGACAAATTTCTTAGCGTCCTTAAAAATCATGGGCCAATAATAGCCCATTTGTAAAATTTTATGTCCAGTCCTGCGGTCTGCAAAATTTCCACCGCAAGGTCCATCGTGGCAGGTTTTTAAGATATCATAAATTTTGTCTTCCTTGATACACCTCCGGATATGCATATCGGCCCCTGTGTGAAAGAGGTATCCTCTGATCCAGGAGAATCGAGTGCTGCGCTGCACTATCAATTTCCTTTCTCTGGGTGTCAGATGTTTGGGTAGTTTTCCCACTGCTAAGTAATTCACCACATCTTCCTACCATGGTGTTTTTACAGTCACAACAAAGAGGTGTTCATTGGGGAACTAGTCTTCTACTACCACTACATCATTTGTTCTTGGCACTCGAGAGAGGAAGTCTGCCACTGGATTTTCCCTTCCTGGTCGATCCCTTATTGTTATGTCGAATTCCTGCAAAAGTATTAACCAACGTGTCACTCTTCCATTCGTAATGTCTTTATTAGCTAAATATTTGATAGCAGAGTGATCGGTATACAGAACTACAAGGTATCCCGTTATATAGTGTCTGAATTTATTAATAGCATAAATCACGGCTAGAAACTCCTTCTCTGTAACTGTGTAATTCAACTTGGCAAGAGTTAAATTTTTGCTAATGTAGTATATAACATAGGGTTTCTTGTCTTCTTCTTGGCCAAGAACTGCTCCAATGGTTGTATCTGATGCGTTTGATGAAATTTGGAATGGTATATCCCAATTCGGGCCTTGTAATACTGGTGTTGTTGATACTAGCCATTTTAATTCTACAAAGGCAATGTCACATTTGTCAGTCCATATAAGATCAATATTTCCTGTCAAAGCATATAACGGTGCAATAATCTATGATTTTTTTTTATAAATCTGCGATAATATCCAGCAAATCCCAGAAAACTATGTACCTCTGTTTGAGTGCAGGGGGTAGCTAGTAAGAGGATTACCTGTATTTTTGTCGAAACTACCTGAATTCTAGCTGCTGAGATGTAATGGCCCAGGATCAGGCCCTCTGTCACCATCATATGACATTTCTCATGGCTCAAGCATAGCCTAGTAACAATGCATCTTTCTAGGACTTTCTCCAATGTTTGTAATGTCTAGTCAAATTCATCTCCATAGGGTGTGAAATCATCCATGTATACCTCTAATCCTTCATTTATCAAGTATGAAAAAATATTGATTATGGCTCTCTAGAATGTAGTAGGTGCGTTACATAATCTAGAAGGCAATACCCTGTAAGCACAAGTCCCCCAGGGGTAGGTGAAAGTAGTCTTATCTTGGTCTTCAGGGGCAATTTGGATTTGGTTGTAGCTACTGAAGCCATCCACGAAAGAGAAGAATTTTTTTCCTGCCAATGTATCTAGAAACTGGTCGATAAATGGAAGGGGAAAGTGGTATTTTTGCGTTGCTTTGTTGAGCTCTCTGTAATCAATGCATATACGCCATTTCCCATTCTTTTTGGGAACCACAACTAATGGAGAGACCCATTTACTGTCAGATATAGGATAGATAAAATTCACATCTAATAGTTTTTGCAGTTCGTCTTTAACAATATCCTTTAGGTGAGGATTCAATCTACGCTGATGTTGTTGAATGGGTCTTGCATCTTTTTCAGTGTCGATGTGGTGCATACATTGTTGAGGGTCAATCCCTTTTATATCTGGGTAATCCCAAGCGAAAGCCCTTTTACATTTCTTAAGGATTTGAATAAGCTTCTGCTGTAGGTCATCACTCAGATTTTTGTTAATGTTGAGGACTTTCCCTGGCTCAATTTCAATAGGTTTGCTATTATAGCCAGTGGTCATTGGTATTATTTGGTCATTGATATCTCTTAGAGGATCTTCTTCAATTTCATTATCAAGGACTGCTTTAATCATGTGACATTTTAGATTAGATACTGCAGCAGGGTGGTTAATGCAAGTGTTAATAATATCGTCTTTTGTTTGATTTTTAAATTCAAGAGAATCTGCCACAGTCAATGGTGATTGAATATTTTCTGTTAAATATGTTACAGGATGCTTCCTAGTTTTTATTATGGTTAGGCTTCGCTGAGCCGAAGGGTATAAAGCTAGGTTCTTCACATCATTCCCTCTAGTTATGGTCATACTGCCTATTCGGCAGATTATATAAGCATATGTTGTTTCTAGCCAAGGTATTTCTAATATTAAAGGATGTCCATCTACCGAGTTTCTAGGAATAATAATAAAAAAATATGCCAGATATTCCCAAGAATCTACAGACACCATCACATCCTGTAATGTTCCTTCTAGCTTAATAATTGAATGGTTGGCAAGTTCCATCAAGGTAGTAGTTGGATCTAAGGTTGTGATGCCAAGCCTTTTGCAGGTTGTTGTTGTGAGAATATTAATGGTTGCCCCTAAATCGACTAACACATTAGGAAATGAGCATCCATTTATTTGGACTGTGACAATGGGGTTTCCTGGATCTTCGTATTTCACAGGTTTCTCTTTGCATAATAATAGATCAGACAAAGTTCCAACTACATGGATAGCTGGTGTTATCTTTATTTTTCTCGTAGACTTTTTGGCACACAATTCCTTAATGGTTTTTTCATAGATTGGAATGTCTTGAATAGCTTGGAGGAGGGGTATTTTTATGCAAAGATTTTTTAGTTCACCCAGGAGATCGAAGTCGGGATATTCAATTGGGCGAGGTATCATCAATCTTTCTGTGAATGGAGGGGAAGAGGTAATCATCTGTTTGTGAATTTTCTGCTTGACTATATTTCCCCCTTGAGGTGTTTGTTCATCATCTACAGTTAAAGGCTTATTTGGATATGGTTCTTCAAGTTGTAGATTTATATTTTCCTCTCGAGCGATTATTTGCCTAGACCTCAATTTGAGTTCATTACATTCTCTCAACTTGGTTTCCGGGTCTAGAATCTCAATGCTTTGTACCAACTGGACTTGTCTGTTGTTAGGATTTGGGTTGGGTTGTGGTCGTATATTGGTTTGAGGATTCTACTGCAACATATAAGGTGCTGGTAGTGTGGGTTGAGGTAGGGGGGTTGTCCCTATTGCCTAGTTCGTGGGTCTTTTCCAGCCTGATTGCCAGTTTTGATTTTGTGAGGTGGAGGGGGACCATTGAGATGAATATGGGTTGTTCTGCGAGAATGATGGAAGGTGAGAGGAATTTGGCCAATTATTGTTCGGATTTGACTGGTTGGACCAAGGTGGCATAGAGAATTCTTGTGGTGACCAATTAGGAAAAGGTGGATGGTTCTGCCATGCTTCTCCCGAATATTGCTGGGAATTATATTGCGAAGGCTGAAAGAATTAAGTTGGGTCGATAGGCATACCTGTTTTTCGTGCTTGCCATTGACGACGCTGGTTCAACAGATATACTGGTTCTACTTCTTCCTCTGCTTCCTTGAAGACCGCTTTTAATCCTGGGAGTGATGGGCAATTTTCCGTGGCATGTTCCTTAGTGCATATAGCACAGGTTTGTACCATATCAAGTGGGAATTCTTTATAACCATGTTTCTTTCTAGATCGAGGGCAGAAAATAACCAGGTTCTGTTCTACTTCAACTTGCTTCTGCTTGGCTTGCATGATATCTAACTATGTTGTCAGGGTCCCCAGGATATCCATCTTGAAATCCTCCAACAGATCGCTGATTTCAGGATGGGCAACACTTCCTCCTGAGACTTTGTTTTCCTTGGTGATCACATGATGTCCGGCTGTTTTTAGTCTTGTACTGCCCCTCGAGCACTTGATGCACAAATCAATAATATTTTCATAGTCTTCTTGATAAATATCACCTTTACCTATTGTATTTAGTGTTTCTATCCATTGGTCTTTCATACATTTGATCATCATAGTTTTTATAACATTATCAAGCAGATTTGCGTAAGGAGACCTTTGGAGATTATATTGGAAACTTTCCACATATTCTTCCAGAGTCTCGCTAGGCTTCGCTACCATTTGGAATATCTCATATTTTAGTTATGTAGATATGCAATAATCTTGATATTTTTTTTAAGGAAGGATTTTTTCATTTGGTCCCAGTCACTGATGGTACCTCGACCAAGTCCTATAAACCAACACAGGGCTACTCGGAGGGAAACAGTTTCAGTTTTTGGGGGTTGGTAGTGTAATCATAACCCCTACATAGGACATCGAATTCAAACAGGAATGCATCCAAATCTTCTAAAGTGAGCCCATGAAAGGTGGGAATGTTTTGTAATGGGATGACTTTCATGGGGGCATTGACAGTTGTGTCAATAATAGGATACTGTAGCGTAGAGGTTTGGGGTGGTCATGGATTATTGGCCACTTGGTCAAAAATATGCCAGTATCCTTCTGGGACCTCCGGTGTTGGAGAGTTGTTCCTAAGATGTCCAGAAGAGGCGGGGACGATTCTAAAAACACTACCTTGATCAGGGACATTAGGTTTCCTCTGCTCAATCACTACCTCAGGAGATCCGGGTTCTGCTGATTTAATCTCAGATTTACCTGTTTCTCCTTCTCCTTCACTGAGGTTGCAAGAATTCCCTTCTTGTGAGGGATGTGATTGTGAATTTTCAATATCTTGAAAACTCTGTTCAGTCCCTTCAGTTTTACTGTGAACCTCAGCGTAAGCTACAGATGGTGATCCTGTGGCCTGAAGGGAGATAGTAAGGTGTCTAGAAGCAACGGTTCGGGGTCCTACTGATGGCTGAGACTCAACTTTCCTTATGATTTCATCGATAAAGGTTGATCGTCCAAGGGTCACCGGTCCCTTAGATTTTTTAGGTTTGGGATGTGGGATTATATCGTTTTCTAGTCTTTTCTTCTTAGTCATTCATGCAAAAATACAAATGTTTATTTCTACCTTAAATTCCTAGCAATTTTGCTGGAAATCGGGCAGGACAACAAGAATTTTACTTTCTCCTTATGCAGGTTCTTACTTCTCATTTCTAATACCCAGTTCTCCCTCAGCAGACAAACATCAAACACCAACTTCAACTTCTATGCAATTGTGCTGAAAAGCGGGCGGAGGAGCAAGCACTTTACTTGCTCGTTACATAGGTTCTTACCTCCCGTTTTCAATACCCAATTCTTCCCAATAGAAAATACCAAACATGCATCACTCTTCGTAAAATGGCAACACTCTCCCCAATAATGGCGCCAAAATTTTGGGTGCTAATAAGTGTCTGTTAAAACACCTAATTTCCTCAAATTAGTTATCAACCCAGGCAAGTCCTTTTATTCCAAGAGTGTACATAATGTGTGCAAGCTATAAATCCAAAGAGTAATGCTTTTTAAAATGAACTATAAAACTTGGTACAAGAGTAAACAGATGCATTTATAAAACTCAAGCTACAACTGTTAACGGAAATATTACATCTGTGCATCAAGACTTAATCTCCAACTGAAATCGTAATCAAATCTTAAGCGAGCAATTCAATTGAAAATAGCATCAACCGAGAGCATAGTAGCATTAACAAATCTCTTTCAGTTGATTCTATCTTAATCACACTCTATCTCAATTAAGCAATTCAAATGGAAATGATGTCAACCGAGAGTTTAGTAGCATTAACCAATATCTTATAGCTGATTCTATACTAACCACACCCTTATCGTAATCAACGAAAATCAATGTCTTAACTGATAATTAATTCAACCTACAGTGAGCATAAATGAAATAAAATGACAAAGTTGTGAAGTACATGAGATCAAAATAAAGGAAATTAAACTAACTGCAATGTAAACTCACAGGAAATCATAAAATATCAAACAGGGTAAACTAGTAGAAAATGGAAAAACATCAAACCAATTAAACTCGTGTGAATTAGAAAGATATAACACAGATAATAGCAGTTTGATCCACCAGGGGCTGGGCCCTAGCCACCAGCGAATACTGTTGAGATACTTCAGAGAATACGAATGAATAGAAACGTAGATTATGTATTAACCATTGAATTCAATCCTCATTACAATACAGTCATGTTCTCCAAAAGCACACTTTTGTAATTTAAAATTACAATTTGAAATAAATAGCGATTAGTCCCCCATCTTCCTATAGTTTTTCACTTTTATAGTCAAAAGGTAAAATATAAATGTGATCCCTCACGATTGGGAGATCCTGAGGTATTCACAACTAAATTCTATCTTCTGACATTCTTCTTGTTTAGTGTTGATCCTCCTGATTCGTTCTCCAGCTTGACCGCACCTGATGTGCCTCATTCCCCTTTGTTGGTTTATGTTGTTCTATCTCTAGGGAACAACATCTGTTCCTTTCATTGTTTTTCTGCATAAAAGGAATAATAGTTAGTTATAATGGCTAAATCTTAATCGAGAGTAGTTCATTCATATCCTATCACAATCCATTAATATGTTAACATATCAAGGTACGAAAGAGATAAGAAAAGAGGAAAAAGGCAATGTAATTGAGAGTAAATACATACCCATTGCATAGCTCAACAACTATATGGAGTAGTGTTTTGTCATGCTATACCACACTTCTTACAAAACTCTTCAAATTCCTTCTAGAAAAACTCTCCATTGTTATGTGTCCTCAACACCTTTATCTTCTTCTCTATTTGGTTTTCCACCAGATCCTTATATTCTTCAAACCTGTCAAAGATTTCATATTTCTTCTTGAGGAAATATATCCATGTATTCATTGAGAAGTCATCTATAAATGATGCATAGTAGAGATACTTACCCAATGATGGAATTGACATAGGTCCAAACACATCACTGTGCACAAGCTCTAATATTCGTTTCACCCTCTTACCACTAGAGGGGAAACTCACTCGATTCTGCTTCCCATATACATAATTTTCACGAAAATCAAAATCTAGAGAGAAATTAGACACAACTTATATGATACCATTACCATGAAGTATTTGAAGGCCCTTCTCTCCAATATGTCCAAGCCTTTGATGCCATAGCATGGTATTTTCTCCAGAGACCACTATATTTTCATCTCCACTTTCAAGAACCACAAAACTGTTGCACCCACCAATAACATTGCTATGCTAAAGGTTGTACATGGTTCGAATCTTAAATCCCTGCATCAATACCAGTGCTCCCCGAACCATCTTGCAGGTATCTTTATCAAACACTTCTTTTACACCTGCATCATCCAACTTGCTCAAAAAAATTAGATTTATGGCCAATGCAAGAATATGGGCAGCACCGGGAAGTATTCTAATCCTTCCACCTTGCAACTTCAACTTGAATTTTACATGACCAATGATTCTAGCCTTTCTGTCATCCCCTAAGAAGACATCACCACCATCACATTTCTCATACTCACAGAACCACTCTCTATGTGGAGTGAAGTGAAAGGATGCACCTGAGTCAATCAACCATGCCTCATGATCTACATGTGTACTTGAAGAAGAAGCCAAGTACACATCCCCACCTTCATCTGAGGTGGTTTTCACCTTTGTATAAGGAGAATCATCAAATCCCTTTGCCTTCTCAGGAGTTTTATATTTACAGTCCCTTTTGAAGTGCCCTTCATTTCCTCATTTCTAGGACACCTTTACAGGTTTTCCCAGAGATTTAGATCTCCCTCTAGATTTAGATCTCCCACTTGAGGAATTATTTTTCTTTCTGTTTTGGGACCGTCCTCATATAGAAAAGGCATTACCATTCTGGCCCTCCATATTT
Organism: Pinus tabuliformis; assembly: GCA_031772625.1. Classification (NCBI taxonomy): domain Eukaryota; kingdom Viridiplantae; phylum Streptophyta; class Pinopsida; order Pinales; family Pinaceae; genus Pinus; species Pinus tabuliformis. The sequence continues at coordinate 1,324,617,925 of CM062818.1, read as the reverse complement.
TTCCGTCTCATTTCCTCTGATAGTAAGGATGAGGATATTTCATCAAACTACAAGGCAATTGTATTGCTACCTATTGCAACAACCTGAATATCCCACGAATCTAGTAGAGAACACAACAAATTGATGCAATTATCTTCATATGAAATTTTAATATCATGATCCCAATTTAAATAGGAACGCAATAAAACACAGAGATAACCATAAACATATATATGCAGTGGAAATAATACTTTACTTCATTAATATAGAATACTGAAATATGCTTACAAACAGTAATGGAAATAACCCAGCTAGGGCGATGGTAGCTTATCTCTTAGAAGAGATGTGGTGGCTACATGCCTCTGAACTGTCTTACAATGAGGCTCGAAGGCCTATTTATTGTTGAGAAACAGTAGAAAACCTTTAACATTCCAAAACCTAACCCTAGAAGATGAAACGCCAAACTATGGGCCCCGTTTGGGGGTAAATTGGTACATCAATTTCCCGGGGTTGTAACTTTGGCATACGATCTCCGTTTGACGCATACAATAGCTCGTTAGAAAGATCTATCCGAGCACTACTACTGGACCTAATGGATTACCCAAAAAACGTCGTTTAGGGCCTCAAAACGGCTCCGTAAGTTCAGGACCCGAAAAACTGCTAAAAATAGTAAGTTGTGCTACAATTAAGGAAACTGAAAATGCTGAGAAGAACAATGGTGGGGGTCCAGGTGGGCTTGGCAGGTGGCCACCAAGATCCACCTGGATCATTCCTCCCCCCTTAGGAAGCAATGGTCCCCATTGCGTTGAGTTCCTCCATGAGATGAGGAAACTTGTGCTGAACCTGGTCCCTGGTGAGCCACTTGCCCTGGTGAAGGAGTTGACCTGCTTTGACAACTCGATATAGTTGGATATTCTGTTGGTGAGTGTTCTTGATCTGTGTGTCCATGATCCAATCAGTTTCAGCTTGTTCCATGCAATCTGGGTTTAATTCTATGGGTGTGAGCTGTTCTGCAATGTCGGATGTGTCTAGCAATGGTGGAAAGTATGGCCGAAGGCGATCCACATTGAACACTGGGTGCAAGCCAAGGAATGGGGGAATGTTGAGCTCAAATGAATTGTCCCCTGCAGCCTTAGTAATGGTGTAAGGACCGTATCGGAGTGGTCTCAGTTTCCGATAGGCTCCAGTAAGGCATTCCTTTTGCAGATGCAACCAGACTTTGTCGCCCACCTGAAACCTGTGTGGCACCCGGTGTTGATCATGTTGCTGCTTGTACTTGGCATTTGATTTCTCCATAATGTCATGGATCTACTGGCGAATATGTTGGATGTGCTCAATGAAGCTGGTTGCCTTATCTGTTTCGGACTGGACATGAGCTGAAGCTGTGTGAGTAGCTGCAAGCGGCAGGGCCACATCAATGGGGCATAGTGGTTGGAATCCCAAGCCCACCTGAAAAGGGCTGTGGCTAGTCGAGCTGTGAAGAGCTCGGTTGTAGCTGTGCTGAACATAGGGGAGGCTCTCGTCCCATGTGTGTGGATTCTTTGAGTTGTACATGCGCAGAATGTGTACAATCATCCGATTGACAACCTCAGTCTGGCCATCAGTTTGAGGATGGAAGGCTGTGGACTTAGTGAGTTTGGTGTCCAGCATTGCCCAGAGACTGGACCAAAATGTACTGAGGAACCGACTGTCCCGATCTGAGATGATAGACTGTGGGATCCCAAAGTGAACCCACACTCGTTCAAAGAAGAGTTTAGCAGTGGCTTCTACTGTGATATTCTTCTTGCAGGCCGCCATAATGGCCATCTTTGAGAACCTATCAACGACCACAAAAACACAATCATTTCCATGCTTAGTGGAAGGAAGCCCTGACATGTAATCCATGGAGATGGATTCCCAAGGTCGACTAGGGGTAGGCAACGGGGTATAGAGGCCTTGCTTCTTGATGGACGGTTTGGCAATGGCACAGGCAGTACATGATCTGATGTACTTCGCGACATCCTGTCGAAGATTTGGCCAATAGAAATACTTTTGTAGTACTGCCACTATTTTCTCCACCCCGAAATGTCCAGCAGCCCGACTATAGTGTGCTTCCCAAATCATCTTGGCATGCTCACTTGAAGGAACACAAATATGACCCAGGTGGCATAACAGTGCACCTTGGAGATGAAAATCTGGAACATGTTGACCCCCCACGAGTGTCTGGTATGTGTGGCCAAATTCTCGGTCACTTTTGTAGAGAAGTGACCAATCAGAGGTCTCGTGCCCACAAGAGTTGAGCACGGTGGTTAACGCCATGATTGGTGGTCGACTGAGGCAATCTGCAACATGATTGGTGCTGCCCTTCTTATACTTGATATTCAGATGGAACTGTTGCAGATATGTAGACCACTTTTGATGGCGATCATTCTGCAATTTCCCTTGGGTCTGTATGAACTGCAGGGGTCGGTGGTCTGTGTGGATGATTGTTTCCTTCCCCAAAATGTAATGCTTCCATTGTCGGCAGGCCTGCACAATGGAGTACATCTCTTTGTCATAGGTTGGATACTTCCAGACTGTGTCTGAAAGTGTTTCATTGTGATATGCCACTGGATGCCCGTGTTGAGTAAGGACTGCCCCAATAGCATAGTCAGAGGCATCTGTCTCGACCTCAAATGGTTGTTGTAAATCTGGTAACGTGAGCACTGGTGCCGTGCAAAGGCGATCTTTCAATTTTATGAATGCCTTCTGTTGAGATTCAGACCAAAAGAATTTCGCTTTCGCTCCTCCCTTGGTGACTTGACTCAAGGGCCAAGCGATATGAGAAAACCCCAACACGAACCTACGATAGAAGTTGGAAAGGCCTAGAAAGCTGCGGAGCTCTGTCAGAGTGGTTGGGGATGGTCAATCCCGAATGACTTGGATCTTGGCTGGATCCACATGCACCCCCTGTTCATCAATAATGTATCCTACATATTGAACCTGGGTCATGCCAAAAGTGCATTTCTCCAAATTGGCACACAGCTTGTGTTGCCGCAGTGTTTGAAGAACCTGTCGGATGTGGTGGAGGTGATCTTCCCAACTCTGGCTGAAGATCAGAATGTCATCCAAGTATACCACTACAAATGAGTTGGTGAATGGCCGCAAGATGTCATCCATTAGCCTCATGAAGTTTGCAGGAGCATTCGTCAATTTGAAAGGCATGACCAACCATTCGAAGAGGCCCTCCTTGGCTTTGAAGGTAGTCTTCCACACATCAGAGGGTTCAATTGGTAACTGCTGATATCCTGACTTCAGATCGATCTTGCTGAAGTACTTTGCTCCCTTTAGTTGGTCCAAGAGGTCGTCAATCTGTGGGATCGGACACCTATTACGGACAGTGATCTTGTTCAATGCCCGATAGTCAATACAGAGTCTCCAAGTCCCATCCTTCTTCTGTACCAACACGATCGGGCTCCCACAAGGCGATGAACTCGGACGGATGTGACCTTTCTGCAGCAACTCCTGAATCTACCTCTTGATTTCATCGTTCTCTAGAACCGAGCACCAATAAATTGGTCCATTGGGTAGTGGCGCACCTGGGGTTAGATCGATGGAGTGCTTGACCTGACAGTGCAGAGGAACCCCTGCAGGGGAGGTGAAGATGTCCTCGTACTCCTTCACGACCTTATCCATCTTTAGTTGTCGTGCGGAGGGATCCTGTCTGGAGGTCGTCGCCACCAGCTTCTTCTTTCCTTGAGGGCGGATCATCAGGAAAACAAACTTCCCAGTCTTGGAAATGAGCTTACTACATTGTTTTGCAGTAATCAAGGAGATGGCGGTAGGCGGTGCTACCTCTGGTATCCTGTACAACTTATTCCCCAATGTAACAATAACAGCCCGGGGCCTTGATTCATACACAGCATGTCGCTTTCACAAGTATGGATGTCCTAATAATACATCACAAACTTCAAGGGGAGCGATGTCACACAATACCTCATCCGTGAAAGGCTTGATGTTGTATGGAAGGCGACATTGTTGGCTCACGCGAAGATCCCGCCCTTGGTGAAGCCACCCGATGGTGTATGGTTGTGGATGTGCTGTGGTCGCTAAGTCCAACAGCTTCATGACCTCCACCGAAATGAGGTTATTTTGGCTCCCGCTATCGACAATGAACTATAGCGGGGAGCCCTTTACCCACATCTGGGAGTGGAAGAGACGCTCCTCCTCCTCTGGATCTTCGGGTTCATTTTTCTGGATCTTGGCGGTAGCAACAGTGGCATTGGGATCCACGTCAATGATTTGCTTCCCTTTTTCATTCCCCTTGTCGGGTTCTAACTCAGAGTCGGAATATGCATCTGATTCTGGACCCTTTAGCTCGGCCACCAGTGACTGCTTGGCCCGACACTCACTGGTGTTGTGAGTGGAGCTCTTACGGAACTCACACCATTTTCCCGTGTCCTTTTTCGTCTTCGCGGTGCTGTTCTTTGTCTGCAGCTTTGGCGGGTTGTCTTGGGTTGCCCCGCCTTGGCTTTGCCCTTTGTTATGAGTTTTAGGGGCACCTTTCCCTTGCTTCAGATTCGAAGATCCAAAGTCTCGCTTCTTTTGTTTAAACTTCTGCTCGACCTTGACGGCATATCGGTATGCTGTGCCGAGTGAGGAGATGTTCAGGAATTGTATTTCTTCCTAAATGTACTTGTGCAAGCAGCCGCGGTATTTGAGTATCAAATGCTGCTCCGTATCCTTGATACCCAACTTTGTGCGAAGGGTATGGAAAAGATTGGTGAACTCCAGCACATCTTGGTCCCTTCCCTGCCGCAGCGTGGTCCATTTTATGTATTCATCCTCATAGCTTCCGACAGGGTAGTACTGCTCCTTGATGGCCTCGTGGAATGAATTCCTGGTGGGTGTGGCTGAAAATAGTGAGCCAGTAGTTTCATCCTTCTGCTCGCAGTAGGTTTCCCACCAGTCCTTGATGTGGGGGGCTGCTTTGAGAAGAGCGAAAACAATCTTTTCTCGACTTGAAAATTCATGAATACAAAAATACCCTTCTAGCAGATTTAACCATTTATCTACCGCATCTACGTCTATTTTACCCTCGAAGATGGGGATTTCAAAATTAACTTGTACCTTAAAGGGCGTGGCGGCATTTCCAGAGTAGCTGCTAGAAGCCGAAGCCTCGCTTCTGGGTAGCTGTTGAAGGATCTGGGCGAAACTGTCCATCATCGCGTTCCGTTGTCGCTCGAGGGCTTCTTCAAGCAAGATTTTGATAGGATCTCCTGCCCCCTCGTCTTTCTTCTCGTCCGCCATGGGAGGCCGTCGGGATTTGCGAGGCTGGTCTTGCACAGGTTCGACCAGTTCAAGCCCTAACTCCTTATATCCCGACCTCGTTGGGGACATGCAAAGAAAAACAGAGAAAAAGCAAACCGCTCTGATACCGCTGATCCAGATTTAAAAAGGAACGCAATAAAACACAGAGATAACCATAAACATAGATATGCAGTGGAAATAATACTTTACTTCATTAATATAGAATACTGAAAAATGCTTACAAATAGTAATGGAAATAACCCAGCTAGGGCGATGGTAGCTTATCTCTGAGAAGAGATGTGGTGGCTACATGCCTCTGAATTGTCTTACAATGAGGCTCGAAGGCCTATTTATTGTTGAGAAACAGTAGAAAACCTTTAACATTCCAAAACCTAACCCTAGAAGATGAAACGCCAAACTATGGGCCCCGTTTGGGGGTAAATTGGTACATCAATTTCCCGGGGTCGTAACTTTGGCATACGATCTCCGTTTGATGCATACAATAGCTCGTTAGAAAGATCTATCCGAGCACTACCATTTTTGGAACAGGCAACATGGTCCATTCCCCAAAAAACGTCGTTTAGGGCCTCAAAACGGCTCCGAAAGTTCAGGACCCGAAAAACTGCTAAAAATAGTAAGTTGTGCTACAATTAAGGAAACTGAAAGTGCTGAGAAGAACAATGGTGGGGGTCCAGGTGGGCTTGGCAGGTGGCCACCAAGATCCACCTGGATCATATCAACAGATAATAATTGGCTTACCATAGTATTAAAGACATTTAGATGATTTGTCACTGAGTCTCCATATTTCATCCTTAGGTTATACAAATTTCTCTGTAGGAAAAATTTCTTCACGAGAGACTTAGATTGGTACAAAGTCCCTAACTTGTCCCACAAAGCCTTCGCCGAAGCTTCCCTGATACATTTATCAATATTGAATATGAGACACAGAATTATATTTTTCTCTTTTTCCTTCTGATCTAACTTCGCTCAATCTTCAGCTGACATTGTTGTTGGTTTAATACTCAGATCTACCATGATCCATTGATCTTTATCCACCAGCAGATCCTTCATATTGAGTTTCTAGAACTCAAAACTCTGACCATTAAATTTCGTGATCTCTATCTTTCCACTCCTCACCATCTTCTTTCACCACAAGAATCGATCCTATATATCTCCCACTGAACAGTGTCTACCACAGGCCCAAACAAAACCCCTCAGCAGAAGAGGTGTCCCATTGAAGCCAAAACAAATATGATACCAAATGTAGGTTTTAACCCTGTACAAAAATTACCTACATATGAATTCTAAAAATAGAAAATAAAAAATGGCTAGGGCATAAAACATAAAGAAAATACACACAAAAATTTTCTCCTGGATCCCAAAACCGGGACTACCAGATTGATTTTTCGTTATATTCATGTCAATTTTACAATGCATATATATACATGATGAAGCATCCATAAACCCCAATCCATTAACCCTGGATTAGAACATAACCGTAGTTCCCTTGACTGGATCTACAAAATAACATGGATAGAAAACCATCATGCCCAAAACCATGTGTGAAATCCATGCAAAAAACCATACGTAGGTCTACCCACCTAATATACGGTCCAAAAAAAAAATTCTTGGGGCGCTACCCTAGACCCTGTGCAGGGGGGCTACTGCCCCCTTATGACCACCCCCCACACATGGGGTAGTTGTGTAAAGAATATAACACACACCCAACATACCATACACTTCCCATCATTGATGAAACCATGCATGAAATGAGGGAAAAGTCCAATTCGAATTGAGAGGCCAAAGCCTCACCCACAGCTCCTCCTAAGGGCTTGTTCTTGGACTTCTTGAGTGGACAAGTTGTAGCAAACTGGCCCAGATCATGACAATGAAAGCACTTAATTTTTGTCATGTCTTTCTTGTTACCTCCATGGAAATAATCTCATTTGGAATGGGAGGCTTTCCCTTTCCCCTTCTTTACCTTAATCTCTAAGGTAAATTTCTCTTCATCATCAATCTTTGATGAGGAGCGATCCCTGGTGTTCCTCTCGATCTCCTCCTGCATCAAATCCGATCACAATCGTTCCCAATCTCACAGCTTGTCCTGACCATTGACAAAGTCTTGATAACTAATCTAACTCTTTGGGATTCCCATAAGAGCAAGACTCACCATATCATCCTTGGAAACCGTGACTCCAAAACTTCCAAGCTCATCACGACATTGAGTGAACTTGGTCAACTATTTTGTAATAGTCTCGCCTTTCTCCATTTTGATTTCTCAAATTTTTTCCTTCAGTTCCAATTTACTTTGGTCATTGTTGTTCTAGCACAAATCCTTCAATTATTTCTATATAGTATATGGAGTTTCCTTTCCATGGAGACTCGAGACAATGTGGTCTTGAACTCCTTCAATGATTATCCTCCTCGCCTTCACCACACACTTATTCCATTCGGCCAGATTCTATGCATTCAATGTTGTTGCCTTAGGAATGCCTTGATCAATGAATTCATTAAGCCATTATCCTCCAACACAACCTCCATTATGTCCCTCCAGGCTATATAATTTAAGTTTCCTTCCAAGGCATAGTTGAGCCGCAAGCCGTAAGATGCCATTTGTGAATCCTAAAGTATTTATTGCAAAATTCAAATTTCAACTGTAACCCAAAACTCAAAACTTTGAAATATCCTCTAGTATATTGCCTTCAGCTCCAATACCATGTAGAATTTCTTGTAGATTCACAAGCTCATGCAATTTACTAAAGCACGGGATAAGAATCTACTTCTACATTTATCGAGCTAAAGCCAATAGATCGATGCAAACAATATGAACAAGAATAAGACAAATCAATGGCACATAACACAATAAGCTTTCCTGGGGAAAGCCACTACTCAAAATCTCGCCTATTTGCATTGAATTAATGAAAAATATGAGTGAATATACAAAGCTTGTTCTCACTAGAACAATTCCACACATGTATGATAAACTCTCTGCCTCACAAGCCCGCTCTAAGCCAACACACAGCCAATTTCCACTGCCTGGAAAGCCCCTATTTCCTTGTGCAATTCCTAGGATGAATAGCCTATATTTAAAGGGAATTCATGCTTCCAAAACTGTGCAATCCTAATTAGGTCCTCTTTCTGATTGCATGCATGATATTTACAACTCAATAAATCATACAACTGATAGTACATTGTCTCTGTACTCTAGTCTCAACTGGGTCTTTCTCAGAACTAACATGCATGTGTTTCCGATGAGTGAATCTTCAGTTATCTGAAGTAGCACCTGTGGATACACTAGTGCACTAACTGCCTTCTAATACTTTACTACTTCAACAAATAGTTAGAACTATTTTAATTGACTATAACTCAATAAACTGAGTTATCTAATTACAACTCAATCTAAACTCATACTAGACCCCTAAAATTTAGGGAGAACATATACATGACTTCCAACTCAAAATTATTAAGCCAATTAAGTTAACTAAAGTTAATTAAATATTTACAAGTTTCTATGAGAATAGAATTCGATTTTAGTTCACAATTTAATTCAAGGAAAAATTAAACTAGAATTTCTTGTTGCCATTTCTCAACAGGTCCTTCTACTGAAAGGGAATAGAAAAGTGGGCCCTTTAAAGACAAGTAATAGTACTGATCTAGAAAATACACACGAGCATATACATCTGAATGAATATTTGATCAACCAATGAAATAGTTCACAAGGAAGAAACGATTGTTAAAGGAAATACAACACACCTTCATCAAGATAAGTACTCAATACACCAAAATATTTCAATTTCCTTAGTACATATGAAAACAAAATACATTGCAAACATTCAAAGAATAGTCTTACAATATTCATGACATATGCATGAAAGCGTGTTCACTCAACGAGCTTCTGAATTAAGTAAAAGTTCAGAGATACATCAAGATGATGAACACCACTTGCTCGAATAGTAGAGCATTAGAGCAGTCATTCGCTCCTCCAAAACAATGATCTTCCTCTCCAATTCCTGGTAGGAGGAGCCAAGGCAAAAATTTCCTTTGCATGAATAATGAGGGTGTATATATAGCAAGTGGGGTGATCATTCACCTCCCTTCTGACTCTTGGACTACCCTCATCATTATTCAAATCCTCTATGACCTTTTGACTTCCTACATGACTTTTCATATTACATGGATGACTCTTGGACTTCCACTTTACATTACATTTCTCCCATACAAAAATTACATAATCCACAATATGATGTGGTACATGATGACTTATGAAATGACATGACATGACACTGCTGACATGGAATTTGTGATGACATGGCAATGCCAAGTCACCCTTTGTTGCTAGTTTCTTTGTCTTCTTGAAATAAGGTGCATGTTCTTCTTCTTCCTCCTCCTCATGACTTGAAGATAAGGAGTATTCAATGTGATAGTTATCTTTTTTCTTCTGTTGTAATATTTTGTTCCTTCATATTCTTAATTGATGATCATCTGGTTTCTTCATCTCCATAAGTGTCTTCTATCATGGTCCCCTTCTCTATCCCCTTCATCAGCATCCTATCATAGCATGAAATAATACCTGTGAATGTAGTCCACTCATGAGAAGATGACATAAATCCGATAAAAGCATAATCTAACATGTTTCATGAAATCCATTATTAGGGATGGAACTAGTTACTAGTTGAGTGACTGACTTAATGATTGCATAGTTCCATAGGTCAAGGTCTAGGACTAAGGCATGAGATAGTGCAATGCATAGTTTTGGAGGCCTGGGCAGAGGGACTATGCAGTTGAGTAACTCAAGGGATCAAGTCGGAGGATTGAGGCTTGAGACTACGTAATGTGTAGAGAAGGCTAGCTAGAGGCTAGGATTGCGCAGTTCTGGAGCCCAAGGCCTGGGACTGAGAAGTGAGACTATATATCTCACAGTTCTGAGAGTTAGAGACTGTGCATTGTGTAGTGCCTAGAGGAAATATTTATTTTTGAGAACTGAGACTAAGTTGTGTTTAGATGAGGCTGAGTGGCCCAGTCAGGGAGTTTTCCTAGTTTTGACTAAGTGTGGAATGAGTGAGATGACTTTGAACAAGGACAAGACTTGAGCATGATCAAACACTTAGATCACTTGATGACATAGCATAGGACACTCATAACACATGATCAACGTACGTTCCTTTATGAGACAACATTGCAACAACTCACTCCAAGTATGATAGTACTTAAAACTTTGAGAATGAGTGTGATCCATATTTACATGATAAGAACGACTCATTAAGACAAATATTACCACTTGAAGAAAACCAAAACTACTTTTATACTATGTGTGATGATTTCCATGCTAAAATATGACATTTTCTATATGAAAAGAAAAGTTCAAATGAAACTTCCGATATGTGAATGGTAGTGAAATCGGCATAGGTCAGAGCAAAGATAAAATGAATATGATACTAATTAAAGTCAAAATTGAGAAAAATTGATAGTTGAAAACATGAAAATGACACTCGTGAAAGCGAAGGTGCGCAACAGTGCCAGTTTGAAAAACTCGCCGAAATAGAAGTACAAACACATCCAAAAGTGAGAGATTGTCAATGAAAGTGTGAATTGACTATCAACATGGTTTAAAAATTGCACGGGCACTATCTTGATGGACTGTGCTAGGCCAATTTAAGGTTTTGTGAAAGAATGAACTCATGAATTCATTATAGACTGAGCATGTGTGAGAAGATGACACTTACAACCCAAGAAGGGAGCTCAAAAACTTAACATAATATCAACCGACCAAGAAGTGACTATGAAACGAACGATAGAAAGATCCACAATAGGCTCCAAAATTTAAGTATAGGAAATTTGTGGAGGGTGTTTATTCTAGTCACAACACCTTGCGACACATTGGTGGAACTCCAACTTCTCTGCCTTAGTAAATTCTTTATGCAGGATCTAGTTCTTTAGGGAGTATCGATTCACCATTCAGATCACTATAGCTTCCCCACTTACTCCATATGTAAACATAGTCTGCTTCATTCCTTCTTAGTTCAACAAAAACATATGACTAACGATATTACAATGTTTCAAGATAGGAGGAGGGTAATGTAGCATGCAAGCTTTAGATTTTTAGAGTATAGATTTTCATCTCTGGTGTTGATTTGCTACCAGTAGGCTTGGATAGTATGCTAGTAGAGCCACTTTAGGAACACAAACATCGCTCCATGGCTACTGAGTCTAGATAGTAGTCTGACGAAATTTCTTGCTTCACCTCCCTGCTGAGGAGACCTTTCTCTTCTTTCACCCTTTATTTATTTATTTTATATAGGACTATGCATCAAAACTTATTCATTTCATGGGTAGAAGAGGGATCCCAACTTATTGATAGAACAAGAGGTTGTTCCTTCATAGAAGCATGTGTAATACCTATGATATTGGTTTTCTCATTTAGATTTTCCCCTTGTCCTTCTCTACTTTATTGGATCAGCATGGAAAATACTGAAACAAAAAGAACCGATCATAGGCATGAGGTTTCTAGAATAGACATAGATATCATGGTTTGACACATATCTTTCCTCACACAAGGATCATATTTTCCGTTAGAACATCATCAAACAAAGGATAACTAAGACCGAGAAGAAGGACTGAAGTTTAGACAAATGTTGCATTGCCACAAAGCGTTGGTCTATTTTTACACATTGTCTTTCGAGCCAAAGGGAACACCCTTCATGCAAAATATTATTAAACAAAACACGAAAGAAGAGACATGACACAACAAAAACCAAAATCAAAAGGATGAAGCAAATGGGTTGTAACTGAAAAGAGGATGCAAGATGAAAGTTAGAACACAAATGAAGACTACAAAAAGTGAGGGAAAAATGCATATGCAAGGGAAACTAATATGTAGCTATATATACTCCTAACCTAACCAGCTAGAAGGTCAGGGTCACGTATAATGAAATTTCCAATGTAGCCATTGTAGCTACTCCCATCCTGCATACACAAATCTGTGATCGATTAAATATGATATAATGTAATGTGGAATGGAAAAGATAATACCTTGAATAATTTTCACAACAAATTGAAGGTCTCTCCTATTAGCAAAAAGAGGTGCCATAGTTACTACTTCTTCCCAACTTGCGATCTTGCCTTTTCGATGAAAATTATAATAAGACAAACCTTGAAAGCTTCTTTTCAATGCACCCTCATCTCTTCCATAATTCTTATAAATCATGAGAAAATACTGAAACTTGTAGTTAGAAAAATGGTTTGCTAAGTAAGATTCTTCCAAAAAATCATAGATGGGATTGTGAAATTCAAAACAATCTTGAAAAGATGAATTTTCAATTACAAGCACAGGGTCAGGATGACAATCTTGTGAGGGAAAATGTATATGAGGACCTGATGTAGCAATTAACAACTGCAGAAGTGCTTCAACTGCTTGACAAGTACACAGATACTGAGATGTTAAACCTTAAATATCAAAGGATGTAAAACAACTGTCGTTAGATGTACTGATGGGAAAATGGTCATTTGAATGATATTCATCGGATCCATAATCATGATTAGATGGGCTAATTAAAGCATCATATTCCCAGTTAGTAGTTAAAAAATATAAATAAATTTGAACAGTTTCGCAAATGCTCTACATAATAGAATCATCTTCCTTGCATGATGAATGTAAAAAACCATTTTCTTGTAACTAGTTACAAGTTGTACAAGCATCGTAATCATCAAAATAATTGAAAAGGAATGCTAGTATAGAAAATATATGAAAATATTTAGCATGCAACAGATGAAGAAGAGGAACTTGATTCAATGAATAACTCAAGCACTTACTAACACTCAAGAGGATTCACAGTGTCATCAACACATTCACAAGAGAGAATAGGAGTTGATTATCCACCATAACACCAAACAAATATCAATTATTCAACCAAACGTAATCTTTAAATTGACATACTTTGCAATTTTGCGCATTCACGAAAGGTATACACTCCAAACTTGAATTTTACATAAGATATTTGCATGGGGATGAATTCACCATAATAGTAGGTTCAAAAGCCCGATCTGAAGAAATAAGAAAATTGTAAGGAGAAATCCCAAAATCCATCAAGAATAGGTTTTCATCCAATGAAACAATACGAATGAGAGAGTTATGTGAGAAAATCCAAATCTGACATGGTTTAGGAATTTTACCAAGATCACGAGAACCAAACATAACCATCAATGAAAGTTGAAGTGTGTTGACTTCCTGGCAAGTTCCAGAACTTTGAAAAGATAGATAAGAAAATTTTATAAACTAAGTCATATCACAAATTTCATGTGGAAAGATGTTATCAATTGAGTTAACAATATCACCATTATCTAGATGGAAATAATCTACATCACTAGTTTGATCATATTTTTCAACTTCAACAAACAAATTACTCATGGAATAATATTCCTATGATTGCGAGTTTGAGGATGTATGAATTGGAAAAATCTTGTGATCATTTTTATTCAAAGATTTTCCCCCATACAAAACAAGATATGATAAGGGATGGAATGGGTACTCTACAATTTCATCACTTTCTTCTTCATCATGGATATTCTCACTATCTTGTGTCATTTCAAGATTCAACTCATGAGATAAAAAACTTGAAGAGCATGGAGAGTCTCCATCGCAAGTTGATGCATTGTAAATAATAGAGCACAAGTGATAGGGAGGTGAAGAAGAACAAGTTCTAATACGTAAATATTCCTTTACTGAAACATATTTATGATCTGCATCTTTCGAAAGAAAATCTTCTTGGGAAACTAAAAGATCAGTTGGTGTACTTGGGTATTCATTATCATATCTATCAGTGAAGTCATCCCCATAAGAATTACTGTTTCCTGAGACTTGGGGTTGATAAGGTAAATTGATCACATTTGATTGACTACCAAGATTACCAGATTCAATATTAGCCAAGAATGAGGAAAAACCATCTTCACATGGAGGATTTTGAAAAAGAGGAAAGGTTGAAATAATATTCACCTTCCTTCTCATCTAATTGTGAAATGTAACTACCTTCCATTTGTTCACTGCCTAGATTAGGAAGAGATTGATTAGGCAGATTGAGGGAGAAGGGGTTATGAGAAAGAGATCATAGAGGATTACAAGTATCTACATCAGATTCAATATTTAAATTATGAGTAATAGTATCATCTTGAGGAATGGAGAAATTATTATTCACCATAAGCTTCATGAACCATTCTAGGATTTCCTCCATGGGATCTAAATCATGAAAAGCGGAAGGAGGATGAGAATATGGATTAGGAATTTGATTGTCATATTTCCCAACTTTATTATCATCGCAAGGGGGAACCCGCATCAAAACCAAAAAAGGATGAGGACAACGAACAAAAGTAATAGTGGTTTCCTGCTCTAAAATTAGAGGTGTCTCATGATTTTCAAGGGTTGGCAGAGTAGAAACATTGAGGGGTTCAAATTCACCAATAAAAGAGATATGAACCAAACACTCAAAATTTTTCTTGAAGAAATCCCAATTCATATCTTCTTTGGGAAACTCATAACATAAGTGAAGGAATCTATTAGAAAATTCATCAATTGATTCATTAGGTTCCATTCTAAGCTGATTGATTCCTTTATAAACATCTTGGTAATCATACCTATCAAAGGCTTGATGAAGTTCCTTGAGGAAATGATAAAAAGAATGGATGGAAGCATATGGTAAGGTATGGGACCATCGATTAAAACGAACTTCAAGGGCGAGGAGAAAAGTCACAAAAGACAAATCTTCATCATCGACTTCATAATATTCACAAAATTTAAGAAAATCATAAATGTGCTTAGCTATGGATGTTCCATCCTCACCATTAAATGTAAATTGAGACAAGTCATAAGGAGGCTCATCAGGGATTGAATGTTCACCGGGGGATAGGTTAGAAAAACACCTCGATATTATCATTTGAGGATGATCCATTTCAGATAAGAAGTTCAAAATAGACTCAACGAGGACAACTTGTCATCTGACCCTCCTTCTAGTATCATTTTGTTGACGATGCTGGAAATATGTCAACTAAGGGGGTCTCCTTGATGTGAACTCCCAATTAGACCTCACACCGTTTTGAGTAGGAGCCCCATTTGAAGTATCACCATTGTTGTGGCCACCAACAACCCCCCTCTTTGTTTAGTATTAGCAATAACACTAAGCAAGTGGGGACCCTTAATAAAAAATTCAAAAAACATTTTATAAAACTTTTTCTATTACACTCCTTAAAAATATATCGCATCGCAAGAAGAGAGTAAAACATTTCCTTATGAGCGCAATGAAAAAACTGCGAAGAAGCGACGCAAAATTCATCACATCGCATACATTAAGGAGTGCCCATAAATAAAGATCTTAAGAAATCTCTGATGGCCGATATGCGACATCGCATATCGTAATATCGCATAAACAGCACATAATAACTTAACAAATTGCCGCGATGCTGCAATGCCACGATGCTGCAATCTTGCGATACATGCGATCTACGATCTGCGATCAACGCGATAACGAGATTCTGTGCTAAGCCGATCAGGAAACTCTGCGATGACACATCTTGATAATGCGATCAGCGATGCGAGTCGTAGAAATCACCCATCGCAAATTTTCCTCGTCGTAGCATTCAAGAAAAGCTGTTCGTAAACCAAAAACTGAGCGCGCGCCTTAAAAGAAATTTAATGAATGTACGCCGAAGTGTTAATGAAGGACAATTTTGTGCTTTTCGAAGAGTCAGTTCACGATGGGTGTCATGATTTTATACATTCGTAGAGCTTAGAGCTTTCGTGTCAATATTTATTATCATTACTCTTTTCCTTTGCGTGAACTGCAGGAATGACAAGCAAGAAACAATATGAAGCAATGTGCAAGAAACATCTAAGGAAAAAGGAAAAGTGTCAATGCTCGGAGAACAGAGAAGAAATGCCCTCATAAACAGATACCGCATGCAACAGAAACGGAGATTCCAGAGTATTACTGAACAGATGCTGCTATCAATAGGCGATTCAACACTCAGAGTCAAAAGCTCACAAAAGCAGCATGTTTACAAAAATCCTGAAAGCTTGTACCTGGTGAAGGAAAAGGCGCTAAAGGCAGAAAACGCACCAGAAAGGCCCGGATCAAAGAAAAGAGGCAGTTTTCGATGCGCGATTAATCGCACATCGCTGAGAAAATTGTTCAGAAAGCAAAGTCCCTAACTTGCTTAGTCATCCACGAGTCCGAAAACCGAGATAGCAAAAGCAGAAGCAATTTGAGGGAAATTTGGGTTATTACCAAGTATACACGCAGTAAATCCACCCAGCCAGAGGAAGATTCCCAAAAATATCTTCTAATTTACTAAAAAATGGTGCCAGCGCTTGCCATTTCTGTTTGCGTAACTCAAACAAAAGCAGAAGGCAACCAGCCGACTCTTCCCAGACAAATGTTGAATGTTCACAACGTTAAGGAGCAAATGCAGAAATAGTTAGGAATTAGATTCAATTTTTAGAAATAGTTTTGCTTAAGAAAAAGGGCGGTCATTTAAACCATATCCTAAATTTATGTAATTAAGTTATTTAGTTAGCAGTATTTAAACCCTTCTCATGCATTTAGAGAAGGGTCCAGAAATTTGTCAAAAACTTGTCCTCAGAACATGCACTTTTGCACCCTCGGAGGGGGTTTTGATGAATGGATGGATCAAGGTTTATTGATGTTTTCATTTAATGTCTGCTACTGATGTTGCACTTCTGTACTCTTGGTAGATATTAGAACAAGGAGAGATAAATCATTGTTGCTTGAAGCTTATGAGTAGGACCAGTCATAAATGGTACTTTTATCTCTTGACCATTTCTGCTTATATTCTTAAAGTGATATACAGTTTTTAGTTGTTTATATGTTATTGCATGAATGTTTGAGTTACCATTTGGCACTTTTGTACGGTGAAGCCATTTATTTATGTTTGATGTATGAATGACTTATTATGTGATATGCTGTTCATAACTGTTTTGCCTAACCTTTTATGCAAAGTGGTTTATCTTAATTGATTTCCATTCTTATGATAGCTGAATGATCTTTATTACCAGTTATTATTTGAAATCTCTTTAGATCGCATAATAGAAGAAATATATCCCGGGTTAGCATAGATTAGATGTGTTGTTTTTATTAGATTATAATAGCATAGAGTTAGATTAAAGTATCTTAGATTAGAACTCTTAGATCAGCATCATCCAACTCTGCACACACACACACCCTTAGATTGGGAAACTGGTCCCATTATCCCCAGTCAGACCCGCTATACCAAACGGATAAGGAGCTTCCAACCAAGGTCTGGACCGGGCGGGTATCCCCCTTGTTGTCGACCCGATTTTCAGGGCTTCAACATATTTGGCGCTAGAAGGAGGGCCTGAACTATGAATGGCACCTAAATAAAAATCTAAATACCATTCTAAGAGTAAATTGCCCTCATCATCTCCCCCGAATTCTCCAGTATATTTAAATCCAAAGCCAAAAGTCGCTCGAGTATCAACCGCTGCTACACACCCTGATATTTCAGACCAATCTACCATTGAACCTCCTGGAGTCGAATCTATGATTCATAAACTTCAAGGATTTTCCATTCCTCCTCAGAGGTCTGATAAATCTCAAAGCAGTGTGACTTCGCAGTACAATCCTGCTCATCCCCTAACCAGGTTAAAGAGTGAAAAATTTGGCATCCAGC
This sequence comes from Pinus tabuliformis, assembly GCA_031772625.1. Taxonomy (NCBI): domain Eukaryota; kingdom Viridiplantae; phylum Streptophyta; class Pinopsida; order Pinales; family Pinaceae; genus Pinus; species Pinus tabuliformis. The sequence continues at coordinate 1,324,599,985 of CM062818.1, read as the reverse complement.
CAACCGAATTACCTCTTCCCACCAGAAAAAGAGCAAGGAAATCACCACAAGAGTCTGACAGTGAGACTCTTTCGTCCACATCACCCATTTCAACTACCTCACCGCGAAGTCAACCACCCACACCTCCATTCCAAACCATCATCCATCCGTCTACTGGAACTCCCACAACCACTCTTCAATCATCTACGATCATAGTATCCTCATCTTCCCAGCCACAGGGATCATCTTCTGCACTTTCATTTACTAGCAACTCAACGACGGCCCAGTCTCCATGGAACAATCCTGGGGTAGTTTTAATGCCTCCACCCTTGAGTCAAATACCGACCCATCCTGAGAAATGGCTACCCAAATTCAATCCAGAAGCAGGCATGCTAACAGAAGAACACATAAACAATTTCATGCTTTCTATCGATCTCAATGGAGTTACTAATGAAGATGTTGTTGTTCGGCTTTTTCCCTATACACTGCAAGGGACAGCCGGGTCATGGTACTTTTCATTACCCTCCGGGTCTATCACAAGTTGGGATATCTTCCAAAATCAATTCCTTACCAAGTTTGGTGATGACAGATCAACGGCGACGTTAATCAATGACCTATCCAATATTAAAGCCGAAGCTAAAGAGCCTATCAAAGATTTCAATTTACGGTTCAGTAAAATCCTCAACAAAATTCACACTGCCTCCCAACCCAGCGAAGAAGTACGATGTGAATGGTATATTACTGCTTTACCATCAAACATAGCAATCTTCGTGGATAGAGAAAATAAAACAACCATAGTTGAAAACTTGACAGTGGCGATAGCAGTAGAGAAACGCGTAATATCTTTAGAAAAGAGATCTGCGATAGAGGAACGCAAGTCTAAAAAAGTCACCTTCAAGGAAGATTCCAAGAAGAAACAAACGAAAGACCCTTTCGATTTGGAAGGATTGCAGAAAGTATTAAAAACCATGTCTAACGAGATGATTGACATAAAAAAACAAGTAGCATAAACTTCAACGAAAAAGCCCTACAGAGCTTTTAAAAGAGGTCCTTCAATGGATCCAAAACCACCCAATGCCATCTCAAATGCTGAAACTGAGGAAGAGGAAGAAGAAGAAAGTGCCACTGAAGGGCAGACTGATGACGAAGAAATTGTGGAATTACAAGGAATGTGGGATTTCATCCTCCCACAAGAAGAAGATCAAGAAGTATTTCCGGTTAGCACACAAAGCAAAAATCAGCTTGATCCTCCCCAAACTACCCCTAAGCAGAAGAGCGCAAGCTCTACAACAAAAGATAAAGTCGCAACAAAGAAAACAACCACTAAAGCGACTCAATATAGACCAGTCCAAGCAGATCAAACAACTCCATCAAAAACACTGATAGTGTCAGATGAAATGGAGTATAATATTATTGACGACATGAAAAAAACTAGGGCTAATATTACCCTTTATGAATTGAGAAAATTGAAACATCAACAGAAGATAATGATGAAAGAATTACATGGCGTGCCTATTGCACCTTTGCCTACCGTTGTACTCTCTCAATCTTCCCACAACATGGGAAGACCTCCAACTAACGCGATCAATAAGATTGATCCAAATGATATCGCCTTGATTGGAGGAAGATCAAGATCTCACACTCCCCCGTTTCTTCTTACTTATGAAATTTTCAATAAAAATGTGCACAATTGTTTGGTAGATTCCGGTGCTTCATCGAATATTTTACCCAGATCAATTTGTGCCAAGTTGAATGTTCAACCACAAAAATCTGCAGTGCGCAAAGTTCAGCTTGATCGATCTCAAGTCGAAGTGATCGGTGAACTTAATCAAGTAACCATAAGATTGTCATCTAACCCGAAGGTATGTTAGGTTATTGACATTCTAGTGGCTGATATCCCAGAATTCTATGGCTTAATTCTTAGCAGGGATTGGTCCAAGAAACTCCATGGATACTTTGCAACCGACTGGTCGCACATGTGGTTACCCCACAACGGTAAACCAAATCAAATAAAGGTTGAACGAGAGTTACATCAGAAGTACATAGTAACGGAATTAGAGGGAGAAAATGAAGTAGTAGCGTATAACAACAGTATCATAGGCAATTACTCAGTAGATTCTTTTCTCGGTAATTTCAATGCTCATACATCACCCTACTTAGAAAATTCAGTTTTGTCCCAAGTCGAAATTTTTTCCCAAACTGATAATTCAAAGTGTGTTAATTTTGTAGATAAACCTGTAAATACATCTTTGTTTTGGAAATTATATTTTGATGGCTCTAAATCTAATGAAGGAGCAGGAGCAGGATGCGTTTGATTAGTCCAGAAGGAAATAAGACCATGCTTACGTGCAGACTCGAATTCAATTGCACAAACAATACAGCAGAATATGAGGCCTTGGTGCAAGGCCTATACAAATCAATCGGGTTAAACGTCAAGTATCTTCAAGTCTTCGGAGACTCTGAGATTATCGTCAAACAGGTATGTAACACTATACATTGCCTATCAGGTCGTTTAAAGCACTATCAATCTTTAGCACAAGATATGACTGAGCATTTCATAGAATTTAATATTTCTTCAATCTCGAGACTCCAAAACGCAAGCGCAGACCTTTTGGCTAACGTAGCCTCTAAGCTTATTCCCTCCGAGGATTTTAGTCCAGATAGATTTTCAATACAATTAATCTTTAAACCGTCCATCCCTGACAACATTACAAATTGGAGAGTATTCAATGATGATCCTAATATTGTAAATTTCCTCACTTCCGAAGGATCCTACTCCAATCAGATAATTGATGAAGACCATCACGATTGACAAATACAACAAGATAGCACTGATAATGCTATACCTAAATCGGTGGTTAAGTTAGAAGACTTATACGATTTGAAAAGTCGGTTTAAAAGGTCTACCAATTCAAAGCTCTACAGTCCAACTCTGAACTACGAATTAGTAAACCTACGAACCGATGATAAACCACAAAACGTTAATCTAGGCCTCGGCCTAGCCCCTGAAGAAAAACTAGCGTATATTCGTCTTTTGAGACAATATAAAAATGTTTTTGCCTGGAATTATGATGAGATGAAAACATACGACACTTCCATCATTCAGCATACTATTCCTATGATCGATAATGAAAAACCTGTCCAACAGAAACTGAGAAAGATCCACCCCAATTTAGAAAATCAGATAAAAACTGAGCTAAATAAATTGTTAAAAGCCAGAATAATTTTCCCCGTCAAACATTCCAAATGGGTCTCCAATATGGTACCCGTTAGAAAGAAAAACGGAGATATTAGAATCTGTATCGATTTTCGGAATCTTAACAAAGCCTGTCAAAAAGACAATTTTCCTCTTCCACCTATGGAACAGATATTACAGGCAGTAGCAGGCTCAAAACTGATGTCTTTCTTGGATGGATTTTCAGGATATAATCAAGTGCTGGTACATCCCGATGATCAGTTGAAAACCACATTCAGAACTAAATGGGGCACATACGCATATCGGAAGATGCCATTTGGTTTGATTAATGCTGGCGCTACATTTCAAAGAGCCATGGACATTACATTCAAAGGTTTAGTCAATAAATCTGTAGTTTATTTGGATGATATAATAGTATACTCCAAGAAGCGAACTGATCATCTCAAAGACTTAAAACAAATCTTTCAACGATGTTTAAGGTATGGGATTTCACTTAACCCAAAGAAATCTTTTTTCGCATTAAGTGAAGGGAAACTTCTAGGATTCATAGTGTCAAAATCCAGTATTCACATTGATCCTGACAGAATCAAAGAAATTTCTGAAATATCCCTGCCGCATAATAAAAAAGCCATGCAATCTTTCCTTCGTCAAATCAATTTTGTAAAGAGATTTGTCCCAGATTTTTCGCGAATTGTGTCTCCTTTGCAAACCATGATTAAAAAGAATTCAAATTTTAAATGGGGTCTAGATGAACATGAAGCATTCAACCTGATCAAACAAGCTATTATTAATGCTCCATCTTTAGCGACCCCGAATTTTTCAGAATCTTTTATTTTATACACATTTGCCTCAGAGAAGTCATATGCTGCGATTCTAACTCAAGCAAATCAAGAAAAAGGGAAGCTCCAATTGCGTTTTTTAGCTCGAATTTACAAGGTGCTGAACTTAATTATTCAGACGTGGAGAAATAGGCCTATGCTATTTTCAAAGCGGTCAAATATTTCAGACCTTTCTTACTGAAAACCCATACTAAGGTCATAGTACCGTTTCCAGCGATAAGAAATCTTATAGTACAGAAGGATGTGGGTGAGAAAAGAGAAAATTGGATCACTGTTTTACAAGAATACGACCTTGAAATCAAACTAGCAAACATTGTAAGAGGTCAAGGCTTCTGCAAAATGTTGGCTGGAGCATCGAAAATTTCTGAAATTCCATATGAAGAGGTACAAATGTATGAGGTAAGCCTAAACGATGCAGAATCATTGTATGCTGATATCATTTATTATCTTAAGAACGGGTATGCTCCATCACACCTGGATCACACTAAGAAAAGAGCTCTAAGATTGAAAGCTAAACAATATCAGCTCATAAATGATATTCTTTTTAGAAAGAATTATGATTCTGTTCTTCTTAGATGTCTTGAAAAAACAGAAGCTGAAAAAGTTTTGCAGGAACTCCACGATGGACCAGCAGGCAGACACTACGCTGGAGATGCTACTGCACATAAGATCTTACGAGCAGGATATTACTGGCCTATGCTGTTCAAAGACTAACACAGTTACGTGAGGAAATTCCAGGACTGCCAAACTACTGCTGGAAGACAAAAGAAACCGTCCATGCCACTACAGCCGGTAAACATCGAGCAACCTTTCAGTCAGTGGGGCTTGGACATAATAGGTGAGATCGTTCCTCACTCTTCTAAGCAGCATAGATACATCCTCACGGCAACAGATTATTTTACTAAATGGGTAGAAGCAGTTCCTCTCAAGACAGCTAATTCTGAAAATATTACTGAATTCATAGATCAATTTATAATCACTAGGTTTGGATTGCCAACGACTTTAATGTTTGATAATGCATCATACTTTTCTGGAAATTCAATGACTGAGTTTGCACTTAAAAGAGGGTTCAAACTAAAATATTCAGCCAATTACTATCCACAAGGTAATGGGTTAGCTAAGTCAACAAATAAAAACCTAATAAGGATTATTAAAATAACAGTTGACCAGAACCAAATGAATTAGCACAAATCTTTGGTAAATGCTTTATGGGCAGATAGAATAACGAAAAAAGCTTCGATCGGCACTTCTCCGTTTAATTTAGTTTATGGGAAAGAAGTGGTTCTTCCAACTCACTTAGTCATCCCCTCTTTTTCTTTAGTACAATACATCGATGAAGTATCTACTTCCTCCATACAACTAAGACGAATGGAAATAATTAAATTAGAAGAACAACGAGAACAAGCTAAGAAAACCCATGCTCATCACCAAGCGCTAATAAAATCCTCTTTTGATTCAAGCATAATGACCAGAAAATTTTTTCAGATGGGAGATTTAGTTTTGAAATGGGATAAGGCTCATGAAGAAAAGGGCAAACATACAAAATTTCAAAAGATGTGGCTCGGTCCTTTTCAGATTGTCGAAGTCATAGGTCCATCAACGTTTGTGTTACAGGATTTAGCAGGTAGAAAGGATTCTTTGCCTGTTAATGGAAAAATTCTTAAAATATATTTTCCATAGAAGATTATTCTTCTATTTTGTAGAATAGTTTTATTTTTCTTTTCTTTTTCATAATAAAACCAGTTGTAAATGGTTACTACCGGTATTCACGAAAAGACACCAATTCTCTTTCAGATTTTGAGCTTTTCGCTTGTATAAATAGAAAAAATTCTGAAAATCTGATCTTTATTATTGACAGATAGAGTTAAAAACTTTAGCCTAGATATGATACTAGTTTCAACTTTAAAAATTTGATGAAAGCAACCTTTAGCGAAGAAATTGTTTTATATCAGCACAATGAAAGGTATCAATAACAAAATAAAGATTCTTTGTAAAACTGTTGTTTTCAAACTCTATTATTGTCATCCAGAGCTTTCTTAAGGAAAAAATTGATTTCCTCCCTGTTAAAGAAAATCGCAGCATTCAGAGGAAAAATCCAAGAAACACTACATCTCAAAGAATAAGAGGTCTCATCACGAGCCGGCTTATCATGATCACAGATATTATAACTTGCTGACTTTGCCAAATATTGTCCATCAAAACAGGGCAATGACTCAAGATTGTTGAAATCAAAAGACAAGGGGTCTCATCACGAGCCAGCTTGTTCAGAAAAAGTGTAAATCAAGTGAATGACTGTGTCATAATTTGGCTACTAAACCAAGACATTGTTCTTTAAGAATAAAAAGGGAAAAAGTGTCAATGTGGATTTTTATTTGAAGGTTGTAGATAGCCTTAAGCAGGATAAAGGATCATTGTTGGGTAACAGGTAACCCTGTCGAGGTTATGGACGCCTACTGGCAGCAGAGGCTCTACCTACAACAAACGAGCATATTTTAAAGCCTACACACAGAGAAGACTTTATTTTATCTTTAAAAGACCAAGTAATGACTGATGTATTTACAAGGACAAGCCTGAGGAAGCAAGCAATTAGAATAGAAAAAGGTTGAAACAAAATATCATTAATAGGATAAGGCATAATGTACTCTATCTGTCCATAACAAAATTTAGACTTATGAAAATTTTTCTGTTTTTGAAGTTAAGATTCAATAGAAAAACAGAGATAACTGGTTCTCCCAAGTGAATCGCCGTTGTTGTGGCCACCAACAACCCCCCTCTTTGTTTAGTATTAGCAATAACACTAAGCAAGTGGGGACCCTTAATAAAAAATTCAAAAAACATTTTATAAAACTTTTTGTAATACACTCCTTAAAAATATATCGCATCGCAAGAAGAGAGTAAAACATTTCCTTATGAGCACAATGAAAAAACTGCGAAGAAGCGACGCGAAATTCATCACATCGCATACATTAAGGAGCGCCCATAAATAAAGATCTTAAGAAATCTCCGATGGCTGATATGCAACATCGCATATCGCAATATCGCATAAACATCACATAATAACTTAACAAATTTCCGCGATGCTGCGATCTCGCGATGCAGCGATCTTGCGATACATGCGATCTACGATCTGCGATCAACGCGATAACGAGATTCTACGCTAAGCCGATCAGGATGCTGCGATGCGAGTCGCAGAAATCACCCATCGCAAATTTTCCTCGGTGCAGCATTCAAGAAAAGTTGTCTGTAAACCAAAAACTAAGCGCGCGCCTTAAAAGAAATTTAATGAATGTACGCCGAAGTGTTAATGAAGGACAGTTTTGTGCTTTTCAAAGAGTCAGTTCATGATGGGTGTCATGATTTTATACATTCATAGAGCTTAGAGCTTTCGTGTCAATATTTATTATCATTACTCTTTTCCTTTGCGTGAACTGCAGGAATGACAAGCAGGAAACAATATGAAGCAATGTGCAAGAAACATCTAAGGAAAAAGGGAAAGCGTCAATGCTCAGAGAACAGAGAAGAAATGCCCTCATAAACGGATACCGCATGGAACAGAAACGCAGATTCCAGAGTATTACTGAACAGATGCTGCTATCAATAGGCGATTCAACACTCAGAGTCAAAAGCTCACAAAAGCAGCATGTTTACAAAAATCCTGAAAGCTTGTACCCGGTGAAGGAAAAGGCACTAAAGGCAGAAAACGCACCAGAAAGGCCTGGATCAAAGAACAGAGGCAGTTTTCGATGCGCGATTAATCGCACATCGCTGAGAAAATTGTTCAGAAAGCAAAGTCCCTAACTTACTTAGTCATCCACGAGTCCGGAAACCGAGATAGCAAAAGCAGAAGCAATTTGAGGGAAATTTGCGTTATTACCAAGTGTACACGCAGTAAATCCACCCAGCCAGAGGAAGATTCCCAAAAATATATTCTAATTTACTAAAAAATGGTGCCAGCACTTTCCATTTTTGTTTGCGTAACTCAAACAAAAGCAGAAGGCAACCAGGCGACTCTTCCCAGACAAATGTTGAATGTTCACAACGTTAAGGAGCAAATGCAGAAATAGTTAGGAATTAGATTCAATTTTTAGAAATAGTTTTTCTTAAGAGAAAGGGCAGTCATTTAAACCGTATCCTAAATTTATGTAATTAAGTTATTTAGTTAGCAGTATTTAAACCCTTCTCATGCATTTAGAGAAGGGTCTAGAAATTTGTCAAAAACTTGTCCTCAGAACATGCACTTTTGCACCCTCGGATGGGGTTTTGATGAATGGATGGATCAAGGTTTATTGATGTTTGCATTTAATGTCTGCTACTGATGTTGCACTTCTGTACTCTTGCTACTGATGTTGCTTGAAGCTTATGAGTAGGACCAGTCATAAATGGTACTTTTATCTCTTGACCATTTCTGCTTATATTCTTAAAGTGATATACAATTTTTAGTTGTTTATATGTTATTGCATGAATGTTTGAGTTACCATTTGGCACTTTTGTATGGTGGAGCCATTTATTTATGTTTGATGTATGAATGACTTATTATGCGATATGCTATTCATAACTGTTTTGCCTAACTTTTTATGCAAAGTGGTTTATCTTAATTGATTTCCATTCTTATGATAGCTGAATGATCTTTATTACCAGTTATTATTTGAAATCTCTTTAGATCGCATAATAGAAGAAATATATCCCGGGTTAGCATAGATTAGATGTGTTTTTTTTATTAGATTACAATAGCATAGAGTTAGATTAAAGTATCTTAGATTAGAACTCTTAGATCAACATCATCCAACTCTGCACACACACACCCTTAGATTGGGAAACTGGTCCCATTATCCCCAGTCGAACCCGCTATACCAAACGGATAAGGAGCTGCCATCCAAGGTCCGGACCGGGTGGGTATCCCCCTTGTTGTCGACCCGATTTTCGGGGCTTCAACACAACCTAACTTCCATGTATCCTTGTAGATTTTCCTTGGCTACAAAGTTCAGCACAAGAGAGTAATACACATATATTTCCATATCGACAAGTGAGTATGCCTTGTGAAATGTTTAGCTGTAGAAAGTATCAAGGTCCTTCCACTGAAAGTGAAGAGAATAGTGGGCCCTTTAAAGACAAGTAATAGTACTAATCTAGAAAAGTAACACAAACATATAGATATGATTGAATCGTTGATCAACCAACAAATTAGTTCAGAAGGAAGCAACAATTATTAAAGCAAATACAACACACCTTCAAAAAGATAAGTACCAAAGCCATCGAAATAGTTGAATTTCCTTAGTACATATAAAAAAAACATACATAAAAAACATTCAAATAATAGTATTAGAATATTCATGACATATGCATGAAATTTTTTTAGCTCAACAAGCTTCTGAATTAAGTAAAAGTTCCAAGATAGTGAACAACACTAGCCCCGAGACCTTTCCAAAGGTGCAAGAAGCGTGTCAATTGGAGTCTGTGTGCAAAAGTTGTGCCACTTAGAAGTTGACCTTCCTTTTTTTACGCCTATAGTCCAGGAAGATATCTCGTCAACCCCAATTAGTCACGGAAAATGGGTTAGCCATGTGTTTATGATGTAAAATACTTTAGAAGAGTCTATTTTTTAACTCTAGTTAATATTTTATGTTGTCAAACTTAACCAATAGTAGGCTATCAAGTTGTGTTATAACGGGCCACTGGGAGGAAGAGTCATTTCATTCTTTAGAGAGAATTTTGTTCCATAATTGAGCAAATATAGGAAGGAGAGATAGGAGGTAGAGAATGCAGAGAGGATCTGTGCACTATAGTAGCCCACGGGCCACAGACATTACTTCTTTGTATCTATAGCCATATTTCCAGAGAGAGAAAGAGAACGAAGCCACCTCACCTTCGAACTGGGTATTCTCCCAAAATGGTTTTCCAGAGAGCATATCTTGTGTATTATGTGTGTGTGAGATTGTTTTTTTGTTCTCTACTTTTCTAATCGATTCAATTTTAGATGCATGCACTAATTAAAGTAAAATCTACAGACCTAGAAATTAATTAAAACTGTAATAATGTAGAATCTTAGATTTTTAAATATAATATTATCAGATCTGTTGTAATGAACTGTCGAGTTGAATATCCATGGAATTTTACGGATCATTTTGTATCAGAGTGAATTTCCTTGGCTATTTTGTGGAGATTGCATGGATCTATAATGGTAGGGCCTAAAATCATAAAACCCTAATCATGGGTGACGAATCTATAAATGAACCTCATGATCCTGTAGAGGTGGGGTTTTCACGGCTCGAACAACAAGTCATGAATATAAACCGAAATGCAATCCTCCTCATGGTGGAACTAAGCAATAATCTGGGGATATTTGGAGAAGATGGGTGCTCAAATGCAGAGGATAAATCAGAAGGGGGATTGGGAGATCAACAAGACGTAGAGAACCAACCTAAGAAAGAAGCCGGAAAAGATCAACCGAGTTTGAGTGTCATGAATAAATGCTTGTTTAAAGTGGAAGAAATGTTGATATCAAGCCGTACCATGGCAAGATTGATGATCTAAAGCTGAACCATTGGTTGCAGCAACTGGAAGATTATTTCAGTGTCCATCAGATCGAGGAAGGGTAGAAGATCTCATTTGCACAATGGAAATCAGAAGTGTTTCCGAGAAAACTAGTGTCTTTTCGATCGACTAGCCCTCTAGGATTGGCAGCTGTCCTAGAAACAAACAATCAAAGCAATTCAGGATTTCCTCTATGTATGATAGATAAGAGAGAGGCAAAGGAACCAACCTGGATCTTCTGCTTAACTCCTTGCTTGATCTCTCGCCCCCTTGATAGAGCTTGCAACTCCTATCCTACTTATCTCGCTTAGAGAATACCTGTAGAAACAAAGTAACAAAACACCATCAAAGCATCTTGATCTATTACATCGTAAGAATTACATAATCATAAATACAATGAACATACAATGGCATTCACAAATAACAACATTCACAAATACACAATTGTATGGAGGAAAACTCAAAGAACTTTATTAAATATGAAGGGAGAATTACAACCCAGCCGTCTGATCCAGCATCGTCCTCCCAGCATCAAAGCCCTCTTCACATCATGAAAAGCAAGATCACCCAACAATACAATGCTCTTTCTCAAAGACAAACTATCAGCACTTCTTTGCAAATTACAAAATTCCAACCTCTAGATCTCTCAGATGAGGGATCCATTTATAAATGTGTGGAAGGGTGTGAGTCATCTGTAGGGTTTTGATTAGTGTCATTCCACTTCTTGTTTTTGGTTCCACTTGGAGATTTCTTGGATCTCTTACTCATCCCTGGGTGAATTCAGAGAGGCAAGTGTCATAAGAGAAGTTTCTAGAAGATTTCATGAGCATCCACTTAGCAAATTGTCTCGGACATTTGTCCATCCTTACTCATCGCACCCTACAGAAGGCATCATCAGTATGCATCACACCTGGCTAGTGTAGGAGTCAGTATGCATCGCACCCTGACAGTGGAGCAGTCAATATTGTCCTGTTTTGGCCAATTCTGGATGGTTTTTCAGGTGGAACCTTTGGGGAATGATGTAATCAGTTGACCATGATCTTTTAGGGTATGAAACAACACTTTTAGGGGTTAAAAAGACCTAGTTTATTGACATATAAGATTGGGGTTGCAGTACCCAAATATGTCTATAACAGTTGCCCCCTAAAGCATGAAGTCGTAAATCTTTTGATGTCGGGTGAAATGCTTTATCATGAGGATCCGAGGTTTTCGAAACTGGAAGGTGACCTCTATAAGATACAATACAATACATCATCATAATATAATTTTTCATGATCTAGCTGAGGCAGGCACTCCCATGCTCAACTTTATAAATTCATTTCATGTACATAGAACAGATAATCGTCTGCAGTTGCAGACTGGTGATTCTTCATATGTAGAGTCATCTTCCCTGGCTTGGATGACCATCTGTGTAGCTTCTGTGTACATTTTATGTCTTTATATCCCTGAATATATCACAGCCCGGATGGATGAAACTAGATCCGAGGTCTTCAAACTTGTTCAATCTTCACCCGATGTACAAGTCAATCCATGTGAAGATATGTTCTGAAGTCAAACATGGAAAGGCATCGCCTGATTGCCAGCCAATAATGTGGGCTGTTAACAGACGCGAGAGGAATCATCGATAATGATAATGACCCTCAAGGTACTACAGTACAATTCACGTGGTGTGAATACATGATTTGATGTTGAACACCACGCAAAATCTTTTGGTCGAAGGCCATTGATGTCAACCTATCGCCAGAAGTGAGAAACTTGCCATTGAGGCATGCAAGCTCCAAAGTACTGAAAGGGGTGTTTCTAAGTCAACTTCTTGGATAATGAGCTGATATCGACAAGAATTGACCCATCGTAGGAGGGCCTTAATGTATCCCACATCTACGACACGAAATGAAGCAAATGATTTTCTGGAGGTGAAAACAATTTGACGACACAAGGTTCAGGAATGGCGGTCATGAAAAATGGAGGGTGAAGCTATTGCAGTGGATGAGGCATTAACTAGATTGTGGTTTCTCAACTGAATGACTTCTCTTGAACACACCGGTGACACTGAGATGGATTGGTGGCATTAACCCCAAAAGATGGATGGTGTGGAATACTAATGGTGAAATGACCGGTGAATGGAATAACCCAACCCGACTCAATCAAGGTGACAGAGTGAAAGTGTCATGTTCAAGAGCGACCTGCTACCATAAAATTCTTCAAGTTTTCTTCCCTTTTTCCCCTGTCATTGTTGACCAGTACCTCTTTATTTTTGTCAAGCTTGAGGAGGATAACATATACTTGTTCTATAATTTTCCCTTCGGGCAAACCTGTCGCTATATTTTAGTGAGTCTAGCGATAATGAAACTCGTTCTTGTCTAGGTGGACAAGTTTGTCGCTATTGTTTTAACGAGTTTAACGACAAGGATAACTCGGTCCTTTTCATGCTTAGAGAGTTTGAAAAGGGATGAAAAGGAAACTCCAGCAGTTCTTTTTCGTAGCGTAATCCCTTAAGTCCGAAAAAGGATAAAATAATACAAAAGGGATGACTTTTCGATCACTTTTAACAAGCCGAAACGACAAGCTCTCGAACTTTTTCGTGAGATAATCCCTCGGGTCCGAAAAAGATTAAAAATACAGGAGGGATGGCACTTCCAATTACTTTAACGAGCTGGAAAGGCTAATTGCTCAACAATCTTTTCATATTTAACGAGTCTGAAAAGAGTTTAAAGGAGACTCGTTTTTCAGGAACGAGTGGAATTTAGGGTAGCAACTGGTTCCGGGTAAGCTTGGAACTTCTCAAAACATGGTGATGTGAAGAGGTTGGCTAACAGGACCACTCATCGCAGCTATTCCTCAAAAGGGTAAACAATCAAGTGGAAGCGTATGATCAGCCAAAAGGATGGAGGTGATGGTAGGAACACAACCAAGGCTCAAAAGGCTGATAGCATGGCAATCACAATGGTTATTTACCGAAGGTGGGTTTATTTTTTAACGAGCTTGAACTGTGGGGAACTATGCTCAATGGTAGGTTTATTTTTTAATGAGCTTGAACCATACGACAACATATGCTCAGATGGTGGTCAAAAATGTTTAATTCACTGTTTAGTACATCATATTGTGTCGGTCGTTCAACCTGCTCCATCACTCCATCAAACTGATTATAAATACATATATACATATGAACAATGAATTAAAACTAGAATTTTACTTGAAGTACGTGAATAATAATCATAAAAAGTAGTTTTACCTTTCATTTTCATCATTCTATTTCAAATTTGGGATTTTGGAGCTTTGGAGTAGTTTTCCCCCTCAAATTTCATCAGTTGATTAACTCATCTTTTGTCTGTGTTTTAGATATTTGTTGGATCAAGATGGTCGTCACATGGCATGAATGCGAACATGAAGAAGAGGACATGATTGCCTTACACGACCAGGGCACAATTACTACATTACGAAACTGTGGCTTGCTAAAGTTCTTTCGCATATCCAGCATGAGGCAACAAATCAGTTTGTTGCAGTATTTTCTCGATGCTTGGGATCCGATCGACTAGGTATTCCAGATCAGAGGCAAATCTATTCCATTGACAGTCGAGGACATTTACTTTTTGACGGGGTTGTCAAGGCGTGGTGCCCCACTTTGACTTTCAGGATTCGCTCGTGGGGGTGAATCCGTGAAAGATTACATTCATCAGTTCTGCAGAGATGGATCTCAGCCCAGTTGAGATGGCAAGATCAATATCTGGGATGTCACTGATCGGCCCCTGAGGACCATTTTATTTACCTTTTCTAGATTGGCTGGTAGCACAGCTTTGCATTTGGCAAACAGATCTTACATGCAGTACGCCCTGGAATGCCTAGAACCAAAGGTGTTCAATTGGTGCGAGGTGGTACTTCTTGTCATAAAAGAACAACTCTCCAAAGTAAAGAATGGAAGGACCAAGAATTTTGGCTATGGTTCCATATTGACTGCTTTTTCCTTGGAGAGGATTCCACTGATGCAGCCTCAGTACATTTCACTAGGATTACCAGCACCGGGGGAACCACGGATGCAGAGATGGGTTGATCTTATGGCCAGACATGCTGGTCAGTCACAGATTTCCTTCTATGATGCCTTTTTCGAGTGGTTTGACTGTCAGGAGATGGTCTTTGCGGAGTATCCATACATTGGAATGGATTTCCGAGGTGACCCGGATTTGGCGCTACCAGCTGGTGAGCAGTGGAGTGCTATAGGTAAAATGATTCGACCACATATTTTTTTATTGATTTTATAATTTTTTTGTGTTTTAAAATGTTACCAAGACTAATCAAGCTTATATGTGTGTGCAGATATTGGACCAATGCGACTAGTGGCGTGCTCGCGAGTGGCAGATGACGTTCCAACAGGAGAGGTTGTAGGGAGGGCCATCCTTCGGGATCTGAACATATTGGAGACCCTTGCAGTGCTGTAGGATCAGATTGAGGGCCTCACTCTCGGTATTCAGGATGTCAGGATCGATGAGTTACCTTTGAGGTTATAATGCCATACTACTGGTGTACCGAGTCGTTGGACTTGGCTCCTGCGTATGATCGCACAGGCGGTGACATGTTATCACCAGCATCATTAGTCTGGGATGCTTCCCTGCATTCATTTTTGAGTTTCTTGGTCATGTGACCGATTTTGTCTTGGACACAAAACATCTTGTAAAACTATAAACAGTTATATATTTTTTATTTTCGGAGTTTTATTTTGGTTAAGTTATGGAATCCTGATGCAAATGTTAATGTAAAATGATTTCTTTACAAATGCTGCAAATGTCTATCTAACACATATTTTGCTAATAAATCAGTCAATGTGTTTAATTTTCTGGAAATGTGTTGATATTGAATGAAATCAAACTGTCTTCCGGTAATCCTGACTCTTAGCAACATGCGATAAATAGCTGGGTTCCGAATGGAATAAGTGCCAGTAAGTTGTAGAATGATGAGCTGTGAATCTAGCCTGACAACGAGTCGGCATATGCCATGCGAAATGGCATTAGAGAGAAGTTCGATCAACGTGCTATACTCAGTGATGTTTTTCGTTGATCGACCAATACATATTCCCCTAAAACTCACTAATTCACCATTTGGAGTAAAAATGGCCCAGGCTATAGAGGACAGGTTCCGCGTACCACGACTAGCTCTGTCGGCATACCCAACAAATGGTTCCAAAAAGTCTATCATCTACAACAAAAGCGAAGCGGATTACCTAACCAAAATGACAACTCTAAAAGAAAACAAAAATGCAACAAAAGCATATATACAATAAGCACACTACACTTAATCAAGCATAGTAACGTTTAAGATACAACCAGTTATGGGGTTGTGACAGAGGCATCCCATCATAATCTACCAGCTCGTAGGCTTCTTTTGTCAATACTCGTTTAAAAATGTAGGGGCCCATCCATAATGGTTCGAACTTACCTGCTCCCAATTTGTCAGAGTCCTGATCATAAAGTAAGACCAGGTCCCCTTCTGAGAAGACGCGAGGCTTGACATTTTTATCATATTGCGCCTTGACACGTTTCTTATGTGCTTCGTTAGCCAACGCGGCATCATGACGGGTTTCATCCAGGTGGATTAGTTCCAAGAAACAAGCCTCTTCTTCAGAAGTTTCGGGAAGCAGATCAATTGCGAGCTTGAGGGACGAGATTTCACACTGAATTGGTAAGACAACTTCCAGACCATACACCAACTGAAGGGGCATAAATCTGGTCGCATTTCTCACCGAAGTCCTATATGCCCACAGAGCTGAGTACATGATTAAATGCCAATTCTGTTTGTGGACTCCAATCATTCTCTGCAGCATGCGCTTAAGGATTTTTTTGATTGCCTCAACTTGTCCGTTAGCTTGCAGATAATACGGAGTAGAACTATCGTGGGACAGTCCTAATTTGGAAGTGAATTCAACCATCATGTGATTGCGAAAATGCGATCCATGATCTGTGACTATAGCCTGTGGAACACCAAATCTAGAAACTACATGATTAAAAAAGAAAAGAGCAGCCGTTTCGCCGTTGTTGTTTAATGTAGGCATCACCTCGGCCCATTTTGTGAAATAGTCGACGGCGACTATAATATACCCATGCCCCCCAGCCGAGGTGGGGTTACATGTCATGAAATCAATGCCCCATTTAGCGAATGGCCCAACAGCAACTATTGGTTGCAGTGGTGCAGGAGGTAATCTGGTTTTGTGATCAAAAATCTGACAAGCATGGAAACTTCTGACTGCAGTTATGCAATCTCTAAATATGGTGGGCCAGAAGTAACCTGCTCATAAGATCTTTTGTGTAGTAGCATAACCAGATAGATGCCCTCCACAAGCACCTGAATGACAATCATTCAAAACTTTTTCGGCCTCCTCATGCGTGATGCACCTTCACAGAACTGTATCGATACCACAACGGTAAAGCATATCGCCAATGATCAGGTAGTCTTTGGCTTGGTATTGAGTACGTTGTTGTTTAGAGTGAGAGGTGTTAGGCCTAAAATTTTGGGTTTGGAGATAGACCAGTATATCTCCGTACCATGGATCGCTTGATGATATTAGAAACAGAGTCTCATCCACGATTGATGCTTTAGATGTTAAATCGTTGGATGACGATGGAAGGTCACAAAGTAACTCTGCGAAGATGAGAGACTTCTTTGATTTGCATTTGGGGAATTCCAGATCAAACTCTTGAAAAATGGCTATCCATTTGGAATATTTTCCCCCTAGTAATTGACGCGACAAAATGTAGGTCATAGGGTTGCAATCTGACACAATGGTAGTCTTGCGAAAGAGAACATAGTGTCGAAATCTCTGTACTGCTTGAACGACTGCTAAAGCCAGCTTTTCAACATAAGAGTACTTGCTTTCTGTATCATTAAGGTTGTGACTTAAATAATATATAGGATGTTCTATTCCATTATCTTTTTGTACTAAAACCATTGTGATGGTTGTATCTGCAGCGGCGAGATATAGGTTAAAGTCTTTTTGATAGTCAGGAGCGTACATTAATGATGCTTTTATCAAGGAATCTTTTAAAGCATCAAAGGAAGCTTGCACAACCTGATCCCAGTGGAAGGGTACTTCTTTTTTCAAAATATGCGTATAACCTTTAGCGAGTTCAGCATAATGTGGAATGAACCTCCTCAGAAAGTTAGCTTTCCCTTGGAGTTTCTGAATCTAAAGAAAATTTGAAGGTGGAGGCATGTCAATGATTTCCTGAACCTTAAATGGGTCGAGTCAAATTCCATCCTTAGAAACTACGAAACCAAGTAATCGACCAGAACCAACAAAAAACACACACTTGTGTGGATTGAGTCGTATTTTGTAGTGTCAGCAATGTAGAAATATGGCTCTCAAATGATGCGGATGATCAATTTGCTTTCGCGAATGAGCCGGTAGATCATCAAGATATGGTTGAACGATGTGTTTGATGTCATGGAAGGCATAGTTCATTGCCCTCTGAAAAGTTGCCCCTGCGTTCTTCAAACCGAAAGGTAATTTACGATACGCGAATGTGCCCCACGGACATATAAATGCAGTCTTCGACTGATCCTGTGGGTGGATATTGATTTGATTGTATCCAGAAAATCCATCCATGAATGAAAAGATTTCGCATTTGGCACATTCATCAATTATCTGGTCGATGAAGGGCATAGGGTAGTTGACCTTTGGACACACTTGGTTTACATTCCTATAATCTATGCACACTCTAATCGTTCCTTGTTTTTTCATTACAAGAACAATATTCGGTACCCAATCAGTGAGAGGAACAAGGTAAATGAAACTAGCATGCAAAAGTTTTTCAACTTCCGCCTTAATGGCAGCGGCTTTCTTCAGATGGACCGGTTGAAGCCTTTGTCGTACTGGTTTGACAATTCTTGAGTCAATGCCTGACATTTCTTCATATGACCATGCAAAGAAATCTCTGAATTCGCGAAAGAGAGTGCAGTAAATCTCCAGTTCTGATGGAGAACAAGATTTTCCAACATGAATATTCTCTATGACATTAGGTTTGGTCGAAATATTAATGGCGATAGTTTCTTCAATATTGGACAGATTTCGCTCAGAATCCACTGTATTTATAGTATTTGATAGAAAATCAAAAACTGAAGGATGATTAAGGTCGCTTGAATAATCTTCATTTTTATCTTGAAGGTGGGAACGATGGTGGTAATATTCCCACAGTATCTCTCCTATCATCATTGACTGAATGATTCCTTCGTCTGTAGAATGTATACGAGGCCAAGGATCGGAAGAGGTACCATACTCTAGAGACCTATCTATCCAAACTCTCGTTGAGTTTTGATTTGGGTTCGCCACCCAGGCACAGAAAATTGATTGCTACAAAGATTCTATGGGGCTTGGGGGCAACACCTCACGGTGATCCACACTATCAAAATTGTCAGAGGTCTTCTTTATCTTAGAGGATGTAGAAGATATCATATGACAGGTTTCCACTGTGGCCACTTCCGCAGGTCCTGTTGGAGGTGGGAGTGCAAAAGTACCCATTAAGGAAGGGTCTTTTAGGAGACCTACTTCGACATTTTGAAGCGATTGAGAACTTCCATGGATCAATGGAATGCTTCTAGTAGCTTGTGAACTGTTAGGAAAAAAGGCTAGTTGGTCAATGATTGTAATTCCACCTTGGAAGGGAAATGCAATCTTTCTAAAATATGTAGACACAATGGCAGCCATAGCATAAATCCAGGGTCTTCCCAGTAAGATATTGTAGTCAAGGTTTCCTTCAATAACTTCGACTTCAATTTCTACTGTTTTTCCCCCCAGTTCAACTTGCAAGTTACTTAAAATCCCATACGGCGTGTATGTTCTTCCATCGAATGCCTTTAATGTAGTTGATGATCGCGACAAGGGTGGTGAACCTAGAGTTTTCTAGCAACTCATAAACATAATACAGTTAGATGCCCCCTCATCGATGATTGTTCGATGAACAATTTTATTGAGGGCTTTTACCTGTATAAGGAAAGCGAGTTGGGCCGGTAACTGAGGTGTGTATCCTTTATTGTTAAAGGCCACGAGATTGGAATTTGTTGGATCAATCCCACCTATTACTGATAACAAAGCTTGCTTTTGGGAGGGGAAATTCTGCAGTACTTCAAGTGTCGACATAGAGGATGGCGACTGAGCCAGATCCTCCACTATATTATAATTCTGTGCAGCTTGAGTATGAGGATTAAATGTCGATTTATGTACGACTCCCTTTGGCAGCTTTATAGTTAATTCATGAATAATGGGTGGAACAACTTCTGGCGAAGTCGTCATCGAACTACTAGGTTGATCTGTAGCCTTGTTGTTTGACGATGGTGGATTCCCATAATCTTTGTTCCTTGTCGATATCAAAGCATCATTTTGCTATCTCGAGATGGATAGCATAAGCACTTGTGATGTGGAAGCATGATCGATAGCAACCAAATTAGTTTCTGGGTTTGGAAACGGATCAGTCAACACCGCTGAGGTACTTGAAGTCTTTAACAATTTCGTAACCTCAGCTCAATGTGGACAATTTCTCGTCCAATGGTCCTCGTTACATATGTAACATGGATCACGAGGTTTCTTTCGCCTGGTAGGGTTCTCAGAAGATTTTTCAGGAGTTGAATTTTCCTGTTTCTTCTTTTTATCTTTCCCTTTCTTTTTGCCCCCTGGTTGCTTTGGATTCTTGCCCTTGTCAGATGACACAACATTAATCTCCGAGGCAAGAGGTTTGTCATTTTCTTTTTGACTAGAAACTACAAGGGCTTTACCAGATGGAGCCTTTGGTTTGCGTTCTTGACGTGCCAATCACGTCAACACCAGCATGAGAGTCCTTGTTCGATTTAGGAGAGGGAGGAACGGAAAATTCTGGTCTGGGAGTGTCAGGAATTTTGTCGTAGAGTGTGCCAGACTGAGTATAGATCAAGTCTAAATATTGGGCACGAGCAATGACTTGCTCTTCAGTGACAACTCCTCCTTTCGCCACGTCCTCAGTTATAGATGGTAATAAGGACTTAATAAACCACTCAGCTAAAAGATGATCATGAATGTATGTCTTTACCATTCGCTGATGTTGTCACCACTCATGAATATGATTAGATATGTGAGTGGTTGTGGTCTGTTTAAAGTTGGTAAGGAGTTATGTTCCCGTTTCATACCTTATGGGTAACTGAAAGTGGGTTAGAAAAGTAGTGGCAATGGCCCTGAAGTTATCAAACGAAGCTCTAGGCAATTCAATATACCATTTCACTGCCAAACCAGTGAATGTTTTATGAAAAAGGCGAAGCCTGATCGAATCATCATTCAGGGTGTTAGACGAGCACCACAAATGAAAAGTCATTATGTGATTCGATGAATCTTCACCTGGATTTCCATTGAATTTAGGAATATGGGAGGGAATTTTATGAGGAATCGCTGGCCACCAAGGGGTGTATGCAATTGGATCATTCGTCAACCGGTTCAAATCTAGTAATTATAGAGTTGCTACGAAAGGCAACTGTTGATTCAGGTTAGGTGAAGCATACCCAGGATAAGATAGGATTGCCTGAGTAGTAGGTCTTTGCATACCAGCATAATGTATCTGATATTGGTAACTTTGATAAGGATGTTGGACATAACCAATATAATGTGGTTGTTGATAATCATTTTGAAAATGCAACTATCCATTACCTACAAAGCCTTGTTGTTCAGGTCCTCGGTAGGTTTGCTGGAATTGTGGTTGTTGGTATTGTACCAGCCATGGTTGTTGGACCATTTGTTGTTGTCCAATACTGGAAGATTGACCAAGATGTGGAGTGATAATACCCATTTTAGCCTGAGTCGTTCGAGGTAAGGAAGCACTAAGCTGAGGTTGTGATTGAGCTGTAGAGACAAGAGGCTATTGTATTGCAACCTGAGAGACTTGAGGTTGACACACAACAGGCAATGCTTGTACTTGCGACACAGTCACAATAGCTGGGGTAGTGGGAATATTCAACATAGGTTGGGTCGGTTGCATTGAATATACAACCCTTGGTTGTTGAGGCAGTATCAGTACCCAACCGCTGGATGTAATTCCAGTTTGACCTGAATTTTGTTGTAAACTCTCATATGGTTGTTCTCTAGGAGGGAACAATGAAAAATCATACTGCCCTCCATATGGTGGCAGTCCAGTGTTCAAAGGATATATCGGTCTTTAAAGACCGCTCTGCCCAAATTGATACTGGCCTGCAGGATTAATTTTTCGAGTTTCAACATAAGAAATACCAGATGGAATTCTGGATGAATAAATAGGAACAAACCACGTCGTCGAAACAACCCTTGAGTGGACTCCAACTAGTGATTGATAACTAGCTGGGACAGATGGCATACCATCAAACATTGTAGGAATGGTAGCAGGAAGTTCTGTTGTAGCTGTATCAGATGACACAGTCCTAGATGTTGATGGTTGCTCAAACATGTTTAGTCTATCCAAAATATTTTCTAGCGATTCGACAAGAACTTGCGATGAAGGATGATTAAAAGAACCAACTTCAGAAATAGAAGGATATAGATGAATCCCAGTCCCAAAATGTAACGGGGTACTGGATGGAGGATCCTCTACTATCTCCTCTATAGCAATCATTCCAGGTGGAAGATGTAGACCGTCAGGTCCGTAAAATATTTCTGGAGCTGAAGAAGGTATAGCTTCTGCAGTGACAGATACCAGAGGGGTGACACCTTCTGAATTCTGGAACTCAACTTCCAGATGTTCAGGTAAGTGAATTCAGTCTCTGGATCAACTCTAGATGGAGTTGTTTCAGGTATAGAAGTGTCTACCATTACACTAGGATCAATTCTAATGTCCTCTTGCAACTACAAAACTTCTTCTCTAGAGGCAGATGTACCAGAAATGATCAAAGTAACTCTAGTCTCTGATGATGTTGAAACAAAAGTCTCAAATAAACCAGATGAATTGGACTCAGTTAAACGAGACCGTTTTTCCCAGAATGGTTTCATTTCCAGAGTCAAAGACGATTGACTCACTAGTCTCCGCGAACGATGGGGTTTTGATTGACTTTCTTCCATGATTGTGGATTATTTGATCAACTCAAAATTAAGGGGAAAAATGTTTTTCCAAAATTAATAAATTTTAAAGATGCTTTGACACAACTTTGCTTTTTCAATTTTTAAGAGTCGAGAAAAAGCTAAAGATGACTCTAGTCCCCTTCGATTTTTAATGAGCCTGAAGTGACAAGTGCTCAGATGGACCTTTTCTTTTAAAGAGTCGAAAAGGAACAAAAGTGACTACTTTGGAAATCTAGACAGAGGGATTACCAAACCAATCACAAAACTGCAATATACACCTTGGTGATAAATTAAGGAGAAATTACCAAGGACTTATGTACGGCAGTCAATCTTCCCAAATGCTGTGTTCAGTGCATTGCAATCGATAGGGCGGTAGACGTGGCTTCCTATGGATAAAGGATATAAGCCTATTGTGGTCTCCCAATATATACTCGACGGTACAGGGAGCACAAGTCTATGCTAGCACTTATCGTATCAAAGAGGAGGATTCACCCAACCTTAAATGAAAATGATAGTTACTAGATTTTACGACGCCGGAACACGTCTCTAGCCTAGACCTCTAGATGTGTTGCATTAGGTTCCAAAGCATTGTTAGGTTCATTGAGATTTATTTTAGAGTTGATCTTGTTTAAAAGTTCGCCTTTAAATGGTTCACCGTGTGATGTTGATTTGAAATTCCTAAAAATGCAATCTACAATGATAAACAATCGTTGTTTATTTTGATCAATGAAAATCCTAGCTACTAGGGAAAGAAAATTACAATTCTTTCAAACAAAGAACAAAGAGCACACACTAAATGCACTTTCCTAAATCATTTTTCGCACACAAGCTAAATGCAAATGCAAATGTATGTATTTGTTTTTCGTTCCCTTAATGTGAGAAATGCCAAAAAGGAAAACTAATTATAGTAAAAGATCTGAAATACTTTACTCAAAGCGACATTTCAACAATTTCTTTTTCAAAATAGAAAGGAAGACTAAACGACACTTTTCAATTTTGAATAGAAAATGCTTTCGACACTTCGAATAACAAAAAATCAAATCAAATACATGACAAAAAGTTCAATCAACTATTCAGAGATGGAAGACTTGACGACACTTCTCTTTTTGACACAAAACGATAGTCACGACACTCTTTGTACCAAAACGACAGATCGATTTAAGAAACTTTTCGACAAAGGATTGTAAATGATGGAAAAATACATAAAAACATTTACTAATCCTAATCAATGGAGGCTGATCTATGTAATGCAAGCAGGCTTCAGTAATGAGGCATTGTTCATAAGCAGCAAATCAACTAAACAAAATTGAAAACAAGGACAAAAACCCCAAATTTCAAGAAGAGAAATAGGCTCAGTCAGTCATCGCACCTGGGCTTCACAGAAACAGGGATGAATCGCACTTTTCAGGCTCGGGAGGTGCAATGCATACTGGTTGACAATGACAGACAATGCGATGGGCCAGGGAGCACAACTGAGGTGGGTTTTGGCTCAAATTTGCAGCTGATTTCAGTGATTTAAGCTGAGCTATGATGGACAGTAAAGAGAAAAGTACAGAGGAATGATCTTGGGAGGTTACTGAGCTACCAAAAGGGCATCTAGAATGCTTGTAAGTTAAATGTTCAATTCATAAACTAAACCGGAGATTGACTGAAGCAACATTCATCTATTATGCAATTGCAGAGCAAGAGCAGTTCGAAGGCTACCTGGCTAACTTCAGGCTCTGTCTATAGTTTATAAAGCAAACAACAATAACAAACAAACATCTATTCGATCCCCAGTGGAGTTTCCATTTTGTTTCTGGGAAAACTAGTGTCTTTTCAATTGACTAGCCCTCTAGGATTGGCAACTGTCCTAGAAACAAACAATCAAATCAATTCAGGATTTCCTCTATGTATAATAGATAAGAGAGAGGCAAAGGAACCAACCTGGATCTTCCATTTAACTCCTTGCTTGATCTCTCTCTCCCTTGACAGAGCTTGCAACTCCTCTCCTACTTATCCCGCTTAGAGAATACCTGTAGAAACAAAGTAACAAAACACCATCAAAGCATCTTGATCTATTATATCATAAGAATTGCAGAATCAGAAATACAATGAACATACAATGGCATTCACAAATAACAACATTCACAAATACACAATTGTATGGAGGAAAAATCAAAGAACTTTATTAAATATGAAAGGAGAATTACAACCCAGCTGTCTGATCCCACATCATCCTCCCAGCATCAAAGCCCTCTTCACCTCATGAAAAGAAAGATCACCCAACAATACAATGCTCTTTCTCAAAGACAAACTATCAGCACTTCCTTGCAAATTACAAAATTCCAGCCTCTAGATCTCTCAGATGAGGGATCCATTTATAGATGTGTGCAAGGGTGTGAGTCATTTCTGGGGTTTTGATTAGTGTCATTCCACTTGTTGTTTTTGGTTCCACTTGGAGATTTCTTGGATCTCTTACTCATCCCTGGGTGAATTCAGAGAGGCAAGTGTCATAAGAGAAGTTTCTAAAAGATTTCATGAGCATCCACTTAGCAAAATGTCTCAGACATTTGTCCATCCTCGCTCATCGCACCCTACAGAAGGCCTCATCAGTATGCATCGCACCTGGCTAGTGTAGGAGTCAGTATGCATCGCACCCTGAGAGTGGAGCAGTCAATATGGTCCTATTTTGGCCAATTCTGGATGGTTTTTCAGGTGGAACCTTTGGGGAAATATGTAATCAGTTGACCATGATCTTTTAGGGTATGAAACAACACTTTTAGGGGTTAAAAAGCCCTAGTTTATTGACATATAAGATTGGGGTTGTAGTGCCCAAATATGTCTATAACAAGAAGGCCTTGCACTGACTTGGTGGGAGATCCACAAGGAAACGCTAAGGTTGGAGGGAGAACCTCATTAAGTCATAGTTTTATGTCATTGGGTATGTGGAGGACTGTTGGGTTGTGTTATATTCTTTCCATGACCAGCCCACGTAGTTAATCGGGGGTTAGAGGGGGGTTCGAGCCCCCCCTTTGTTGCATCGATTACTTAGCAAGGGGGGTCACAGGGGGTTTGAGGGGTGTAGGTAACCCCACTCTATGGGTTTTGGGGCAGTGCCATGGAAAATTTTGGTTTTGGACCCTATGTTAGGTTGGACGGACCCACCTATGGTTTTGTGCATGATTTTCGCACATGGTTTTGGACGCGATGGTTTTTGGTCCATGGTATTGGATGCTTCGGCATGCATAAATATGTATTGTAACATTGAAAGGAACATAATGAAAATTCAAGTTGGTAGTCCCAGTTTTGGGATCCAAGGGAAAATCTTTGTGTATATGTGTTTTATGTGTTATGCTCTCACATTGTTTATTTTCTGTGTTTTCGAATTCTTATGCAGGTAATTTATGTACGAGGTTAAAACATACATTTGGTATCAGAGTTGTTTTGGCTTCAAGGGGATGCCTTTGTTGCTGAGGGGTTTCACCCGAGCCTGTGATAGACCCTATTTAGTGGGAGATATGCGAGATCGATTCTAGTGGTGAAAGAAGATGGTGAGTAGTGGAAAGATAGAGATCGAGAAATTTAATGGTCAGAGTTTTGAGTTGTGGAAACTCAAGATGGAGGATCTATTGGTGGATAGAGATCAGTGGCTCACGGTAGATCCAGGTACTAAACCAACGGGAGTGTCCGATGAAGAATGGAAGAAGTTAGATCGGAAGGAAAGGAGCATAATACGATTGTGTGTCTCAGATTCAGTATTGCTGAATGTATCAGGGGGAAGATATGGCTAAGGCTTTATGGGACAAGTTAGGGACTTTGTACCAATCTAAGTCTCTGGTGAATAAATTGTTCTTATAGAAAAAGCTGTATAACCTGAGGATGAAAGATGGAGACTCGGTGACAGAGCATATGAACGCATTTAATACTATGGTAAGTCAGTTATTATCTGTTGATATTAAAATTTCAAATGAAGATAAGTGCATCAGTTTGTTGTGTTCTCTACCAGATTCGTGGGATAGTCTGGTTATGCAATAGGTAGCAATACAATTGCCTTGTAGTTTAATGAAATGGTCTCATCCTTGCTGATGGAGGAGATGAGACGGAAAAATATGGAGAGCCACAATGGTGATGCCTTGTCTATACGAGGATGGTCCCAGAACAAAAACAAAAATAAGTCATCGAGTGGGAGATCTAAATCTCCAAGAAAACCTGTAAAGGTGGTGTGCTGGAAATGTGGAAAGGAAGGGCACTACAAAAGGGACTGTAAATCTAAAGCTCCTAACCAAGGAAAGGGATTTGATGATGCTCCTTCTGCAGAGGCAAAAACCACCTCAAATGAAGGTGGGGATGTGTACTTGGCTTCTTCAAGTACACATGTAGATCATGAGTCATGGTTGATTGACCCAGGTGCATCCTTTCACTTCACTCCCCATAGAGAGTGGTTCTGAAAGTATGAGAAATATGATGGTGGTGATGTCTTCTTTGGGGATGACAGGAAGGCTAAAATCATTGGTAGTGGAAAATTAAATTTGAAATTGCAAGGTGGAAAGGTTAGAACACTTCCGGGTGTTCTGCATATTCTTGCATTAGCCAGAAATCTGATTTCTGTAAGCAAACTAGATGATGTAGGTGTGAAAACAATGTTCGAGAAGAATACCTGCAAGATGGTTTGGGGGGCATTGGTATTGATGCGGGGAGTTTGAATTGGAACTCTGTACAAGCTGCAAGCTAGCACTATTGTTGATGGGTGCAACAGTTCTGTGGTTCCTGAAAGTGGAGCGGAAAATATAGTGGTCTCTGGAGAGAAGACCATGCTGTGGCATCAAAGGCTTGGACATATTGGAGAGAAGGACCTTCGAATACTTCATGGTAAAGGTATGGTAGAAGGTATGAGTAATAGCTCTCTGGATTTTGATTTCTGTGAAAATTGTGTATATGGGAAGCGAAATCAGGTGAGTTTCCCCTCTAGTGGTAAGACGGCGAAACAGATATTAGAGCTTGTGCACAGTGATGTGTTTGGACCTGTGAAGTTTCCATCATTGGGTAAGTTTGTGTACTATGTATCATATATAGATGAATTCTCAAGGAATACATGGATATATTTCCTTAAGAAGAAATTTGAAGTCTTTGATAGGTTTAAAGAATTTAAGGCTCTGGTGGAAAACTAGATAGACAAGAAGATAAAGGTGCTGAGGACAGATAACGGTGGAGAGTTTTGTAGTAAGGAATTTGAAGAATTCTGTAAGAAGTATGGTATAGCATGGCATAAGACTACTCCATTTACACCTCAGCAAAATGGAGTTGCAAAAGGAATTAACAAGACGTTGATGGAAAGGGCAAGAAGCATGCTCAGTGGTGTCGGGTTAGGACAAGAATTCTGGGCATAGGCGGTGGTCACTACATGTTACCTGGTCAACAGATCACCTTCATCAACGTTGGAGGATAAGACTCCACAAGAGGTATGGAATGGTAAGAAACACTCTTTTTCACATCTGAGGGTATTTGGATGTGATTCATATGTACATGTTCCAAAGGAGAAAAGAGCAAAGTTGGATAGTAAATCTGAAAAGTGCATCTTTATTGGGTATAAGGATGGTTTAAAGAGTTATGAGATTTGGAACCCAATAACAAGGAAGGTTGTGCACAGCCGACATGTGGTGTTCAAAGAGGTGAAAGATGTTATCAAACATGAAGTCCAACCAAAGGAACCTGAGAAGATAGAGTCTGAGCTAAAGGAGGAAGAATCAAACTCTATAGTGGAGGAGGAAACAGAATATGAAGAGCCACAAACTCTGGGTGTGAGAATATCAGTTCGAGAAAGAAGGCAACCAGAAAGGTATAGTCCATCTGCTTTCTGTTCAATTTTTTTTATCTATCACTAATGATGATCCGAGAACTGTGAAGGAAGCAGTAGATTCAGAGGATAGAAAACTCTGGAAAGAGGCCATGGTTGATGAAATGACATCTTTGCACAAAAATGAGGCTTGGGATCTGGTGGAGTTGTCGGATGGAAGGAAACCCATTGGCAGAAAATGGGTGTTCAAAAAGAACACAAATGCATAAGGAGAGGTGGAGAAATACAAAGCTCGGTTAGTAGCAAAAGGTTATTCCCAGGTGTCGGGAATTGATTTTGGTGATATTTTTTCTCTTGTTGCTAAGGTAACGTCTATTAGATTAGTTTTATCTGTTGCTGCTGCTTTAGATTTTTAGGTAGAACACATGGATGTGAAGACAACATTTCTTCAAGGGGATGTGGAAGAGGAAATCTACATGAAGCAACCTGAAGGCTCTGTAGTGAAGGGTAAGAAAGAACTAGTATGCAAGTTAAAGAAGTCTCTATATGGGTTAAAATAGTCACCAAGGATGTGGTATCAGAAATTTGATACATTTATATGGGGACTTGGCTTCACCAGAATCAAAGCAGATCACTGTGTGTATTTTAAATTAATTGGTGAATGTGTTATTTATCTGGTCTTGTATGTGGATGATACATTGCTGGTTGGAAATGACAAACAAATTATCCAGGATTTGAAGACCCAATTGTCCTCCAAATTCGACATGAAAGATCTTGATGCTGCAAACTATATTTTTGGCATGAAAATTAAAAGAGACCAAGAAAAGAGGAAGCTCTGGTTAAACCAAAGGAAGTATGTTGAGACAATACTGCAGAGGTTTAATAGGCAGGATAGTAAACTGGTAAAGGTTCCTATTCATGTAGGTGTGAAGTTATCTGTTGAACAGTGTCCGAAGACACAAGAAGAGGAAGAGGACATGTCCCGTGTTCCATATGCAAGTGCATTCATTAGCCTAATGTATGCAATGGTCTGTACTAGACCAGACATTGCACATGCAATGGGAGTATTGAGCAGGTTTATGTCAAAACTAGGAAAGGAGCATTGGACAGTGGTGAAGCAGGTTTTCTGGTATTTGTGTGTCACTAGTGATTATGGTTAGTGCTACCATGGAAGACCAGGATTGGACAGAGTGTTGGATATTTGTGGCCTTGTTTACATAGACTGGGCTGGAGATTTGGATCAGAGAAGATCTACAAGTGGGTATGTGTTTAACCTATTTATAGGTGCAGTTAGTTGGACGAGTAAGAAACAATGTGTAGTGGCACTATCAACTACAGAGGCAGAATACAAGGCAGCCACTCATGCAAGCAAGGAATTAGTTTGGTTGCAGAGATTATGTTCAAGTATGGGGTTAATATAGGGAGCTATAAGGATAGACAATGACAACCAAAGTGCAATTTTCTTGGAAAATAACCCTACATACCATTCAAAGACAAAGCACATTGATGTTCAGTATCACTTTGTGAGGGATATGATAGAAGACAAAAAGGTGTTGCTAGTAAAGGTGGACACTTTGAAGAATACTGCAGATGCATTGACAAAATCTGTGAGCTCTGAGAAGTTCTCTTGGTGTAGAGAAATAATGGGCATTGCAGGGCTGGATAAATGACTAAGCTCTCTTGTGGCCCCCTATGGAAAGAAAACAACAAGTGGGAGAATTTTGGGTTGTGTTATATTCTTTCCATGACTAGCCCACGTAGTTAACTAGGGGATTAGAGGGGGGGCGGAGCCCCTCCTTCGTTGCAACTATTGCGTAGCAGGGGGGGGGGGGTCATAGGGGGTTTGAGGGGGAAAATTTTGGTTTTCGACCCTCTGTTAGGTTGGGCGAACCCACCTATGGTTTTGTGCATGATTTTCACACATGGTTTTGGACACGATGATTTTCAGTCCATGGTATTGGATGCTTCAACATGTATAAATATGTATTGTAACATTGAAAGGAACATAATGAAAAATCACGTGGTAGTCCTTGTTTTGGGATCCAGGGGAAAATCTCCATCTATGTTTTATGTGTTATGCTCTCGCAATGCTTATTTTCTTTGTTTTAGAATTTGTATGCAGGTAATTTCTGTACAGGGTTAAAACCTACATTTGGTTCACACAGCGGAAATCGGAAGGCCATGCACTGGCTTGGTGGGAGATCCACAAGGAAACGCTAAGGTTGGAGGGAGAACCTCCAGTGAAAAATTGGGAGGATTTTAAAACCCTAAACAAGTGGATGTGATGGTATTACTTCAGGGAAAAGTTGGAACAAAGCATGCAGGAGTACACCACATAATTTAGAAATATGGCTATAGTGCTAGGTATCTCTCCAAACAACCAAAATGTACTCCTAAAGTATTTTAGGGGTCTATTCCTCCATCTGTGTGAGAAAGTGATATTATTCAAGCTCAAATTAGTGGACGAGGCTTGTGTATAGACACAATACCTAGAGAAATAGGTCTGAAAAGAGTGCAATAAAGTGCATCGAAGTAGAAGGAGCAATAGGAAGCTTCTAAGGAGGGGAAGAAGAAGAAGAAAAAATGTGGAAAAAATAAAAATATAGTAGCCACATCACACCAGTGAAAATATCGTAGCAACCACTGCAACATTGATGGCCATGTAGAGGAGAATTGCTAGAAGTTTCATCCAAAGATAAACCGAAGAACAAGAAGAAAGATAATAAGAAGAAGAATATCATGGCCACTGATTCGAGAAACCAAGTTGAAAGAAACTCATACGTGGATGAGACTAACGTCTGTACATCAATGTAGAAGGAGGTGAATCTGAGTAGCTTTCAGCAACAGGAAGAGAAGGAACTGACCAAACTCTTCCATGTAAAGCTACAGGTGAAGAAGGCAAAGATTGATGCTATATTTGGGTCAGGATTGTAGGTCAATCTCACTACAACAGATCTGGTCAAGAGGTTGGGGTTGGAATTTCGTGATCATCCAAATCCATATCCACTAGGATGGGTTCATAAGGATACAGAGCTTAAGATAACAAAACAATGCAAAATTAGATTTCCTATAAGGGTTGATTTTATTAATGAAGTAGAGCTTGATGTGGTTCCCCTTGATGTATGTGGAGTCGTGTTTGGGAGTACATATTTTTACATGCATGATGAAATATTCATGAGGAGAGATAACTAGTATTGACTCGTCAAGGATGGAAAATCTTTCATCATCAACACGCACAAAGGAAAGTAAAAACTTTCACTAGTAAGTGCCAACCAAGCCAAGAAATTGATCAGTTCCAACAAGAAGTATGTTTTACTGTTTGTAAGAGAAAGTCATTTTGTCGAGGTGTCAATAAGAGCAAAGGCATCCCTAGATGTGTGTACTAAGAAACACAAAAATCAATTGGAGGAGTTGTTATAGGAATATAATTATGTGTTCCAAGAACCTAAAGGGTCAACCCCTAAGAGAGAAGTGGAGTACAAGATACATCTATTTCTAGACTTCCCATCGCCAAATATTGGGTTATACATGCAATCCATTATAGAAGCAAGTGTGGTTAAGAAATAGTTGCAGGAGCTGCTCCATTTGATTGAGTACATCACCATGTGGGTCACCCATCATCGTTGGGCCAAAAAAGGATGGGACTTGGCGAATGTTTTTAGATTACATGGTGTTGAATAAAATCACGCTCAAAAACATATACACCCCTACTCAAGATAAATGATTTGTTAGATCAGTTGCAACAAGGAAAGTATTTCACCAAGCTAGACTTGAAGTCTAGATATCACCAGGTTCAAGTCAAAGAAGAAGATACATGGAAGACCACCTTCAAAACTAGGCAAGGTTCGTATGAGTGGTTAGTTATGCCATTTGGCCTATGTAATGCACCAACTACATTTATGAGATTAATGAATGATGTAATGTGCCCTTTTGTAGATTCAGGGATACATAATTTCTTACTGCATTCAGGACTACATTGTGAGAGAAGATGGACACAAAACTGAAGAGATCTACAACATTCCATCCACAGACAGATGGGCAGAAAGAAGTAGTCAACAAGAATTTGGTGCAGCTTTTAAGGGGATACAACCAGAAGCATCCAAAGACATGGGATGAAAATATGGTATACATACAACATTCTTATAGCATATCAGTCCACACTTCTATAGGAATGTCCCCATTTGAGACTTGTTTTGGATATTTTCCACCTTCACCATTGGATATTTCATATGGGAAACAAAGAGAAGTGTGGGAAGATCTTACAGGAGATTCTTTAAGCACTAAAAAATTTACAGAGAAGATCAGAAAGATACATCTATAGGTACAAGAAACACTACAGAAGTCATAGGATAATTATAAGGCCAGACATGATCAACAAAGAACAACGAAATCATTCAAGGTGGGAGATAGAGTATGGCTATAGTTGAACAAGGAGAGGCTACAGGGGACTGTTAAGAAAATGAAGGATCTAAGATATGGTCCCTTTTAGATACACGAAGAGGTGGGTGATAATTCCTATCGACACATTTTACCACCATATATGTGCATTTACTCTGTTGTGAATGTAGAGAAATTGAAACTCTATGAGCCTTCCATGTTAGATCATGAAGAGGAATAGTTTGTACCTTTTGTGGAGGATTGGCACGAGATGCTTAGGAGGAGTTGATAGAAGATAAAGTTTTGCAAAATATGTCTAGAACTATAAGACAAGGGAAACATGACATTTGGCAGAATGGGTTGAAGGGACAATTTTCGGGCAAAGTTAAATGGTACACCAAAGAGAAGGTGGAGGAAAATTTTCCTTACCTCATTTAGTAAAATATTTTGGGGACCAAAAGACACCCAAAATGGGGAGGTGTGATATGAATTGGATAATTATATTGTTTTTCATCCATATTTATGCATTTTGAGTGGAAAAAGTGGAGGAATTAGCTCATAGGATCATTTTTACTGGTGGGGCCCAGTTTGGCAAAACGAGGTCTAAAAGCTTCCGGGGGAGTTTTGAGGCATAAAACAACGTTATTTTGGGGTAAAGTTTTTATGCTTTAGTGAATAATCTATTCATGCTATTCTTGACATAGAAACATTTCCAACAATGCAAGAAGCACGTCAATTAGAGTCTGTGTGCAAAAGATATTCCACTCAGAGGTTTACCTTCTTGTTTTCACACCTAGAGTTTGGGAGGATACCGTGTCAACCCCCATTATTAATGGAAAATGGGATATACATGTGTTTATGATGTAAAATACTCTAGAAAAGTCTACTTTGTAACTCTAGTTAAGAGTGACGTAGTCAAACCTAACCACTAGTAGGCTATCGAGTTGTGTTATAATCGGGCCACTAGGAGGAAGAGGCATTTCACTCTCTCGAGAGAATTTTTTTACATAGTTGAGGAAGGATAGATAGGAGAGATATGAGGTAGAGAACACATACATGATCTGTGCACTGTAGTAGCCCATGGGTCACAAAAATTACTTCTTTATATCTACAACCACATTTCCAAACAGAGAAAAAGAGTGTAACGACCTCACCTTCCAACTAGGTTTTCTCCTGAAAGGGTTTCCCATAGAGAATATCTTGTGTCTTATGTGTGTGCAAGATTATTTTTTATTCTCTACTTTTCACATTGGTTTAATTTTACATGCATGCACTAATCAGGGTAAAATCTATGGATCTAGACATTAAATAAAACCGTAATACTGTAGAATCTCATATTTTTTAATATAATATTATCAAATATGTTTTGAAGAATTGTCCAGTGGAATATCCATGGAAGTTTACAGATCATCTCCAATGCTTTCTAGGAGGAGACAATGTGAAAAATTCCTTTTCATGAACAATGAGGGCATATATATAACAACTAGGGTGATTATTCACCTCCCTTGTGACTCTTGGACTACCCTCATGACTGTTCAACTTCTCTATGACCTTTTCAATTCCTACATGACTTTTCATATTACATGGATGACTCTTGGACTTCAAATTTACATGAATTTATCCCATATAGAATTTACATAATCCACAAAATGATGTGGCACATGATGACTCATGACATGACATGACATGAAACTACCAACTTGGACTTTGTCATGACATGGCAATGTCAAGTCACCATTTGTTGTTATTTTCTTTGTCTTCTTGAAATATGGTGCATGTTCTTCTTCTTCCTCCTACTTATGACTTGAAGATAAGGAGTCTTCAATGTGATCTTGATCTTCTGTCTTCTATTTTTAATCTTATGTTCCTTCGTCTTCTTGCCTAATGATCATCTAGTTTGTTTAGCTCCATAGGTGTCTTATATCATGGTCCCCTTCCCCATCTCCTTCACCATCATCCTATCATAGCATTAAAGAATACTTGCGACTACAATCCACTCATGACAAGACGAAATAAGTCCGATAAAACCCTAATATAACATGTTTCATGAAATCACTTGTTAGGGCTAGAGCTGGTGAATGGTTGAGAGATTGACTTAGGGATTGCACATTTCTAGACTTCAAGGTTTGGGACTGAGGATTGAGACTGCACAATGCACAGTTCTGGAGGACTGGTTAGAGCGACTGCACAATTGAGGGACTCAATGGCTCAAGCTGGAGGCTTGAGGATTGAGACTGTGCAATGCCCAATTCTGAAGGCCTAATCTGAGTGAATGCACAGTTGAGGGACTTAGGAGGCCAAGCTTGAGGCTTGAAGTTTCCCAATGTGAAGTTCAGACAGGAGAATAGGTTGGGAGATTGTGTAGTTGAGGGGTTCAAGAGCTCAAGCTTGAGGCTTGAGGCTTAAAGTTTCCCAATGTGTAGTTCTATAGGGACAAAGGCCAAGGGATTTCGTAGCTCTGAAGTTCACTAGCTCAAGGCTAAGGCTTGATGCTTGAGACTATGCAATGCATAGAGAAGTTTGCCTAGAGGCAAGGATTGCACAGTTCTGGAGCTCAAGTACTAGGACTAAGCACTGAGACTGCGCAATGCATAGTTCTTGAGCTAAAGTACTAGGACTTAGCAATGAGGATACGTAGTGTGCATTTCTGAGAGGTAGATACTTTACATTGTGTAGTTCTAAGAGGTAAGGTCATTGCTTGAGGAATACGACTACAGAGTGGGTTGATGAGGATGAGTGTCCCAGTCGGGGAGTTTCCTTAGGTTTGACTAAGTGTGGGATCAGTAAGATGAATTTGAACAAGAACAAGAATTTATCATGATCACACACTTAGGTCACTTGATGGTACAACACAAGACACTTAGAAAACATGAACAACATACGTTCCTCAATGAGACAACATTGCGACAAGTCACTCCAAGTGCAACACTAAAGATACAGTTTGTGACGATAGTGATGACGCTTGTGTGAAAGTGCTTAAAACTTTGGGAATGAGTGTGATACATGTTTAAATGATAAGAAAAACTCATTAGCACAAATATTACCCCTTGAAACAAACCAAAACTAGTTTTATACAATGCATGATGCCTACCATAATAAAACACGACATTTTCTATATGAAAATAAAAGTGTGAACAAAACTTGCGATATGTGAATGACAGTGAAAGAGACATATGCCAGAGAAAATAT
Organism: Pinus tabuliformis; assembly: GCA_031772625.1. NCBI lineage: Eukaryota > Viridiplantae > Streptophyta > Pinopsida > Pinales > Pinaceae > Pinus > Pinus tabuliformis. The sequence goes on along the minus strand of CM062818.1, from coordinate 1,324,564,070 downwards.
AACATGAAAATCACACTAATTAAAGTGAAAGAGAGCAAAAGTGATTGTCGAAAAACATGAAAATGACAGTAGTGAAAGCGAAGGTGCACATAAGTGATAGTTTGAAAAAATTACTGAAATAGAAGTATACACACAACCAAAAGTGAGAGATTGTCAATGACAGTGCGCATTGACTGTCGACATGGGTTGCACCTTGCACATGCATTATCTTGATGGACTGTGTTAGGCCAGTTCAAGCTTGTGTGAAAGAATGCACTGATGAATTCATTAAAGACTGGGCATGTGTGAGCTGGTGGCTTCAAAACTTACAACCCAAGAAGGGAGATCAAGGACATAATATAATATAAACTGACCAAGAATTGACTATGGAACGAACGATTGCAAGATCCATAGTAGGCTCTAAAATTCAAGAATAGGAAAAATTTTGGATGGTGTTTGTCGCAGTGACAAAAGGTGGCCCTTAAGAGGTAAGTTCAAATGAGTGTAAATTTCTTCTTGGAGCTTGGCATAAGATGAAATTTACTTTGTCAAAAATCTCTTGATAAGAAAAAGGTGATGGTGGTGTAGAAATTGTGATTTGAGGCGATGAAGGAAAGAGGAAAATTTATAACCCCATATTCATAATAAACTATAGATTTCTGGTATAATTACTCCCCACAACCCTAATGGAACATTATAGGGGTGGGTGTGTTACAAAATGAAACAACATTAAGCTAAGATTTAACCAACTAGTCCTTTAATAAGCCTTTGATAAGTCTTGTTGTAACACTATTGTTCAGTAATTCTTCAACTTAATTGTGTGTAGTCCCTCTTGAGTTCACCTTATAAATTTTGAATCATCCTCCCCTCTGAAGAAAACAAATTCTTATTTAGAAAATATAGTTAAGAAAACAATTTTGATATAGTATACCACTAACACCATTGCAGTCATTTTATAAGCACAATTGCGCAACAAGATAACTTCATTCTTAGGAAAGGACTTATGATTAATGCTATAAATGTAGAATTAAGGTATCATGGAATCTTACCAAATATTCATTCTTTCTTCACCAACTTTTAAATATAATCCACTATAAAAGGATGAAAGACAATTAAAAATAAATAGTTACCCATCTAGGCTAAGACTCATTTCTTTTTTGAAAAATGATAAAAAAAATCTAATTCCTCTTTAGTTACATCCTCCACCAACATTTTATATCCTCCTAAAAAACCAGCCTAGAAAAGTAATTAAAACTTTGGAATCTCCACTTAATAAGCATTTCAATTTCCTTATATATTCCCTTGAAGTATGTTAACTGCAATTATGCTATCTCTTTAAAGTTACTTAAATTTTCCCTTGCTCCATTCCTCATCTCCCATATTACATCATGTATTTCTTTTAATTTGCATCCTAATGTAAAACAATAGCATTTTCATCTTTATTTCTAATTATACCACATAAATATTCATTCTTTACTCTGCTTCCCTTTTATCGAATAATCTCCTTCTTTTCTCTCTTAGATCTATGAACTTCAATTTCTATTGCTCATTAAAAATCCCTACCTCATTCCACTCAGACATCCCTACATACTCTACATCTATGTCCTTCAAGCCCTTACCAAAATCTCTCTCTTTGTTTGCTATAGGTAGATAGTGGCACCCACCTTTATTTTCTTTAATGAATTGACTCTTTGGTCCCTACTTCGAAAAATTTTCACTCTCAAAATAATTTGTTTAAACTCCTCTTCAAGCTACCTTAGGTTAAATATGAATGAATTCCCTATCTTTATACCTTTCTTTTTAATATGAAGGAGAGTTGAAGTATGATCCTATCACCCCCCAAGATCAAGCCATGAACTAGTTCTCTCCACCTATAACTAATATTCTCTTGTCCCCTAACAATTTTTAATCAAGACCTTGTCATATTGAATGATATCTAATTGTTCTTCTTCCTATTAGCCATTACATAAGCATGAGCCTTTTTGAATTCTTAGTGTGTAAGGTTTACATTAAGAATAAATTTATGTTTTGGCTCTTAACTCCCAAAGGTGGCATTCATCTGAATGAAATGGGATAAGGAGACTACCATTACAAATCTACCAAACTCTATCTAGAGTCACACACTATATAGAGTGATGTCTTTAAGGTCAAGTTTTCCATATGGGAAGTTTTTTCATATCTTGGAGGGGTACAAGATTTCAGGGAAACTCAAAAACTCTAGTTTTCAATTAATTTTCATGAATTTATGATTCATCTTAAAATTTTGTCCACATGGAAATCACAATGGTAGTGGACCCTTCCCTCCATTGATGAATCACACCTAGAAACTTTGTTCATCAACGCACTTTTGAAAATATGTTTGGGGAGCAATGTTTTATTGTTCTCTTGTTGAAGGAGAATATTAGTGTGTTTATATTAAAAGAAATAACAACCGAGTAATGTTCTTTATTGTGTTGGTGTCTTCATAAGCTAATGGTGGAGGTCAGTGATAATCATCTCATGTTCCTAGATTTCGATGTGAATTGGGTCTAGATTACTTTAATGGGATCTGAGCATGGGTTAATTAAGTATTAAACCATGTTCCAAAAAGTTTTGGATCCCATCATTATCTACAAATAATATGATTTATGAATATATACACTTCATACTTTAAACTACAATATATTTCCAGCTCTTTGAATTTCACAAGTTCTTCCTCATCCATTTGTGTAGATTTCTCCATTTCCTCTTCATCACTATTTTCCAAGGTGAATGGTTTAAATTCTGATTTTTTTGTCTCTTTTATCCATTTGTTGTTAAAACTATAACATAGTTTTTTTTTCTCTTTTTTCCTCCATTTCCTTCGATTTGTCTTATGAACCCCAAAACAATTTGTACTTCCTACATATGCCCCAATGATATACTTGTGTCTAGCCATGTTCTTAGCTTGAATATGATGTGAAAATTTCATAGTTTCCATAATATTTTTAGGATGTTATATGATAACTCATGTTTAATTTCTTATTTTAATTCACGCATCTAAGCTTCCAATAGATTTTCATTGCTTATGTTATACACCCTTGTGGCCAATACATAAAATTATGATTTATGGTCTTCAATATCACCTAAGTGCTTGATTCTTGTCAATTGGCTACAGTAGTCTTGTTTGCAAACTTTTCGATAGATTTTTTCTAAAAATATTATAAATAAACTCCAAGTATAATGATATGAATGGGGTCTCCTTTTATTTTCCCATTGACAACATTGATAAAGTTTTATCTGAAAGTACAAAAGTTTCTAATGAAATCGTTTGTTTATCATCCATAACATTATGCAACTCAAATTATTACCCAATTTCATTCACCTATGTAAGGACGTCTATTCCATCAAAAATATTTAACTCAACCTTGGAAAGTTTATATGGAGTTAAATCCACCTAACTTATTCTTATTATTGGAATATTAGTTGTTCAAAATCAAGAATACCTTTACTTTCATGAGTATTTTAAATCACATTATCAATTTTATGGAACCTTCCATTTAGGGCTTCTATAATATTCTATTGCATCTACTACAACTTTCCATCTATCTTTTGTTCCAACTTTTCCTTTTCTAGTTGTCCTTATTTTCATCCATGAAAATTTTTAATTTTTCGAAATTTTGATCCATATCTTCTTTAATCACTTTTTGAGCATGTGACATGTGAATATTTTTCAATACATCTATCCTCCATTTCCTTAAATATTCTCTCTAATATGGATAGTTGGTTATGATTTTCTTCATTTTATTCATGATTTGTGGATGATATTTTTGGAGGTCTAATTGGCATATTAGTTTTGACAACAAACTTAGCCATGTGGTATAATATTAATAATCTTCTTTAAATTCTATTTATCATAATTATGAAGTCACTAAAAATAGATCTTCGAATCAAATTTTATACGAATTGTAAGTTGCATACTTTGCAAATTGTAATTTGAAGATTTTTTGGATGGTATCTATGAAATTTGAGCTCTTATAAGTTTGAAATTTTCACCTATATTAATTTAATATGTCTTATTAAGGTCCAATAAATTTCATAATCTAAAACTTGACCAAACAATAGTTATAGCAAAATTCTGAAATGACTTGTTTGAAAGTAATTTTAGGATGATTCAAAGGCTAATTTCCATAAGATATATCACATAAAGTATAATGACTCAAAATCTTAAAATAGTCCCACATATGGTTCTCTATGTCTTAGGATTATAAAAATTTCATAGTATCAAGCTTCATCAAAAAAAGTTGTAGGAAAAATTCCAAGATGCTTTTGAAACTCATTTCAACCTTAGTCACAAACCCTATCTTATATAGATTATAGTTGAGAGTATAATGAAATAGCATTTGAAATTTTAAATATATATACCTAGACATATCTCATTAATATCTTCATATTCTAATATATGAAACCTCCTATAAACAAATTTATAGCAAAAATTCCAAGATGAACCATTTAAATTGGATTTCAAGATTAATCATAAGTTCTATCTGGTGAGCTCCAGTATTGCAGCAATAATGCTGCAACTCCTGGGACTCCCTTCTTTACTTTTATCAACCCGGTAGTTCGTAACAAACTTGGAAGCGACGGTGCTGTATGCACAAGTACTAGCTCTTGCCGCAACTGTCACTTGGTCAGCTGGCACAAGTCCACTAGGGGCTTAAGCCAACTTCTATGAGCTCTGAGAAGAAGCTTTTTAACTGATGGACGAAAGCTAACTCAAAGAAGGCTGATCTACTTGCAGAAAGAAATGGGAAAGCTGAAAGGAAACGTAACCCTAGCAAACCCTAATTTTACCAGCTATCCCTACCTATGGAAGAAAGAGGATGCAAGCTACTGAAATAAATGCCATTGACTTCTAGGAAGGTAAATACATGTATCTAAGCTACTTCTACAGTAACATCTGAAAAAAAACATCTTTTTGTATTTTTGGATAAGTTGCCAGAATTATCATGCATGCGATTTGACTGTTTCGACTGTGTAGAGGTGGATTGGAAAGAAGAAATGCTTGGATGAGGTCGGGAAGGTTCAGAGAGGGCCTAAGGGATCCCTAACACCCTTCCAGAGAGTTTCACAGAGTTTGGCTATCAAGAAACCTCATTCGTGAGCTTCTATAGGAAGTGTGCAGGGGTTCTACAGGATGTTCTGGAATTTCTACATGATGTTCTATAACTTTCTACAGGATGTTCAGAAATGGGATTTTGGAGGATGGATGGATGGAGAAAGATGAAGGAGTGGGTATGGAGGTAGGATAAGGGTTGGAGGTGGTGTAGGACTTGGTGGGTGGAGTTGAGGACAGAGGTAGATGGCTAGATTTGTTCAAGGAGGACTGAAGCAATGATGCACGAAAACTAGGGTTGTGTGGGCAAATGGCAAACGTAGGGCTAGAAGCTGAGCTGGGGGATGGAGCAGATGGGTTTGATGGAGTATGGGCAGGTAGAGAAGTGGTACAGGTGCTCTGCAAGTCATTTTTCCAACTGAACCGATGAAGACTTGTAAAATCAAAGACCTAGTTACGTTGACCTAATCTAATCTAGCTATCAGTAAAGAGAATGGACAGAAGTTTGAACTGCAATGAAACCATGTATTCTAACTCATGCAACTAAGCAAGCAAAATTTTGAACTTGTAACCAACTTCTACACATGAAAATCAAACACTAGTGATTGCATGGCAAAGCAAAACCAGTGTTTTTGTGGGCAGTAAGGTCACCCTGATCCCAGCTCCTGATCCCACTGAGGGAGAGGTGAAACCAGAGATGTTTGATGGCCCTTTTTTGAAGCTTTTCCTTGTTAACAACCTATCAACTAAATCTGAGCATCAAAAGTCTTTCTAACCATTAACAGTGACCTAGTTAATCAACAAGATGTAATCTACTTAACAGAAATGATTTTGCAAATACATAAAGAACAAATAACAATACATAAAGGAGGCCTTAGCACTCGAGTTGGGCCCAACCCCAAGAGCTGCAGGCTCCTATAAAGAACTCAGATCTAATGCCAAGTAAAGTTGCTTCTCATTACTCCAAAATAATCATCACAAAAAGTTGTACAACCGTAGCTAAGAAAAACGAGCTGAAAAAGGACAGCACTATAGTGCAAATACCAATAGTTCCAAAAGTAAACTACGAAGGCTAAGGCCTTCTCATTTATACAATACGAGGGGGCTAGCAGCCCTACTAGATTCAAGGGACTCGGCTGTTCCAACTGCTAGTAGACAGTCACTCTTCCCAAAGCTGCTTGGCTACCTTTAGAACTCGTTTTGGTGGCCTGTTGAGCTCGGAGTTGAGGGTGGAGATTTTGAGGAAGGGCCATTTAATGCCACAGACAACCTCCCTACGAATCCTCACCTCAAGCTTGGCTGTCACCTGGGCCATAATTGCTTGGTTTTGCTCCAAAATTTGTCCAAAAAACCTGAAATGACCACGTATTAGCCTCCTTGGTAGAGTGACCACCCTTATTCGTTCAAATAACATAAACATACTAGAAAAACATGCATAATCTATTAAAAATGGCAGATTGAACAAGGACAATTAGGAAAAATGAGCCCAATAAGTTACCCAATTCTGGGCTCATCATCACCCCCCTGCTAAATGGGTTGCTCATCCTCTGAGCAACTAGTCCAGCTCATCATCCTTTATGGCTTTGATCGCCTCCCTCACATCCCAAGCCTCTGCTCTGATATCCTTTTCCCGGTCATGGAATCTTGCCTTCCTTTCCACTTCCTCCCAATGTCTACCTTCCTCCTCTTCCTTCACTCCTTCTAGCAATCCCAAAAGTAAAGGAGGACAGAATTTCAAGCCAATCCAATTGGCCTGCAAGTTCTGCATCAACTGCTTGTAGAGAGGTACCCTTGCCAAGGCTTCCCTCATCCTGGTGGGAGAGTGGTATTCTTTTATCTTCAGGCTGTGAGGCAGTGTGTTCCACCACCTTGTGCAGGCATGCATGCAGTTTTCTCCCAACAGTCTCTCCATGTCCTCAAAGTGGGCAATGGCTTGAGCCTATTGCTCAATGTATTCCAGTAGCTCCTGAGGACTGTTGGCCAAGTGCTGGTGGGCGCTTATCACTGTTGAGGGGTCATCTGGCTCTGCTCTGATCATGAGAGGCTCACTAAGCTCTCTGCCTATGATACTGCGGACCTCTGCTGCTCTCTTCTCCTCATGGCTCATCCAAGAGGTCATGGCCATAAGCTATACATCCCCCATCACCGTGTTGGGATCCCATGCGTTCATATCCGAAAAGGTGAAGTTGTGCAAGTAGAACTCTGATAATTTGGCCCTATCCTCAGATGAACTACTGCCACATAGAGCTACAAACTAATGATAATTTTGGAATGGGGTGATGCCCCTTTGGGCCAAGGTATTGATCTGAAACTGTAACCATTGATCCTTGAGGTATAGGGCATAGGATTTGGTAGGCTGCCTACACTGTAGAGCTTCCATTGCCCAGCTGGCCATGCAGGCCAGTTGGGCCTCCTTTTCTTGTACCTGCTGTTTCAGAGACTGTGTCTCCAATTCTTTTTCCTGTAGCTGTCGATTCAGTGTCTCAATTTCAGTCTGCATCCCTTCCTTTCTCTTCTGTTCATCAGGGGTATCTTTGGCTATTGTGGGCTCCTCCTGTTGCTGTTGTTCTCCCAAGATATGAGGCCTGTCTTCCTTCCTCTGTCCCTGTAATTGTAGCTGCTGTCTAAGCAGCTCATTTTCTTCCTGTAGCTTGACCCGTTGGCTGCTCTCCACATGTCGTACCATAGCCAATTCCCTCCTTGCCTCTTTGAGTTGTTCCTCCAGAGGACCTATATCCGCCACACCCTTGGACTTAGCGATTTTCATCCAAGTGTGGGTCCTCACTCTCTCTTCTTCTAGTGCAAGGAAAAGTGGCACTGTGAATTTTTGAGGAATGATCTTTCCAGCCTCTAAGAAGTTATAATAGGAGCCCAAGCTGGGCTGGGGGCTAGGTTCCATAATGTGCTCTACCTCTTCTTCCTTCTGTGGTGATTTGGCTGCCTCACCTTCCATTTCTTCGGTCTCCTTGAGCCTGGCCAATGTTTCCTGTAGAATAGTTTCAGCATCCTGTAGAGAGGCTTTTGTGTCCAACATTTTCATTCTCTCCCTCCAGGTGGATGTCTTCGGGCTTCCCCGCTCATAAGTGATGGATGCCTTGGAGGGGGACCTCTCCTTTTGTGTGGTAGGGGTGTCTACAATTGTGATTGGTTCTTTTGACGGTGGCTGGGGTCTGCTAGTCTTAATCCTCACACTCCTTCTTGCCTTAAAATATAGGGGAGGCTCCCTCTTTCGCTTCCCCTTCTGCTTGGGAGATGTGCTTAGGGTGGCCAGCACAGCTGCTGCCTCCCTAGCTAAAATTTCTGGTGATTTTTCCCTCTGTTTCTCTGTCTTCAGACTTCCTGTAGAAAGTCCTATGTTGACTGTTTTCTGTCTTCCTGTAGAAGCAATTTTCGGGCTTCCTGTAGAAACGGTTTTCACTATTTTGGCTTGCTTGGCTGGGGGTGTCTTCTCCTTCAATTTTGCTGTGGTTTCATTGGATGTGCCCTCACTTGCTTGGACTTTTTCAGTCCTTTCTGCCCGGATTTGCAACCATTTCTCCCTTGGCATTGGTGCTTTTATTCCACCCACAGCTTTGGCCTCAATAGCTTGGCCTTTTTCTTGTTTCTCTTCTTGCTTTTCCTGTGGTGGCCTGTCCTGGGTTTCTTTACCCTTAGATTTCTTCTCTGCCTCAATATGCTCCTTTTCCTCACTGCTAGATGAAGTGAGTTCTTCGGCCAGAATTCGGATATCATCATCCTTGGACATATTGCGGAAAATCTCCCAGGAGAGAGGGACAATATAAGTATGGAGGGCATCTTCTACTAGAAGCTTGATAAGCCCATGATGAGCCAGCTGGTCTGGTGTCCCTTCCTTCAGTTTTGTGCCACACTCAATCAATGACTGTAGGAGGAAGTAGGGGATGCTTAGCTTTTGTTCTGAGGGTAAATCCATCTTATGCCTGAGTTCAGTTAACAACCGGAAGTGATAACCATATACAATACTGAACCGCCCCTCACAGGTAATATATTTCATAATTTGAAGGCTGACCTTGCTCCAAAATGGTTGAAGGCCAGCTCTCCGGACCCCATTTTTATCCTTTGAAAACTGTTTTTTGGTAGGAAAATTTCATTTTTGGCCTTCTGGCCCAATTTCCTTTCCTCTTTATCCCAGGGCATCCCCAATGGCAAATCAGTGACCCGACTAATGAGTTGTGGGGTGAGTTTTAAGGTCAATCCTCGGAAATTTACAGTGGCCAGTATCTTGGATTTAGGCTGCAGGGACCTTAGGAACTCCTTTGTTATCTCATCATCGTGACGTTGAATTTTGTCACAGAAGGTCATCCAATTTTCACGGGTAAATAGGTCTACCACCTCAGGAGTTTCTCGCAACTTCTTGGAATCTGAGGGTTCCTTTCTAATAAACCCTCCTAGCATGGTGAAAAATACTCTGCTTTGGCTTGTGCTCTGATTCGAAAGGGAATTTGTTTATGGTTTCCTCCCTAGAACGTTCAAGACAGTATCCCTCAGGTGTTTATAGGTCACTTTGCATCAATTCCCTGGTTATAATACTGCTGGTGCCCCAAAACTCGATTGTCAAAAGGAAATTAGGCTCTCACAGATAGGGTGCAGAGCTTAATTTTCACATCAATCATATACAAGTCACATTTTTTTATGCACGGATCAATCCTTTACAGTGGTTTATCATTTCTACAGGAAAATTTCGTTAACAGGCACCGTGGAGGAGAATATAACTCAGAACCAACTGTAAAAAACTCCGTGTATCACACAGGTAAACCACTAGTCTTGACCCACAGGCAGAATTGTTTTAATTCTCCTATCCCAAACAGCTTAATTTACCACCTTTCAAAATATCATGCATGGGTATGGTTTTTTTCGAGCCTACCTCTCTTCGAACTCCAATTCTGACGCAGAAGATCCAGATTTCTCTGCTCCGGGAGGCTATGTTGTGCTTCCTATAGAGCTCCTTCCTGTAGAGAGCTTTGTCGGCTTCTGGAAGATGTCACGGTGCTTCTGAGCAAGCCTGGGACGCGGGAGGAGTTTGAAATGGGCCGAGAAGCTCGGGCTAACGAACTGCAGAGGAGGAGGACGCGTACGTTGCTGAAAACCGATTGCAATAGTAAATGACAGTGGTTAATGTGAGTGTTATGGCCGAAGGATTTTGAATTACGGTGCAATTCATGGTGCGGGGGTGAGGTGTCCAGGCTGATCCATTGGCCAACGTCACAGCCATCATTCTCCGGCGTGTCTTTGACCGCCATTTTTCTATCTCTGCCATTACCCACCGTCATCACTGCCCATCCGCCGATTTCACTGCAAATCCGTCGATTTTCCTCGACTAGACACTTCCCACGTGTCGGCTCCACGTCCCTTTGGTGGATTCAAGCGTAACCGAGCTCGTTCGGATCCCACGAGGCCATTTGACTGACTGTGGGTGGCCAGTTGACTGGCCACCAAATTTGTTCAATCCGCACCATTCACAGACATGCAATTTTCATAGTATAGTTCATGCAATTTGACGAAATAAGGTTAGGCACTTACCTGTGTGGCCGTGGACGTGCTCTGCAGGTTTCCGGACGTGGGACGGCGGCTTTGCTCATTGCTGCTTTGTGCACAGGCGCTAGAATTCCTTCGTTCATTAGTTGATGCTTCATGCAAGGCTTCGGGACCTGTTACACTAAAAAATGTCACCTTGACTACTTACAGTTAGTATGGCTCAAATCAACAGTCATGCTACCCTTTTAGGCAAGTCTATGCCTCTGTTATCCATCTCAAACTCAAAATAGAGAGAAAGTCTTGTAAAAATCATGTTTATCTCTGGGGTCGCAGGTTCTCTCTAGTCTTACCTGCGGGGACGCGGACCTTGTTCACAAAAACTGCGTCCATGGACGCTCTGTATGTAAAGGGACAGGTGCGTCCCTCTGTAAAAGACAAAATGCGCGAGTTTTATCTTGAAAAAGTTACTTGTGGTTACTTCTAGAACATTCTAGAGGTCGGTTTGATGAAATGGATTCGCCTCCAGTTGGTTCATGTATCTCTATTAAGGGGAGTCTTATCCCATCAATAAGGGAGCTATCCCACCCAAAGAGGGGGATGATCCCATTGATGGTGGACCAGAATAACCTCTTTACAGCACTATAAATAAAGGCATTGAGCCAGGAGGAAAGGAGGTTGGAGCTATACATTTTCTTTGGGTAAATGCTGCAGAATTTAGGTCTTCCATTAGAGCCTTTGTGAGGAGAGATTGTCTTCACTTGATTCTACTTGGGAGAGGGTGAGCTTTGTCAAAGAAGAGGAAAACCCTTGATGGACCCTGGGAGGAACTTGCACAACACCAAGGCCAGGTTGTAAGAGTTTCTTTGTTTCGTTATTAATACAAACTGGTTTATTTTTCTCAATAGCTTATGTTAATGAGTTATTTCATGTGTTCCTTGGTCTGCATGTTGGATATATGTTTTATTATATGAAATGCAAGTGCTTGGTAATTGTTTGATTGTTTGTGGTTGCAGGAATTGACTTGAAGGAGGAGCTCATCCGGATCGTCAAGAACGGACTTCAACAACAGCGTTTTGGAATAAGGTAAGCCTAAACACTTGTAGTTTTCATGTTATAAAAGGTGTATTTAGAGAAAGATCACTCCTTTTTGTCTTGTTTGTCATTAGAATGTCTTAGACTTCTAGGAAGGTCAGTCGTGTCCGCACCCTTGACAGTTTCCGTGTGACAAATTGGCGACTCCGCTGGGGAGCCATTAATGAGAAAGTCTTTTCCTTTATATGAACTTTGCTTTGAGAAAATCATTTTTGTTTTCTGGTTTTTGACTGTGCGAATTAGTATTTGGGTGGCTTAGCTTTAGATTTAGTTAGATTTGGTTTTTCTCTATTTTTCCAGACGGACGCACCCTCTTAGTACTGCACAGTGCGTCTTTGGACGCGCTGTTGCCGTCTGCACAGAGCGGGGCCGCACCTGTGACAACAGGTTGCCTGCGTCTTCCTGTAAAACTTGAGAAAATTCCATTTTTGCTTCAAATTGCTCTTAGATTTTGTTTTTCCTTAGTGTTTTCCGCCCAGATCCTTTAGTACCCTGTCAAGAATTTTCACCTAAACTAGTTTTGTGAGCTTTGAGTGTTTTAGTGGTTTTCAATGAAGTTTTGACCTAGGGTTTGATTTTTGGAAAGGCTTTGTAGTGACTTTGCAATTAGAAAGTTGTCCAGCCTTAGATATCTCTGGTTAGTCAACCTTCTTAGAAGTCTGGCCTGTCGTAAAGTCTCCTTTTGTGTGCAACTTGCCATTTGAGTTGTGTTGGGTCAAATTTCGAATTACTTGTTTATAAAGTATTGATTTCCATTTTAAAAAAGAACAAAAAGATTAGAATTTTGTTTTGGCTAGTTGTTGATTCTGCAATAAGCTAGCCCTTGATTTGATTGTAATCAAGTAAAACACCTTAGAAATAATCATTGTTAGTTTTGACCTCGTTAAAAAATTGCTTAGGGTAAATTTACTTTTAGTTTGCTTATGAGTGCATTTTCATAGATTTTAAGAGTTGTTAAGATTGATTTTTTGTTTAAATTAGATTTACTTGCTTTATTAAAAGAAAAATACAAAAACATCTTCTTAAAAGTCTTGTTTCAAGTAGCTTTTTGTTTTCAAAAGAAGAAAAGAGTTTTTTCGTGCATGTAAAGAGAAGTTATGTTTTTATGCTTGGAAAAGACAAACGAAATATTTCTTTGATTGTTTTCAATTAAAAGGTTGCTTTTATAAAGTTTGCATTCTCTCAACTTTTTAGTTAAAGCAATTCATCGAAAAGTAAAGTAGTGGATAAATCATTCTAGGTGCATTTTGTAGTGGTTTCGAGTCGAGTCAACACACCACTAGTTTCACTTCCATCACCTTTTGACTTAAGAAACAACCTTAAAAGTAACGCTTAAATTAAAATCAATCTAGTAATCTTTATTTTTCTAGGGCTCTGAAGCACCAACATAGCTTAGGCTAGGGTCTTGGAGTAGGTGAGTACTTAACTCTCCAAGACTACAAAACCAAACAGATAGTCTATCTTGAGTAGAACAAATCCAATTGTTTCAGTTACATTCTGGGAAAGCTCCTCTTAAAGGAGAAGCACGAGCTCGTGTCCGAACCAGTGAGGGGATCATTCCTCCCTCGTTGGGAACGACGCCAGACAGTACGTATTACAAACGGTAAACCTCGGATTAACCATTGTCGAGGAGCCTGGGGTCACTTATCGGTAAACCTTGGATTGTTATCAAGGAGCCGGTAAGGGGATTGGAGCTTGCTACTCTGCCCTTGCGTGCTGTTGGAGCCTAGACTGTTCCCCCAGGTGTAATTGTTGTGATTGGTAACCTTAGTGGCTATAATATCTAGGATTCTACCCAAGGTGACGGTGGAGGGAAGGTCCCACTGTACCTGGAGCAGACGTCGGTTATACTCACTTGGATTTTCTGGGGGGTTCGCTTCACTTCGAGACGGTTAAAGTGGAGGAACTTGGTCCAGTCTATTCATTAAGCAGGTTGCCGGGGTAACTGTTCCACCCACTATTTCTGTACTGAATCCTGCGACGTTGGGCTTAATCACCAACTAGCGTTTTTGGTCCGGAAGACTACTGTTTGTGTATGGTTTGACGCTCTAGATTATTTAGGCGTATGCTTCAAAATTGATTGGTTCTTTAGAAGACTTTAGGCGGTTTGATTTGAACTTTTTTATTTTGTTTTCGTGTGTTGTAGTTAAAATCTTTAATTGTGGCGGAATCACCGAGAAGGTCCCGTCGAATTGCGGGCCAGTCTCCTGAAGTTGTGTCTGTGGCCGAATTGTTGAGAAGATCTCGTAGACTTAGGGGATCCCCTCCTCGAGACGACCCAGGTCATTTAGAAGGGTTAAAGGTCCTTGTAACTCCTCCTAGTGGCAGTAGAGTAGGATCACCGGAAGAAGGAGAATCTTCCTTGGTAGTCCATCCGTATTACCAAAGTTTAGAAACAGGTTACAATCCCGAAGCTGTTGCAGTTTCCGAGCTTGCTGGTAGTTTTTCATCTGCCAGTGAAACAGGCGAAGAACCTGAAATTTCAGAACCTGTTACTCCAACTCCTAGTGTTCCTGATTCACCAAGAATAGAAAGGGTTATCACCAAAAATCTTCCTGTTGGATTAATTGCCATAGAAGAACTTGTTCCAGAGGAAGAAATAGGCGTTTCTAATTCTGAAGATCTAATTACCCTTGATTTAAGGGAGCGTGAATCCATATTTTACAGTCCTCCTAGAACTGAACCTTGGTACCTTGCATTAACCAATTTGTTAGACAACTCAGTAGGTTTTTCTACACCTCGTACTCCGGTTCCACCTAGAGGTATACATTCTCCTGTAAATATGTCTGGTCAGTCATCTGTGTTTTCACAAAGTCCTGAATCATTTTTACATGGCGGTCCTTCTGTTCCTACTGGGTATCAATCACTTTCTGGTACCTTTGTGGGAGCATCTCCTAAACCTGTTGATCATGGGTTATTACTTGGAAACAGTGGTAATGTACCATTGAGTATAGGTGACGTTTATATGATGTCAGGTTCAACTCCCATTAACCAACCTCAAGGTGGCCAATTACCGCCTGGGGGGCAACCTTCGTTTATACCTGGGGGGCAACCTCAAGGTACTTCATTTGCGACTGGGGGGCAACCCCAAGGGTATCAACCCCAGCCTCAATTTGTACCCCAAAGTCAACCTCAGTATCAGTATCCACCTCAAGGATGGCAACCTCAAGGATGGCAACCCCAAGGGTATCAACCCCAAGGGTATCAACCTCAAGGTTACCAACCTCAAGGTCAAGGTCAACCCCAGTATTCGTATTTACCTCAAGGTTATCAACCTACGGGTCAATACCCTAGTCAAGGTTATCAACCACCTCAAGGGCAATCTTATGGGACTGCACCTTACAGTTATCAACCCTATCCTCAATACGGCTATGGCTCTCAGTATCCTCAACCTGTTACGAGTCAATACCCTGGAATGTTAACATGGGATCCGTCACAGGGTCAACAGATGTTGCAACCAAGTATGCAGTCGGTACCTCAAGCAGGACAACCTGCAGTTCCTGGTCCATCCCAGCAACCGCAACCTGTCCAGTCAAGTGTTCAGACCCCTGTAACTTCGGTAGTTACTCAGCCGCCAATTGCACCAGGTACTCCACCTCACACGGCTGTAGCAACTACCGCTTCATCTACCATGTTTACCTCCGGAGTATCGGCAGCTCCAGTTCCTACTGTCCCTGTTACCACTCCTCAGATATCTGTACCGTTGTCTGGACCCACGGTTCAGACCACAGTCCAGATGCCTGTAGGCCAACCTGGTACTAGTACGGTTGTTACTACTCAACCTCAATTTGTTCAACCTCCGTACCAGGGACAGTATCAACCTGGGCAGGCTGCCCAACAACCGGTTTACCAGTATCAACCGTATCCTGGGTACAATTATCAACCACCTCAACAACCCCAGTACGGTCCGGTTAATCCTGGTTTTCCAGGAGGATACAATATCCCAATGCGAATCCTGTTCCTAGTTATCCGGGATATCCTCCTCCTGGGGCTGGTATTGTGACTCAGAGTTTCAGAGATCCTAACCGGCAGTTACCATTTATTGCAACTTTAGATTTACCCGACTTGACGCGCCTAACGAACGATCCAATTCAATATCTTCCGTTTTGGCCGCCAATGCCAAACAAGTTGCCCAGCGATATACCCAAGTTCGAGGGAAGTCTGGAGAGGATCCGTCTAATCACGTGATGACTTACCACCTCTGGTGTGCATCAAATTCCATCATAGATGATTCTATCCGCTTACGTCTTTTCCAGCGTACACTCATTGGTCTCGCGGCCAAGTGGTACATTGAGTTACCACGGGCCTCTTTTTACAACTTTAGTCAGTTAGCTACCTCGTTCTTAACTCATTTTCAGTTACCAGTCAGATACGACAATGGTACTGAGTTATTAACTTCGCTAAAACAATCGACGTCCACGTACATTTCTGATCACATTCATGAGTGGAGACGTCGAAGGAGATTAGTGAAAGTTTTTATCCCAGACCAGATCTTAGCTGAATGGTTTGTCAAATCGTTATTACCAAGAATTACTGAAGATGTCGCTAAGGCCGGAGTAGTTACTGAGGAGCAAGTCATTGCTCAGGCGCGGTACCTTGACTTGGTTTATACTCAGTCGGGTACGTTACATGAGAAAATTCCGGATCTTCCGAAGTCCAACCAAATCGCTGCTGCTCCTTCGGGATCTCATGCCGCTGATGGCATGATCGGTATCGTGACTACGAAGAGTAAGAAGAAGTCTTCCAAGGCCTCCAATACTCCAATTATCACTTTGCCTGATTCTCCGACAGGAGAGTCTTCTCCTCCAGAACTTACCGCCGACATTCACGCTGTAGAGTCATCTACGGCCAAATCCAAAAACGGTGGAAAGAAGAAAGGAAAGAAGAAGGCTAAAGCAGACAAGGCTCCAAAGGAGAAGACGGAAAAGTCGGAAGCCAATGACGAGAAACGTAAACCTCGCTATCCTTGTCTTATTTGTGAAGAAGATCATTTTACAAGAGACTGCCCTCATCGGGCCGAGGTAGTCAAAATAGTCAAAGGTTCTCCGACTCCTGCTGTGTTAAAGAATCCATTTCCGGAGCAGGAAAATAAGATGATAGGTTCTTCCTCGAATGCCAGTGAAGAACCCATTTTGATGATGTCTCATGTCAGGATTGCGACTCGATCACAAGATTATGGTAGTAAGGCTCCTGTTGATGGTAAGGAAGCAGAATCTTCTCACTCTAACCCATCAACCTCAGCTCCTGGTTCCGATCCACTATAGATCGAGAAACCTAACCCGGACTTAGTGATAAAGCCGCCCGCCAAGGGTGTACTTCGAAGGTCTGCTTTCAATCCACATGCGAGAGCAGCGCAGAATTACAACATTGTTGAAGACTTAGCTGTTTCACCTTCAGCAATGTCGGCACTCGAAGTGCTGCAATCATGTCCAGCGCAGCGGAGATTGCTTTTGTCGGCTATTGGAGCTGTCGATGTTCGGACCCGAACCTAATGATCTTTGATCTAGAAAATAGTACACCACGTCTCCCCCATCAAATGGCTTTCCAAATCCCAGTGATAGTAAAAAACAGGCCTATTCATCGGACTGTGATTGATGAGGGAGCTTCTACGTGTATTATGTCGATTCAATGTTGGAGATCTCTTGGTTCTCCTACATTGAACCAATCCCCCACCATCCTTAAGGCCTTTGATGGCCGTGGGTTCCGTCCGTTTGGTATTCTACAAGAATTACCTATAGGGGTCGAAGGTAAAACCGTTAGTCTGGATGTGGAAGTGGTTGATGCCCCTCTAGACTACAACCTTCTTTTGGGTCGAAGTTGGTCATATGCTATGACAGCGATCGTTTCATCGGTCTTCAGAGTCATTAAATTTCCACATAACGGTAAGATCGTGACTATTGATCAGCTGACATACTTTTCATCCGACCCAACCTCTTTAGAAACTATCCAGCATGTCGGTAAAACGACAATCCCTTATAGGGACATTGGTGTAGGTTTAGTTAAGGATTCCGGTTTACTGGGAACTTTTCCTCTCCCTCCACTCAATGTAGACCCTTCATTCGCAACAATTCATATGATCACGTCAGAAAACATTATTCACGATGATCCTTGGTATGTTCCCTCTGACTCTGAGCTAGACTCACTCGGTGATGTTATGCCGTTGAGTCCGTATGAGATTGCTTATGAAGCTCTTATGTCTTTTACCGATTTTCGTTCAACCGACCAAATGAACGTGGTCAGTGAAGAGTCACGTTTCACTTCACCCTTAGAACGGATAACGTTTCCCGAAGAAGTGTCATCTGACGAACAACTTCGGGAAATCCTAAGCGTAGATGATCTACCATGGGAAGATCTCCATCACAGATCTTCGTTTTTACCTAAGGATGATGCATTTGAAAATGATTTTTCATCTATCTTTACCGCTGAATATGTCAAAGACGCTCAGGATCCAACGAAACATTCTGATTCAGAGCTGAATTTAGGGAATATTTCTCGTACAATTCCCATTGACATTTCAGTGAAGCCCGGAATCGAGGAGAACGTTCATATAGGTGCCGCTTGTACTGAAACGGAAATCCAAACTTACAAGGCCCTATTCCAAGAATTCCGCGACGTGTTTGCCTGGTCTTACGAGGAAATGCCGGGAATTGATCCTGCCATTGTTGTTCATGAAATCAAAACCTACCCGGATGCTAAACCCATTCGGCAACGGTTGCGTCAGATTCACCCTCGAAAGCGGCTGCAATCAAAGCAGAAGTCGAAAAGCTGTTGAAAGCAGGTTTCATTTATCCGATCCCGTTAACGGATTGGGTATCGAATATTGTTCCCGTCAATAAAAAACAAGGAACAATAAGAATCTGTATCGATTATAGGGATATCAATCGGCTTGTCCAAAAGACAACTATCCTACGCCTTATATCGATCAAATCATTGATGATTGTGCCGGAAGTGAGATGTTTTCCTTCATGGATGGTTTCTCAGGCTATAATCAAATCAATATTCTACCTGCCGATCAACCAAAAACGGCATTCATTTGTCCATGGGGGACATTTGCTTATTGCAAATTACCTTTTGGACTTAAGAATGCCGGGGCCACTTTTCAACGGGCGATGTCTTATGCATTTCATGACATCAAGCACATTGTGCAACCCTATCTCGATGATTTGCCTGCTCATTCTTTGCAACGAGCTGATCACCTTGTCCACCTACGAGCAATCTTTATGAGGTGTAGGCATTATCGAATTCGGTTGAATCCCCACAAATGTGTTTTCTGTATAGAAACAGGTCGATTGCTGGGATTTGTTGTTTCAAAAACCGGCATTCGCGTCGATCCCTCGAAAGTCGAGGCTATCATCAAATTGCCTCCTCCTTCGAGTTTGCGCCAACTCCAAAGTTTGCAAGGGAAAGCGAACTTTCTACGACGATTCATCCCGAACTACGCCGAGGTCACTAAAGGTTTTACACGGTTGTTGAAACAGAACGCACAGTTCTTTTGGGACGAGATTGCCCAACAATCTTTTGATGCACTGAAACACGCGTTGACCCATGCACCGTTATTGCATCCTCCCAACTACAACCAGGACTACTTCTTATACCTCGCAGCTTCGCATTCCACCATTGGAATGGTGTTAGTTCAAGAAGATGAATTCAAAACAGAGCATGTGATATATTATCTTAGCAGAACCTTAAACCCAACTGAGTTAAAATATTCACATGTGGAGAAATTGGCCCTGGCAGCCGTTCAAGCTGTCCAGCGTTTTCGTCACTACATTCTTCTCCGCAAGACTACTGTTATTTCGGATTGCAACCCTATGATTTATATTTTGACAAAACAACTGCTAGGGGGCAAGTACTCTAAATGGATTGTTATCCTGCAAGAGTTCGACTTGGAGTTCGAGAAGTCCAAGTCTAAGAAATCTTTAGTTTTTGCGGAATTAATGTGTGATTTCCCGAGTGCTGACACAGAGACTGTGGCAGAGGAGTCCATCGTGGACGAATCTTTGTTTCTTATTAGCACTTTAGATCCGTGGTATTGGGATATAATCACCTATCTCCAAACCCAAACCTTTCGGCCTGAAGCTTCCAAGGAAGACCGTCGAAAAATTCGGTTTCGATCCCAGCAATACAGAATTATTGGAGATACACTTTATCGCCGGGGGGCAGACTTAGTTTTTCGACGTTGTTTAACACACGAAGAGGCTGAGAGAGTTTTGGATGACTGTCACTCTGGAGCATGTGGCGGTCATATGTCTGGGTATGCCACAGCTCAGAAGGTGTTGCGCGCTGGCTATTTCTGGCCGTCTATGTTTAAAGATTGTATCCTTGCTGTCAGAACGTGCCACAACTGTCAAGTTTTTGATCGAAAGATGCGCGCTCCACCTGCTCCTCTCCACCCTATAATTGCCGCTGGTCCATTCGCCAAATGGGGCATTGACTTTATTACTTGTAACCCTCACTCGGCCGGGGGGCATGCGTATATCATCCTCGCGGTTGATTATTTTACAAAATGGGCCGAGGCGATGCCTACATTCGACGCAAGCGGCAAGACAGCTGCAGTTTTCGTATTCAATCATATCATAACTAGGTTTGGTGTCCCACAAGCAATCATTACTGATCATGGGAGCCATTTTCGAAATGTCATGATGACAGAGCTTACAAGCCAGCTTGGTTTGCGCCACGATAGCTCTACTCCTTATTATCCGCAGCCAACGGTTTGGTTGAGTCAATCAATAAAGTTGTAGTCGTCATGATTCGACGGATCATTGGTATCCATCGAACGAATTGGCATAACATGTTATTTTCGGCGCTATGGGCATATCGAACTTCAGTGAAAAATTCAACAGGTTTCACCCCGTTTCAGCTAGTTTATGGCTTAGAAGCTGTGTTACCTATTGAATGCGAAATCCCATCACTTCAAATGGCTGTCGAATTACTTCCAGCTACTTCCGCAGAGGAGAAACGGTTATTATACTTAGCTAAATTAGATGAGACTCGACGTGACGCTACTTTAGCTATCGAGACTCACGCGAAACGAATGAAAGCTCAGTACGATAAAAATGTGACCCCTCGAAGTTTTTCAGAAGGAGACCTAGTATTATTATATGATCAAGCTAACGATAAGCTAGGTGCGGGAAAGTTTGTTCCTATGTGGCATGGGCCCTACATTGTAAAGCACAAGCTAGCAAAAGGGGCTTATGAGTTAGTTGATTTTGATGGGGACTCTTTGGGTAAACCCAGAAATGGACTTTACCTAAAGAGGTATTATGCTTAAAATGATGGGTATGGAGAAATTTTTAGATAGGTTAGATTTTCTTTCTAGCTAGCAAGTGTGTGTTAGTTTAGTCAGTGTGCTTAGTTTAGCTAAGTGTGGTTTTTCGTCATTATTTTGGCTCATCTTGGTTTTACTCTTGATATTGTAGATGTCGACGCCTCTCCAAACATACATTGGATTTGCTGATGGTGCTTGTCGTAGTACACGGAATATCTCTTCCGCAGCTTGGGTTATCTATTCGCCCTCTGACGAGTTAGTTTCTATGCATGGGGTAAGCCTCGGTCAAACAACGAATAACATTGCAGAATACAGTGCAGTGGTTGAATTATTATCCGAATCTATTTCATTTGGAATTCGACGTTTGATAGTGAGGTTAGATTCTGAACTTGTTGTATTACAGCTTAATAGAGTTTATGCCATTAGAAATCCTGTGTTGTTAAGGTTGTTTTTGAGAGTGCGTCTCTTGGAACGTGAATTTGATTACATTGAATATCAACATATTCCGAGGTCTTTGAATACATTAGCAGATGCAATTGCTTCTCGAATGTTAGACAGACATTTACGATAATCATGCAAGTAAATTTAAAAACATTTCATCACATATGTTAAACAAGATAAGCCGGTAAAATAGTGATATATATAGATAGGAGTGTGTCAAAAAATATATACATCGTCTTCGATCATAGGTTTAAAACACCTTATGATCGGCAAAATGATAGTACAAAAAATCAAAATGTCACATGTGACTACAAAAGTGACTAGTCAATCACTGGTGGTGCTCTCTGTATGACACCACTGCGCGGGCTACCTTACGTAAAAACCTCTAAATGGTCCAGGGACCGCGACCACGAAGCGCTGAAGCCTCATTGGAATATCATCCATAGTAGTCTCAGGTATATCTGCCGTGAGACGCTCTAGATCATGCTCCAAGTCGGCTAGTACTTCTGCTGTCGCATCCTGTGGGGCCGGTGCCGGTGCAGCTGGATGTAGTCTATCATAAGGCCGGAGGTTGGCTGGACGCTGTGGGCCAACATCTGCATTTTGAGGAATTTACTATTAGTGTTGAGACGATATATATAAAAAATACAAAAAATACATAACTAGAAAACTTGTGAAAATAAAAAGTACCTCTGTCATCCCATTGTTCTCCCTGTGGAAGAACCATGTCCGGATCACCTCTGAAATCTGTTCCGGCATACGGGAAATCCTGTATCACAAAAAGCTGGTTCTCTAACCAGTCAAAATAACTATCTGAGAATCGAACTACTGTCGCGCCCTCGTCAGGATGCCGGGCCATTACCGCAACCCATCGTATCAGCTTTGGCTGCTGAGGACCCAGAATATCAACAGTGAGTTGCTGAGGGATCAGCAATGGAATTCTCTCCAAGGCAAAGCTCACGACTATAGGCCCATATCCAAAGGTCTTTAGTCGTCCGTTCCTTGCCTTGGTTAGTTGGCTCTTCATATGAGCCGACACAGCTTCACACCAGTTGAAAATGGTGCCTTGGTAACAGTCAATTGCCATCCGCATTTGGGATCCGGAAGCAATGTGTAAAGCGGCCGCGCCGCAAATTCTGGTAACCGTGAACGCTATGACTTTGAGTTCCGGCAGAGTGATGTGTTTTATCTCTATGCCTTTTGAATGGTGAGCTCCCGGTGTGCACCAAGTCTCGCGGAGACTATCAAGGGATTGGCCACCCGGCCTAGTCCCCGCAAGGTTGAGTTGCTCACCCCTGTTTGGCAAGCCAGTGAGAAAGTATACATCCGAGGGCTCTATCTCGAGCTGGTGCCCTCCTATGTAAAAGCATTGTTCCTGTACGTTCCATCGCTCAACCAGCCATTCCAAGAATCTTACCTGGCCCCTCATGCCCGGTATGGTCCAATATTTGTATAAACCGCATGCTCTTAGGGCATCCAGAGAAGGTTGATGATTTATTGCAACTTCATCTTCCTCTACGTGCTCTCTTTCTCTCCAGTCTAACATGATTAGTGCCTGCATATCAAAAAATAGCATTAGAAATTAATTTGGGAATTTTTGGTGGTTTTTTGAGAGAGTTGGGGTTTTGAAATGCGCGTTTCTCGGAGGACGCACCCCGGCTTTGTTGCACAGGGCGCCCGGACGCAGCTGGCCTGAAGGCGGGCTGCGTCTTCCGACCGTTTTCCCGTAAGAGAAAAAGTCGGGGGACGCAGGTCACCCGAAGGGCACCTGCGTCCGCCGAGAGGCGCATTCCAAAACCAAAACCCCCCCAAAAAATAAAACCAAAGCCTAAAAATTGATTCTAAACGGATAGAAATGCAGAGTAGGATGTGTAAAATACCTGGATGAGACGGCGTTCGATTCCAGCGGTCAGATTTTCCGCAGCAACCACGGGAAGTTTTCTTGTCAAAAGCCCTTTTTTCAACCTCAACAGTGAAACGGTAAAAATGACATGGTAAAAGCTCTTTTTATAGGTTTTTTGGATGAATTAGTTCATTTTTTACCATGAAAAGATATTTTTGAATGTATTTTTGCCTATTTTAAACAGGTATGAGTAATGGGTCGCTTTTGTGCAGGACAGAGGGATTTCGAGGGAAATTGTAAACTTTTCACAAACAAAATTGCAGAGTCATCTTTTAAGCCCTTTTCTGACTCCTAAAAAATGAAAAGATCGCCGAGTGTTTCTTTTTCACTCGTTAAAACGGAATTAAAAGACGGTCCCCTTTTAGCTCTTTTCTGACCGCAAAATCAGGAAAAGATTGCCGGGTTTTTGTCGTTTCGAACTCGATAAGGAAATAAAACGACGTGTCCTTGATCGCTTTTTACTTTTCAGATTAACGACACTAATATGAAAGTACTCCTTGGTCGCAAGATCAAGCGGTTCCCCCAGGTATTATTTTATACTTTTTCGGGCTTGAGGGACACAAATATACGAAAAAGTTCAACGTGGAGTCTCCTTTAGTTTTTTCAGACTCTCTAAAAATGAAAAACGCCGAGTTTCTCCTATACTGGGCTCGTTAAATTTTTACAGTAAGGGACCTGTTCAATTACAAACAGGAACGAACCACTCCTTCCTAGGGTTCGAATTTAAACTAGGTTGGACTCGTCCGAAGGATGAGCTTACAATCAAGCATATGTTATCCTCCTCAAGCTTGTTAAAAATAAAGAGGTACTTGCCAGAAATGGTGGGGGAAAAAGAGAAGAATGAACCTATTTGTCACTTTTTGTCTCAGAGAAACTTTATTACCGCTCTTGAACACGACACTTGTTATTCACCTGGGTTGGGAAATTTTTCACCTCACAGTTGACCACGTCACTTTGAAAGTCTTTAACCGGGTTTCGGGGATTAACTTTGAGTTATTCATCACCAAGCCATCTGTTGTGTCGTTATGTGTTCAAGAGGTCTGCAAATAACAAACTTTCATCTGCAAAATACTTGTCATCCATTTGACCATCCCTGAGTCGGTCCTTACAGCAACATTTCTTCAACTTGAACAATGATTTCGTGTTGCGGGCTTGCCTGCAACGGGTCGCTTTCTATCGACATCGACACATTATCTAGAAAGATGACTTAGGAATCGACAGTACCTTGAAGTCTGCATGCATCAATGGCAGGTTTCTCGCCTTTGACGTCAGTTTACATCATTGACTTTCGATCAGAGGATTCCGTGAAGTGTTCGACATCAAAACATCTATTCACATTTCGCGGTTTGTGCTTGGTACTTTGAGGACCATTGACATTACTGGTGGTTTCTCTCACGCTTGTTAACAGTTTACATCATTGACTGGTAATCAAGTGGTTTCTACCATGTTCGACATCGAATCATTTAATCACATGGCTAGAATCGTACCAATTCGAGAAGTAGAAGTGAAGACCCTGGATCTAGTTTCTACCATCCAGGCTGCGAGGAGTTTTGTATTCATTATCTATGTAGGCTCATCATAAACAGATGGCTGCGTCCATACTGTGTCTACAAAAGTCTATAAAAATGATGTACTGCAAGATCATTCCTGTATCAGAGTAGTTAGTTCATTAGTTAAAGTTTTGAATCTGAGTATGGGAATGCCTACCTCAGTGATGATATATTCTTATCCATGTATTTTGTGTTGAAAATTGCAGGTTCCAACCAGGCCATCCACAAGGTAATCCTTGAAATGATAAAGCGCTTCACCCTTCCTAGAATTACAAAACCCTATTCTATTTCAGGCTTCGCACTTTAGGGGGCAATCTGTTACACTAAAAAATGTCACCTTGACTACTTACAGTTAGTATGGCTCAAATCAACAGTCATGCTACCCTCTTAGGCAAGTCTATGCCTCTGTTATCCATCTCAAACTCAAAATAGAGAGAAAGTCTTGTAAAAATCATGTTTATCTCTGGGGTCGCAGGTTCTCTCTAGTCTTACCTGCGGGGACGCGGACCTTGTTCACAAAAACTGCGTCCATGGACGCTCTGTATGTAAAGGGACAGGTGCGTCCCTCTGTAAAAGACAAAATGCGCGAGTTTTATCTTGAAAAAGTTACTTGTGGTTACTTCTAGAACATTCTAGAGGTCGGTTTGATGAAATGGATTCGCCTCCAGTTGGTTCATGTATCTCTATTAAGGGGAGTCTTATCCCATCAATAAGGGAGCTATCCCACCCAAAGAGGGGGATGATCCCATTGATGGTGGACCAGAATAACCTCTTTACAGCACTATAAATAAAGGCATTGAGCCAGAGGAAAGGAGGTTGGAGCTATACATTTTCTTTGGGTAAATGCTGCAGAATTTAGGTCTTCCATTAGAGCCTTTGTGAGGAGAGATTGTCTTCACTTGATTCTACTTGGGAGAGGGTGAGCTTTGTCAAAGAAGAGGAAAACCCTTGATGGACCCTGGGAGGAACTTGCACAACACCAAGGCCAGGTTGTAAGAGTTTCTTTGTTTCGTTATTAATACAAACTGGTTTATTTTTCTCAATAGCTTATGTTAATGAGTTATTTCATGTGTTCCTTGGTCTGCATGTTGGATATATGTTTTATTATATGAAATGCAAGTGCTTGGTAATTGTTTGATTGTTTGTGGTTGCAGGAATTGACTTGAAGGAGGAGCTCATCCGGATCGTCAAGAACGGACTTCAACAACAGCGTTTTGGAATAAGGTAAGCCTAAACACTTGTAGTTTTCATGTTATAAAAGGTGTATTTAGAGAAAGATCACTCCTTTTTGTCTTGTTTGTCATTAGAATGTCTTAGACTTCTAGGAAGGTCAGTCGTGTCCGCACCCTTGACAGTTTCCGTGTGACAGGACCCGATCCACTGGTGGTGAACGTTGCATGCACGGCTCTGTCTTTTCTCAGCTATCGAGGAGGTGTTCACGTTCAAGCGGAGCTAGTTACATGCCTCCTGCGTTGATTTCAACTGCTATTGACTCCATAGTGTGTATTCCAGGCGGATCAGCTGCTACAGGATTCCTGTAGGACATCCTGTAGTTGTTTCTCCTCCTGGGATGCATGCTGAAATGAGCAGGGTTGTATTCACTATTGAAGGGTCCTGATGAAGCTTTAACAGGTAGAGTGAGCATGCCTTCATGTACTTGATTTGTCCCTTGAAAAAGAAAATTGCAATTTGAGGAAAACAAGACTTTTTGCATGATTGTGCAGGAATACAGGTCCAGATTGTTGTAATGGTGGTGGAAAGAGATGAAACAGGTGATGGATGGAAGAAAGGGGTGGCTGCATGCCTCATCAATAGATTTCAAGCTTTAAATCCCTCTTCAGAATTGATTTTGGCCTGCCCAAAGGTTCTATAGGATGTTTCCTGTAGAAATGCAGAACTTCCTATAGAAAGCCCTGAAACTTCTGTAGAAGGTTGAATCTTGACTCGAATGTGTCCAAATCCTAGAAAAAGTGAGTGGCCATGGAGGGAGTGTCTGTGAGGATGTCTGGTAACTTGGTACGGACCCATACCTTGTTTTGCGTGACCTCCTTTATCTGCACTATATTCCCTGCAATAATTCTTCAGAGATTAGACTTGTTTCTTTTCTTCTTTTTTCTCTTTCCTTTTTTTCTTCTTTTTTTGAAAGACAGCAGGGGTGCCTTCATGAGGTTTTCACCCCCAGTATCTGCCCTGGGTGCCTCAGAGAGGTTTTCGCCCAAGGATCTTTTTTATTCCATTTATTTATTTCCTAAGAGACAGCTGGGGCGCCTCCATGAGGTTTTCACCCTCATTGTCTGCCCTGGCCGCCTCAAAGAGGTTTTCGTCCAGGGATCTTTTTATTCCTCTTTTTTTTTTTTTTTGATGATCAAGGTGTGGCCGGAACAGAGGCAGAACCCTGCTCTATTACCATCACTGATTTTTCCACAGTTTCAATGAACTCTTACCTTGAAAGGGGTTTCTTGTAGATTTTCAATCGATGCCCATTGACAAGCATGGGGATGGCTTCTTCCTCAATGGTCTTGATAAGGACTGAACCATTGTCATTGCATTTCTCCACTGTATATGGTCCTAACCATCTTGTCCTCAGCTTTCCTTTGAAATCCTTGTATCTTGAGTCATACAGCAGTGCCCAATCTCCCGGCTGGAATTGCTTTTCATTAAGGTGCCAGTCATGCCATATCTTCCTCTGGAGCTGAACTACTTCTGAGTGGAGGAGGGCCTGCATTCTTTGTTCATCTAATCCATTCAGCTACAATAATCTTTCACATTGAGCATGGCTAAGATCTAGGTCCAGCTGAGCTAGCACCCTTAATGTATTGTACTCGAACTCTATGGACAGCAAAGCTTTCTTCTCGTAGACCAGCTCATAAGGTGTGAAACTAGTTGTAGTCTTCCAAGTGGTGTTGTAGGCCCAGGTGGCCTCAACCAGGCGATCTGCCCAATCCTTTCTACTGCTGCTCACAACCTTAGTCAAAATCCCTTCCAATGCTCTATTAGTGACTTCCACCTGCCCATTTTCTTGAGGATGATAGGGGGTGGAAGTCTTGTGCTTGATCTTGTGATGAGTGAACAAATCTTCAATCAGGTTGGAGGTGAACTGGCTTCCTTGATCTGTGACTAGCTCTCTTGGGTAGCCATACTTGTAGAAGATATTTTCCCTCAGAAACTCAGCCACCTTTTCTTCTGTTACTGCTTTGATTGCCTTCGTTTCTGCCCACTTGGTCAGATAGTCGGTGCACACAATGATGTAATACCGTTGCTTTGAAGGGGGGTTGATAGGACCCACAAAATCCATGCCCCACTTCTCAAATGGCTTGAAGGTCACTTGAGGTTGGAGAGGAATTTCATCCCTTGGATTCGGTTTTCCCATCCTCTAACATCGGTCACACTGGATGATGTATCTTCTGACATCTTGATGAAGAGTAGGCCAATAGTAGCCTGCATGTAGAATTTTGAAGGCAGTCCTTTTGGCTGCAAAGTGGCCTCCACAAGGTCCGTCATGACAAGTTAGGAGGATGTCAAAGACTTCCTCCTCCCTAACACAACGTCTCAAGATCTGATCTGGCCCAAGTTTAAACAGGTTGCCCCCAATCCAAGTGAATGGGGCACTCTTCCTTACAATTCTGCTCTTCTCCTTTGAGGATAGATGCGGAGGGAACTGTGTTGAGACCAAGTAAATTTGCTATATCAGCAAACCATGGAGAGAGCACTGAGATAGCAAACAGATGTTCATCGGGCATCTGGTCATCCACTGTTCCTTCTTCACCTGCAGGCAAATCCAATCTAGACAAGAAGTCAGCCACAGCATTTTCCTTACTTGGCTTGTCGACAATAGTAAAATCAAATTGCTGCAACAAAAGTAACCATCTAATAATAAGAGCATTAACATTAGGCTTATTCATTAAATATCTAATCGCAGCATGATCAGTGTGCACAAATGTTTGATAACAATGATGTAGTGTCTGAACTTGTTTAGGGAATGGACTACAGCCAGGAACTCTTTCTCAGTCACCGTATAGTTCATTTCTACCTTGGACAGGTTTTTGCTGACGAAGTATATGGCATATGGGAGTTTCTCCTCAACTTGTCCTAAGGCTGCCCCTATGGCTTTGTTCGAGGCATCAGTGTGGATGTGGAAAGGTAGGGCCCAGTTTGGACCTCTCAAGATCGGGGCGGACACCAACTTATCTTTCAACTCATCTAGTGCCCTTTGACAGTTGGCAGTCCATTTAAACTCAACATCTTTCCATGAGAGTCCAAACAAACGCGAGGCTAGCTTACTGAAGTCTTTAATGAATCTTCGATAATATCCTGCTAAGCCTAGGAAACTCCGAACATCTCTTACCTTTTGAGGAGGTGGGACCTTTTGGATGATAGCAATTTTATTAGGATCCACCTGTAATCCTTGCCGAGAAATGGTATGACCTAGCACAGTCCCTTCAGTCATTAGGAATTCACATTTTTTGGGACTGAGGGACAGGTTCATATCAATGCACTTGGTTAGAACTTTTCCTAGATTAGTCAATGCTTCTTGGAAGTTGGACCCATAAGGAGTAAAGTCATCCATATAGATTTCTACCGAATCATGGACCAACTCAGAAAAGATGCTCAATACTGCTCTCTGGAAAGTGGCAGGAGCATTGCATAGCCCAAAGGGAAGGACTTTGTAGGCAAAGGTACCCGAAGGATAGGTGAAGGTGGTTTTATCTTGGTCTGCCGGGCTGATTTGGATCTAGTTATACCCACTGAACCTGTCTAGAAAAGAGAAGAACTTCTTCCCTGCCAGTCCATCCAACACCTGATCTATGAAACGCAAAGGGAAATGGTCTTTCTTGGTGGCTTTGTTAAGTTCTCGGTAATCTACATAGATTCTCCACTTCCCATTCTTTTTGGGCACAAGCACTAGAGGCGAGACCCACTCACTATCAGAGATAGGGTAGATGAATCCTGCATCCAATAATTTTTGCAATTCTTCTTTGACAATGTCTTTAAGGGCTGGATTCATTCTCCTCTGAGGCTACCTGACTGGTTTACAATCTTCTTTAATGTAGATGTGATGGGTACAGACTGAAGGATGGACTCCTTTTATCTCCTTATAGCTCCAAGCGAAAGCATCTAGATGATTGTTTAGTAAGCTACACAGCTCCTTCTCCCGGGAAGGAGATAGGGAGGAGCTGATCTTTAAAGTTCTTTCGGGACCAAACTCCACATTCTTAACTCTGAGAGAGGTTAGATCAGTCACACAGAGGTCCAATAAGGTGCTAGCTTAGGTATCTTCCACCAATTCCTCTAAGGATAGTGCACTGGGAGGTGGATTTTGAATCAAAGTCTCAATCAAATCATCCTCGGTTTGAGGACCTCCCCTAGTGGTTTCTACTATGCACAATGGTGCAGAGTAGACCTCATCCACATCTCCTTCTTCCAACCAGAGCGGTAAGTCATGTTCTAGCAGAGGTTGGGCAGGAGGATATAGGACTAGCTGCTTGGACATAGGCCCATTCTTGATGGTCATGCTTCTAGCTCGGCAACTAATGTAAGAATCTGCAGTCGCTAACCAAGGCCTTCCCAAAATGAGGGGTATCCAGTGAGCTTTGCCTTTGGTTGAAGGACCAAGAAGTCTGCAGGGTACTCCCAAGAGTCAACAGAGACCAAGACATCTTCCACAATCCCTTCGGGAGTCACGGTGGAGCGATCTGCCAACTGCAGGACTGTCGAGGTCTTCCTTAAGGAACTCTAAAGGTTGAGTTTAAGCATGGTGTCCCTGGTCATCACATTAATGGAAGCCCCTAGATCAATCAAGGTATGGGGGATTATGGTGCCATTGATGTGGACATCAACTACAGGACTCCTAGGGTCCAAATACTTTGGACAGATTACTTGCCCCAACATTAGATCGGACAGTTGTCCGATGACATTGATAGTCGAGGCATCTCTCTTTCTCCTGCCTGGGTGCCTGAAACACTTCTCCTTAATCAATTTGTTGTATATCGGTACATCTTTGATGGCCTGGAGAAGTGGTATTTTTCACACACAACTGTTTCAGTTCCCCCAGAAGTTCAATCTCCTCTGGGTTTGGTTGCGTGGTTGCTGTTAGTCTCTCAGGAAAGGGTGGAATGGCTTTGGGTTCACTTTCCTGTTTCTCTTCCTCATCCTCTGGGGAGAAGGTTGGTGATTTGGAAGGGTCTTCTTGGATCGCAGGTTGATCTCCTGGATCTCCACAGCATAGGTAGGACATGTCGTCGCCCAGTGTATACCTGCTGGGCCTGTCGGTTGTTGGGGTTCGGGTTCGGTTGAGCAGGCATCTGGGGTTGTCTTGGAGGAGCAGGAGGTAATGGTTGTGGGTTGAGCCGGTGGTGGAGGCAGAATGGCGAGGGGAGAGTTGTAATGGGGCCTCCACCCTCGTTGAGGTGCATTCCATTGAGGTTGTGGCTAGACATGGGAGTGAAATGAATGAGCAGTGGGTTGAGTACGGTATTGAGGTGGATAAGACCCACGGAGGAGGTGCAGATTAGGAAGGATGAGCAGGGGCACCCCAAGAAGGCATGTGAGCAGATTGGTTGGGGCTATAATAAGCTTGGGATGTCCCTTGCATCCCCTGCTGGTAAGGTCTGGGTCCATGCGGCCTCCTTTGATTGAGGAAGTAGAGAGGTTCAGTGGGTGCCTCAATCCCTTGGTACATGGATTTGAATCTGTGTAAGGTTGGGCATTGGTTTGTGGGGAGGTCCTCCTCACAAACGAAACATACCTCTATTGAGTGCAATGGACACTCGTTCTTAGGGTGCTTCCTCGTACATCTGGGACAGAAAATGTCAAAGCCCTCTCAGCTTCCTCTTTCTTTTGTTGGATTCGGAAAGTATCAAGTTGCATGGCAATGGTCTGTCTCATCTCACTTTTGAGGTCCTCCATCTGATTAGCAAACTCATGCTTGGAGAAGGTAGTACCAACTGAAAGCGGATTCCCCCTACCTCTTTTCCGGGTTGCCATACAGTGGTTTCTAAATACATTCTTTATGTCCTCATAAGGTAGTTGGTAAATGTCTCCTCTAGCTAGCATGTGGAGGGTATCTAGGAGGTCTTTAGGGACTCCTCGGAGCAGAACCAACTTTAGAGATTCAGGGTCAAGTGTGCACCTGGCCCGTTTATAGTTGAGTTGGAACCTTTCCTCGTAGTCCTCTAAAGACTCATCATTCCCCATGGTCATCCAAAAGATTTCTCCCTTTGGTTTCCTTTGACCTACAATAATCCTGGCATTTGTTGTTAAAGGCTTGTTGCATCTGAGCCCAAGTAGTGATACTGTTTCCAGGTAACCCCATGAACCAGCGTAATGCTACATCCTTGAGGGTAGAGGGAAAGAGTTTTTAACTTTTTCTCATCTTCTGTATAGTCATAAGTTCGACAAAGGACAACAAACTCAAACAAGAAGGTATCAGGGTCTTCAGTGGTCAATCCATGGAAATTAGGTAAGGCTGAGGGACTTATGTTCTTCATTTTCATGTCTCCGTTGGTCTCTCGGATGGGCAAGGTACCTTCTATTCTCTCGTCATCCGTCTCTACCATTTCTATTGTCAAACCATGGTCTCAAAAGGAATGTTTTCTTGCTCTTCTTCTGTTATAGGATCTTCGTATATCTCAGGAGGTTCACCTATAGGTTCTTCTGGATCACTGCCACCAAAGAAGAGAGAAGGGTGACTCAGTGAAGTGGTGGGGGTGTTGGGTAGGAATTTTCTGGTATATATCTCTGTTCCTACAAGGCATGAAAGGATTTTTGGTTGTTTTTTGTTTTTTCTCTGCTTGTACCTGCAAAAATGAAACAGATGGAATTGCAACTAACTAAAATCTATCTTGCAGAAATGAAAATGCAGAATTGAAATGAAAGCAGGAAAGGACTAATCTACTTTGCTGAAATCAAATTGCGAGAATGAAATGCTAGACTACGCTTGCAGAATTGGAAATCTATTCTACGCTTGCAGAATTGAAATTACGGAATTGAAAGGCTAATCTATGAAAGAAGGAAATGTCTAATTTACTTTTGCAGAAATGAAATTGCAAAATGGAACTGAAATAAACTACTTAGTAGAAGATTAGAGTAGGAAAATAGAAGAAAAGCAGCAATCACAAATACTCTCTGACGCTTCCCCCGACAACGGCAACCAAAAAGAGTGGTGAGCTCCAGTATTGCAACAATAATGCTGCAACTCCTGGGACTCCCTTCTTTACTTTTATCAACCCGTAGTTCGTAACAAACTTGGAAGCAACGGTGATGTATGCACAAGTACTAGCTCTTGCCGCAGCTGTCACTTGGTCAGCTGGCACAAGTCCACTAGGGGCTTAAGCCAACTTCTATGAGCTCTGAGAAGAAGCTTTTTAACTGATGGACGAAAGCTAACTCAAAGAAGGCTGATCTACTTGCAGAAAGAAACTTGAAAGATGAAAGGAAACGTAACCCTAGCAAACCCTAATTTTACCAGCTATCCCTACCGATGCAAGAAAGAGGATGCAAGCTACTGAAATAAATTCCATTGACTTCTAGGAAGGTAAATACATGTATCTAAGCTACTTCTATAGTAACATCTGAAAAAAACATCTTTTTGTATTTTTGGATAAGTTGCCAGAATTATCATGCATGCGATTTGACTGTTTCGACTGTGCATAGGTGGATTGGCGAGA
Organism: Pinus tabuliformis; assembly: GCA_031772625.1. NCBI lineage: Eukaryota > Viridiplantae > Streptophyta > Pinopsida > Pinales > Pinaceae > Pinus > Pinus tabuliformis. The sequence goes on along the minus strand of CM062818.1, from coordinate 1,324,530,604 downwards.
GGAAATGCTTGGATGAGGTTGGGAAGGTTCAGAGAGGGCCTAAGGGGTCCCTAACGCCCTTCCAGAGAGTTTCGTAGAGTTTGGCTATCAAGAAACCTCATTCGTGAGCTTCTACAGGAAGTCTGCAGGGGTTCTACAGGATGTTCTGGAATTTCTACAGGATGTTCCGTAACTTTCTACAGGATGTTCAAAAATGGGATTTTGGAGGATGGATGGATGGAGAAAGATGAAGGAGTGGGTATGTAGGTAGGATAAGGGTTGGAGGTGGTCTAGGACTTGGTGGGTGAAGTTGAGGACAGAGGTAGATGGCTAGAGTTGTTCAAGGAGGACTGAAGCAATGATGCACGAAAACTAGGGTTGTGTGGGCAAATGGAAAACCTAGGGCTAGAAGCTGAGATGAGGAATGGAGCAGATGGTTTGATGGAGTACGGGTAGGTAGAGAAGTGGTACAGGTGTTCTACAAGTCATTTTTCCAACTGAACCAATGAAGACTTGTAAAATCAATGACCTAGTTACGTTGACCTAATCTGATCTAGCTGTTAGTAAAGAAAATGGACAGAAGTTTGAACTACAATGAAACCATGTATTCTAACTCATGCAACTAAGCAAGAAAAAGTTTGAACTTGTAACCAACTTCTACACATGAAAATCAAACACTAGTGATTGCATGGCAAAGAAAAATCAGGGTTTATGTGGGCAACAAGGTCACTCTGACCCTAGCTCCTGATCCCACTGAGGGAGAGGTGAAACCAGAGATGTTTGATGGCCCTTTTTTGAAGCTTTTCCCTGTTAACAACCTATCAACTAAAATCTGAGCATCAAAAGTCTTTCTAACCATTAACAGTGACCTAGTTAATCAGCAAGATGCAATCTACTTAACAGAAATGATTTTGCAAATACATAAAGAACAAATAACAATACATAAAGGAGGCCTTAGCACTTGGGTTGGGCCCAACCCCAAGAGATACAGGATCCTATAAAGAACTCAGATATGATGCCAAGTAAAGCTGCTTCTCATTACTCCAAAATAATCATCACAAAAAGTTTTACAACCGTAGCTAAGAAAAACGAGTTGAAAAAGGACAGCACTATAGTGCAAATACCAATAGTTCCAAAAGTAAACTACAAGGCTAAGCGTGAGGCACCTTCTCATTTATACAATACGAGGGGGCAAGCAACCCTCCTAGATTCAAGGGACTCGGCTGTTCCAACTGCTAGTAGACAGTCACTCTTCCCAAAGCTGCTTGGCTGCCTTTAGAACTCGTTTTGGTGGCCTGTTGAGCTCGGAGTTGAGGGTGGAGATTTCGAGGAAGGGCCATTTAATGCCACAGACAACCTCCCTACGAATCCTCACCTCAAGCTTGGCTGTCACCTGGGCCATAATTGCTTGGTTTTGCTCCAAAATTTGTCCAAAAAACCTGAAATGACCACGTATTAGCCTCCTTGGTAGAGTGACCACCCTTATTCGTTCAAATAACATAAACATACTAGAAAAACATGCATAATTTATGAAAAATGGAGGATTGAACAAGGACAATTAGGCAAAATGAGCCCAATAAGTTACCCAATTTGGGGCTCATCACTATCTTCCAAACAATATGTCTTTGAAATAAAATGAATCAAAACTTGAATGTTTGACCACATTTGCCCTAATATTTTCCTTAGTAACCTTAATCTTTTCTATCTCAACTTTCTATAGAAAATGTTAGAACAAAAATGAAAAAATGACTTGAAAAAGGATCAAAAACCCAAGGATCATAGGCTTTTGAACGCCAAATGTTATGAAACCAAATACTTTGATAAAAAATCAATGAATAAAAATCCACTTTAATGGGTAAAACTAATTTTACAATGGATCCAATGCACAAGACAATATTAAGATAACATATACAATACGGATCTCCTTTATTATAAAATAGGAGATTGTGTGACATGATTTAATATACCA
>CM062818.1:1324227302-1324528556 GCA_031772625.1 Pinus tabuliformis | reverse complement strand
CAACACTTGGGAGCTGGTTCCTAGACCAAAATGATAATGTATCGAAAAATGGTCTTCAAAAAAATGTGAATGAAATGGAGAAGATTTAGAAACAAAGCCAGACTTGTTTGTAAGGGGTATGCGCAGCAAGAAGGAATAGACTTTGAAGAAACCTTTGCTCCTGTTGCAAGACTTGAGGCCATCCGAATGTTCCTTGCTCTCTCAAGTTTTCAAAACTTCAAATTTCAAATGGACGTGAAATCAGCCTTTCTGAATGGAGACTTGGAAGAAGAAGTGTACAATGAACAACCAGATGGGTTCATTCTTGGAAATGATCCAAATCTTGTATGCAGATTGAAAAAGGCTCTCTATGGTCTCAAACAAGCTCCAAGGGCTTGGTACTAACGTTTGGACAAATATCTTCATCAACAAGGCTTTTCAAAAGGATCGGCAGATAGCAATCTTTATATAAAAGTTGAAAATGACAAATTGCTAATACTTGTTGTGTATGTAGATGACATTATTTTTGGGAGCAATGAAGAAGCTATGAGTCAAAACTTTGCCTTGGTCATGCAGAAAGAATTTGAAATGTCCTTGCTAGGAGAACTGACATATTTCCTTGGTTTGCAAATCCAACAAAAAGAAGGAGGAATCTTTTTATCTCAAACCAAGTATCTCAAACAGATTTTGAAGAAAATATGGTATGGAAGATGCAAAACCAGTATGTACACCCATGGTCACAGGATGTAGCCTCAGTGCAAATGATGAATCTGCAGCAGTACATCAACCAACCTACAGATCTATGATTGGAAGTTTACTTTATTTGACAGGTACCCGACCAGACATCATGCATGCAGTTGGAATAGTTGGAAGATTTCAGGCAAATCTGAAGGAGACTCATCTTCAGGCAGTGAAGAGAATTTTCAAATATCTTCAAGGACTCAAAATTATGGCTTATGGTATCCTAGAGATACAGATCTTACACTTCATGCTTATACAGATGCAGATTGGGCCGGAAGCGTGGATGACAGGAAAAGCACAAGTGGTGGTGCGTTCTTTATGGGTTCCAGACTGGTATCTTGGTTCAGCAAGAAACAGAGTTCGATTGCCTTGTCTACAGCTGAAGCGGAATATGTTGCTGCTGCATCTTGTTGCACCCAACTCCTTTGGATGATGCAGACTTTGCAGGATTTTCAAATCACTTGTACACCACCAATCCCCATCTTATGTGATAACACAAGTGCAATCAGCATCTCAAAGAATCCGGTTATGCATTCAAAAACCAAGCACATACCAATCAAGTATCATTTTCTCCGGAACAAATGCTTGAACAGAAGGTCAAGTTGGAGTATGTTCCTTCTAAGGAAAAAGTTGTTGATATTCTCACCAAACCATTGCCCAGGGACACTTTTGAATACCTCAGGCAAAAGCTGGGGGTTGTTGATGCATCATCTTATTGCTGAACCTCTTCTGATTGATGGTACAGGTTCAGGGGGAGCATATAATGCATTGTTGGCATTATGGAGGGTGTGCAGAAGGAGATCTTGGAAGTAGCTGCAATATGTCTCTATCTCTTTCCTGATGGATTATGGTTCTTCGTTGCAAATCTGGTTCATATTCAGGGGGAGCATGTTCTTAGGGGGAGCATAACCCTTTGCCCTTGATGTCAAAGGGGGGAATGAAGCTGAAGCTTTGAGGTTGCCATCAAGTCCAAAGGGGGAGATTGTTGGCATTATGGCTAAAGTGTTGTCCTTGATGGCAACCCATTCAAGTGATAGATCACAGTACTTCAAGTCAGTAGCAGAGATTGATGATCAACTATCAAATATTCAAGAAAATAAGGGGTACGCAGATACACCTTGCATAAGGTGCGTACACGCAGGTCAGTGTTACATAAAGTGTGTACATACCCGCAGTTATCCCATTCAGGATGTGCGTACCCCTAGTGCACACATTTCAAGGCAAAGAAATTCTCATGTGGGGTTTTCTTATGTTTTACTCTTGGTATTTGGCCGACGGTATTGTGTTATTATGGTGTCGGCTCGTGGTATTGATCCATGATTTAAGGAAGAGATTTCCTATATAAAGCAAAGGAGATCATTTGGCTTGAGCATGTTTTGGGTTGAATATCTTATGAGGGATAGATCTGACATATTATGATCTCTCTTGGGAGTATGTCTAGATCTAAATAAGGCGAATCTACTGATGGATTGAGATCTCTTCGGCGCATGTTCAGATCTGTAGATCTGACTGTCTGGGTTATTTCTGAAGTCTTGAAATCATCTATACCCGAAGGTATAGTGAAAGAAAAGTGCGTACATACGCAGGAACGAAGCGTTTTAGGTGCGTAGATACGCAGGCACAGAAGAGTTGCAGGTGCGGAGGTCCGCAGGCAATTCAATGGACTCAGAGCGAGGTACGCGGGCTAGCAGTTGAGCAGAGTGCGTATGTAAGCAGGCGAGCAGTTGAGCAGGGTGCGTAATGTAAGCATGCAAGCAGTTGAGCAGGGTGAGTACTGTAAGCAAGCAAGCAGTTGAGCAGGGTGCTTACGTATGCAGGCGAGCAGTTGAGCAGGGTGCTTACTTCTCCTAAAATCTTTGTTTATCATTGTTGTGTTCTGGGTTTGGTCCTATTATTGTTGATCTAGTTACTACAGTTGACTGGGTGATTCTCTTATACTTGATGATTATTTGATGCTTATGAATCCAGTTTGAAAATTTATGAAAGTGGTCCTTGTAAGAAAAGAAGTAGGGGGTTGTAGCTCCCTTCCAGGAGAGACTAGAAAACGAGAGAGAGAGTTGTAGCTCTCTGCAGGTTGCAGCCTGCGTACTGGTAAAGGATTGCACCAGTACAAAACCATTGTAAAAGGAGTTTCTAATTTGAAAGAAGATAGAGACATATTGCAGCAGGTGGTTTTCACCCACATTGGGTTTCCACCTTACATCTTGTGTTCTTTGGTGTGACTATCTGTTTTCTTTTGTTCATGCTCATTATTTTATGGTACTGACATGCAAAAATAATTCAAAGAACAAATAAAGAAGATTTATTAAAAGAATTAGATAATATTGATTCACCCCCCCTCTCAGTATTATTTCCAACAAACCAACCCTCACTCGTTTCTCTACTCATTCCACTCATTTTCTTGGCACAATCACCTAGTCAAGCTCTACAATTTCGCACTAAATTGAATCCATTCAATTGTTCTAGTAATCTCCATGCTATACAGGTGAGCTGTGATGTTTGGTTTTATTGTTTTACGTAACTATCACAATCGGTTAGAGTCTTATCAAATCTCTTGTTAATGCTCCGAACCACCAGTTCTTGCAGGAGCTCATTTCATTTTAATTTACCATCTGTTTATTTCTAGTTTGATGGCGACAACAATAGTTTGGACACGTGTTCCCCTTCCATCACGAACGGAGCTTCAGGTAACCTTGTTTGCACCAAAATTAAATTTTATAGGGAATTTTGTTGTGGTTCACTGTAATATTTATGTTATTAAGTCTCGCTTAGTTCCAATTTTTCAGGGTTTGGTGCTACGGTTATGGGGAAATTTTTTCCTAAGTTAGATGTGAGAGTTGTTGAGCTTCATTCTTCTATGTTGAAAAGTGTAACTAGGTTCGGTCTTCATAATAAAATTGATCTAGGTGGATGTGGGTGGCCACCTGTCTATTCTACTTGGACCCCTAGCACTATGTTTTTCATTTTTTTAGTTTCCTTAATTATAACACAATTTACTATTTTTGGTAGTTTTTCGGGTCCTGAAATTCCGAAGTTGTTTTGAGGCCCTAAATGACGTTTCTTTTTGGGGGAAATAGGGTCAATATGGGTCATGCTATGACGTTGGCCACTCAAAAGTTGTAGTCTTCATATAGATATTTCTAATGAGGTATTGTGCACGTCAAACAAGATCATATGCCAAAGTTACGACCCCGGAAACTTGATGTACCAATTTACCCAAACAGGGCCCATAGTTTTGGCACTTCATCTCCTAGGGTTAGGGTTTTGGATGTTTAGGGTTTTCCCTTGTTCCTCAGTAATAAATAGGCCTTCAAACCTCATTGTAACACATTTTAGAGGCATGTAGTTGCCACGTCTCTTATCAGAGATAATCTAGTCTTATTTCCATTCTGTTTGTGAGCATATTTCAATATTTGATATTAATGAAATGAAGTTTTATTTCTATTGCATCTTTGTATTTATGGTCATTTATGTAATTTGTTGCATTCATGTTTAAACTCAGATCAGTGGTATCATAGGGGTCTACTCTTTCTTTGATTCTCTTAACATGTCCCCAATGAGGTTGGGATATAAGGAGTTAGGGCTTGAATTGGTCGAACCTTTACATGACTAGCCTCGCAAATCCCGATGGACTCCCATGGCAGAAGAAAAGAAAGATGAGGGGGTAGGATATCCTTTCAAAAACTTGCTTGAAGAATCCCTTGAGAGAGAGAGGAATTCAATGATGGACAGCTTCACCCAGATCCTTCAACGGTTTCCCACTGGCGACGCATCCACATCCAACAGCCACTTTGGAGGCGCCACTCCTTTTAATGTACACGTAAACTTTGACATTCCCATATGAGGATCAAATAGATGAATGCATCGTAGATAAATGGTTAAATCTTCTAGAAGGATATTTTTTGTTCATGATTTTTCCATCCTAGAAAAGATCATTTTTTCTCTTCTCAAAGTCGCCCCCCACGTCAAGGACTAGTGGGAAAAACTATGATCCAAAGGATGAAAGTATGCCCTCACTACTTTCAGATGCATCCACTTAAAATTCATTCTAGAATTCCATCAAGGAGAAGTACTACCCTGTCGGGAGATATGAGGATAAATACATAAAGTGGACCATGTTGCAGAAGGGAAGGGACCAAGACGTGTCGGAGTTTACCAATGCTTTTCATATCATATGCAAAAAGTTGGGTATCAAGTATTCTGAGGAATATTTGGTACTCAAATATCGTGACTACCTGCACAGATTCATCCAGGATGAGATGGAGTTCCTAGACATCTCCTCGCTTGGCACAAAATACTGATATGCTGTCAAGATCAAGCAAAATCTTAAACATAAAAGTGAGACTTTGGATCTGTGAATCCAAAGCAAGGGAAAGGTGTCTCCAAACCATAGAACAAAGGAAAAAGCCAAGGCAGGGCGACCCAGGACAACCCATCTAAGCTGCAAGAAAAGAAAAACACCACAAAGTCAAATAAGGACACGGGAAATTGGTGTGAGTTCCATAAGAGGCCCACTCATAAGACAAGCGAGTGTCCAGCGAAGTAGTCACTCGTGGCCAAGTTGATGGCTTTATAATAAGATGCATGTTCCACCTCTAAGTCAGAATCCAACAAGAGGAATGACAAAGGGAAGAAAATTATTGATGCAGAGTTGAGCGCCACTGTTGCCACCACCAAGATCCAAGAAAATGAGTTTGAATATCTAGAGGAGGGGGAGCGTCTCTTCCACTCATAGAAGTGGGTGAAGGGTTCGCCCCTGCAATTCGTTGTCAAAAATGGGAGCCAAAAGAACCTCATTTCAGTATAGGTCCTAAAGCAGTTGGGCCTACTGACTACACCACACCCAAAATCGTATAGTATCTGGTGGCTTCACCAAGGACGTGATCTCCGAGTCATCCAACAATGCCACCTTCCCTACAGCATCAAGCCCTTCACAGATGAGGTATTGTGTGATGTTGCTCCTCTTGACGTTTGTGATTTATCATTAGGAACACCATACTTGTTAAAACAACATGTTGTATATGAGTCTATACCTCACTCTATTATCATTTCTTTGGGTAATATGTTATACAAAATACAATCCTGTGAACTATTTTAATTTCTTCCCACCATAGTGTGTCTTTACCCTGTAATTGATAAACTGCTAGTTGGGCTTTTAAATTATCATCGTCTTCATAAATTTGGAAGTACTTATTGATATTAATCAACCAGGCTTCTATAGCCCCTTCCGCTTCTCCATCAAACAATGGGGGCTTTATTTTCTCGAATACACCTTGTAACTCAATCTTTGGCCACTTGGCCTCCCTGCCACCACAAGTATTGCCCAAATCTTCCTCGTTATTGTTGGACACCTAATCCTCAATGGGTTAGTGTGGAAGCTGAATAGATAAAAGGAGTCCAAGAGACCTTGGGATGAGGAACCCAACGGTCACAACATGTACTATAAATGTAAATCATTTGTTAATAAAAATTGTACTCTCATGATTTATCCTTCAGATTATTATTTCTCCCATGTGTGTTTAACATGGTATCAGAGCGGGCAAATTCTGACCCTGCTCCAATTTGAGCCACTGGTTTTGTCAGTTTTTCTCTATTGAATCTATCCTACTTTCCAGAACTTGAGTGCTCTAATTGCCTGCATGACCTAACCCTCCACTAATTTGGCCTCTGTTAGAAATGCATTTTCTCATTTTTGGGCATTCTCTGCAATTGTCAACGCTCTTTCTTTGCAACATCCACTGTTCGTCTGGCCATTTCATTAATTATGACCTCTGCGCATTCCTGAATTTGAAATGCCGCTTCGTTGATTGAGTTGAATGTTGGTCCGACCTGCCGAATAAATTTGATATCATACTACATTTCCATTTCCACCAGTTCCACCAGTTGCAAAATCATCAGCACTTCCTTTAAACTCTCTGAATACTTTACCAGTCCTCACATCAAAAATGTTGAGGGTAACCCTCTGTGTGTCTTGAGGATTACTTGGCTCGTGACTGCTGTAAGTAACCAAGAATTTTCACTAGAAGAGAAATCTATCAATTTTACGTGCGGATGTGCAAATCACATCAGACGGTTAAAGGTTGTAGCACCTCCCCAAGTAGCTGCTCCCTGCCTGTGCACTGTTGCGAGGTAAGTTCCAAGAGATAACCATTGGACAAAGCTTTCAGTGTAGTATCCACGTTGGTAGACTAGTTCTGGTCTGAGTTGTCTAAGATCATTCCAATAAACATCAGTGTCAGCGTTAGCACGAATAACAAATTGATCACGTCCTTTGTCGTTTGTTAGCCATTGTTGTAAATTTTCCACAGGTGTATAGGCATTTTTTTATGGAGGAATCCACCCATTTGATACTTTCATGTATTTATCAAAGTCATCAAGCATGTTAACAACAAATATATGGGATTGATCCATCTTATACCCGTTTGTTTGATCTTTTGTTGTCTGTACTTCCTGAGGGGTATTGTTTCCAATACAGGCAAAGTATTTGTCATCTATGCCACCAACCCATCTAAATACAGGCCACGACACACCAGAAACACCATCATGCTACAGCAAGGAGCCCCTTCTCCATGAAAACTGCAATATGACTATGTGCAGATGCTGCACGCCTGCGCGTTATTGTGATGTTGATATATGTATCAGAACCCGATCTATAGAGTATCACACCAGTAGCAGAATTTGATGGGACGAATGATTTAGTCAACAGTGTGAAATCAAGGAAATGGTGTATAGAAAGGTTGCTGTGAGCAATGCAATGCATCAAGCATGGAGCAGTTTGAATCAGCCGCCGGCATGTAACCATTGTCATAGATTACTGTTTAGTGCGATGGTTAGGTAGCAATATGCAGAATTGATTTTTAATGTATCATGAGTGAGCCCGTGTTTTCAGGTCTGCATGCAGCTCAAGAAAGCCATATATCCCTGTGTTTGGTAGCGGTTCGGGGTTGCCGTATGCAGTAAGGGTAGTGTGGCTCCTCATGCAGCCTCTCCTCGATGTCGATCTCCAGTGATGGTGTAACCCTTGTTTGTCTGGGCAGAGCCCTCCACAGACATTCCTCGTTCTACAGAACAAGTCCTCTTAGCCTATGTTCTGGCCACTTTGGGCATCCACAGGTTACCATTTTTTCTTAAAAGAAACTGATCGAACTGCTGGGTTTTTTTGTATAGTAATTTCCTTTTGCTTCTCGGGGAAAGCCACACCTCGGTTGGCTATGTCAGAGGCCAACAACACACTCGCTATTTCATTTGTAAATAGAGTCCTATCACCATGCATAGTTGAGTACAGATACATTTAGTTGACTTTGTTGGGTTTGGTTTGACAAGTGCACAATCTCGTAAACGTTGTCCATTGAATGTTTGCGCTGTCTTACATTGTGGTCTTACCCTCAGAGCGCTCTCCATTAACACTCAGAGCGTTGTCCATATGTGTTGTTTAACACTGCCCATATATTTATATGTGTTCTTTATTGCTGATCAGTTTTTGAGTATTACGTTGAATTGGCATTGAACATGTTGAATGCAATCAAAGGGAGTTTCTAGATAACATTTTATGTTTGAAGAAAACATAACCATGTTAATTCTTGTACAGTTGTTTTTAAGAGTAGTTGCTTACAGTTCAGTGCGCTGTACAGTTTTGTAGTCTCGGGAATTGACGTTTGCTGTCCAATTGAATTTGCTGACCAGTCATATTAGAATTATATTTTCTCCCATTAAGAGTAAAATTTTGCAGTAGAAGTTTTTGTTACAGCATGCATCCAATGTATTAGAAGTTTTTGATACTCAGTCTCTGTATGATGTCTCCTTCAAGCAGTTCATTTCAGTCACCGCATGTTGGAATGGTGTTGTATTGAACTATTGATGTGTTGAACCCATGACCATTGTGCAAATAATTTGAGACATGCGATATGCTTCGGTGATCTGACACAGAAGATAATCTGAAAGAACAAGGACTTCATTTGTTTGAGGGAAGTTGGGACAGTGAGCTATTGGCATATTAACGAAGTTGCTCCAATTCAATTTAAAGTTGTTGCTTGTTCAATTTTCTTGTTCCTGTTGTGCAGTTTGGGCATAAATTTATGTGCAACAAAAAAATTTGTTTTTCTCAACAGATTCTAATGAGAAGGTTGCTTTAATTGTTGGGGTGATATCAACATTATATGCACCAGATTGTCTGCTATTTGTTTGCAACAACAATTCAGATTTATGAGCGTTTTGCTTGTTGTTTTCGACATCGCAATACAGTAAAGGACAAACACATGTATAAATTCCAGCATGTGCTAACTTGAAGTGCTTTCAATTTCCTTCAAATACTCGAAATATGAAGCCATTAAATTAAGGAGGAAGGGAATTATTTCAAAGGGGACAAGATTGTTTTATATCGACCCTTACTGCAAGTGTCTACATATTTCTTTCTAGAGAAATCAAGTGCTTAAAATTGTTGTTATTTTTTCTGAATTTGTCTTGGCACTCTTGAACTGGAGAAAATGGGGAAAGCTTATGAAGTATTAGAATTTTTGAAAATTCTAATACAGTCTACTACTATTGACACAGTAAAAATCAAAAAATCTTCTTTGGCTGACATTAGAATTTGTCTGCAAAATGCACAAGAGAAGATAGAATTTTTGCAGCTCGAAACTCAGCTACAACAAGAAGAATTAAAACAGAGGAGTCATCATTTTGAACCTGTTTCTGTTCAGAAGATTGAAATAGACTCCCATAAAGCAGCAGTTGTACATGCAGATGCAGAAACTCAGTCTACACTTCCCAAGCCCATCATCAGACCTTGGGAACAACTTGTCCAAAACAAGCACAAAATTGGTCTTGGATATGAAAATGACTTGTCCTTTCATATTCTAGACTACTCAAAGCCCATTTAGTTTCAGAGAGCTAGATTCATTCATGACAGTGCACCTGCTTGTTACCTGGAATAGTGTCTATGCCGAGCTGCTAATCCCACTAAGGCTAGTAGCTACCATAGAAACAAACTAACTAAATCTACTTTCATTTTCCTTTATGAGATATAGATGAGAGAAGAATAAAGGAGACCAACCTTTGTCTTGCACTTGGTTCCTTGTTCGATTCCTCTCCCTTCTGATAGATCCTTTGCTACTCGCTTCCTTGTCCACCCAGCTTCACAGGGTACCTGTAGAATCAAAGCAGCATAATACTATCCAAGAACATAGATCTATTATCATAAACAATATAGGATCAGATGTACATTGACCACACAAATGCATAAAACATTAATCATACAAACATGTGGAGGAAAGCTTGAATAGATTTATTGATAATCAAGAAAGAGCCAAGAGAATTACAACCAATTGTTCTGACCCAGCATCATCCTCTCAGTAAGAAGCCCTTCTTCACCTCATGAAAAGCTTATATCACCCAACACTATGATATTGCACCAAGAAACCAACAGCACTTCCTTACAAGATACAATGTTCCAGCCCCTGGATCTCTGGGATGAGGGATCCATATATAGATGTCTGCAAGGGATGTGAGTCAGCTTTTGAGATTTGATTAGTGTCTTCCCTCTGATAGTTCTTGATTCCACTTGGAGATTGATGATCTCTTACTCATCCCTGGTCAAATTCAGAGAGGCAAGTGTCACAGGAGAAGTTTCTGGAAGATTCCATGCTTCTCCACCTTGCGGATTGACCCTGCCATTTGTCCCTTCTCACCCATCGCACCCCATAGAAGGGATTTTTGACATGCATCGCACCTACTGTGTGTATTTAGGTAGGATGCAACGCAATTTGCCTATGGAGCAGGTGAAATGGTCTAGTTTTGACCAGTTCTGAGTAGTTTTTCATGGAGAACTTCTTGGAGATGTTGTAATCAGTTGACCTTGTTCTTTTAGGGGTTGGAACAACACCTTTAGGGACTTAGGAGCCCTTGGTTTATGGAAATTTATGCTTGGGGTTGTAGTGCCCAAAAATGTCTATAATAGTTGCCCCCTAAAGCATGAGGTCGTTAATCTTTTGATATCGGGTGAAATGCTTTATCATGAGGATCAAAAGTTTTTTCGAGCTGGGAGGTGACCTGTAATAAGATACAATACAATACATTATCTTCATTTTATTTTCATGATCTAGCTGAGGCGGGCATTCCCATGCTTAGCTTTATAAATTCATTTTCATGTACATAGGACAGATAATCGTCTGAGTGTAGACTGATGATTCTGGTAGAGCCATCATCCCTTAGATTGGATGATTATCTGTGCAGCAATGATGTACATTTGATGTCTTTATTTTCCTGAATATATATCGCAGCCCAGATGGATGAAACTAGATCCGAGGTCTTCAATCTCGTTCGATCTTCACTCAAAGTACAAGTCGATCCATGTGAGAGATGTTTTGGAGTCGAACATGGAAAGACATCGCCTGATTACCAGCCAATGATGTAAGCTGTTAACAGGCGCGAGAGGAATCACCGATAATGATAATGATCCTCAAGGTACTGCAGTACAATTCACGTGGTGTGAATAAGGGACTTGGCGTCGAACACCACGCAAAATCTTTCGGTCGAAGGCCATTGATGTAAACCTGTCGCTAGAAGTGAGAAACTTGCCATTGAGGCATGCAAGCTTCAAAGTACTGAAAGGGTTGTTCCTAGATCGACTTCTTGGCTAATGAGCTGATGTCGAAAAGAAGTGATCTGTCATAGGAGGGCCTTAGTGAATCCCACATCAATGACACGAAATGGAGCAAACAATTTTAATGGAGGTGAAAGAAATCTGGTGATATAAGGTTCAGGGTGGCGGTCATGAAAGAATGGAGCGAAAATGTATTATAGTGGGTGAGACACAGGTGAATTTTCTGAGTGACTTCTCTTGAACATATCGGCGACACTAACATGATGGATCGGTAGCATTAACCCCAAATGTGGATGGTGTGATGGAACCATGGTGATGTGACCAGTGAATGGAACAACCCAACCCGACTTGAATGCGGAGTGAAAGTGTCATGTTCAAGAGCGACTTGCTACCAACAAGGTTTCTTCATGTTTTCTTCCCAATTTTTCCCCAGTCATTGCTGACTAGTACCTCTTTATTTTTGTCAAGCTTGAGGAGGATAACATATGCTTGTTCTATAATTTGCCCTTCGGCCAAACCCATCGCTATGTTTTAACGAGCCTAGCGATAGTGAAACTCGTTCTTGTCTGTTATGGACAAGTTTGTCGCTATTAGGTTTTAACGAGTTTAACGACAAAGATAACTCGGTCCTTTTCAATTTTAGAGAGTCTGAAAAGGGACGTAAAGGAAACTCCAAAAATCCTTTTTCGTCATCTAATCCGTTAAGTCTGAAAAAGTATAAAATAATACAAAAGGGATGAATTTTCGGTACTTTTAACGAGCCGAACAAAACAAGCACTCGATCTTTTTGTGTAATAATCCCTCGGGTCCAAAAAGATTAAAATCTAAAGGAGGGATAGCACTTCCGGTCACTTTAACGAGTTGGAGAGGCCAATGGCTCCGCAATCTTTTCATATTTTACGAGTCAGTTGAAAAGAGCTTAAAGGAGACTCGTCTTTGAGGAACAAGTGATAAATTCGGGTAGCAGCTGATTCCAGGTAAGGTTTGGAATTTTCCAATCACGGCAGTGTTACAAGGATGGCTAATAGGATCACTCTTCGCAGCTGTTCCTCAAAAGGGGTAAACAATCAAATGGAGGTGAATGATCGGCCAATACAGAGTGGAGGTGATGATGAGAACACGACCAAGGCTTCAAAGGCTGAAGTAATACATTCACGATGGTTATTTACTGGAAATTGGTTCATTTTTTAATGAGCTTAAACACTGGGGGAAACACTTGCTCATTGCTTATGTTTATTTTTTAGCGAGCTTGAATTCCGCATAAAAACTGCTCGATCCAGTCATAAAATAAGAATGTCTAATCTAAAAATGGCATTTTTTCAAAGCTTTGTCCCACATCCTTTCTTTATGCAAGTTAGGAAACGACTAATCCTACGAGTTTAGAGGGTTAGAGGTCCTACAAATTTAAAAAATAAATGGTCACTCTTCGCTTGCATGCCAAAAGGTTTGCATGCCCCTAGGTATAGTGAAATAGAGTTTCGAGGTTACCCCTCAATTTGCAGACAAAACATTTGTTTTATCAGGAAAGGCTTACCTTTTTCAGGTTACCAAAGATTGTTCTCTCTGTGTTACAAACAAAACACTTCTTCGGCGATGTCTACCGAAATAGAAAAAGGTGAGTGGCGCAGACACCTCCACTCACATAACTTTGACGAAGGAATCTTATTCTAGTCTAATCCCCATTTTCCTAAACGGATGGGTGTGTCAGACTAGTCATATATCCTTCGCGGAAACCTACCCTATACCTGAAGTTTTCCTACCGAAGCAGACCAGGGTGCATGTCCCCTGGGTTTCAGTCATGTCCCCCGAATCACTCGCGCTCATCAGGTGGACGGACTGGGAATTGACAAGACATTCCTTGCGTGAAAAGACCATTCAGGGATGGTATATGACTATTTTCTATGCGTGAACCGGGGAATGGAAGCTAGTCTACGAGCTTGACCACTCTTCCTTCGTGCAGAAAACACATTACTCTAAATAGTGAGGAGACAATGGCTCCCATGAAATAAATATAGTCTCGTCCAAGGAGTATATTATAATCCAGGGGTCCTTGGACTACCATTACGTTCATGTGAACGGTTTTCCCTCTCAATGTTATGGGCACATCGGGAAGGATCCCTAACGGTCGACTGGTTCCTTTGTCAAAGCCTGCTAGATTTCTCATTTCAGGCAAAAGCAATGGCGAACCAAGCGCTTTCCAAGCAGTTGAGGAAAGGATACTCATAGAAGCCCCTTCATCTATGATGGTACCAGCCATGACCATTCTATATACTTGAGCAATGATTTGGAATGGTACACTAGCCGATAAATGGGGTCTGCCTAGTAGATTCCAGTCAAAGGAAACAACTAGGTTGCTTGGAGGTGGGACCGAATAGACGACTGGATATGACTCTGAAGAACTTCCTTCCTGCGGTAAAGGAATGGGTAGACTGCCCCCATGTTCATCGGAGTCTGTGTTTATGAAGAGAACTTGAACGGTGTCGTTCTTGTTCTCTTCGGTGACTGTATCATATAAAGATGGATCCTCTGAAGGCAAGACCGGGTCAACTGCTGCCTCGACCTTTTGACTTCTGTCTGGTATGGATTCAGATGGTTTTTCTTCAATGATAGATGCTTCGGTCGACCATAAGGGTGTGTCAACCAGATTTTCAACTAATGATGGACTCGGCAAGAGTTTCTTATATCCAGGAAGGAGTCGTAACGATGAAACCGGACGGTTGTCCAAAACTCTTTTACCCTCATCTAAGAAGGGACAACGGTGGACGGCGTGATCGCCTTCACACAGTTTACAAGGAAATTTGCATTTTCCTTTTTGTCCAGGGACTTCACTTTCACTAGTTGATGGTGTACTTTCAACATGATCAGCAGAGGTTGATGACACGGGATTGTGCAAACGAGGAGACCAGTCCCTTAAGATCCGAGGAATGCAAGGACAATCTCGATGATAGTGGTCTCCTTTGCAAATAACACATGGCGATTTAGGCCTGGTCGGTGCAGTGTGTGGATTTTCGCTAGACGATGCTTGGTTTCCCCTTTTCACCTTTGGCTCCTTCTTCTTCTTCTCTTTCTTCTTCTTTTCCTTCTTCTTCTCAGCAAGCGAAGAGGAAGGAGGAGAGGAAGAATTGGATGAAGTATAGGGTTGGGGTGTAACTCTGGTATCGTTTAGTTTACGACTTGATTGTTCAGGAATCGTGGTGTTCTGAACGACAGAGGTTGAGAAGAGCCATACGGGCAAGCCGATTGTCAATCCTGGAAGCGACAATGTGGCCATATGGGGTGCACCAACATCTCCCCAAGAGGAGAAGGGACTAGGACTTCCTCCAAGGGGAACTCCTTGGTTGGTGGACTCCATTTTCTCAACCTAAGACCAACGTAGGGAAGGTGATGATTATTCCGTTTAAAATAAATTTTAGATGCTTTGACACAACTTGTTTTTTCAATTTTTAAGAGTCGAGAAAAAACAAAAGATGACTCTAGTCGCCTTCGATTTCTAATGAGCCTGAAGTGACAAGTGATCAAATGGACCTTTTCCATTAAGGAGTCTGAAAAGGAACAAAAGGGAATACTCTGGAAATCTAGACAGAGGGATTACCAAACCAATCGCAAAACTGCAGAATACTTTTTACGGTACGACAGTCAATCTTCCCGAATGTTGTGTTCAGTGCATTGCGATCGATAGGGCGGCATACAAGGCTTCCTATGGATAAAGGATTAAGCCTATTGTGGTCTCCCAAAATATACTCGACGGTACGTGGGAGCACAAGTCTGTACTGGCACTTATCGTCTCAAAGTGGAGGAATCACCCAACCAATAGTGAAAACAACAGTTACCAGGCTTTATGACGCTAGAATACGTCTCTAGCCTAGACTTCTAGATGTTGTGCGTTAGGTTCCAAAGCGTTTTTAGATTCATTAAATTTATTTTATAGTTGATCTTGCTTAAGAAATTTGTCTTTCAGGTTCACCGCGTGATGTAGATGTACAATTCCTAAAATGCAATGTGAGATGATAAACAGTCGTTTAGTCCTCTTTTTGCAAATGAAAATACTAGCTACTAAGGAAAGAGAGATGGCGTTCTTTCAACAAAGAGCAAAGAGCACACACTATATGCATTGTCCTAAATCAAACTGAAAAATAGTCTAAATGAAAATGCACATGCATGTATTTGTTTTTAGCCTTCTTAATGTGTAAATGATAAAAAGAAAGCTAAGCGCAAATCTGAATTATTTTTCAAAGCGACAATTACTAACAAGTTTCTTTTCAAAACAAAATGAGGACAATGACAACACTTTGTGATTTGGAATTGAAAAATTGCTTTCGACACTAGAAAAACTACTAATTCAGATCAAATACAAGAGTAACAGGGTAATCCACTATCAAGAACAATCATATTCTCTTCTATGACTGAAAATGACACTTGCGACACTTTCAAATCAAGAAACGACAGTACAATTACGCTACTTCTTTGTAAAGGAGAACTGAAAATGACTCAAAAAATACATAAAAACATTTACAGTTCTTTGCACCATGGAGGTGGAATAATAGCAAGGAAAGGGGTTTCAAACAGAGGTGTACTGACTGCAGGCAGCAAGACTCCTGAATAGATCTGAAATAAATGAACACAGAAACCAAAATTTAGGAACAAGGCCTTGTCTGGTCAGCGCACCTGTAACACAGTGAAACTGAAATGCAACACACCTACTACACTTGGGAAGTGCACTGCATTTGAAGTTCACAGAACAGACAGTGTCCTGGACCAGGGACGAGACTTTGATTGGGTTTCGGGTCACAATTTTCAATTCAGTTCAAGGATTTAGGCTGAGCAAGTGGTAATCCGTAAATCAATCACAGGGGTAGATCTAAAGAGGTTACTAGAGCCACCACGAGGGAAATTAGAGAGCTTGTAAATCAATTGTTTAATTCATAAAAAAAACCCGGAGATTGACTGAAGCAGCGTTGATCTACTTTGCACTTGCATAGAAAATGCAGTTCGAAGGCTAGCTGGCTTGACTTCAGGCTCCATCTGTAAGTTTATAAAGTAAACAAATGCAGATGAACAAACAATATACTCGATCCCCAGCGGAGTCGCCATTTTGTTACCGGGAATAGTGTCTATGCAGAGCTGCAAATCCCACCAAGGCTGGTAGCTACCTTAGAAACAAACAAACTAAAACTACTTTCGTTTTCCTTTATGAGAGATAGATGAGAGAACAATAAAGGAGACCAACCTCTGTCTTGCGCTTGGTTCCTTGTTTGATTCCTCTCCCTTCTGATAGATCTTTTGCTACTCGCTTCCTTGTCCACCCAACTTCACAGGTAACCTATAGAATCAAAGCAGCATAATACTATCCAAGAACATAGATCTATTATCATAAACAATATAGGATCAGATGTACATTGACCACACAAATGCATAAAACATTAATCATACAAACATGTGGAGGAAAACTTGAATAGATTTATTGATAATCAAGAAAGAGCCAAGAGAATTAAAACCAATTGTTCTGACCCAGCATCATCCTCTCAGCAAGAAGCCCTTCTTCACCTCATGAAAAGCTTAGATCACCCAACACTATGATATTGCACCAAGAAACCAGCAGCACTTCCTTACAAGATACAAAATTCTAGCCCCTGGATCTCTGGGATGAGGGATCCATATATAGATGTCTGCAAGGGAGGTGAGTTAGCTTTTGAGATTTGATTGGTGCCTTCCCTCTGATAGTTATTGATTCCACTTGGAGATTGATGATCTCTTACTCATCCCTGGTCGAATTCAGAGAGGCAAGTGTCACAGGAGAAGTTTCTAGAAGATTCCATGCTTCTCCACCTTGCGGATTGACCCTGCCATTTGTCCCTTATCACCCATCGCAACCCATAGAAGGGCTTTTTGACATGCATCGCACCTACTGTGTGTATTTAGGTGGGATGCAACACACTTTGCCTATGGAGCAAGTGAAATGGTCCAGTTTTGACGAGTTCTGAGTAGTTTTTCATGGAGAACTTCTCGGAGATGTTGTAATCAGTTGACCTTGTTCTTTTAGGGGTTGGAACAACACCTTTAGGGACTTAGGAGCCCTTGGTTTATGGACATTTATGCTTGGGGTTGCAGTGCCCAAAAATGTCTATAACACTGCTCCTCATGACATCTCACTGCCAACTATTCCAGATTCTACCCCTCTTCCACAGCAACAACAACAACAACAGATTGTGAAATGCCAACACTGTCACTGAGTTGGCCATCTGAAAGATCACTATTTTGATCTGCATCCATGTAAGCATTGTCATAACACTAGTCATTCTTCAAACAGATGCTTCAGAAATAAACTTCCTGCAAGAACAAAGATTCATCTTGGATGGATCACTTCTTGGCAATGGGCATCAACAGCCAAGAAGATATTCCAATCACATGTTAGAACTTGTTCCATAGTATTTAACAATCTCGCAGTTGAGTTTTCTCCATCATCTCACCTTGTATCTAACAAGGGGGGGAATGATGGTCATCTACAAGCTTCAAAGTCACATCAAGCGAGCCTAAGCCACAACCTACCACACCAGTTTCAGAGTTGTAGTCAGAGACAAAGATGCCCCTGAGAATGCCTTCAATTAGTAATCTGGGACACTTCCTCTAGAAGAAGACTTCAGCTTCTTGTCAGCTTCGGAAGAATTCCAGGAACAAAATTGAGGACACTTCCTCCAGCAGAAGATTTCATCTTCTTACCAGATTTGGAAGAGTTCCAGGAATTGCATTAAGCATTCCAGAGTTGTTGGTCATCCTTAAACCATCACAGATTGAGACTTCCCTTTTCAGGTTGAAGTTCTCCCTTTTATGCAGGGTGAGACCTCCCTTTCATGGTTGAAGGTTTCCCTCTTAAAAACAATAGGAGCACTTCCTCTAGCAGAGGACTTCAGCTTCTGGCCAGTTTTGGAAGAGTTCTGGGAACTACGCTAAGCGTTCCAGTGTTGGTGGTCATCCTTAAACCACCACCCTTTATACCAACATTTCAGAGAGCACATTCAGCCTAGTGCTGCCATGCATTTTTTGCACATTTTGTATTACAACTCTCTTCTTGGACTCATACATAACCCTTCGGATTGAGGGGGGCAATGTTGGACACCTAATCCTCAATGGGTTAGTGTGGAAGCCGAATAGACAAAATGAGTCCAAAAGACCTTGGGATGAGGAACCCAACGGTCACAACATGTACTATAAATGTAAATCATTTGTTAATAAAAATCGTACTCTCATGATTTATCCTTTAGATTATTCTTTCTCCCATGTGTGTTTAACAGTTATCCATTCAATATACCCGACATTCTGGATGATCTCCTTGTTGTTGCCTTGTCTCTTCCTTATTCCAATTATCTAGGCTAGGATCTAGATTCCGCGGGTTCTGTCTATCACAAAGACTTTTCATGTTTCTCTCCTTCTCCAACCTCAGTATCTCATTGTCGACTCTTAGATTCATCATTTACACTTGTAATTGTTGAATAAGCTCCAACAACATAGGATTCACATTTGTAGTACCTTCTCCCAACTAGACCCATATCTCTAGGTTAGATCTAGCTCCTACTGAAGGTCCACTAGGTGGGGGGTTCCTATTCCCCTCCTCCTACTGTTCCAACTACCTCTCTTTCTCTATGTGAATTATAAACACTTTGGTTAATCACATATTTTCCTTCAAAAGGCCATAGAACTACTACCCATGGCTCCGGTACCACTTGTAACATGTTAATCACACATTCATTATACATAAAAAAAATTATTACCACATACACTTTACAAACGATATATGTATCTAGCTAACCATGTATTAAATATGGAATCTTTTAAGTTTTAATAGCAAGATTAGTATATAAAAACGTTTTTAACTTAGGCCATAATCAACCTTATTGGCACCTTAACCAAGTATGCCAAAGAGGCCACCATAATCTTCTTGAAAAAGTTGCAACTTCCAGTTGTCGGTTGAGGTAACAGACAGGTGCAGCAATCTGCACCGTAGCTCATCAGATCTCTCATCTGATGGTCCTCAACTCATGACGAGCAATTAGGGTAACCAACCCTCACTCGTTAAGCAGCTTATTCCACTCATTTTCTTAGCATAGTCACCTAGTCGAGCTCTACAATTTCACACTAAACGGAATCCATTCAATTGTTCTGGTAATCTCCATGCTATACAGGTGAGCTGTGATGTTTGGTTTTATTGTTTTACATAATTGTCACAACCGGTTAGGGTTTTATCAAAACTCTTGTTAATGCTCCCAACCAATAGTTCTTGTAGGAGCTCGTTTCGTTTTAATTTACCATCTGTTTATTTCCAGTTTGATGGCGATAGTAATAGTTTGGACATGTGTTCCCCTTCCAACACGAATGGAGCTTCAGGTAACCTTGTTTGCATCAAAATTAACTTTTATAGGGAATTTTGTTGTGCTTCACTATAATATTTGTGTTATTAAGTCTCGCTTACTTTCAATTTTTCAGGGTTCGGTGCTACGGTTATGGGGAAATATTTTGCCTAAGCTATAGGTGAGAGTTGTTGGGCTTCATTCTTCTGTGTTGAAAAGTGTAACTAGGTTCGGTCTTCAAAATGAAATTTATCTAGGTGGATGTGGATGGCCACCTGTTTATTCCACTTGGACCCCCAGCACTATCTCTTTCATTTTTTTATTTTCCTTAATTATAACACAATTTACTATTTTTGGTAGTTTTTCGGGTCCTAAATTTTCGGAGTTGTTTTGAGGCCCTAAACGACGTTTCTTTTTTGGGGAAAAGAGGTCAATATGGGTCGTGATATGATGTTGTCCACTCAAAAGTTGTAGTCTTCAAATAGATCTTTCTAATGAGGTATTGTGCGCGTCAAATGGAGATCATATGCCAAAGTTACGACTCCGGGAACTTGACGTACCAATTTACCCAAACAGGTCCCATAGTTTTGGCACTTCATCTCATAGGGTTAGGGTTTTGGATGTTTAGGGTTTTCCTTTGTTCTTTAATAATAAATAGGCCTTCAAACCTCATTGTAACACATTTTATATGCATGTAGCCACCACGTCTATTTTCAGAGATAAGCTAGTCTTATTTTGATTATGTTTGTAAGCATATTTCAGTATTTGATATTAATGAAATGAAGTTTTATTTCTACTGCATCTCTATATTTATGGTTATATATGTAATTTGTTGCATTCATGTTTAAATTCAGATCAGTGGTATCATAGGGGTCTGCCCTTCCTTTTTTTTTCTTTGCATGTCCCCAATGAGGTTGGGATATAAGGAGTAAGGGCTTGAATTGGTCGAACCTTTGCATGACTAGCCTACCAAATCCTAGCGACCTCCTATGGCAGAAGAAAATAAAGACCAGGGGGTAGGATATCCTTTCAAAAAATTGCTTGAAGAATCCCTCGAGCAACAGAGGAACGTGATGATGGAAAACTTCACGCAGATCCTTCAACGGTTGCCCACTGGTGATGCATCCACATCCAATAGCCACTTTGTAGGTGCCACTCCTTTTAAGGCACAAGTAAACTTTGACATTCCCATATGAGGGTCAAATAGATGAAGACATCATAGGTAAATGGTTAAATTTTCTAGAAGGATATTTTTTTGTTCATGATTTTTCGAGCATGGAAAAGATCGTTTTTTCTTTTCTCAAAGTCACCCCCCACGTCAACGACTGGTGGGAAAAACTGTGACCAGAAGGATGAAAGTATGCCCTCACTGTTTTCAGATGCACCCACTTGGAATTTGTTTTGGGATGCCATCAAGGAGTAGTACTACCCTATCAAGAGCTATGAGGATAAATACATAAAGTGGACCATGTTGTAGAAGGGAAGGGAAAAAGACGTGCCAGTGTTTACCAATGCTTTTCATACCCTACGCACGAATTTGGGTATCAAATATTTTGAGAAACATTTGGTACTCAAGTACCGCAACTGTCTACACAGGTTCATCCAAGATGAGATGGAGTTTCTAGGTATCTCCTCGCTTGGCACAGAATACCGATACGCTGTCAAGAACGAGAAAAAGCTTAACCATAAAAATAGAGACTTTGGATCTGTGAATCCAAAGCAAGGGAAAGGTGTTGCCAAACCACAGAACAAAGGAAAAATCCAAGGCAAGGTGACCCAAGATAAGCCGTCAAAGCCGCAAGAAAAGAAAAACACCAAAAAGTCAAAGAAGGACACGGGAAATTGGTGTGAGTTCCATAAGCGGCTCACTCATAAGAAAAGTAAGTGTCCAGCGAAGCAGTCACTTGTGGCCAAGTTGATGGCTTTAGAATAACACACATGTTCCTCCTCTGAGTCAGAATCCAACAAGAGGAATGAAAAAGGGAAGCAAATTATTGATGCGGAGCTGAGTGCCACTATTGCCACCACCAAGATCTAGAAAAATGAGTCTGAATACCTAGAGGAGGGGGAGCATCTCTTCCACTCATAGAAGTGGGTGAAGGGTTCACCCCTGCAATTCATTGTCGAAAGTGGGAGCCGAAATAACCTCATTTCATTATAGGTGTACAAATTTTGAATAATATGACACTTATTCACAGATATTATCCTGATTATACACTATTGCGAAATACATGCATAATACATAACCTCCTCTACGTTGATCATTAATTTTGCAGAATTAAAAACAATGAAACATCAATCGCATGCGCACATAAACACAGTATGTAACCCGGGGAAAGCATACAGCTGAAAACCCCACACTATCTGTATATTATATGATAGAGAACATGTAACAATACATAGTACAATACTCCTCACAAGTACTCAGTACTATCTCCACCTGTTACACACAAACTAGCTTAGATCTGAATCAAGTCGCTGCCTCAAATCTCCTCCGTTGTTTTCCTGCCTCTACTTCGAAATCCCTGCAAGAGAATACTGCCGAATGGCTGAACCAAACTCATATTTCCCTTGTGCAACACTACACAATCCTCATTGGCAACTCAATCCCACTGATTGTGCAAATCTCATGCACAACTATAGTCACAACTGATAGCAATCTCAACCTCTAACACTTGTCTCCACTGAACTGTACATGCACTGACATGCACTGAGTTAACTGATGTATTCTTTAGTTGCTTTATGAGTTAATAATTAGTTAATTAATTGATAACTAATTCACACCACTCAACATTAGTCTATTTGTCAGTTAGACTAAATACAACTAGTTCAACTAAGTCAAACTGAACACAACTCCACTATCAACTCCACCAAACTCAATCACTTGAGTTCTAACTGAAGTCTCGCATGCAATAGCTCAAGTAACCCATGAGAAACTCATATTTCCTTTTGGCAGCTGCATGTGCCACATCTGTAGCTCGAACTGAAGTGCTCCAAGAGGATAAGATAATGTTTATAGTCCAAATATTATTATGAGCTAATAATATTCGACTGTTCTATATTTAGACTGAGCAGTCTAAAAATAGACTCCGCCCATATCTCTAAAAATAGAAGTCCATCTATTTTTACCAACATTACCAATCATCCATAAATAGCATCCTGCAACTCATAGACCATGATCCATATGTCTAAAAATAGACATAGTCTAAAAATAGACTTTGCGCCAAAAATAGCTTGCGGCCCACTTAGTGAAGGCGACTTCATTTCACTAAGCTCCATCATCTTGTTGCATTTTCAACACTACCTCTCAATAAGATATGGATTATCTGCAACCCCTATCCTGCCTTGGTGGTATTCAAATTTTCTCCTGGTGAGCGCCTTCGTCAAGATATCAGCATCCTGATCCTCCGTTGGAATGTATGAAAGTAACATGACTCTCCGTTGCACACAATCTCTGATATGATAGTACCTGATGTCGTTGTGCTTGGATCTATCATGAAATACTGGATTAGCTGAGATTTTAATGCATCTCTGGTTATCACAATAAATAACAGTAGGATCCATGTGTGACCCGAACAACCCGACTAGGATCTTCCTCATCCATATAGCCTCGCATGCAGCAAAACTTGCTGCCATACACTCGGCCTCCGCTGAACTGAGTGCAACGGATCTCTGCTTTGTGCTATACCAAGAAATTGCTATCGACCCCATACTGAAGATCCCTCCAGATGTGCTCTTTCTGTCTGTTGAGCTCCCTTACCAATCTGCATCCATGAAGTCACATAGCTTCACGTCATCCTCCTGTCTGTACCACAATCCATATCCCGATGTGCCTCTAAGATATCGCAATACATGCTTGCCTGTCTTCCAGAAGAGCTTGGTTGGCTTAACCATAGCTTGTGAAAGATGGTTAACAGCATAGCATATATCGGGTCATGTATTGACTAGATACATAAGCGACCCCACCAACTGTCGATAAACAGTGGTATCCACTACCTCTGCTGAAGTAGCATCCTCCTTCCTCCAACCTCCAGGAAGAGGAGTATCAACAGGCTTGCAGCCATGCATGTTGAACTTCTCCAGTATCTCTCGGGCATACTTACCCTGAGAAACAAATAGTCCATCACTGCACTGCTAAATTTCCAATCCCGGGAAATAATGAAGGAGGCCCAAGTCCTTCATCTCAAACTCCCTAGCAAGATCCTCCTTGCATGAAAGTATCAACATCTCGTCACCCGTTAGAATCAAATCATCTACATAAAGTACAATGATAAGCAACTTACCGTCCACCACAATCTGGTATAGGTTAGGAATCGCCTCACTCTTGGAGAATCCAAGTCTGGTGAAATAACTGTCTATCCATGTGTACCAAGCACGAGGTGCTTGTTTCAACCCATACAACGCTCTCTTGAGCCTACACACATGCGACTCACTGTTGAAGGTCTCGAAACCATCGAGCTGCTCTATGTACACGTCCTCCTCAATGACTCCATTGAGGAACACAGTCTTCACATCCATCTGATGAATGTGCCACCCCATTTGCGCTGAGAGAGAAAGAATCATCCGCATTGAAGAATACCTTGCGACAGGTGCAAAGGTCTCCTCATAATCGATCCCCTTTATCTATGAGAAGCCTTGGGCAACAAATCTTGCCTTGTACTTCTCCACACTCCCGTCAGCTGCCTGCTTCACTTTGTAGATCCATCTCGAACCCACCACTGATTTCCCCTCCAGTCTTGGGACAATCTCAAATGCACTATTTCTGACAATCAAATCATACTCTTCCAACATGGCATCTACCCATGCTGGATCCTCCACAGCTTCCTCAAAAAAGGATGGCTCAGTCACGACACATTTTCTCCCAAGAGCCATGTATCTAGTGTACTGATCAAGTGACTGTCTCTATCTGCATTGTGCTGTAGGTGGTCCTACAACCCTCTCTGCATCTTGAGACAGTCGCTTAGCTTCTGTAGTGCGCTTTCACCCTCTGATGGTTGGCTCTGCATGAGTGGTCTCTTCCACTCCATGAACTTCTTCTTGTGGCTAATCCACATCCTGAAGCTCATCCTTAGGAACTAATAGCTCCTCATCTGCATGAAAGTGTGGCTCCCTCTCAAGTGAACACTTCATGGCTTTCTCCTCCTGAAATTTGATATCCCGTTGCACAACAGTCTTGCGACTATTTAGCAAATACACACGATAGTTATTGGGCATATCAGTATACCCCACAAATATCCCAACCTCTGCGGTCGGCTCCAGCTTCTTCCTAGCATCCTTAGTCACATGCATGTAAACATAAGAACCAAAAATCCTCAAATGGGAAATATGAGGTCTCTTACTAGAATAAGCCTCCTCGGGTGTACTCATGCCAAGTATCTTGTGAGGACAACGGTTCTACACATATACTGCATTATTGCATGCCTCCGCCCACAAGTGAAGGGGTAGGCCCTGATCATGCAACATCGCCCATGCAACACCCACAATCATTTTGTTCTTCCGCTCAGCAACCCCATTCTGTTGTGGGTTATGGGGAGCTATGAGCTCTCTTCGAATCCCTTCTGCACTACAGAAATCCTTGAACTCACCAGAGATGTATTCACCACCATTGTTGCTCCTAAGAGCCTTCACCTTCTTCCTTGATTCCTTCTCGACCAGTGCTTTGAACTCACAGAACTTTGAGTATGTCTCGCTCTTCTTCTTCATGAAGAAGATCCAGCACTTTCTAGAGAAATCATCAACAAATATCACATAGTACTTGTGCTTTGCTGTCGAAGCTACTGAGAAAGGTCCACACACGTCTGTGTGAATTCTCTTAAGGATCGTCATAGCGCGACTATCCTTCTCGTGAAAGGTGGCTTTCACAAATTTTCCCAAAGTACACCCCTTGCACTGATCTGACTGCGCAAGTGTGCCTTTAGGAAGCCCAGTAGAAATCTGCTGCAGTATCTTCAAGGCTCCATGGTGAAGGTGGCCCAATCTCCTGTTCCACAGCTCGCCATCATCCCGGCTCACCACTCCTTCTGCCTTGCATGCCATTGCTGAGCAGCCATCTACATGCAACTGATAAAGGTTCCTGACTCGAACCCCTATCTTCCGGGTTTCTCTAGTTGTCTTACTGCGTAGGAAAGCCTTTCCCTCGCTGAAAATAACATCATATCCCTTGTCTTCTAACATCGCCACAAAGATAAGATTCTTATTCAATCCTGGAACATGCATCACTTCCTTCAATATGAAGGGTTTACCAGACTCCCTCTCAAAGGAAATGGTACCGATACCGGTCGCACTGTATCTACCATCATCGCCCATCTCGATGTGCACTCCAAGATCTTTCTCATCCAGATCAGAAAACAAATCTCGATCTACTGTCATGTGAAAAGACACACCACTGTCCAATAACCATACCGATCCCATCACACTTGATGCCAAGCATGCGATCAGTGAAAAATCCAGCTCAAACTACGAGGCTAAGGCCTCTCCTGCTGCAGAATAGCAGCTTGCTTATTTTTCTTCTTCTGCAGACAATTTGTGGCATAGTTTCCATGCTAGTGACAGTGAAAGCACCTCACCTTGGATGAATCCAGAGGCTACCTGGCCCGATTACAGACTCTACGTGAAGAAATAAAATGTAAACACTTTCTGAATAATAGATCTCATGATCAACTCTGCCTGATACCATGTAGAAATTTTGAATAATATGACAGTTATTCACAGAGATTATCCCAATTATACACTATTGTGGAATACATGCATAATACATAACCTACTCTACGTTGATCATTAATTTTGCAAAATTAAAAACAATGAAACATCAATCGCATGCGCACATAAACACAATATGTAACCCGGGGAAAGCATACGGCTGAAAACCCCACACTATCTGTATATTATATGATAGATAACATGTAACAATACATAGTACAATACTCCTTGCAAGTCCTCAGTACTATCTCCACCTGTTACACACAAACTAGCTCAGATCTGAATCAAGTCGCTGCCTCAAATCTCCTCCGCTATTTGCTTGCCTCTACTGGGCAATCCCTGCAAGAGAATACTGCTGAATGGCTGAAACAAACTCATATTTCCCTTGTGTAACACTACGCAATCCTCATTGGAAACTCAATCCCACTGATTGTGCAAATCTCATGCACAACTATAGTCACAACTGATAGCAATCTCAACCTCTAACACTTGTCTCCACTGAGCTGTACATGCATTGACATGCACTGAGCTAACTGATGTATTCTTTAGTTGCTTTATGAGTTAATATTTAGTGAATTAATTAATAACTAATTCACACCACTCAACATTATTCTATTTTTTAGTTATACTAAATACAACTAGTTCAACTAAGTCAAACTGAACACAACTCCATCAACTCCACTGTCAACTCCACCAAACTCAATCATTTGAGTTCTAACTGAAGTCCCGCATGCAATAGCTCAAGTAACCCATAAGAAACTCGTATTTCCTTCTAGCAGCTGCATGTGCCACATCTATAGCTTGAATTGTAGTGCTCCAATAGGATAAGATAATGTTTATAGTCCAAATATTATTATGAGCTAATAATATTCGACTGTTCTATATTTAGACTGAGCAGTCTTAAAATAGACTCCACCCATATTTCTAAAAATAAAAGTCCATCTATTCTTACCAACATGACCAATCATCCATAAATAGCATCCTGCAACTCATAGACCATGATCCATATGTCTAAAAATAGACATAGTCTAAAAATAGACTTTGCGCCGAAAATAGCCTGCGACCCAGTTAGTGAAGGCGACTTCATTTCACTAAGCTCCATCATCTTGTTGCATTTTCAACAATAGGTCCTGAAGCGGTTGGGCCTACTGACTACACCACAACCAAAATCATACAGTATAAGGTGGCTTCACTAAGGACGTGATCTCCGTGTCAGCCAATAGTGCCACCTTCCCTACAACATCAAGCCCTTCACATATGAGGTATTGTGTGATGTTGCTCCTCTTGACGTTTGTGATGTATCATTAGGAACACCATACTTGTTGAAGTGACATGTTGTATATGCGTCTAGACCTTGCTCTATTATTATTTATTTGGGTAATACATTATACAAGATACTGGAGGTAGCCCACCACATCTTTGATCTCTGTGAAGAAATGCAGTAATATCATCTCCCATACTAGGAAATTTATTTTCTTTCAGGTTCACTATCAATGTAAGGGGAAGATCGTAGCCACATCCATGGCCAAGAAGGGTTCCTCCACACAATAGAAGTAGGTGGATACGATCATGAAACAATATAGGGACATCTTTTCTTCACCCACAAGGGTATCGTTGCACTATCAGGTCAAGAATTCATTCAATTTGACTCCTGGAGCATTTCTACCCAACAAACCAATATATTGGCCTCCATTATGGAAAATGCCAAGTAAAAGCAGTGACATTATCAACATTAGGTGCCACACAAGTTTCAGGTGGGTGATAAAGTTTGGTTTCATTTGCAGAAAGAACGCCTTACCAGAGCCCATCGGAAGCTCAGACCACTCTAATATTGTCCCTACACCATTACCAATACTGTGGGAGATAATTCTTTGGAGCACAAAATTCTCCAACTCATTAGCTTGCACCTAGTGTTAGATGTGGACCATCTTCAAACATAATTCCCACCATTACTGGACACATCAAACATTGCATAACAACCCACATCAACAAAAGTTTCCCCATCTCATGGATCCAATCAGCACTGGGGACCATTGCTTCCTAAGGGGCACAGATTGATCCAGGTGTATGCGGGTGGCCACCTATCTATTCCACTTGGACCCCCACCACTGTCTCTTTCAGTTTTTTAGTTTCCTTAATTATAACACAATTTACTATTTTCAGCATTTTTTCAGGCCTTGAACTTCGAGAGCTGTTTTGAGGCCCTAAATGACATTTTTTGGGGAAAACGGGGCCAACACAAATCATAGTGCATGTTGGCCACTCAAAAGTTGTAGTACTTGGATAGATATTTCTAACGAGGTATTGTGCATGTCGAAAAAAGATCATATGCCAAAGTTACGACCCCGGGAAGTTGATGTACCAATTCACCCAAACAGGGCCCATAGCTTTGGCGCTTCATCTCCTAGTGTTACGCTTTTGGATGTTTAGGGTTTTCCCTTATTCTTCAATGTTAAATAGGCCTTTTAGCCTCATTGTAACATAGTTCAAAGGCATGTAGCTGCCACATCTCTTCTCAAAGATAAGCTACCATCGTCCGAGCTAGTCTTATTTCCATTGTGTTTGTAAGCATATTTCAGTATTTTATATTAATGAAATGAAATGTTATTTCTGTTGCATCTCTATATTTATGGTTATATCTGTAATTTCTTGCATTCCTATTTAAATTCAGATTAGAGAGGGTGGAGTGAAGAAATAAGTCTTGCTTTTTAAATAGACATAAATATATTTGAATGTGCCTTCTAATACACTTTGAATTTGAATTTTTTTGTATGTACACATTGTTGGGTTGTGTTATATTATTTCCATGATTAACCTACGTAGTGAACCGGGGTTTAGGGTGGGGATGGAGCCCCCCCTTCATTGCGTAGTGGGGGGGTCATAGTGGGGTTTGAGGGGGGCGGGTAGCCCCCCTCTACAGGGTCCGAGGCAGTGCCCCAAGAAAATTTTTTTTGGACCCTATATTTGGTTGGGCGAACCTACCTATGGTTTTTGGTCCATGGTTTTGGATGCGATGGTTTTCGGTCCATGGTATTGGATGCTTCGGCATGTATAAATATTTATTGAAACATTGAAAGGAATATAATGAAAAATCAAGCTAGTAGTCCCGGTTTTGGGATCCAAGGGAAAATATCTGTGTATATGTGTTTTATGTGTTATGCTCTGGCATTGTTTATTTTCCTTCTGTTAGAATTCGTATGCAGGTAATTTCTATACAGGGTTAAAACCTACATTTGGTATTGGAGCTATTTTAGCTTCAAGGGGATGCCTTTGTTGCTGAGGGGTTTCGCTTGGGCCTATGGTAGACCATGTTCAGTAGGAGATCTGCAAGATCAATTCTGGTGGCGAAAGAATATGGTAAGTAGTGGAAAGATAGAGATTGAGAAATTTAATGGTTAGAGTTTTGAGTTGTGGAAACTCAAGATGGAGGATCTGTTGGTGGATAAAGATCAGTGGATTGCAGTAGATCCAAGTACTAAACCAATAAGAGTGTCCGATGAAGAATGGAAGAAGTTGGATCAGAAGGCAAATAGCACAATACGATTGTGTGTCTCAGATTCAGTATTGTTTAATGTATCAGGGGAAGCTATGGCGAAGGCTTTGTGGAATAAGTTAGGGACTTTGTACCAATCTAAGTCTCTGGTGAATAAACTATTCTTGCGGAAAAAGTTGTATAACCTGAGGATGAAAAATGGAGACTCAGTGACAGAGCATCTGAACGCATTTAATACTGTGGTAAGTCAGTTAGCATCTGTTGATATTAAAATTTTAGATGAAGATAAGTGCATCAATTTGTTGTGTTCTCTACTAGATTCATGGGATAGTCTGGTTATTGCAATAGGTAGCAATGCAACTGCCTTGCAGTTTGATGAAATAGTCTCAGCCTTACTAATGGAGGAGATGAGATGGAAAAATATGGAGAGCTAGAATGGTGATGCCTTGTTTGTACGAGGACGGTCCTAGAACAGAAACACAAATAATTCATTGAGTGGGAGATCTAAATCTAGAGGGAGATCTAAATCTCCAAGAAAACCTGTAAAGGTGGTGTGCTGGAAATGCGGAAACGAAGGACACTACAAAAGGGACTGTAAATATAAAGCTCCTGATAAAGGAAAGGGATCTGATGATGCTCCTTCTGCAGAGGCGAAAACCACCTCAGATGAAGGTGGGGATGTGTACTTGGCCTCTTCATTTACACATGTAGATCATGAGGCATGGTTGACCGACTCAGGTGCATCCTTTCACTTCACTTGCCATAGAGAGTGGTTTTGCGAGTATGAGAAATACGATGGTGGTGATGTATTCCTAGGGGATGATAGGAAGGTTAGAATCGTTAGTCGTGGAAAAGTAAAGTTGAAGTTGCAAGGTGGAAGGGTTAAAACACTTCCGGGTGTTTTGCATATTCCTGCATTGGATAGAAATCTGATTTCTATAAGCAAGTTGGATGATGCAGGTGTAAAAACAGTGTTCGAGAAGGATACCTACAATATGGTTTGGGGAGCACTAGTATTGATGCGGGGAGTTCGAATTAGAACTCTATACAAGCTACAAGGTAGCACTGTTTTTGATGGGTGCAACAGTTCTGTGGTTCTTGAAAGTGGAGCAAAAAATCTAGTGGTCTCTAGAGAGAAGACCATGCTGTGGCATCAAAGGCTTGGACATATTGGAGAGAAGGGCCTTCGAATACTTCATGATAAAGGTATGGTAGAAGGTATGAGTAATAGCTCTCTAGACTTTGATTTATGTAAAAATTGTGTATATGGGAAGCAGAATCAGGTGAGTTTCCCCTCTGGTGGTAAGAGGGCGAAACAGATATTAGAGCTTGTGCACAGTGATGTGTTTGGCCCTGTGAAGGTTCCATCACTGGGTAAGTCTGTGTACTATGTATCATTTATAGATGACTTCTCAGGGAATACATGGATATATTTCCTTAAGAAGAAATCTAAAGTCTTTGACAGGTTTAAAGAATTTAAGGCTCTGGTGGAAAACCAGATAGAGAAGAAGATAAAGGTGTTGAGGACAGATAATGGTGGAGAGTTTTGCAGTAAGGAATTTGAAGAATTCTATAAGAAGTGTGGTATAGCGCAGCATAAGACTACTCCATATACATCCCAGAAAAATGGAGTTATAGAAAGAATGAACAAGATGTTCATGGAAAGGGCAAGAAGCATGCTCAGTGGTGCTAGGTTAGGACAAGAATTTTGGGTGGAGGCGATGGAGACAGCATGTTACCTGGTCAATAGATCACCTTCATCAACATTGGAGAATAAGACTCCACAAGAGGTATGGACTCGTAAGAAACCCTCTCTTTCACATCTGAGGGTATTTGGATGTGATTCATATGTACATGTTCCAAAGGAGAAACGAACCAAGTTGGACAGTAAATATGAAAAGTGCATCTTTATTGGGTATAAGGATGGTTTAAAGGGTTATAAGCTTTGGAACCCAGTGACAAGGAAGGTTGTGTATAGCCAAGATGTGGTGTTCAGAGAGGTGAAAGATGTTATTAAACATGAAGTCCAACCAAAGGAACCTGAGAAGATAGAGTTTGAACTAAAGGAGGAAGAATCAAACTCTATAGCAGAGGAGGAATTAGAAGATGAAGAGCCACAAACTCTGATTGTAAGAAGATCAGTTCAAGAAAGAAGGTAGCTAGAAAGGTATAGTCCATCTAATTTCTGTTCAAATTTTTCTTGATCTATTACCGATGATGATACCAGAACTGTGAAGGAAGCAGTAGATTCAGAGGATGGAAAACTCTAGAAAGAAGCCATGGTTGATGAAATGGCATCTTTGCACAAAAATGAGGCTTGGGATCTAGTGGAGTTGTCGGCTGGAAGGAAACCCATTGGCAGCAAATGGGTGTTCAAGAAGAAGACAAATGTAGAAGGAAAGGTGGAGAAATACAAAGCTCAGTTGGTAGCAAAAGGTTATTCCCAGGTGTCGAGAATTGATTTTGGTGATATTTTTTCTCATGTTTCAAAGGTAACTTCTATTAGGTTACTTTTATCTGTTGTTGCCAATTTTGATTTTGAGGTAGAACAGATGGATGTGAAGACAACATTTCTTCACAGGAATCTGGAAGAGGAGATCTACATGAATCAACTTGAAGGCTTTGCAGTAAAGGGTAAGAAAGAACTGGTATGCAAGTTAAAGAAGTCTCTGTATGGGTTAAAACAATCACCAAGGATGTGGTATCAAAAATTTGATACATTTATACGGGGACTTGGCTTCACCAGAAGCAAAGCAGATCATTGTGTGTATTTTAAATTAATTGGTGACCGTGTTACTTATCTGGTCTTGTATGTGGATGATATGTTGTTGGTTGGAAATGACAAAGAAATTATCCAGGATTTGAAGACCCGCTTGTCCTCCAAATTCGACATGAAATATATTGGTGCTGCAAACTATATTTTGGGCATGGAAATTAAAAGAGATCGGGGAAAGAGGAAGCTCTGGTTAAACCAAAGGAAGTATGTCAAGACAATACTGCAGAGGTTTAATATACAGGATAGTAAACCAATGAAGGTTCCTATTCCTGTAGGTGTAAAGTTATCTGTTGAACAGTGTCCCAAGACACAAGAAGAGGAAGAGGATATGTCCCGTGTTCCATATGTAAGTGCAGTCAGTAGCCTAATGTATGTAATGGTTTGTACTAGACCAGACATTGCACGTGCAGTGGGAGTATTGAGCAGGTTTATGTCAAAACCAGGGAAGGAGCATTGGACAACAGTGAAGTGGGTTTTCAGGTATTTGCGTGGCACTAGTGATTATGGTTTGTGCTACCAAGGAAGACCATGATTGGACAGAGTGTTGGATATTCGTGGTTTTGTTGATGCAGACTGGGCTAGAGATCTAGATCAAAGAAGATCTACAAGTGGGTATGTGTTTAACCTATTTGGAGGTGTAGTCAGTTGGATGAGTAAGAAACAATCTGTAGTGGCACTAACAACTATAGAGGCAGAATACATGGCCGCCACTCATGCAAGCAAGGAAGCAGTTTGGTTGCAGAGATTGTGTTCAAGTATGGGGTTAGTACAGGGAGCTATAAAGATAGATTGTGACAGCCAAAGTGTAATTTTCTTGGCAAAGAACCCTGCTTATCATTGAAAGACAAAGCACATTGATGTTCAGTACCACTTTGTGAGGGATATGATAGAAGACAAAAAGGTGTTGCTGGTAAAGGTTGAAACTTTGAATAATCCTGCAAATTCATTGACAAAATATGTGAGTTATGAGAAGTTCTCTTGGTGTAGAGAAACAATGGATGTTTTAGGGCTGGAAAAATGACTAAGCTCTCTTATGGCCCCCTGTGGAAAGAAAGCAACAAGTGGGAGAATGTTGGGTTGTGTTATATTCTTTCCATGACTAACCTACG
Source organism: Pinus tabuliformis (assembly GCA_031772625.1). Taxonomy (NCBI): domain Eukaryota; kingdom Viridiplantae; phylum Streptophyta; class Pinopsida; order Pinales; family Pinaceae; genus Pinus; species Pinus tabuliformis. The sequence goes on along the minus strand of CM062818.1, from coordinate 1,324,494,820 downwards.
TAGTGAACTGGGGTGTTAGAGAGGGGGCGAAGCCCCCCTTCATTGCGCCGATTGCACAGTGGGGGGGGGGGGGGTCACAGGGGGGCGGGTAGCCCCCCTCTACGGGGTTCGGGGCAGCGGCCCGAGAAATTTTTTTTGGACCCTATATTAGGTTGGGAAAACCTACTTGTGGTTTTTGGTCCATGGTTTTAGACGCGATGGTTTTCGGTCCATGGTATTGGATGCTTCGGCATGTATAAATATGTATTGTAACATTGAAAGGAATATAATGAAAAATCAAGCTGGTAGTCTCAGTTTTGGGATCTAGGGGAAAATCTTTGTATATATGTGTTTTATGTGTTATGCTCTCCCACTGTTTATTTTCTATGTTTTAGAATTCGTATGCAGGTAATTTCTGTACAGGGTTAAAACCTACACACATGATGTTTTTGTTTTGATTTGTAAAATTAAGTCTCTTATGAAAAAATAAAGCCAAAATGAATGTGAAATAGGTATAATATAAATAAGTGATGGAATTAGGTGATGTATGTGTGCAAATTGAATATAAATGTTTTATAATTCATTTCTTTATGTTAATAAGTTAGAAATGCAAAACAATTCAATTGACATTGTACAAGAATTTTTTTAACAGATCCTGTATAGCATCAAATTATATTCCAACGAATACCACATACAGAAAATAAAGCTAACCTTGTTCAGGAAAGAAATATTGATAAATTGCATTTTTTCAAAAATTTAATAACTTTTTTATCTCTATTTCCTAAAATTAGATGATGGGGTCACCATATACAATATAAAATGCACAAGTTTGTTTAAAGTTACTATTTGATGTGGGATAATGATGTTTCAATGAGATGTAAGAAATATTTAGAAAGGTTTGGTGCATAGGAGAATATGGAAAAATAAAAGAAAAATTATAAACTAGCAAGAATAGCATACCATCTCACGTCTTCCCTCCAAATATCCACTTTACCTTTGAGACTGAAAGTGGCTATATTTTCTTTCATGTTTCTTGAACCATGCAATATGAAGAATTTCCTCATACCAAGCAACCATGCTTCTGCATCTTGTGACTTTTTCATCTCTCTATTAAAGGTAGGTGGCTTTGCCTTCTTAAACTCATCCGGAATGTATCCCCTATCACTCCTTCTATAAGGATGATAATGATAATGATCATGATGCCTATCAAAACCAGAGCTGGAATAGTACCTATGTCGATCACCTCTCCTATCTAAAGTCTCCAACACTCTGGCATCTCTGATCATGTTAGATCTATCCGCCCTGTGTCTACTAAGATACCTACTTCCATATGCCCCATTAGTTTTGTCCTCATCTCCATGACTAATTTGAAGTGGTCCTATCACTACAAATTTGACATTCACCTCTACTTGTTTCTATTGTGCATGCATGATTTTTTCATTGTCTACTTTGTAACTCCTTATTTCTTCCTTCAGGCTTCTCCATGTGTCCGCCAAGTCAAAAGAGTGCCCCACACCATGCTGCCCATCTGATGCATAGTGAGATTTTATGTAGTCTACCACCTTGCTAGCCATTTGAATTCTTTCCTACAATGCATAATATGCTAGATAAACCAAATCACAATAAATCAACATACCTTAGTATAATTTTGGGAGGATACATTTTCTGTGAGATCATCAAATCAACGTGATACATGTATAACATAAACATAATAGCATATATACATATAAAAAGTAAGTGCATCACTGCATAAACATAATTCTAGCTAGGGTCCAGTCATCAATGCAAGGCCATAACAACAATGCATGTTATGACCTCATGCATGTCAACAACCATTACTCCATTTCACACATTGCCACATGCAACTATCAACATGCATAAGAAATGCCTAATTAGCTACACATACATATGAATGCATGTAGTCGATCATAAGCGATCAATTCTTGTAATCAACCTACAAGACCGATACATGTAATCAAAAAATTCAAGAATGCACCTTATTTACACAGATTTAGTTAAGTGACATATAATCAACATGTAAGCGACATATAACATATGCAACCAGTCATATACTTCCGACAATGCCTCCCACAAAATCACATCAAGTTCCTCATGACAACCTTACTACAATCATGATCAACATGATGCAATGCAACAAACACATGGAATGCATGTGTAAGAGACACACGTGCAACTAACATGCATGCATGACCAAGAACCTTCACCCAAGAAGAGCGCAACCATGCTCTAATAGCAACTTGTGGTATCAGATATGACCCAAAGAGAGCACAACCATGCTCTGATACTAATCTGTAACACCCCTCCTCCTAGGTCCACCCAAGCAACCAACTATCCAGGGAAAACATGTGATGACATAGGTCACTATAAGGGATTCAATCTCCTTGGTAACCTTAAGGAAATGGAATCAATGGAACACATCAAAACAATCCATCCACATCAGCAACAATGCCTGCATAAGGCATGTCAGCTACTCAGACATCCTGCCATGGGTCCCACTAATGTTTTAAGCCTTTTAACTCAAATTTTCTCTCATGTTATAGGCAAGACAATGAGCAGCAATCCAAAGTCACTCTCATAGGCCTATGTGACAACAACTATGGACTTTTGTCAGCAGACCCATGCCAGCGACACCGAGATTTGAGCCACTTTTGTAGCCTAGAATCTCGGTCTCTACCCAAAACTTTCTACAACCTTCATAATCCATAAAAGACATGATAACAATATTGATAACTTAAAATCAAACTCAAGACTAGGCCTGAGCATCCCCAATCGAGACTGACATTCTGACAAACACTTGGCATCAATGCAACCTCCAAGCCTAGGATATAAGACAAAGCATAAATGACTAAAAGAACTAATGAAACATAAGGATCACCGCCTTCTCCATTGAACTATTATATCATCAGTTAGGTATTACATCCATCCATTCAAGAATTACAAGTAAATAAATGAAATAACCATGTCATGAACCAATCATATAACCATGCTTATAACCAGCATAAAATCATACAAATATCAGAGATATGATAGCCATTAAATCCACATATAAATAAGTGAAAAATTAAGAGAACTTATATTTTATTAATCATAGGAAAATCTGACCAGGTTCGTGGCTTCCATGTACCACTTGATTGTAGACATGGCTGAACCAAATATCTCTTTCAACCAGTCACCCTCGTGCTATATTCCAAGCATAAATGTTGGATCTCATAGAACAACCAAACCAAGAACAACCAGGGCAATTCAGAGGTTAGACCACCTCCACCCTCATCAAACTGTGATCACACAAAAACTAGTGCTCCGAACACAACCAAACCGAAATTGGAATGACATCTAGAATCCATCACTATCGTTGAGGAATTTTCCATCTCCTTGTCTTTGAGGCTTTACCAGAATCCAATCTCGGATCACTAGGCCCTAAACCGAGACCAATCTCTTAATCTTTACTGCAACACAAACTTGGATCACTAAGCTCTAAACCGAGACTTCTCCCTCAGGCTTTACTGCGTATTCTTCCAAAACCAGTCAAGGGATTATTATGGCTTTGTTGTAGGGAAAAGTATCCGACTCGGATGACCCTATCCCACTCTAAGGGTGACAGTTCCTTAGCAACAACTGTAAAACAAACTACTGAAGGTTTACTTCTTTATGAAAGCAAAAGAGAATGGAGAAAGCACTAACCGTTGCCTTGTGCTTAATGTCAAATCCAAACTCTTCTCTTTGGCCGCTTGCTCCTAGCTCTTTGTCCTTCTGCTCGCCCAGCTACAATGAGATCTTGCAAAACAACAAAGAAGGAAACTACAAGAGGCATGCAATCATAACTGGTTCATGGATTAGTGTAAACCAAACATGCAATCATCACAATATATATATGAAACAAGAGCACATAGAAGAACCTCAATAGCTTTTATTAATGTAGAAGAAAAGGTTGTGAGAGTATTACAACCATTGAAGGCTCCAACCCAGCAACACCTCCCAGCAGAAAGAATTGCTCTTCTTCACCTCTCTCAAACAATCACCCAATAACTCAAGAATGAAACCAACAGCATATCATTACTTTGCACAAAATTCCAGCCTCCTGAGCTCATAGGAGAGAGCTCAATATATAGATGAATTGAGAAAGGATGAGTCAGCTTGCAACTGATGTGTAGCTGCCTTGTGTCCTCTCTCTCTTCAGTTAATCTTTAGTTGATCTTCAGTTCTTGAGTCCACTTGGTGAACCTTGCTTCCACTTGGAGAAACAAAGCCTCTGACTCATCACAAGGCGAAATACCTAATCCAAGTGTCATTTTTGGAAGATTCCAAAGCAATGACTCACTGTGCCACTTGTCCTTTCTCGCTCAGCACAGGTGGCCTTTGTTCCACTTGCTTTGCAACGCAGGTACACCATGGAGCAACTGAGTTTCAGCGCAGAACCCTAGTGGAGCACCTGCTTTGATTTCAGGATTGCTTGTTTTTGAGTGTTTTCAGGTGGAGAACTGATCTGAGAGCTGTTGGTTTGCTGACCTTGTTCCTCTAGGGGTAGGAACATCATGTTTAGGGAACTTTGGATCCCTTGGATTATTGACAATTCATGCTTGTTGCTGTAAGGCACAAAATTGTCTATAACAGATGCCCCCTAAAGTATGAGGTCGTTTATCGGGTGAAATGCTTTATTGAGAGGATCCGAAGTTCATTCAATCTGCTGAGAAGTGTCCTGTAATAAGATACAATACAATACATTATTTTTCATACATTTTTCATGATCTGGCTGAGGCGGGCATTCCCATGCTCAGCTTTATAAATACATTTTGGTACATAGAACAGACGATCGTCTGATATAGACTGATAATTCTCTGCCGACATTATCATCCTCTGAGAAGGATGATCATCTGCTGTAATGATGTACATATCAAATGTCTTTATGTCCTGAATATATATCGCAGCCCGGATGGATGAAACTAGATCCGGGGTCTTCAATCTCTTCCGATCTTCACTCGATGTACAAGTCGATCCATGTGAGAATTTCTTGAAGTCGAACATGGAAAGACATCGCTTGATTACCGGTCAATGATGTAAACCGTTAACAAGCGCGAGAGGAATCACCGATAAGAATGATGACCCTCAAGGTACGGCAGTACAATCCACATGGTGGGAATAAAGGACTTGGCGTCGACCACCATGCAAAATCTCCTGGTCGAAGGTCATTAATGTATACCTGTCGCCGGAAGTGAGAAACTTGCCATTGAGGCATCCAAGCTTCAAAGTACTGAGGGGGGTGTTCCTAGATCAACTCCTTGGATAATGAGCTGATGTCGACAAGGAGCGATCCGTCAAAGGAGGGCCTTAATGAATCCCACATTAGTGACACGGAACGGAGCTAGTGATTGTGATGAGGTGAAAACAAACTGTGATGTATGATTCAGGGTGGCGGTCATGAAGTGGATGAAGGCGAATGTATGGCAGTGGGTGGAACACGGTTGACTCTTTACAGAACCACATCTCTTGAACATATAACGACACTGGTGTGATGGATTGGTAGCATTACCCCATGCGGATGGTGTGGCGAGGACCATGGTTATGAGACCGGTGAAGGAAACAACCCAACCCGATGTGATACGGAGGACAAAGTGTCATGTTCAAGAGCGACTTGCTACCATTAATGCTGTGAGGTTCTTCCAATTTTTCCCCAGTCATTGCTGACCAGTACCTCTTTATTTTTGTCAAGCTTGAGGAGGATAACATATGCTTGTTCTATAACCTGCCCTTCGGGCAAGCCCATCGCTATGTTTTAACGAGCCTAGCGATAGGGAAACTCGTTCTCGTCTAAAGACAAGTTTGTCGCTATTTAGTCATTTTAACGAGTCTAACGACAAAGAAAACTCGGCCCTTTTCATTTTTAGAGAGTCTGAAAAGGTACGAAAAGTTAACTCCAAAATTCCTTTTTCGTCATTTAATCCCTTAAGTCCGAAAAAGTATAAAACAATACAGAAGGGATGAGTTTTCGATTGCTTTAACGAGCCGAACAAAACAAGCGCTCGATCTTTTTGTGCAATAATCCCTCAGGTCCAAAAAGATTAAAATCTAGAGGAGGGATAGCTCTTCCGGTCCTTTTAACGAGTTGGAAGGCCAAAACTCGGCAAACTTTTCATATTTTACGAGTCAGTGAAAAGAGCTCAAAGAAGACTCGTCTTTTGAGGAACGAGTGATGAACAGGGATAGCAGCAGATTCCAGGTACAGGTTGGAATTCTCCAATCACGACAGTGTCACAAGGATGGCTAAGTGAAATCACTCTTCGCAGTTGTTCCTCAAAATGGGTAAACAAACATATGGAGGTGAACGATTGGCCAAATGAACGGATGGAGGTGATGGCATATAAACACGACCAAGGGTTTTTAATATGGCTTTCAAAGGTTACATTTCTCGAGGTTGTTTACCGGTTCATTTTTTCTGGGTGAGCTTGAACTGTTAAGGAAAGATTGCTCACAATTCATGTTTATTTTTTAACGAGCATGAACTCCACACAAAAACTGCTCGATTCTGGCGTTTATTTTTTAACGAGCATGAACATTGCTAAAACTGCTCGATTTATACCAGTCTTAATACAAGGAATGCTTTAGGTGAGATAATCTTATTTAAGGAGCGATACCTCAATAATTACTCCAATTTGGCAGGTTTTAACTTTTGCCCTTCATCCTTTCTTTATGCAAGCTGGAAACGGCTAATCCTACGAGTTTAACGGGTTAGACCTACAGGTTTAAAGGGAGGACATAAAAATTTAAAAAATAAATAGTCGTCCCGTGCTTGCACTCCAAAAGGTTTGCATGCCCCCAGGTATAAGGTATAATTTCTAGAGTCTGCCCTCTTACTTATTATCCGAAAAATGGTTTTTATTTGCTGCCACAAACTAAACTCTCTTTTCGGCGATGTCTATCATTAGGTTGCTAAGGATGGTGACTACTTGTTGCAGCAATTTCCTCTCTTTCTTTGAAGACTGCCCCTACTTCTCTTTTAAAACATGCTGTTTTAATGGGTGAGGCTTGACATTCAAAGATGGTGCCTTCTTGCCGCCACAAATAGATCCCCTCCTTAGGAGAGCCCACCTCTTTAGACAAAGGGAGCGATTCCTTCCGCTTCAACATAACTTTGACAAAAGAATTTTATCCTAGAACAACCCTCTCTTCCTCCGCCGGACGGGGTACGGACTAGTCTATCCTTCTGCGGAAATTAACTTTATACCTAAGGTTTTCTCTGCCCGAGGCAGGCCAGGGTGCATGCCCCCTGGGTCCCCATTCTTTTCTTCTCGAATTACTCGCATTCATCGGGAAGTAGAACCGGGGGCGGTGGCATTCCTTGAGTGAATAAACCGTTAAGGGATGGTATTTGACTATTTCCAATGCGTGATCCTGGAAATGAAAGTTGGTCTACGAGCTGGACCATTCTTCCTTCGTGCGGAAAACACATGACTCTAAAGAGCGAGGACACTATTGCCTCCATGCAATATATATAGTCTCGTCCAAGGAGTAAGTTATATGCCAAGGGTCCCTGGACGACCATGATGTTCATGCGAACTATCTTCCCTTTCAATGTAACTGGAACATTGGGGAGAATCCCTAACGGGTGACTGGTTCCTTTATCAAAACCTGATAGATTTCTCATCTCAGGTAAAAGCGCCGGGCAGCCCAGTGCTTTCCAAGCAACAGAGGAAAGGATACTCACAGATTCCCCTTCATCAATGATAGTTCCAGCCATCACCATTCTGTAGATTTGGACTATGATTCTGAATGGGATACTGGCTGGTAACTGGGGTCTGCCTAGTTGATTCCAATCAAAGGATACAACTAGGTTGCTTGGTGGTGGGACCGAATATACGGCCGGATACGACCCTGACGATGTTCCTTCCTGCGATAAAGGAGTGGGCGCATTGCCCTGATGCTCATCAGAGTCTGTGTTGATGAAAATAATATGGATGGTGTCATCCTTATCCTCTTCAGTGAGGGTGTCATTTGAAGATGGGTCTTCAATGATGGAGTCATTGGACGATGATACCTCTGAAGGAAGAACTGGGTCAACTGCCGTTTCGACCTTTAGACTTTCGTCTGGTCTGGATTCAGTAGGTTCATTCTCAATGACCGACACTTCAGCTGACCACTTGAGCGGGTCAGCTGGATTTTCAACTATCGAGGGATTAGGCGCAAGTTTTTGGTATCCAGGAGGAAGTCGTAACGGCGAAACCGGGCGATCTTCCAAAACTCTCTTTGCCTCATCTAAGAATGGACATCGGTTGATGGCATGCTCGCCTTCACACAACGTACAGGGTGATCTTGGTCTCCCTCTTCGTCCTTCACTCTCGCTAGTTGACGGACTGCAATCAACATGACTACCAGAGGTTGATGCTACCGGATTGTGCAACCTTGGGGACCAGTCCCTTAGTATCCGGGGAATACAAGGACAATCACGATGGAAGTGGGTCCCTTTGCAAATGACACATGGCGATTTAGGCCCGGTCGGTGCAGTGTGTGGGTTTTTGTCAGCTGTCTTTTGCTTGCCCCCAGTCGCCTTTGCCATAGGCTCCTTCTGCTTCTTTTCTCTCTTCTTCTTTTCCTTCTTCTCCATGGGAGGCTGACTTTTGCCGGCTCTACCTTGTGAAGATGAAGGATGAGAGGAAGAATTGTAAGAAGTGGAAGGCTGGTGGGTAGCTCTAGATTGGTCTGACTGTTGATTCGACTGCTCAGGATTAGTGGCGATCTGGACTACATTAGTTGAAAAGAGCCATACAGGTAGGCCAATTGTCAATCCTGGAAGTGACAATGTTGCCATATGAGGCGCACCAACATCTCCCCAAGAGGAGAAGGGATTTGGACTTCCGCCAAGGTTACTTCCTTGGTTGGTGGGCTCCATACTTTTCAACTGAAAGATCAACGTGGGAATAACAGGTGATTATGTTCCGCTTAAAATAAATTTTATTAATGACGCTTTTAGACACAAACTTGCTTTTTCATGTTTTAAGAGTCGAGAAAAAGCTAAAGATGACTCTAGTCGCCTTCGATGTTTTAACGAGCCCGAAGTGACAAATGCTCGGCTGGACCTTTTCAGTTATAGAGTTTGAAAAGGGCCAAAAGAAACTGCTCTGGAGATCTAGGCAGAGGGTGTGCCAAACGTTTCGCGAAACCACAGAATACGTTTTACGGTACGGGTGGTCGATCTTCGTGAATGCTGTGTTCACTGCATCGCGATCAGTAGGGCGGTCGACACGGCTTCCTATGGATAAAGGATAATTGCCTATAGGGGTCTCCCAATATATACGCGACGGTACGTGGGAGCACAAGTCCGTATTAGTGCCACCGACTCTCAGGAGGAATCACCCACCTTCGTAGAGATCGACAGTCACTATGTTTAACGACGTCGGAACACGTCTCTACCTAGACCTCTAGATGTTTGCGTTATGTTACAAAGCGTTGTTATGTAAATTGGATTTATTTTAATGTTGATCTTGCTTAACAGTTTGCCTTTAAGGATCACCACGAGATGTATATAACAAATTCCTGAATGCAATCTAAGATGAGAAGCAAACTTTTCAATCTTTCAACTTTGAAAACCTTAACTACTGAGGGAAAAGAAAGGCAAATCTTTTCACACAGATCATAGAGCACACACTAAAATGCAAATTTTTCCTAAATCGTCAAGCACACAGTCAAATGCAAAATGCACAATGCATGTATTTTCTTTTCCCTTTCTTAATGTGGATGGATACAAAAAGAAAGTGGTTATATAACTTTGATTTCGATTTAAAGCGAAAGTAAACAAGTTTGTCCAACAATCAAAAGACACCTTAAGATTCACTTGCTTAATCACTGGAAATACTTGAAATCAAACCATACTAACGAAAGTAAAATGACTAAATCAGCTATGGACAGCAAACAAGCTAACTCTTTAGACCAGCAAAATGCATAACACAGGCTCAGATCTAAGAGGCCAAAAGCATGACTAGTTTACTCTTCGTTATGGGAAATTGTAAATGAGTAAGAAATACAAAGAACAAGTACAATTTCGTTATATAACAGAGGCAGAATGATGGCAAGTAATATTGGTTTCAAAACAGGCACAAGACTGACACCTAGCAGCAAAACTAAGTGAAAACAGGCAAGAGAAAGGAGGAAACCCCAAATGCACTAGGCAAATTTGGGCCAACGCAGGCTCTGCACAGCCAAACTGGCTCTCAGCGCAGGTAGCCCCTTCGGGACCTGCGTTGCAAAGCAGGTAGCCTGTGTACTACCTGCTTTGGAAAATGAGAGTTGTGTTTTCACAGTTTCCGGGTCATAATTTTCTCAAAAATGCACGGTTTTTGCTCAAATCGGAGACATTCAGTCAAGCACACTCAAAGGGATGATCAAGAAGGTGCAAAGCTATCACTAAGAGCTTACAAGGATCTTTGTAGATCAGCTCTTCAAATCATGAACTTGCTCAGAAATGAGCCAGAGTAGCTGCCCTCTACTTCGCTTTCGATATAGTCAAAAGCTTTTCGATTTGGTACTCTTTGGTTCAGGAAATGAATAGCAAAGATACTACAAACACAATCAAACGGATACGATCCCCAGCGGAGTCGCCAGTTTGTTGTAGGGAAAAGTATCCGACTCGGATGACCCTATCCCACTCTAAGGGTGACAGTTCCTTAGCAACAACTGTAAAACAAACTACTGAAGGTTTACTTCTTTATGAAAGCAAAAGAGAATGGAGAAAGCACTAACCGTTGCCTTGCGCTTAATGTCGAATCCAAACTCTTCTCTTTGGCCGCTTGCTCCTAGCTCTTTGTCCTTCTGCTCGCCCAGCTACAATGAGATCCTGCAAAACAACAAAGAAGGAAACTACAAGAGGCATGCAATCATAACTGGTTCATGGATTAGTGTAAACCAAACATGCAATCATCACAATATATATATGAAACAAGAGCACATAGAAGAACCTCAATAGCTTTTATTAATCTAGAAGAAAAGGTTGTGAGAGTATTACAACCATTGAAGGCTCCAACCCAGCAACACCTCCCAGCAGAAAGAATTGCTCTTCTTCACCTCTCTCAAACAATCACCCAATAACTCAAGAATGAAACCAACAGCATATCATTACTTTGCACAAAATTCCAGCCTCCTGAGCTCATAGGAGAGAGCTCAATATATAGATGAATTGAGAAAGGATGAGTCAGCTTGCAACTGATGTGTAGCTGCCTTGTGTCCTCTCTCTCTTCAGTTAATCTTTAGTTGATCTTCAGTTCTTGAGTCCACTTGGTGAACCTTGCTTCCACTTGGAGAAACAAAGCCTCTGACTCATCACAAGGCGAAATACCTGATCCAAGTGTCATTTTTGGAAGATTCCAAAGCAATGACTCACTGTGCCACTTGTCCTTCCTCGCTCAGCGTAGGTGGCCTTTGTTCCACTTGCTTTGCAACGCAGGTACACCATGGAGCAACTGAGTTTCAGCGCAGAACCCTAGTGGAGCACCTGCTTTGATTTCAGGATTGCTTGTTTTTTAGTGTTTTCAAGTGGAGAACTGATCTGAGAGCTGTTGGTTTGCTGACCTTGTTCCTCTAGGGGTAGGAACATCATGTTTAGGGAACTTTGGATCCCTTGGATTATTGACAATTCATGCTTGTTGTTGTAAGGCACAAAATTGTCTATAACAGGCTTGTTGAAGCCTTGAAAATAATTGTGACAACATGGGGGAAAACCACCCGGTCTGGACCTTGGTTAGTAGCTCATTTTCCATTTGGTGTAGTCGCTCCGATTGAGGATAATGGGACTAGTTTCCCAGAAAATATTTTGATAATGTTGGTGGGGTGATATATGACATAACAGGAGAATGGATGAGCTAAGTGTAATCTAATATAACTAATAAACACATGCATATATCCTAGTTTAACACTATTTAGCTATAAATATACCCAAAAATCAAATGCACAATGTAATCTACAATGATGTCCTACAAAAATTGATAATATAGATCATTCAACTGCAATAAGAAGTTAAATCATTTAACAGTAATAGTTTGGGATAAATAGTTAGACAAATTGATTGTGAAAGATATGTCTTATATAAAATCGTTCATGTATTCAGAATAAAGTTGAAGCCTACATCATACAAAAGTGCAATAATGCTAAACTATAATTCAGACTTTCACACATAAAACAATTTAAAGAAGAGTTATTTCCTGATACATAAATAAAACAAGATCATAAGATAAAACTACCATATATGACAAGTCCTACTCATGTGTTTCAGCAATATTAATCCAATATCAATCAATCCAACACGTTCTAAGAGTACAAAGGTGCATTTTAGTAGAGTATTCTAGATATTTGAAAGAAAATAGATCTTGTTCCATTCATTCCATCAGAACCTCCTCAAAAGTACAAAATTGCAATGTTTCGAAGAATGTTTCTGAAAAAATTTCTGGACCCCTCTCTAAATGCATGAGAGGAGATTAAATGCTAAACTATAGGTCCTAAAATAGAGTATTACAAAAAATAGCTAAGGAGGTTTAAACAACCTTCCTCAGATTATGTGAAAATAAAACTAAAATAAAAATAAACTAAATGACTAACACCTTTCTACTTGATCTCTGAGATTGCAAATATCTATCATAGGCTTGAGCTGAGTCTGTTGGCCGATCATAGATTTTAATTGCATAGCAAATATAACGTCTGTTAGTGCTAGCACCATCTTTTGTGTTGAGGTTGTTAAGCACCTTAAAGTCATCCACTAACTGTATGGTTTCACTAAAAATTGTCAGTATGGTTCCCAATTCAGCCTATTTAACTGTCTGATCCCCTCCTCCTTTTCCTGCACTACCTGCTTCCACTATTGCTCTAATTGTTTGACATTCAGAAGAAATATTGGTACACATTCTGTAACCAGGTTGGCGCCATACATATTTTCGTTGATGGGTTCAATTATGTTGTTTATTTATGTCAATGTTATCATTGTTTCCCCTTCTACTTTCTTCAATTGAGAATGCCAATTTGTGAAAAGGATGTCTTTGTGAGATTCCTCCAGTTCCGGCAAATCAACCTTTCTCCCATCCTTTGATTCTTTCCAGGAGATAAAGTCATAAATCCTTTCAAGGATTTCATCATACTCAAGTCTCATGTCAACAACTTGGTTCTTTAGCTTATCACTGGTTTCATAGTAAGAACTTATCAGCGAAATCTTCTGGAAATGTACTTCCTTCTGCTACATTAGTTGGGAGTTAAGGCTGAGTGCTTCCTTTATGAACTCATCGATTTGCAGATTATCCTTAAACTTATATGTTATATCATGTATCCATGCATCTCTTTCTGTTAGGTTTGCCTGATGTTGGATTCACATTTGTTCAAATTCCTGCTGGAGCTAGGCTACCTGTAATTCTGCTTGTTGATTGGATCTTTCCTAAGCTAATTGTTGTTCTAACAAAAGAATTTCTTGTTCTTTTTCCTTAAGCAGCATTTGGACCTCTGTGGCTTTGTCAATAGTTGTTGTGGCATAGGCTCTTATGTATTGCGACAATTTTTTGATATTTTCAGATGGGTCCATTGGCGATTCCTTCCAAACGATGTCCATTGGTTCACTTTCAGAAGTTGTAACAGTTACAGTGTCTAGATTTCTTTTCTTCCTCTGTCTCTTGACTATAAATTTGTGGGTGGGAATATAAAATACATCTAGTGGAGTTATTTCTTCAACTCTCAAAACAATTACTGAAGTGGCCATAACAGGAATGATTTCAACATTTTGAGTGTCCTTAACTCCTTCCCCTATCGTTTCTAGATTTGACTTGTGCTGGATTTTCTTAGGAGTCTGTATCTCAGATGTTTGCTTAGGGTTTGAATCCATGTGAAGCTTCTTGTTGAACTGTTTCCTTTCCTATTCCAACTCAATAATTGTGCTCCTTACGAACTGGGTTGATGCAGAGACAATTTCTTCTTGTTTCTTTGTTGAAGTTTTCTCGGTTGTTTCCTCTGTACTTCTAGCTATGTCCTTTTTAGACTCATTATTTGTATGTCTTCCTCCATTTTGAGATTGTTTCTCTGAGTGCTCTGACTCATGCATAGATATCTCTTGGGTTTCTTCTTCAGACTATTCTTTGGCGTTGTCATCCAAGCTTACACTGGGAGTTGGCTCCCTTATTGGTTCTATCTGTAATAGGTCCAATGGTACCTTACACAATATTTTCTCTTTGTACACATGGAAAGCTCTAAGATCATTTGGTGTAAAAAGTGCCGATGAAAAATGAAACACTTGTGAGTATGTTTCTGCCTGTAAGAAGAGGTCATCAAAGGGGTCTCCTTCATGGGTGAATGGTTTTACTTTCACCATAGTAGTAAACTTCTTAACAGTGTCGCCCGAGTCATACTGCCTTCCTAGAAATGTAGCTAATTTCAGAGATTTAATAATCTTGGCTTCTTTTCCTACATGTCCAAGATCATGTGGCACAAATGCACCACATCATAACAGAAATGTAGGCCAAATGGCCTTCTTCTCTTCTTTCAGTCCTCTGCTTAATCCACCTTCCCCTATTATTTGGTAGGCTATTTCTATGGCCAATAATTTGTGGGGGACATAATATGGGAGAACATGCAGTGAAGTAATGCTCCCAAATACTCTAATATAGGTGATATTGTCCTCCCCAAACCATCTCACTACTAGAAAGATATCCACTTCAGCCTCTTTAGAAAACCTAGGGGCGGTTCTATTGTATATTTTTTTATGGATGGGTAGCATGACTGCTTGACAAATTTTGTGAAAATGAGGGTGAAACTGAGATTCCCACAAAGTCTTATGGTACACATGGATAGGAAGCGGGTCTTGAACAATCCACTTCCATCCCATAATGGGAAATTTAGAATTAAATAGATTGCATCCATTACAAAAGCACCCATAAAAAATGGGGGATAAACCCTTAAAGAGGGATTTATTTTTCTCCTATATTCCATAATGGCCTTTGCTAAATTATCTGAGAAAATTTGAGTCCAATTCATTATCGTTGCATTCATGACTGCATCTATTAACGGGAGCCATTCCAGGGAAAACTTGGTGTTGTCAGGTTTATCGAACAATCTACATAGAATTGCTGCTATGAAACTAGAAGGGGAAGAAATGGATACCATAGAGTACATACCTATTTTATCCCATTTGAGCTTGCCTTCGTTTGTTGTCCAGGTTTAGGTGACATCTTCTGGGTCTTCATTGTCCTTGGAAAATTGCTCAAGAAACTGTTTGCTGTAGAGCTTCTGCGGCTCTGGTAACTGGTACATGATTCGTACGTTGTCTTCTGAAAAAGACCCCATGACCTCTTGCCTGTGATTCCTGAATGTTTGGTCTGCAATTTCTGCCTCATTAATTAACCACTTCAGCATGTCAGAATATGGGATTATCTTTGGTCGTGAAGCTATGCAGTGTAGGAAAGAGCATGCCATTTCGAAATAGGAGGCATCATATGACTCTTGGGAATCCGCCATGACCTTGGTTTCTCTTCTTCTAATAAGTTGTAAATAGCCTCCTAGGTTGTAGTTCCTCCGCCTTTGCTACATGTGGTATCGGAGAAAAGAAGAATCATTTTTGATTTCTTGGACACAACTGCCTTCCCCTTCTTTCCCATTGTTTCCAACAATGCTCCCTATAGATTTTTCCTAAGATGGAGCAAAGCAAAAGTTAATGGATAAACACAAGTAAGAATGAAAATGAGAATGAACAATACCGATAACCGAAAAAGGTGACAAGAAAGGAGTTTTAATAAAACGCAGATGAAAAGATATTGTATCACGTCGAGCCGCTTTTTATCATAAATGTCATTAACCTATATTAAATAGCCACTAATAGTCCCTTATCACTGCTTTTATTTCTCATTAATGTATCACATTATAAAATGGGAAGGATGACTTTAAAAGTGGTGGACATAAGTTGCGAGAATGCCGATTTTATGATTGCATGCAATGTTGCAAATCACATTTCGCATGTTTGATTGTGTGCTTTCTTAAAGTTCCTTAAGTTCCTGTGGGATGTGAGATGCGGGATAAGAAATGTGTTCTTTATTATTTAAAGTTATTTACCTTATAAAGAACTTTTCATCACGCGACGGAATTTAATCATCATTTTGTGATATTGGGTTCTATCGAGTCTGGTCTTATATCACATTTCCCAACATCGCGCAGTTCGTAAGATTTCCGACCTTTCATATGTGTTTCAACGTGATGCGATAAGGTTGACCACCTCATCGCAATATCACATTTAGAAAGTTTCAACATGCTTTGTGAGAGTGTGCCCTTTGTGAATGACGATATGCTATACGGGCGTTATTTGAATAGGAAATTCCTTAGGTCGTTTTTTTTAAATAAAAAGCCTAATCCCTGGATGCCGGTGATTAATTGTCCAAAGGACACACAGGCAGCGTATCACATGGGCAAGTGTCAACCCACATACGCCACGAGTCAGGTCGCAAGGAAAGGGAGATGGGTCTGCACAATTTCTTTAATGCGGCCATTATTGTGCTCATCCGTCGTCTCGCACGCCGCGTCCTACCGCTCCTTAAACGCTCTTTGCATAACAGCTTCAATTCATTCCACTGTCGAGTTTTTGCTTCCAGTTCTGGGCGTTTCTTTGAATCACTCTGCAGGGGTTCATAGACCTGTTAATGTGTAGAGTTTGTATGGTTATTGGGAAATTCTGTTATTACCCATCTCAAGGCAAGCAAAAATGTCGTGCGAAAGAGTCAGGTTACTGAGCAGAAGAGGGGGCTCTGGTGGTCGAGCAGTCTCGAAGCGATCTTCCGACACTTTGGAACCTGAGCGGCGCAGTCCACCAGCTACGAGGAGCGGAAGAGGAAGGGGTCGTGGAAGATCTGGAGATGCAGTATGTGAACATGTTTCTCACCATACTGCGCGGTATCATTTCCCTTGCTCGCTCGATAATGCTACTTTCATTATCTCAGTCACTATCAAAAAGCGTGAAGACAACAGAAATTTGGGAGCGGCCCAAGCTGAAGAAACTGTAGAACAACGGACTGTAAATCTGGAGGATCACTTGAGCCCAGTCATGGAGAATGCTTCGACGTTGAATCTGGCCAACCCCGCTGGCCCAGGTGCATCCGTGCGTGGCGATCCCACCGGCTCGGTGGCTCCTCATTCGGACTCGGAGGACTCTCTACGGTATGGGTGTTTGGTTGTCGAGGAGGCCTATACTACAGATGATGACTAACCTAGCATAATTCTTTGTGTCTTCGTTGCTATGATTTTGGCTCAGGTTCCTGCTTGTCAATGTGTCGTTACTACATACACCAGTTGTTTATGTCTGTCTCAGGGCACGGTCTGTCCATGTTTCTGTCTGTCTTAGGGTGCTGTCTGGCAAATGTAATGGTTTTGTTACTGTTCAAAACTGTAATGTGTCGTAGAAGAAGTTTACACACAGCTGAAGATTCCAACTGCACTGATCTTATGTGTTTTTTTGTAAAATGCCATCAACAGGCTGAACTTTCAAGGCCAAGGCCTTGCTGTAACTTTTTGTATCAACAATAGCAGTAGTCATATTGAGAAAAAAAAAAAAAAAAAAATCCTAGTGATATTTAAGTTAAGCATGGTGATTCTTTTAATCACTTTTCACAAAAAAAAATTGTTAATAAGGCTTTTGACACACTTGGTCGAGTGGTATGTGAAAAGGAGAGGATGGCTAGCTTTCAAAGGGTTTTGACATGATATTTTGCTTTATTCAAAAAATCTTAAAAGAAAGTGTCTAAGTGCTAAATTTCTTTTTCAAGGATTTTATCATGGGTCCCCATTTATTAATAGAATACGATCTATTATACAAATAAATGGGGGGGTTGTTGAATAGAACAACAATTGGCAATTTGCTAGAAGAACCAGTTACCTTTGACAGTTTTTTGAAATTTCTAAAAACTTCCAAAATAAAGGTACTTCAGAAAAATAAAAATACATGAAATAAAGGATACGTAACATTTCTCTAAATAAAAAAAATGTACTTAATTACCATCCATTTTATTATCCTCTTCAATATGAAAATTTCTTTGTCTACATCAGTCGTTACTTGGTTTTAAAGATAAAAACAAGGGACTCTCGCAAATTAGCTTTTAGATGTACTCAGTTGTCATAGGTAGAGCCTCTGCTGCCAGCAGGCGTCCATAGCCTCAATAGGGTTACTTTTTAACCAACAATGACTTAGTATCCCATCTAGGTCAGAGTGCAATTTTTAAAGATAAATTCAGATTCATATACTTACTTTATTTCTCATTTTTTTCTAAACAATTTCATTTTCTTAGAATTTTCATTTTCTTCTTAAAGGTCATTGTCTTGGTTTGGTGGCCAAAATTTACAATTCCATTCATTGGTTGTAACTTTAACTGAACAAGTTGGCTCGTGATGAGACCCCTTGTCTTTTGATTAACATAATTTCAAGCCATAACCCTATTTTGGTATGAAGAATTGGTAATATCAGCTTGTCACTTCCCTATGATCATGGCAAGTCGACTCTTGATGAGACCTCTTATCCTTTAAGTTTAAGCATATTTTAGAACTACACTCTAAAAAGTGAAAGCTCAATAGATGGGGAGAACCATTGACTCCTTAAGAGTTTCTAGATGACAATTATAGAGTTGAAGATGCTTCTCTTTAGAGAGTCCTTGCTTTGTTATAGATACTTTTCTTAACTGATGGTAGAACAAAGGTTCTTTTTAAAAAGTTGAGTTTTACCAAAGGAAAACTAAGTTTGGTAGAGAACAAGCAATTTCAAAGAGATATAACTTAGCTTATCTTTCAAATGTAAAAAATATCTTCTTAACAATCTCTACTTACACAAGTGAAAATTCAAAATATAAAAGAGACTTTTACAAAGGCCAAAAGTAAATGCTACTTCAAATTTTATTTTCCTAAAAGGTAAAAGCAGTAATATACAATGAATAGAAAGATTATCTTCTATGATTTTTTTCAGAATCTGCCCATTAATAGGCAGAGAATGTTTCTTTCCTGATAAATATTGCAATAAAAAGTTTGATGGGCTTATTTGTTCGACAATTTGAAATGGGACAAACCACATTCTTTGGAATTTGGAATGCTTACCTTTTTCCTCGTGTGCTTTATTCCATTTCAATACCAGGTCCCCGAGTTGAAAGGATTTTGAGCTTACAGAATTTGCATCAAATGAAGATTTGACTAACTGTTGATGATGTGCATGTGTGATTTTGGCCTTTTCCCTTTCTTCTGCGAGCTTAAGGATTTGTGATTGTCTTACTTGCATAAAAGAGGAAGGGGTTTCTTCAATAAAATGAACTAGGGATAGAGAGGGAATAGATACATTTGTAGGGAGGATAACTTCTTTCCCATAGACCAAATTAAAAGGATAAGTGCCTATTGAGGCCTTCTGCATTATTCAATTTTCCCATGGAGAAAATATTAAAGATTTGTGCTAGTTTTTCTGACCTTGATCAATGGTTCGTTTGATGATTCTTATTAGATTCTTTTTGTAGACTTGGCCAAGCCATTTCCCTGAGGATAATATTTAGCATAGTCTTTAAGTTTAAAACCTCTTTTAAGAGAAAATTCTATCATAACATTACATGTAAAATAAGATGCATTATCAAGCATGAGGGTAGATGGCAGACCAAATCTGGTAATAATAAACTGATCAATAAATTCAATGAATTTTTCATAATTGGCTACCTTAAGTGGAATTTCTTCCACACACTTTATGAAATAATCAGTTGTAATAAGGATATATTTATGCCTCTTTGAAGAGTGAGGAACGATCTCACCTATTATGTCCAGTCCCCATTATTCAAATGGTTGTTCAATGTTGATTGGCTGCAATGGTAATGCGAATTTCCTCTGTCTCCCAACAATTTCTTGACAAACTTTACATTTCCTTACATAATTGTGTGCATATTTAAATAAGGTTGGACAATAATAGCCATCATGCAAGATTTTACGTCCGGCTGTGTCCCATCCAAAATGTCCACCAGTTTTTCCATCATGGAGTTCTTGCAAAACCTTTTTTGCGTCAGATTTTTCATGACATCTGAGCAAAACATAATCATAATTTATTCTAAACAACACATTATTGATGATTTGATATTGTCTAGATTTTAACCTCAAATCTCTTTTTCTTTTGTAACTTAGTTGCGTAAGGGCATATCCATTTTTCAAATAAAATATGATATGAGCATATTTGGATTCAGTGTTGTTGATGATTAGCTCATATACTTGTATATCATCACCTAAATCTTGTAGTGCTTGTAAGTTGGATGCTCCTGCTAACATTCTGCAAAAACCTTGACCTTTTACAGTTTCTGTTGGTTTGATCTTAGTGTCATATTCTTGCAGTGTTGTTACCCAATTTTCCCTTTTCTCACCTACATTTCTTTGTATTAATAAACTTCTCACTGTTGAGAACGAGACTACTACCTTGGTGTGAGTTTTGAGGAGAAAGGCTCTAAAATGCTTTATTGATTTGAAAACAATGAAAACTTGTTTTCCAAATTCTGAATAGTTTAATTCAACCCCCTGCAAATTGGAGCTAAAGAAAGAAATTTGTGCTTCGGTTTTGTCATCATTGTCCTGTGTTGATATAGTTGCATATGATTTGTCAGAAGCAAAGGTATATAAAATGAAATGATTAGAAAATTTTAGGGTTGTTAGTGAGGGAGAATTTATGGTTGCTTGTTTAATCAGATTGCATGGATTTCTTGTTATGGGATAAAGGGATTCCAAAAATTTATCTTATCCTATTAGGATCAATGTGAATTCCTTCTTTGGATACAATAAATCCAAGGAGCTTTCCTTCACTTAAAGCAAAGAAATATTTCTTGGGATTGAGAGAAATTCCATCCCTCTCACAATGCTCAAAGATTTGTTTTAAATCCTTTAAATTATTACCACGCCTTTTTGAGTACATTGTTATATCATCTAAATAGATTTCCACTAATTTATTAACGAAGACTTTGAAATCTATGTGCATGGCTCTTTGAAATGCGGCACTAGCATTGATTAACCCAAATGGAATCTTTTGATTTGAATAGGTGCCCCATTTGGTTCGAAAGTTAGTCTTTAGCCGGTCATCTGGATGTACTAGAATCTATTTGTAACCCGAGAATCCATCTAGAAAAGACATTAGTTCTGAGCCTGCAACCGATTGCATTATCTATTCCATAGGAGGTAATGGGAAATTGTCCTTATGACAAGCTTTGTTGAGATTACAAAAGTCTATACATATCCGAACATCACCATTCTTTTTTTTTTACGGGAACAAGTTTAGAAACCCACTTGAGTGCCTAACAGGAAAGATAATTTTGGCTTTGAGCGGCTTATTCAATTCAGATTTGATCTGATTTTCTAAATTTGGATGGATCTTTCTTAGATTTTGCTGCACAATTTTTTCATCAGATATCATGGGGATGGTATGTTGAATTATGGAAGTGTCATATGTCTTAATTTCTTCATAGTTCCAAGAAAAGACATTCTTTTATTTCTTCAACAAATGAATGAAGGTTGATTTTTCATTTGGTGTAAGACCAAGTCCTAGATTGATATTCTGAGGCTTAAGGTCAGTTCCAAGATTAACTAATTCAAACCTCAAAGTTGAACTTTGGAGTTTTGAGTTAGTGGGCTTTTTGAATATGTCCTTGAGATCATATAAGTCCTCCAGCTTAACCAAAGACTTAGGTATGGAATTCATAGTCATTTCTTGCTTAAGTTGGCAGTCATGTTGATCTTCATCTATTATCTGGTCATCATAAGAGCCTTCAGATGTTAGAAAACTTATGATATCCGAATCATTATTAAAGATTCACCAATTTATGATATTGTTAGGAATATAGGGCCTAAAAATCAATTCAATAGAAAAACAATCAGAGCTATAATCTCCTGGTGGAATGAACTTGGATGCAACATTAGCCAAAAGATCATCACTTGCATTTTGGATTCTTGTGATAGGGGAAATATTAAACACTGTAAAGTAAGAAGTGAGGTCCTAGACTAAATTATCATTAATAATGTTTCAAATGTCCAAACAAACATTGTATAATATTTATTACCTGTTTTATCACAATTTCCAAATCTCCAAACACTTGAAGATGTTTGATATTAAGGGTGATGGATTTATACAGACCTTGAACCAATGCTTCATATTCGGTAGTGTTGTTTGTGCATTCAAATTCAAGCCTACATTCTAACGTAGTTTTTTTCCCTTCTGGGCTAACTAATATGAATCCTGCTCCATCTCCATTATTATATTTGGATCCGTAAAAAACATAATTTCCAAAATAAAGAGATAACTATAGGTTTATCTACAAAATTTATACACTTAGAAACATCTATTTGAGAATAATTTTCAATTTGCGATATAATAGAATTTTCCAAGAAGGGTGAAGTATTTACATTAAAATTTCCTATAAATGATTCAACTGAGTAGTTTTCGATGATATTGATGCTATATGTGACTGGCTCATTCTCTCCCTCTAATTTTGTAATGATATACTTTTGATGTTTTTCATGGTCAACCCTTATTTGATTTGGCTTGCCATTATAGGGAAGCCACATGTGGGACCAATCAGTTGCAAAATAGCCATGAATCTTTTCTGACCAGTCTCTGCTAAGGATTAATCCATAGAACTTGGGGATATCAGCCATAATAATGTCAATGACTTGACACGCTTTCAGGTTTGATGAGAGCCTAATAGTTACTTGATTGAGTTCTACTATAAATTCGACTTGGGATTGGTCTAACTGCACAATGCGAACAATAGATTTTTGGGGCTCCAAATTTAATTTTGCACAAAGTGTTCTTGGTAGGATGTTGGATGAAGCTCCAGAATCGACTAAAAAATTGTGTATATTCTTGTTGAAAACTTCAAAAGTTAAAAGAAATGGAGGAATATGGGATTTGGATCTTCCTCCTATTAGAGCAATATAAGTAGGACCAATTCTGTCTAATGAGGTATTAGGAGGCATTCCCATTTCTTGGTCTTCTTGCAAGATTACAGTAGCAGGAAGAAGAGAAGTAGGGACTACTTTTATATCTTTGAGCAATATCTTCTATTGATGTTTTAACTTGATAAGCTCATGGAATGTGATGTTCACCCTAGTCTTTTTCATATCTTCTACTATGTTGTATTCCATTTCATCAGAGACTAGTAGGGTTTTAGTTGAAGGTGAAGAATTTGTTTGAGGAGTGATTTGAGTGGATTTAGATGAATATTTCTTACCTATTGCTTTGTCTTTGGGAGTCAGAGTTGATACCTTCTACTTTGGATTTGTTTGTGGCAAATCAACAAGGATTATACTCTTGGTTGCAATAGGTAGTGCTTATTGTGCTTCTTCATTAGGAAGAATAAAATCCCGCATTCCTTGTAACTTGACTACTTCTTCATCATCTGTTTGTTCTTCAACTATTGATACTTCTTCTTCCTCCACATTTGATTTAGAATTTGATATGGTGATTGGAGGCTTACTATCATAGGAGGGATTTCTTTTTTATGGTCTAAAATATTTCTTTAAGGAAGTCTCTGCTACCTGTTTCTTGATATCAACCATTTCATTGGACATGGTTTTAAGGACATTTTGTAGACCTTCAAGATCAAAAGGATCTTTAGTTTTTTTTTTCTTGGATTCGTCCCTAAAAGTTACTTTCTTGGATTTTCGTTCTTCTAATGCATTCTTCTTATCTAAAGCTAAAATACATTTTTCTACAGCTATGGATTCTTTCATGTTTTCTGCCAAAGTTGGTTTGGAAACTCTATAAAAAAAAATAGTTGTGTTTGAGGGAAGGGCCGAAATTTACCATTCCTTTTGGACTTCATCACTGGGCATAGATGCCATTGGGATTTTATTCAATAACCTGTTAAAACATGAATTGAATTCCTTAATCGGTTCCCTAGGTTCATCTTTCAAGTTGGAGAGATCGTTGATAAGAGTAGTCATTGATCTGTCATCTCCAAACTTGGTTAGAAACTTCTCTTGAAAGGCATCCCAACTATTAATAGAACCCGATGGTAATGAAAAGTACCATGATCCTACTGATCCTTGTACGCTATAAGGGATTACAACTTCATCTTCTTCCACTACTTTGTTGAGGTTTATGGACAACATAAAATTGTTTATGTGTTCTTCAGATGGTAAGCCATCATCAGGATTGAACTTTGGTAACCATTTTTCTGGATGGGCGGGCAATGGATGTCAGGGTCCTGCCATCCGAACAGCTCCTGGATTTGCCCATGGCCTTTGTGGGTTTTGAGCCATCATAGGTATTTGTGTAGACGGTTTTTTTCCTGTATTTGAAGGTGATTGGGTAGAGGAGGCTTGTGCTCTAGTACCAGTGTAAACCACGATCTAGAGTTGTGAGGTGGAAGGTTGATTTTGTGATGAAGTGGATGGAATGAATGAGGATGTTTGAGGTGATGATGAGAGAACCTCACTATGTGATTCATATTGTGTCTTCTTAGCACTCTTACGGTTTGGTAGAGGGAATTCAAATGGGGGGACCCAAAATTTTCACTCTGTGCTCTAGTTAGCCTTTGAGATGAGGGAAACTAAGAAGAAAGACTAGCCTGGAATAACTCAGATTCTTCTTGAGATATTTAAATCCACTTTAGCTTATGTATCAAAGACTGGACTTCAGGGGTTTCTACAAAAGAAGATTTATTTGACTTTTTTGAGATCACAATAGTGGGTTCTAAAGTTTTCTTTACAACTCCTCACTTAGGATTTGGAGATTTGGAATACGATCGATAATTTGGAGGAGATGGTGAGGGATTTTTACTCTTAGAATGGCCTATTGATTTTAATTTACTTGCCATTCATAATTATTCCCTTCTTCTAGCGCCAAAACATTGAAGCCTAGAAAATCATTGCGACAACATGGGGGAAAACCACTCGGTCTGAACCTTGGTTAGTAGCTCCTTTTCCATTTCGTGTAGTGGCTCTGACTGGGGATAATGGCACCAATTTTCCATAAACGATTTTGATAGTGTTGGTGGGGAGATATATGATGTAATGGGAGAATAGATGAGATAAGTGTAATCTAATCTAACTAATAAACACATGCATATATCCTGGTTTGACACTATTTAGCTATAAATATACCCAAGAATTAAATACAATATGTGATATACAATTATGTCCTACAACAATTGGTAATATAGATCATTCAACTACAATAAGAAGTGAAATCATTTAACAGTAATCGTTTTGGATAAATAGTTAGACAAAACGATTATGAATGATATATTGCATATAAAATCATTCATGTATTCAAAATAAAGTTAAAGACTACATCATTCAAAAGTGAAATAATGCTAAACTCTAATTAATAATTTCACACATAAAACAATTTAAAGAAGAATTATTGCCTGATACATAAATAAAACAAAATCATAAGATAAAAGTACCATATATGACGAGTCCTACTCATGTGTTTAAGCTATATTAATCCAATCTCAATCAATCCAACACATTTAAGAGTACAAAAATGCATTTTAGTAGAGTATGTTAGATATTTGAAATAAAATAGATCCTCTTCCATTCATTCCATCAAAACCTCCTTAAAAGTACAGAAGTGAAATGTTTCGAAGAATGTTTCTGATAAAAATTTTGGACCCCTCTCTAAATGCATGAGAGGTGTTTAAATACTAACTATACATCCTAAAATAGATTATTACAAAAAATAGTTGAGGAGGTTTAAACGACCTTCCTCAAATTATGCAAAAATAAAAATAAAATAAAAATAAACTAAATGACTAACTCCTTTTTCCATGATCTCTGAGATCGCATTTATCTATCATAGGCTTGAGCTGAGTCTATTGGGCAATCGTAGATTTTAATTGCGCAGCAAGTATAGCGCCCGTTAGTGCTGGCACCATATTTTGTGTTGAGGTTGTTAAGCACCTCAAAGTCATCCATTGACTGTATGGTTTCACTAGAAACTTCAAGTATGCTTCCCAATTTAGCCTTCTTAGCTGTCTGATCACCTCCTCCTTTTCCTACACTTCTTGCTTCCACCACTGCTCTAACTATTTGACATTTTGAAGAAATCTTGGTACACATTTTGTAACTAGGTTAGCGCCATGAATATTTTTGTTGATGGCTTCAATTATGTTGTTTGCTGCTATTGTTGCTATCATTGTTGGCCTTTCTGCTTGCTTCAACCGAGAATCCCAATCTGTGAAAAGGATGTCTTTTCAGATTCCTCCAGTTTCAATAGATCAACATTTCTCCCATCCTCTGATTCTTGCCAGGTGAGAAAGTCAGAAATCCTTTTAAGGATTTCATCATACTCAAGTCTCATGTCAACAACTTGGTTTGTTAGCTTATCATTGGTTTCACAGTAAGGACTTATCTGCAAAATCTTCTGGAAAAGTACTTCCTTCTGTTGCGTTAGTTGGGAGTTAAGACTGAGTGCTTCCTTTATGAACTCATCGATTTGCGAATTATCCTTAAACTTATCTTTTATATCTTGTATCTGTGCATCTCTTTCTGCTAGGATGGCCTAATGTTTGATTCCCATTTGTTCAAATTCTTACTGGAGTTGGGATACTTGTAATTCCGCTTGTTAATTATATCTTTCCTGAGCTAATTGTTGTTCGAACAACAAAATTATTTTTTATTTTTCCTTAAGAAGCATTTGGAACTCTGTAGCTTTGTCAATAGTTGTTGTGGCATAGGCTCCTACGTATTGCGACAATTTTGTGAGATTTTCAGATGGGTCGATGGGTGAGTCCTTCCAAACGATGTCCATTGGTTCATTTTCGGAAGTTGTAACAGTTACAACATCTAGCTTTCTTTCCTTCCTCTGTCTCTTGACTACAACTTTGTAGGTGGGACTATAAAATACATCTAGTGGAGGTATTTCTTCAACTCTCAAAACAATTTCTGAAGTGGGCGTAACAGGAATGATTTCAACATTTTGAGTGTCCTTAACTCCTTCCTCTATCGTTTCCAAATTTGAATTGTGATGGATTTTCTTAGGAGTCTGTATCTCAGATGTTTGCTAAGAGTTTGAATCTGTGTGAAGCTTCATGTTGAACTATTCCCATTCCTGTTCCAAGTCAATAATTGGGCTCTTTCCTAGCTGAGTTGATGTAGAGATAATTTCTGCTTGTTGAAGTTGGCTCGATTGTTTCCTCTGTAGTTCCAACTGTGTCCTTTTCAGACTCATTATTTGTATGTCCTCCTCCACTTTCAGATTGCTTCTCCGAGTGCTCTAACTCATGTGTAGATCTCTCTTGGGTTTCTTATTCAGAGTGTTCTTTGGAGCTGTCATCCAAGCTTATGCTGGGAGTTGGCTACCTTATTGGTTCTATTTGCAATAGTTCCAATGGGACCTTCAATAATCTTTTCTCCCTCTACACATGGAAATCTATAAGATCATCTAGTGTAAAAAGTGTTAATTTCAAATGCAACACTTGTGATTACGTTTTTGCTTGTAGGAAGAGACAATCAAAGGGTCCCCTTCATGCGTGAATGGTTTTACTTTCACCATAGTAGTAAAATTCTTAACAGTGTCGCCCGGGTCATACTACCTTCGTGGAAATGTAGCAAATTTCAGAGATTTAATAATCTCTACTTCTTTGCATTCATGTACAAAATCATGTAGCACAAATTCCCCACATTGTAATGGAAATGAAATCCAAATGGCCTTCTTTTGTTCTTTCAGTCCTCTACTTCATCCACCTTCCCCTGCTGTTTGGTAGGCTATTTGTGTGGCCAATAATTTGTCGGGGATGTAATTTTTCAATAAAGCAGTGCTCCCAAATACTCTGATATAGATGAATGTCTCCTCCCCAAACCATCTGGCTACTTGAAAGATATCCACTTCAGCCTCTTTAGAAAACCTAGGGGTGGTTCTATTGTATACTTCTTTATGGATGGGTAGCATGACTCCTTGAAAGTTTTTGTAAAAATGGGGGTGAAACGGAGATTCCCACAAAGTATTATGGTACACATGGATAGGAAAAGGGTCTTGAACAATCCACTTCCATCCCATAATGGGAAATTTAGAATTAAAACAGATTGCATCCATTACAAAATCACTCATAAAAAATGGGGGATAAACCCTGAAAGAGGGATTTATTTTTCTCCTATATTCCATAATGGCCTTTGCTAAATTACCTGAAAATTTTTTAGCCCAGTTCATTATCATTGAATTCGTGGCTGCATCTATTAATGGGAGCCATTGCAGGGAAAACTTGGTGCTGTCGGGTTTACCGAACAATCTACATAGCATTGTTGTTGTGAAACTAGAAGTTGTACAAATAGATGCAGTATAGTACATACCCGTTTTATCCCGTTTGAGCTTGCCTTCGTTTGCTATCTAGGTCTGGGTGATGTCTGCTGGGCCTTCATTTTCCTTGGAAAATTGCTAAAGGAACTGTTTGTTGTAGAGCTTCTACAGCTCTGGTAACTGATACGTAATTCATAGGCTATTTGTTGAAAAAACCCCTTGACCTCTTGCTTGTGATTCTTGAATGTTCGGTCTACAATGTCTTCCTCATCAATTACCCACTTGACCATGTCAATACATGGGATTATCTTTGGTTGTGCAGCTATGCGGTGCAAGAAAGAGCATGATGTCTCGAAATAGGAGGCATCATATGACTCTTGGGAATCTTCTGTGGCCTTTGTTTACAGTGGCCTTGGCTGCTCTTCTTATAATAAGTTGTACATAGCCTCCCAAGTTGTAGTTCCTCCATCTCTGCTACATGTAGTATCAGAGAAAAGAGGAATCATTTCTGATTTCTTCGACGTAGTTGCCTTCCCCTTATTTCCCATCGTTTCCAACAATGCTCCCTGTATATTTTTCCTGAGATGCAGCAAAATAGAAGTTATTGGATAAACACAAATAAGAATGATAATGAGAATGAATGATACAAATAACTTGAAAAGGTGACAAGGAAGGACTTTTAGTTAAATGAAAATGAAAAGATATCATATCACGTGAGCCGAATTTTATCATAAGTTCCATTAACCTATAATAAATAGCCACTAATGGTCCCTTATCGATGCTTTTATTGCTCATTAATGTATCTCATCGCAAAATAGGAAGGATGGCTTTGAAGGTGG
Organism: Pinus tabuliformis; assembly: GCA_031772625.1. Lineage (NCBI taxonomy): Eukaryota > Viridiplantae > Streptophyta > Pinopsida > Pinales > Pinaceae > Pinus > Pinus tabuliformis. The sequence continues at coordinate 1,324,465,759 of CM062818.1, read as the reverse complement.
CAAACTTAAGTTGTGAGAATGTCGATTTTGCAATTGCGATGCAATGTCGCAAATCACATTTCGCATGTTTCATTGTGTTCTTTCTTAAATTTCCTTAAGTTCCTTCAGGACGTGAGATGTGGGATAAGTGGTGTGTTCTTTATTATTTAAAGCTATTTACCTTATAAAGCACTTTTTATCATGAGGCAAACTTTAATCATAATTTTATGATATTGGGTTCTATAGGGTCGAGGCTTTTATTGCATTTCGCAACATCGCACAGTTCGTAAGATTTCAAACCTTTCTTAAGTGTTGCGACGTGATGCGATAAGGTTGACCGTCTCATCGCAATATTGCATTTTGCAAGTTTCAACATTCTTTGTGAGAGTCCACCCTTTCAGAATGACGATGTGCGATACGATATTTATTTTAATAGCAAATGCCTTAGGTCTTATATTTTTTTAAAATAAAAAACTTAATGATATTTAAGTTAAGCATGGTGATTCTTTCAATTTATTTTCGTGAATTTTTCTTATTAATAAGGCTTTTGACACACTTGGTCGAGCAGTATGTGAAAAGGCGAGGATTTCTAGCTTTCAAAAGGTTTTGACTTGATATCTTGCTTTATTGAAAAAAGCTTAAAAGAAAGTGTCTAAGTGCTAAATTTCTTTTTCAAGGATTTTATCATGGGTCCCCATTTATTAATAGAATATGATCTATTATACCAATAAATGGGGGAGTTTTGGAATAGCACAACAAGCCTTTGGGAATGAAACTTGAGACCACCTCCGCCCCGGACTTCGAAATCCATCTGACAAACCAAAGCTCAAAATCGAGATAAGCATCCCAACATACCATGACATCCAGAAAAAGGCAAGGCTAGGCTGAAAACCACTGTCATAAGCCAACAAAACCATGCCACCGACAACAAGAGAACCATACACCAACATGAAACACCATCAGGGGAAATTTTAGGGGCTAATATTTGTAGGTGGGCTAATTTTCCATGCTTTTTCCAAAAAACGATTCGCCAATTTCCATTTTTTCTAAAAATGATTTGCCCAAATTTTATAGTATAAAATTATTTTACCTTAAAATTCGCGAGAGTTTTGTAAATACTATATAAAATCATCAAAAATTTGAATTTTTTTACAAGAATATCATCAAATGTTTTATAGTTTGTATGTTTGAGACTAGCAAGGTTCGCTAAGGTTTCTAAACTTTAAGATATATTTTCATCCTTAAAATTTTCATTGAACGCCATGCATGTCCAAACTAGTTAGGAAATCAGACATGAAAAAGGTTACTTGCAAGTATTCCTGCTGAAGCTGCTTTATCCTGATTTTCTTTCCTTCGTCCTTGCTTTCCTTCCTTTCCCTTTACTTGCTTTCTCTTCCTTGATCCAAAACTAGAGTTCTCCAAGAAAAATCTAAGTGACCAAGAGTGAGAGAGAGAGGGAAAACAATGAGAGATATTTAAACTTGAACTAAAAAAGGGTTACTAACTTATCCTTAGAAGCCTTTTTATGAATGAGGCCTCTGTTTTCTTCATTTTCCATTATTTTTCCTTCAGTTTCCTCCTCACATGCAACTTGTGACCTTTTACCTTCCTTTTCTCCTATTTTATTTTTATTTTCATAAATAAATGTACCAAAAATCATTTTTTGCCTTTTAATGCCTTTACCTTATCCTTTGCCAATTTTCCTTAGCCAAAAAACACATCCAGTGATGCCCACTAGGATACCTTTTCCCAACATTCAGCTTGGAATAAGTTTCCCTTAACCATGGGCTTATTTTCCCTTTATTAACTTTTATTACATAAAATTTTCACCAAGGATGCTACATTAAGGAAACTGAGAAACAAAAAGAGACAATGTTGGGGGTCCAAGTGGAATAGTAGGGCAGCCACCAATATCCACCTCGATCAGTCCTCCCCCCTTAGGAAGTAATGGTCCCCATTGCATTAAGTGCCTCCCGCAGATGGGAAAACTTCTTTTGAAATTGGTCCCTAGTGAGGCACTTGCCTTGGTGCAGGAGTTAGCCAACTTTTACAACCCATACAATTGAATTTTCTATTGGCGAGTGTTCTTGATATGTGTTTATGATCCTATAAGTTATTTTCTATTCCATTCAGTCTAGGTTTATCTTTGTTGGTGTGAGTTGTTCTGCAATGTCAGATGTGTCCAAAAATGGTGGAAATTATGGCCGAAGGTGGTCTACATTGAACATTGGGTGCAGACCAGGGAATGGTGGAATGCTGAGCTAAAAGGAATTGTCCCCTACAACCTTGGTGATGGTGTATGGCCCATATCATATCAAGAAAATCTTATGATGGGATCCAGCAAGGCGCTCCTTCTACAAATCTAGCCAAAATTGTCTCCCACCTGGAACTTGTGCGACACCCAATGTTGATCATGGAATTGCTTGTACTTAGCATTGGCTTTGTCCAATATATCATGGATCCACTAGCGGATGTGTTGAATGCGCTCAATGAAGTTTTTATCCTTGTCGGCTTCGGGTTAGGCATGAGTCGAATATCCCTGAGTAGCTATAAATGGTATGGCTACATCAATGGGACATAATGGATGAAATCCCAGTCCTACTTGAAAGTGATGTTGGCTCGTTGAGTTGTGGAGAGCTCTGTTGTAGATCTGCTGGACATCGGGAAGGCTTTTATACCTTGTGCGTGGATGCTTCAAGTTGTACATGCGTAGAATGTATGTGATCATCATGTTGACAACATTTGTTTGGCCATCAGTTTGGGGATGGAAAGCCATGGACTTAGTGAGTTTGGTATCCAGCATCGACCAAATACTTGACCAAAATGCACTTAGGAATATGTTGTCCCGATCAGAAATAATGGATTGTGGGATCCCAAAGTGTACCCACACTCACTCAAAGAGGATCTTAGAAATGGCCTCTATTGTGATACTCTTCTTGCAGGCCGCCATAATGGCCATCTTATAGAATCTATTGACGACCATGAAAACACAATTGTTGTCATGCTTAATAGAAGGAAGTCCCGACATGTAATCCATGGAGATGGTTTCCCAAGGTCGACTAGGAGTAGGAAGACGAGTATATAGACATATTTTCTTGATGGTTTATTTAGAAATGGACCATACAGTGTAGGATTTAATGTACCTCCCAACATTCGAACGAAGTTTCAGCCAATAAAAATACTTCTCCAGTAATGCCATTGTTTTCTCTACTCCAAAATGTCCAATGACCCAATTGTAGTGCACCTCCAAATAATATTAGCACACTCCCTTGAAGGAACACATATGTGTCCCACGTGGCATAACAGTGCATCCTGGACATGAAAATTTGCAACTTTCTTACCTTCTAGGAGTGTCTGGTATGTGCTACCGAATTCTAGATCGCTCTCGTAAAGATGCGGAAACCCCGAAGTCTCGTGCCCACAGGAGTCGATCACAATGATCAACGCCATGACTAGTGGTCGACTGAGGCAATTTGTAACATTATTTGTGCTGGCATTCTTTTACTTAATGTTCAAATGGAATTTTTGCAGGTATGTGCACCATTTATGATGGTGATCATTCCACAACTTCCCTTGTGTTTGTATGAACTACAGGGGTTAGTGGTGTGTGTGGATGACCATTTCCTTCCCCATAATGTAATGTTTCCATTCATGATAGGCTTGCACAATGGAATACATTTATTTGTCATAAGTGGGCTACTTTCGGGTTGTGCCTAAAAGTGTCTCACTATGGTAAGCCACTCGATGCCCTTGTTGAGTAAGAACTGCACCATTAGCATAGTCAGAAGCATTTGTCTCAATCTCAAATGGTTGTTGTAGGTCTAGTCATGTGAGCACTGGTGTAGAGCAGAGGTGATGCATCAAATCAGAAAACACCTTTTGTTGTGTTTCATACAAAAAAAAAATATTTCGCTCTGCCCTTGGTGACTTGTCTTAAAGACCAAGATATATGAGTGAACCCCAACACGAATCTATGGTAGAAATTGGAAACACCCAAAAATTTGCGTGGCTCTTTTAGAGTGGTTGGGGTTGGCCAATCTCGAATGACTTGTATGTTGGTTGGGTCCACATGCACACCCTGCTGATCAATGATGTACCTTCGATATTGAACCTGGGTCATGCCAAAAGTCAATTTCTCCAATTTGGCACACAACTTGTGTTCTCACAAAGTTTGAAGAACCTGTTGAATATGGTGGAGGTGCTCTTCCCAACTTTGGCTAAAGATCAAGATGTCATCTAAATACACCACCATGAATGAATTGGTGACGCATCGAAAAATGTTGTCCATCAATCTCATGAAGGTTTCAGGGTCATTTGTCAAGCAAAAAGGCATGAAAAACCATTTGAAAAGGACCTCCTTTGATTTGAAGGCAGACTTCCACACATCATAGGGTTCGATAGGCACGAGGTGATAAATGGACTTCAAGTCAATATTGTTGAAATATTTGCCCCCTTTAAGCTCTCCATAAGGTCATCAATCCGTGGAATTGGGTACCTATTCTGGACAGTGATCTTTTTTAGCGCCCGAGAGTCAATGCAGAGTCTCCATGTCCATCCTTCTTTTGTACCAATACAATCGGGCTCCCATAGGGTGATGAGATTGGATTGATGTACCTTATCTGCAACAAATCCTGAATCATCCTCTTGATCTCATTGTTCTCCGTAACAGAGTGTCAATAGATTGGTCCATTGGGTAGCAGTGTGCTCGGGGTTAGATCAATGTTGTGATTGACCTCAGAGTGCAGAGGTACTGCTGTAGGGGACACGAAAATGTACCTGAACTCCTCCACGACCTTGTCCATATTTTATTGTTGTGTGGAGGAGCCTTGTCTGGAAGCAGTGGCCACAACCTTCTTCTTGCCCTCAGGGTGAATCATAAGGAAAAATAAATTCCTGGTTTCAGAAATGATCTTCCTACAATTCTTTGCAGTGAAGAAAAAGACGACGGTAGGCAGGGCTACCTCTGGTATCCTGTATAACTTATTTCCAAAAGTAATAATCACAGAGGAAGGTCCAGAGTCATATACATCATGCTGCTTCCACATGTATTTTTGTCCTAATAATAGATCACAAACTTTGAGAGGAAAAATATCACACAATACCTCATCTGTGAAGGAATTGATGTTTTAGGGAAGATGACATTACTAGCTGACATGAAGATCTCATCCTTGTTGAAGCCACCCGATGGTGTAGGACTGTGGATGTCGTGTGATCGGTAGGCCTAGCCGCTTCACGACCTCTGCTGAAATGAGGTTCCTTTGTATCCCGTTGTTGAAAATGAAATGCAACGGAGAACCTTTCTTTGACATCTGTGAGTGGAAGAGGCATTCCCCCTCCTTTGGATCTTCTTTTTGTTCATAGTAGGTTTCCCACCAGTCCTTGACGTATGGGATAGATTTGAGAAGTGAAAAAGTAATATTTTCTCGATTGGAATAGTCATGAACTAAAAAATATCATTCCAATAGATTCAACCATTTATCTACAGCGTCTGCATCTATTTGGACCTCAAATATGGTAATACTGAAGTTAACTTGTACCTGAAAAGGAGTGGCACCTCCATAGTGGTTTCTGGATGAAGATGCATCACTTGTGGGTAGTCGTCGAGGACCTAGACAAAGTTGTCCATCATCGCGTACCTCTATCGCTCGAGGGCTTTCTTGAGCAATATTTTAAAAGGATCTCCTATGCCTAGGTCTTTCATTTCTTTCACCATGGGAGACTTTCAGGGTTTGCGAGGTTGGTCTTGAAAAGGTTCAACCAGATCGAGCCCTAACTCCTTATACCCTGACCTCATTGGGGAAATGAAAAAAAAATAGAGAAAGAGTAGATCACTCTGATACCACTAATCCGAACTTAAACAGGAACACAAAATATTACAATATAACCATAAATACAAAAATGCATCATAAATAACACTTCATTTAATTAATATTCAAAACTGAAATATGCTTACAAACATAATAGAAATAAACTAGCTCATGCGATGGTAGCTTATCTATGAGGAGAGATGTGGTGGCTACACACCTCTTAACTATGTTACAATGAGGCTCCAATACCTATTTATTATTGAGAAACAATGGAAAACCCTAAACATACAAAAACATAATTGTTGGGATAGGGTCCCCAGGGTTAGTTTAACCAAATTTTGTAAAAGTTTTGTAAAGGATGTAAAGTCTCCACAAAATGTGGATGCGGAGCACGCAACTAGATAGGAGTCAAAGGGGCTTTAGCCCCTTATTTGGGTAAGTGATAGGTCGGTTTTGGAGACTCACCCATGGTCTGTGGACCATGGTATTGTTTTGAAAAAAGCTATATATAGTTGAGTCATAACGAGTCTAAGAGGTAGTAGACAAGTAAGTCAAGATAGAGATTGTTCCGTACAAGTTCTAAGGAAGGAAGGCTCTGCTTCCTATACTTAGGCAAAAGGGGAAGGCTCTTGTAGCTGAGTGCATGGGAGACCTTGATAAGTTTGTAGTTGAGTGTGTGGACCCCTGCAACTGAGTGCGCAGGGTAGAGGAAGTCTGTAAATAGAACGATGAGGTTAATAAAGACTATTTTTGGGACAATTATCCAGCTTATGAGTATTATTATTATTTCGGTTCATGTTATGTTCTGTCACTCAATCATATGTTTTATGTAGAATAATGTGTAAATGCTGCGTGAACCTATTGAATCTATAATATTTATGCATGAACTATGTAATTATCTATTTTCACAAAGACAAGGGTTAATTTTCTTAGAATTTCAGATGAATTGGATAGATCTGCGGGAAGGCAGATCTAGGGTTATTTTTTTAGTGTGAGAAAGTGGATAGACTGCCTCTTTAGGGTCTATAAAGTCTGATTGTAGACCTTCGCGAAGTTCTAGTAGCCATTTCCTTAGAGTCGTAGTAGGGGGCCCGAGAAGGATACAGATCTGTGCAAAGGCAGATCTAAGCGACAAAGGCTTAAGATCACTTATCACACGGTCTTTGGATGTAGAAACCTTGTTCTAGCATCCCCCAATACTTCTCCAGGTGAGACTACAGCCTGCGCTATGCAGGTTGTGGCTTAAAGGGCTAACAGCTAGGGTTTTGTTGGTTGGCGTGAAAAAATATGAACCTCGGTCAGGCCCCCTTAAGCCAACAAGTGGTTTCATTGCTACACATGCTCTGCGTGCCACATTTTCACAGATCAATAATCAACATGGTGTGTGTGCCAGCTGTTTGCGTTGGTGAATGATGGGTTCCTATGGCTTGGGGAGCCCATATTGATTACGAATATGCTCATCCATCAAATTATAAAGCTTCCCTACAAGGGGGTGGACCCTGCCAAGGAGTTAGCAGATAAGATGAAGGCAAATTTTGGTCTCATGAAGAAGTCGCGCGAATATTCTATCCGCTCTATTCAGGATTAGGCAGTGCAATTTGCTGCCCAAATACTTGTAGGAAAAATAATGAGGAAATTCCACACAGACGAAGTTTTGATGCCGAGAGTATCATTGGCTGCCGAGTCCACGAAAGGAGTACAATATAACTGGGTGAAGTATTTGTGCAAGGAGTTCCTCAATATCTATCTTAAAGCCCGGGAGGAAAATAAGTTGTTTCATGATGTGTGGCTACTATTGTTAATTGTCTTAGTAGCATGGAGATTGCCGAAGGACAATCAGTTTCCCCCACAACCGGAAGATTTACCAAAAGCAGCGAAGTTTGCTTCACTGTGGGAAACAAAGGATCTCGAGAGGATCAAGGAGTCGAATATTTTCTAGATCTTAATGGAGATGGATCTTAGGACAATAGTCATTCAACGACCAAGGTTGTCCCCAACCTTGTTCGAGCAATTAAGGGTCTTCGTGGAGTTCAAGGTTGATTTCCACAACGTATCAATCAGGGTGTGGAAGGACCCTAAGAATATATGGTACAAGCTGCCATACTTGGTCTCAGAGACCGATGTGCCGGTGATCATGGCAAGTTGGCCAACGTAGTGGCGCAAACCCATATACCTTGGAGAAGGTACCAGTAAGGCTACCGAGAGCTCTCCTGCGCAGAAATCAATTGCATAGAAGCATATAGAAGTAGTGCAAAACGCAGCGTGAGCTTTAGCTGAACAAAAATTGAAAGATGTTGCTGCTAAGGTAGTTGCAGAGAAAGAACGTGCTAAGAAAGAGTACACTGTGAAATAACATGCTGAGGCATAACGCACTGGAACAGAGGAAGTTGAAAAATAGGCTTCCCATCATACAGATGAGTAGGAACACCCAGAGAAGGAAGGAAGTGGTGGAGAGGAGTAGAACACTCCCTTTATAGTGAAGAAGCATGGAAAGGAGACCACTGCTGGGCCAAGAAAGAAGCATAAATCAAACAAGCCGACGCTCATCGATCCAATGGTCGTCATAGAAGGGGATCTCAATGAGATCAATGACAAGGTCAAAGACACCACAACGAAGTTATGGGAGTGGTTTCAACAACAATATATTCATATGCTGGGTAGCATCCAAAAGTGTCTGCACGAGCTACAGATCAGGACTAGCGGGATTCAAGTGAGTTGGGTGCAAGCGAGCCTGGCGCAAGGGAGATGGATAGTAGCAGAGCTGGAATAGAATCTAGGCCTTAGAGTCATATCTTTACCAGAAGGGTTCATTCGTGCAAAATTAACAAAAGGCCACGTTGTATTAAGCACTGCTATTGGGGTGAACTTGGCTACACTGCCACTTAAATCCCTCCAGATTTGAACATCCCAGAGGATGCCACAACTACAAAAAAAATTAGAGAATTGGCTATTGCATTCTGCGTGTCAAAGGATGAGATCGCTAAAGTTACATTCAATTCTCAGAAGAAGATATCAGAGCTGGAGCTAAAGTTGTAACCCACCACTCCGTTAGAGTTACAGGAGAAACACAAAGCAACGATCATGACAAAACATGGGCACACTAGATACTACAGTCACAGACTGCACTATGCTATTTAATCATGACATGGAGTTATGGACGAACTTACAGAAGCTCAACACATAAATCTGGGAGACAAAATGCAAGTATGATGAAGTAAGAGCGACTGCGTGCAGTTTGGCGCTAGTCCAATGCCTTGTGCGATTGCAGGAAGACAAGCAGCTGCAGTTAAAGATAGAAGAAATAAAAAGGAAAGAGGGCCTTCTCAAGGCTAAACTACAACCATGGATAGAGGAATCCTGTCAACTTACTCTATCACTTTAGGAAACGTTAAAGGCACTGCAACAGACACAACGAATTATGCACCTAGAAGTAGAAGGTCCCATGACAGAAAAATTGTTAGAGGAAGTGCAGCAAGACACGGTGCAGATCTCTGTTGATATCGCAACATTATAGGTTGAGTTAAGCGGCCTTCGCAGCAACATTGAGGTGCCACCCAAGTGACTCGAGGGTGAGTCACTATGTTTTTGCAAGGGGCCTATTGGGATAGTGTCCCCAGGGTCAGTTTTGGGGTTAGTTTAACTATATTTTGTAAGAGTTTTGTAAAGGATGTAAAGTCTTCATGAAATGTGAATGCGGAGTGTGCATCTAGATAGGAGTGAAAGGGGTTTTATCCCCTTGTTTGGGTAAGTGATAGGTTGGTTTTGGAGACTCACGCATGGTCCACAGACCGTGATATTGTATTGAAAAAAACTATATGTATTTGAGTCATATCAAATCTAAGAGGTAGTAGAAAAGTAAGTAAGTCAAGATAGAGATTGTTCCAAACAAGTGCTGAGGGAGGAAGGATTTGCTTCCTGTACTTAGGCAAAAGGGAAAGGCTCCTACAGTTGAGTGGATAGGAGGCCTTGGTAAGTCCGCAATTGAGTGTGTAGGGTAGAAGAAGTCTGCGAACTGAATGTTGAGCTTAATAAAGACTGTTTTTGGGACAATTATCTAGCTTTTGAGTATTATTCTTATTTTGGTTCATGTTATGTTCTGTCACTCAATGATATGTTTTTTGTGGAATAATCTGTAAATGTTGCATGAAACTATTGAATCTATAATATTTATGCATGAACTATGTAATTATTTATGTTCGCGAAGATAAGGGTTAATTCTGTTACGATTTCGAATGAATTGAATAGATCTGCGTGAAGGCATATCTAGGGTTATTATTTAGTGTGCGAAAATGGATAGAAAACCTCTTTAGGGTATATAAAGTTTGAACGTAGACCTTCGCGAAGGTCTAGAAGCCATTTCCTTAGAGTTGCAGGAGAGGTTCCTAGAAGGATACAGATCTGCACAAAGGTATATCTGAGTGACAAAGGCTTAAGATCACTTATTACACAATCTATGGATGTAGAAACATGGTTCTAGCATCTCCCAATACTGCTTCGGGCGAGACTGCAAATTGCGCTATGCAGGTTGTTTCTGAAAGGTCCAGTAGTTAGGGTTTTTCTGGTTGGTGCGAACAACTCTGAACCAGGTTCAGGTCCTCTTAGGCCAACACTAACCCTGGGAGACGAAGCGCCAAAACTATGGGCCCCGTTTGGGTAAATTGGTACATCAATTTCCTAGGGTCGTAACTTTGGCATACGATCTCTATTTGGCTATAATAATACCTCGTTAAAATATCTCAAAGAGGAGGCCAAAAACAAACCAAATATCTTGTTTGGGACTTTTCTGGTATCTTTGTTTTTCCCTAAAAATGTTGTTTAGGGCTTCAAAATGGCTATAGAATTTTAGGACCTGAAAAACTACCAAAAATAGTAAATTGTGTTACAATTAAGGAAAATGAAAACTGAAAGAGACAGTGTTCGGGGTCCAAGTGGAATAGGAGGGTGGCCACCAATATCCACCTAGATCAATTCATGTCCTATGTTTTAGGATATCACATAAGTTGTTGAATCTACAAGTAAAAATTTACATCGTAACAGAGGTGAACACATTATAGAAGAGGATAATTCAAGTTTGTTGTGCAGATGAAATTGAATTTTGAGGTTCATACTTCAAAGTCAGCAATATGGCATTCTACCATTTGATACTTAAGTATGCGTGGAGGGCACCTTGAATTACATATATTGGAAGGACATGATGGATGTAGTGCCGAAAGACAACAGGCTAAAGGAATTCATACATGATGATATTATGAAACCTCCAACATCTCATGCTAAAGATCTAGTTGATTGGGAAAAGTGTGTGGAAAAAGTGAGAAGGATTATCATAGAAGGAGTTTGAGATGATATTATCTTGAATCTCCATGGTAAGGAAACTCCATTTGCAATGTGGAAGGCATTGACTGACCTATTTCAAAATAGTAGTGACCACAAGAAACTCACACTGAAGGAAAAACTTAGAAAGATCAAGATGGAGAAGGGCGACTCTATTCCAAAGTACTTTACCAAGTTCACCGAATGTCGGTATGAGCTTGGAAGTGTTAGGATTATTGTTACCGAAGACGATCTAGTGAGTCTAGCACTTCTAGGACTTCCCAGGAGTTGGCACAGTTACCAGGACTTAGTTACTGGGAGGGAGAAGCTACTAGAGTGGGAACAATTGTGGTCCGACTTGGTACAGTAAGAGACTCCGTGGAATGCTAGAGATGGATCATCATCAAAGCTTGATAATGAGGATAATTGTGCCTTAGCAGGTGAGGAAAAGAAAAGGAAGGGGAAATCAGATTCTTGTCAGGGCGGCTAGAAGAAGGACGTGACGAAAATCAAGTGCCTTCACTATCATGAGGTGGGACATTTTGCCACAAAGTGTCTGCATAAGAAGGCCAGTAATAAGACCTCGAGAGGAGAAGCAGGTGAGGCTCTTGCTTTAGAGTTCGAACTAGATTTTTCCCTCATTGTTTGTATGGTGTCATCGGTGATGGGTATTGTGTGGTACCTAGACAGTGGAGCTTCATTCCACATCACTGGTAACAAATATCTCTTCAGTAACTTGGAGGAGAAGGATCTCCATATGAATATCGGATGGGTGATGATGGGAGGTATAACACAACTTCCATTGGTACAATTACCTTTTAGAGGGATTCTGGTTCTCCCCTCACTTTGTGTGATGGTATGTATGTTCGTAGTTTGAAGAAGAACTTGGTTTATGTTGCCATGTTGGAGGATAGAGGCTATGATGTGATATTTAGTAAGGGAAAGGTGTTCCTTTGTCACATAGCCATAGGAAAGTTGAAGAGGATAGGGGTTCAAATGAAGAACCTCTACAAGTTAGAGGTATAAGATTGTGTTACCTTGAGTACTAAACAGAGAAGGTGCAAAGCCGAGATATTGGTGAGTTGTGGCATAGGAGGTTGGTTCACTTGCACCATGGCACTTTGAATATCATACAAAAATTTCTACCGGTCTTCCCAAAGCTACACTAGAGCAGGTAGACACATGCAAAGGGTGTACATTCGGGAAGCACACCAAAGATTCCTTTCATGACAAAGACAATCGAGCACATGTGATCCTCAATCGAGTTCACTCAGATGTGTGTGGACCATTCTCGACAATATCCATGACCAAGAACAAGTATTATGTGATATTTCATGATGATTTTTCTTGTAAGAGTTGGATCTTGTTCATGCAAAAGAAAGATCAGACTTTTTATAAGTTTTGTGAATTTAAAGAACTTGTCAAGAAAGATAGTGGCAGGAAAGTTAAAGCTCTCAGGAGTGATAACGATGGAGTGTATGTGTCAAATGAGTTCAAAAAATTTTGTGCATCAGTAGGGATTCGATGAGAGTTGATAGCATCTCATAACCCACAACATAATGGGGTGGTTGAAAGGAAGAAAAATATTATGGTGGGAGTGACATGGACGACGTTACATGATCAGGGCCTACCATTACACTTATGGGTTGAATCATGCAACACAACTGTTTATTTGCAGAACATAAGCCCTCATTGAATTCTCAGGACTCAGTAAGTTGGAAGAGGATTTTTCAAGGAATAAAATAGATGTGGCACACTTCAGAATCTTTGGTTCATCAGTTTACTGCCATGTTATCAAAGATGCATGGAAAAAGCTAGAGCCAACAACAGGTTTGCGCATATTTTTTGGGTACACTGATACACCTCACAACTATCAGGTGTACCTTCCAACCAATAGGGTGAGAGTGATTCGTAGAGATGTAAAATTTGATGAAGATAAGGCCACGAGATGTTCCCTTGAGAGGAAGCTTCATCTACATGCAGTTGAGGAGATTTTAGCTCCTAAGGAGGAACCTCAAGATGATGTGGAGCAACCACATGTAGAGGAGCAGGGAGTGGAGACACTCACTCCTGCAGAGTCTTCCATAGATGGGAGAAAGCAAACAAGTGAGGTTGATAGGTTATCACATGATCTTAGAGAGAATGTGGGAGCACCCACATCACAACACAGGTAGAGGAGGTCATCAGAGCGGTACAGTGGCTACATGTCTCTGATGAGCGGATGTGTAGAGATTAAGCCATCCTCTTTTGATGAAGTAGTGCAGCAACTAGTTTGGATTGATGCCATGGTTGAGGAGTATGAATCCATTGTCAAGAACATTATTTGGGATGTGGTCCCAATATTGTCAGACAAGTCAGTGGTGAGTTCCAGATGGATTTACAAGGTAAAGCAAGCATCATATGGTAGTGTGTAGAAACACAAGGCCATGTTTGTGGCTAGAGGGTTTTCTTAGGTGGAGGGGATTGATTACAAGGAGACTTTTGCTCATGTTGCAAGGTACTCATAAATTAGGTCCATTCTAGCGCTGTCAACACATATGAGATGGAAGATACATTAGATGGATGTAAAGACAAAATTCCTCAATGGCATGATTGAGGAAGAGGTGTATATTGAGCACCTTGAAGGATTTGAGACCTTCAATAGAAAGTCACGTGTGTCAAATCAAGCGAGCACTGTATGGATTGAAAAAAGCACCTCATTCTTGGTAAACCAATATCAATAGCTATTTCACTGAGTTGGGCTTCACCAAAAGTGAAGTAGATGCGAACATTTACCATATTGTGGTTGAAGGTAAATTGTTGATTATTTTTTTATATGTTGACGATTTGATTCTGACAGATGATGACAAGCTGATCAAGTTTTGCAAAAAATATCTTGCAAGAGAGTTCAAAATGAAGGACTTGGGGCTCATGCATTACTTTCTGGGGATGGAAGCATGGAAATGTGATGAGGAACTATTTGTCTCTTAGGGAAAGTATGACAACACGATACTTAAGAAAGTTCCACATGGAGAGCAGTAAACCCATGGAGACTCGTCTAACTGGTAACTGGACGAAAGAGGATACTACTTCTGTTGAATTAATAGAGACTTCTATTTACAGGTAGCTTGTGGGTTCACTCATATATTTGGAGAGCACATGACTGGACATGTGTTATGCAGTTAACAAACTTAGTCAAACAATGGTTAAGTCGACCGAGCTGTACTGGAAGGAAATCAAACATGTGTTGAGATACCTTAGAGGCACTACTTAATATGGTCTTTAGTACAAACAGACGAAAGGGGTGAAGCTTCAAGGCTTCACTGATGCATATTTGATAGGGAGTCTATTTGAAAGGAAGAGCACATCAGGTGGGATCTCTAGTATTGGGTCAACAGTTGTGTCTTGGTACAGTAGCAAACAAATATCAGTTGCACTCAATTCAGCAGAAGCATAGTACATGGTTGTTAGTCAAGTAGCTTGAGAGGCTATCTGAATGAGGAAGATTATAGTTGGTTTGTTTGGTCAGCAAATGGATCCAACAGTGATTTACTGTGATAATCAGAGTTGTATCAAACTCTTTGAGAATCCAATTTTTCATGATTGGTCCAAGCATATTGATATCTTGCATCATCATCTTCGAGATCGTGTGCAGGGGAGAATTATCTTATTGGGTTACATTCCACAGAGGAACAAGATGCATATATTTTTGCAAAGGCTTTGTCAAGATGAAAATTCGAGTTTCATAGAGGCAACGTTGGGGTAGCAGATAATCCCTTTCTTATTGAGAGGGAGTGTTAAAAATAACAACAAAAAATCCTAATTTAATTTGTCCTTGAATTAAATTACGAATTAAATTGTAATTCTATTCTCATAGCAACTTGTAATAGTTAACTATGTTAATTTGACTTAGTTAACTCAGTAAATTCGAGTTGGAAGTCTATCTAGAGTCATGTAGAGTGATTCCTAAATTTTAGGGGTCCAAATTGAGTTCTTTTGAGTTGTAATTAATTAACTCAGTGTAACTGAGTTGAAGCCAGTTAAACTAGTTCAAACAGTTGGGGGAACTACTAGGAGGTCTAGTAGTGGGGACAAGCACCAGTGCAACTTCACTGCTCCACCAGTTAACTAAAGATTCGCCCATAGATAACTCATGCATGTTAGTTCTTAGGAAGAGCTAGTTGAGATTAGAGTTTAGGGACAGTGTACTATCAGTTGTATATTTTTTTGAGTGGTACATACGGTGCATGCAATTAGTTGAGATCCTATGGATGGATTGCGTAGTCATGGAGAGAGAATTTTTCAATTAAATATGGGCTAATTCTCTAAGTAATTACACAAGAAAGTAGGGGCTTGACATGAAACATAATTGGCTAAGTGTTGGCTTGATATGGTTTGTGAAGAAGAGATATAGATTGTACTTTTGCAGAAATTGTTCAGGTTGAAAAAGCATTGTATTTTCTTCTCTGATCTTCTGGATAATGCAATGTAGATAGTATGGGTTTTGAGCAATTGCTTTCCCTAGAAAAATATTGTGTTATGTGCTATTGAAATTCTACCTTTTCTTCTTAGTTTTTTCATCATTCAATTTTGTTTCCATTTATGAGTAAAGTAGATTCATGTCTTATGTTTCAGCATATCGCATAAGTTGTTGAATCTACAAGTAAAACTATACAATAATTATTAGCCCAGATATCAAAATTTAGTAAGTAAGCAGTGAATGGAAAGATATTGATGGAAATAATATGATGGAAAGCTAGGAATGTGAATATGGGTAGAAACATTGAAGAAAATACTTCCTTAAGGTTAAAATATTACCACAAGAATAGGATGAGTTTTGACAAGACCATGATCAGTGAAGCATGGGTTTGAGTTGGGCACAACGGATAGTGTATATTGGAAAAAACTAAAATAAAGTGCCATGATGAAATTTTTTTATTAAGATTGTGATAATAACTAAAAGAGTTATATATGCCTAGGTCACAGTGACAAGATTTATATAGTAAAGTTATACATGCATAGGTATCCAAGATACCTTGACAACTAATGCATGCACAATAATGACGAAAATGACAATATAAGATACAAGTGGTTGGTGAAGGAATATTCATCATGAGAAAACTATAGAATGGGACAGTGGTTTTGACTGAATTCTGCGACCTACAAGAAAAAGAAGGAAAAATTTTCTAAACCTTCCCTCTCTGATAAACTATATTTTTTTTATCATATACATGTGTGAAGCATGAATTTCCCTTGGTGATTTTCTGCTACTTGAGAACAATATGTTGTATTATTTACACAATATTATTCCCATTTTTGTGCTATGATTACATGAGCTAAGAATTGTAACTTTTTGAATAAAATGTTGTGAGTGGAATATTGGCTTTATTGGCATGCTTGATTTGTAATCAAATATCATAAATGTTGGATTTGATCTGATAACTGTAGCATTGAGGATGTTGTTGGTTGCTCTAAAGTGAAAGATAAGGATAAAGTAAATAAATAAAATGGTGCACTGACACAGGTTACATGATGAAAACAATAACATGTTGGCTGCTAAATTGGTACATGATTAGGATACTAAATAATAGTACTATGCAAGGTTAGCAAATACCGAGGGTACAAGGGGTTGAATACCATAACTTTAAGCAAGATTATATACACGTTTGATTGCAAAAGCATCGATGGTACAACTAGTAATAAATGGAAATATGTTAATCAATTAACAACTATGAAAAGGATAGACATATAACATATTATAACTGGATGTGATCGCAGATACCATATGGATGTCATAGGTAGCATAAGATGTCATAGAATCTCATAGAATTGATAAGGTTATAATCACAAGATTACAAAATATTCATAATATTAGATATCATTTTTGGGATTCTCCACATTTCACTAGTTTCAATCCCACTTCTTCACCCCTGTGAGCATCACCCGATGCAATGAGTGCTAAGTGAACTATTCAAAAATCATGAGAAATTCTTAACGCAGTTGAATCCCAAAAATGATATCTAATATAATGCACTGTGTAAATCCCCCATACTTAATATTCATAATAGTTATATGGAAGGTTACCATAGTTAGGTTTTTCATCTGTGGGTGATCAGGTTGGAATGGGTTGTGATAGGTTATATCGAGTATATTACATTTTTAATAACAGGTTGTCACAGGTAGTCGAAGGGTATATTACAAATTGTAACAAATTGCTACAAGTGGATTGGGTGGTTGTAAGATTTATTATAGGTTTACGACAAGATTTTCATGGGTAGATAACAAGTATATTTACAACTTGTGACAGAGAATTATAGGTAGGATGATCATAGGTTGATATCAGAATTCCCTACATATTAAGTATAGGCAATTACATATTTTGTCACTAGTAGTCGACACAATCTTTATAGGTTACAACAGAGGAATTGGTTAGAGGGAGTAAAATGGTATATAGAAGGTTCTATGACATGTTTATGACATTTTTATCATAGATGATTACATACTAATTACCACAAGTGTGTCATAGGTTGATGACATGTTAATGTTAGGTTTTCACAAATTTTGTGCGAGTGGATGACAATGAAATAATAGGCTATAATATGTTAACAAGTCATTTGACAACATTGTATACAAGTTGTAGCATATCTACAATAGATCTTATAACTGGCTTTGTATGTAGGATATGAGAAATCATTATAGGTGTGATGACAAGAGAAACAAGATACTCTTTATGAAAATATATGTATGGAAATGATCAAACTAGCAGGTATGTGACGAGTTAACGACTGATGACATATTTGGTACAACTTTTTCAATAGAATTAAATAAAGTTCAACCAAAAGTTTGATATTTGGTTAATCGCCACACTGAAGAAAATAGGCAATTTAATAGGGATTTGGAGAGACAAATTCTGGAACATGAGCATAAACACTAAGAAGTAGAGCAAAGAGAAGCTCAAAATAATTTTGAAAATATAGAAGATGAACAGATGAAGATTTATAGAAAGGAAGAGGGATTTCTAGGAGCTAATGGAATACAAAAGCATAATGACTAGAAAAAGTTAAAACTTACTAAATTGCATGAGGAAGAAAAGATGGATGCGTCGATTCAAGTGCACCAACAAAAATAAAATACTGGAAGATACATAGAGAAAGGAAAATTGGATATATAATGTTTTAAAACATGTATTGAGACACTAAGAGAAGTGAGAGATGAAAATAGTTTAGAAAACAAGATAGAAGTTTTAAAGAGTGAGCTACTACATAAGAATGGTGAAATGGAAATCCTATAGGACATGAACCAACAAGAGTGAGGGAATTTGGAAATGAAACAATTAGCATCAAATAATATATAGTTGTTTTCATAAAGTTATCTATAGGACCCATTCTTGTGATTAGGGAATCTGAAAGATATCTTTGACTTTGGCTTTTCACATTATATGAAATTTCATTCTTCATAATTCATATTTAGTTATGATTGTATATATTTGATTTCTGCTGCCCTATATGAAAAGAGAAAAATATTTCCATATTTATGTCTATATATATGTTTATATATGTGAGAACTGACTGCAGATGTCATTATTGCTATGGTTTTGATGTCTTATATGTGTAATGAGGTTGAGAATGTGGAGATGGTGTGCTCATCAACATGGGGCAAGGATCTTCAGATCCTGCCAATGTGAAAATGAAACTAGGAAGTAGAAGATGCCCTAGGATGAAGAAATACATGAAGACATAGAATTTTCATAATAGATCCATCTTGTTGGAATAAGAGGTATTGAGGACATTGCATAAAATAAGGGAGGAGGAATGTAATACCCCCACCCATTTATAATGTAGATATATGTACATGTTATCAGGATGGTGATTTGGATGTATATTGCAGGATTGTGTGCCTATATGTTTATAATATGTGGCTTGAATACCCATATATATATATGTTATATATTCTGGGGCCAACATGACCGTGCATATATGTGAGTGTTGGTTAAGTGGCCAAAGGTCGCAAATTGTAAATATGGTATATTTTTTAAATATTTTAATAATAATAAAAATACTAGCTATGAAGCCACTCTATGGTAAGAGTATGAGGGGTGGTGCAACTCCATGGTGATGGGAAACAAAGTGTTGATGACAGATTTCATTAACAAAGGAACCTGGGGCCCATGTGGCTTCAAGATCACCACATGGCAAATGGAGCCATTCATTGAGATATATATATATATATATATATATATATATATATATATATATATATATATATATATATATATATATATATATTTGTGTGTGTGTGTGCTTGCCACGAACATTATTATTCAATATCATTTTGATAATGATCATCACTCTAAGGAGGATCATGGTTTTGGACTTTAGTCCAAAGAAACTAGTTGGTAAGCCTTGAGGTTGGGTTCTGGACCAGCTGAAAGTTCTACCGGTTTGATGGCCTGGAGGGTGCCTGGAACCCTAGAGTGGCATGGTTGTGGATTGGCACCTTAGTAGTTAGCCTAGAGGGTGTCCGGATCCATGGAAAAGATGGTTGTTGGGTTGGCACGTTGGTCATGGATATATGGTTATTTTTTATTATTCTTGCGTGTGTAGTTGCATCCTTGGCTCAGGGGTGACCCGTGGTTAAAATTGATGGACCATGCAGTCTATGGGAGCGTGGAATGTGGAGATCCTATATCCAATCAGTAATTTATGCATAAAAGTATCCATGTTCTTTACTTTTATAAATTATGAATGTTATGAAGAAAAACTAATTTTTGGGGGTTTCTGTGTTCAAAATTTTGTAATTAATTGGTAATTTGCTTACATGCCAAGTTTGATATTTGCGTGCAGTTTCATTGTAAACCCTTGTTTGGGATTTTGAGCACTTGTGTGAATATATTGGTTTTCATATGTATTTATATATGCTTATGTGCTTCTTCTGATAAAATTATAAGTTTAGTTAATGCCATACGTTTATTAATACTTTCATAGGTGTGCATAATTACCATGCACAAGACTGTGTGGGAATTATTTTGTTATGCATAATTTTATTATAATGAATTTAAACCCTAAGTTTGTGTAATAAGAGTGGGTGCAATGGTGTGTGAATTGCTTACTAATTATGCATTCTTCTAATAAATACAAATTTTGGGTTTCAAGTTGAAAAACTAGGTGATAGTTATAGTGGGAATTAACTGAATTACTAGTGGA
This sequence comes from Pinus tabuliformis, assembly GCA_031772625.1. Classification (NCBI taxonomy): domain Eukaryota; kingdom Viridiplantae; phylum Streptophyta; class Pinopsida; order Pinales; family Pinaceae; genus Pinus; species Pinus tabuliformis. Next base: position 1,324,445,481 of record CM062818.1, on the reverse strand, counting down.
GTCTAGTATTAAGCTAGGGTTTAATATATAATAATTATGTATTATGGTTTCTAACTTAGGGTGACATTCATACAAAATTTCTAGTGGATAACTGTGGTGATCCAAGGTTCAATTATAGAAAACTATAAATCATAAACTACAAGATTCTACAAAAATGTTATTGAATTGATGAAATTTGTATTATGGATTGTGTAATATCATCTAGCTCGAGGCAAAGGACATTACAAAAATATAGTAGCTAAGTAATTTTTTTGGTTGTGTTGGTTTCTTAGCAAGTCAACGATGAAGGTTAGTGATATTCATCTCATGTTCCTAGTTTCGGATGTGAATTGGGTCTAGCTTACATCAATGTGAATTGGGTATTGGTTAATTAATTATTAAACCATATGAAACAAAGTTTTGGATTCCATCCTTATCTACAAACTATCTATATATATATATATATAATCACATTTGTGGCAACAAAATCTAAGAAGGAAAATTCTCTTGCCAATGTGGATCCTTTATTTGCTAGTAAGGATTCCTTATCTTGTATAGGAAGGAGGTACATAAGTGCACGGATGGGTTTATTGTTAGTAGCTCCAGAGGTCATAATTACAGGGAGATCATGGGGATCGCTTAAGAGGTTTAGAGTGTTCCTAAGATATTGTATTAGGTCCTAGAAATACGTCTCCACTTGGGAGATGAGTTGGTCTCATGTCAAACATTGTAGGTCATGTCACATGAAAACTTGGAAAGACTAGTAGTAATGTACACGCCCACTTGGATAAAGGGAAGGCAAAAAATTTCAAGATAATGCTGGGTCATACCATATGTTTGTGTCAAGTTAGAGATAGAAACTAAAAATACTCCTATATACATTTGGCTTATAGAGAAAGAATTAACTCCTATGTTTACTAATATATGATGCACAATTGAAGGAAATCTTGGGCAGAATGTGCAACTCCATTCCCTAAACAATCTCCTATTTTAAAGTACAAGGTGTAAAAGGCATGACAAATATTCCTTTAGAAAATGTTGGAGTTACCAACTCCTTATTTATGGATCAAAGTTAGGAATTCATTATCCTTAGTAGATTCAGGAGTTTCCCATTTGAAAATGGTCCTTTGACCCACCTAGCCATAAGATATCAGAATTTATCTACTTATATGACCTACATATCATGTCTTAGAGAGAAAAATGGAGAGGATAAGATAAGTTTTAATATTGTCAACATTCATATGTACCAGGAATCTCAAGACGTCATCTCTAACTAACATAACTAGAATAAATAAAGAAAAAACACAGGGGTTGATCTATGGGAAGGAGAGAATTCCTATACAAGAAATCTACCATGGAGTAAACAAGACCAAAGAATGACCTAAGTAGGTAACAAAGGAAACCTTCTTCAAGTACTAGACACCAATTGAGGTAAACACATTCATATGTATAGAATTAGGAAGCGGGGTAAACAATAAGAAAATACCAATTCTAATAATCATCCTTGAGATGCTGGGAGGCCTCATGATCATATTCACAATTTGTTCTCAATGTTGTGAAATCCATGAAATACATAAGGAAAATTTTAAGGATGGAAAATTATCTTGAAGTTTAAAAGTAATGGTGAATCTCACTAGTCCATAATATGCAAACTATAAAAAAATTATTGATATATTTGTAAAATTCTTAATAGTTATAATGATTTTATATATAGTCCCTATATAATGTTGTCAATTTTTAATGTAAAGTAATTTTATATTGTAACCTTTGGGCAAACCATTTTTATAAAAAATGGAAATTGGTGAATATTTTTTGTGGAAAAATCATGGGAATTTAGCCCACTTGTGAATATTAGCCCCTAAAATTTTCTATGGAAATACATAATTAGATGAATGGGATTTGAGTCTCTACATATTGGTTTCACATATACGTGTTAGTTATTTAATTCATGTTAGAATATATATATATATATATATATATATATATATATATATATATATATATATATAAAGTAATAACTATGGAAATGACATATGTTATAAGCATCAATTATTAACATTCATTATGAATACATTCATTTTCCAAAGGAACCTATGAACTTTTTTTTTGCATATTTTTCTATGTTCCATATGTGCTTTAGTGCATTACATGTTATTTATATAGGCATTTAATTTTATTTATTGAACATTTTCAAATAATATAGTGTGCATCAAGAGTTTGTATTTCTATACACAACCTTAAATTTTAAAGGACATTTCATATAAAAATCACCGTTATGATTTTATAGCCACATCTTATGAATGGAAATTGAGTAAAATCATCAGCATAGGTAGTGAGTGCTTTATTGACAACCATATTCCATAGTCTCTTTAACCTAAGATGTGTGTTTTTAATGTAATGAATTATAATATTATGTTTGTGGTTTGAAAGTTATGACATGGTAGCTATTATTTGTTTTAGTTTTCATTTATTTGGTCCAACCTAAAATTGGACTAAAGGATATAGTCTTTCTTTCATGAAATCTGCATTGTCTAGGTATCTAGTTAATTGAATATTAAATAACAATAAATTGAATAAGTTTTTTAATAATCCACAAATAAATATTTGAATATGAAGAATGGTAAATATTGCACTTATATTGTGTTCTAAATGAGCGAAGAAATACTAGAAGTTATTCCCCATTCATAAATGTGACATATGCGAACATCACATATTATGAGTGCCTCGATTTTAGCCCTTTTTCTACAAGGTGTCACCATGTTTGTTAATACAAAAATATCCCTTTCCATTGTCAAATTTGAAGAGATTGGGTTATAATGGTTCATAAGACGCTAAAGGTGGCTACATTACCCAATCCATTATGTTATCGCAACACATTCCCTTGGCTATCTTTTAGAAAGGGAATATTATCTATGCATAATAAGAGGACATCCACTTGTAATCTAAGAATATACTCAACAAATTAATAATTACATTTTACAAACATTTTATTTCTCACCATAAAATAATACCATAAGCCTTATAAGAATACACTAGGTTTCTTGGACACATTTCTGAAGGCATCATTCTCCAGCATACAACAAGCTAAATGATATTATCAAGAGTACCTTTATTTAGTACAAGAGCGCTTGGAAACTATGAGATTGATTTAGATATGAATGGGGCAATTTTTAAATTTTTTGAAAGCCTCTGATTAAGATCTTTAGAAACGAACAAATTATTAACAAATTTATATTGAAATTCCTGTAGCTACCAACATACACAATTCTCATGTTAAGCACAACCAAGATGTTCTTAAAATACAATAGCGAAAATTTTGTGCTCCTATGGGCTAATTTCATTTAGAAGAATGTATTCTATTAAATATAATAGAGCCTCGATTACATTCCAAGATTTGGAGGTCCTACGAAAAGAAACATCTGTAATCAAAGTTTAGTCCTTTAAGTGGAGTGAGCCATAAAATTCTTTGATTCAAAAATTTTAAATGAGGAAGAGATTTCCATCTAGATAGTCAGGTCCATGTTTCACATATATATTTTTGTATTAATAACTAATAGAAATTCAAATAGAATTTTTGAATTATATTTTACATTTCTTTGACGAGTTTTTTACCTACACTGAAACACTATATCACTATATTGAATAAAACAATGATATATGCGAGCAGGTGACATTCAAATATTATACCAAGAAAAAATATTACATACACTAAGAAATTAATGTATATAGATAAGTGTTACTGATCTATGTAGGGAATCAATACAATCCATAAACTTGTCCTTGTGTGTTGTTGGGAGACAACTCCATTACCCAACACCTTGCTTTGTCCCAAACAATGAACATAACAACAACTCCCACAAATCCAATCGCTACTCCAATCCTGAATGCTAACAAAGATATTTCTTCATTTACATAGATGTACCATCTTGCTTTAACATTATTGCCACTATCAATGTCTCTCACCATTGTTGTATTTGACTTCACATTTTGCTTGCACGGTGGTAGAGCAAGCCCACATAAGCAATTATTATTCTGAAATGAAGTCACAGTAAAAGTGTAGAATTGTGTCCCTCTTGGGATTTCCCCACATAGGTTATTATATGAAAGATTAAGTGAAGCCAACATTGATAATTTGCATAGCTATTGAGGAATTTCTCCATGCAATTTGTTTTTGGCCAGGTTTAACTCCTCTAGAGTAGATATGCCACCAAGGCCTGCAGGTATTTTCCCTTCCAGTTGGTTCCAAGATAAATTCAACAATCGCAAGCTATTCATCCTTGCTATGATTACAGAGATTTTTCCAGTAATATTATTCATAAACAAATCAAATATCCTGTCAATTTTCCACACATATATGAAATAATATATTCAAGCCCTTTTATGTCTGCTTCCATTTCATAACTATACTTGATCCCTTATGAAAATTTGTTTATTGCAAATCCTTTGAGTGTATCAAGATCAGATGGTATTTCTCCACTAAATTTATTGTTGGATAAATCCAACAAAAACAACTTGCTGAGACTTGTAATCCACCGAGGAATACTACTGTGAAGGTTATTATAACCAACATTTAAAACTTTCAAGTCACCAAAATTTGCGAGGTATGGAGGAAGCTCACCTATAAACCCATTGTGTCTTAAATTTAGCACCAAAAATTTGGTATATTTGGCCAATGATGAGGGCAAAGTCCGAGTAAAGTTGTTGGAATATGCAGAGAAAATAGTTAAATAAGTCCAATTATAGATGCCTTCAATAGGAATGGATCCCTCTAATTTGTTTTGTGATAGATCAAACTTTTGAAGTGAAACTAAACCATTTATATTGTTAGGAATACTCCAGAAAAAACTATTATTATAGATGTAAAGGATACGAAGGGATTTTAATTGACCTAAGCTATATGGAATTTGACCAGTTAATTTTTTTGAATACAAAACTAAATATTCTAATGATTGAAGTTTTCCTATTGTAGTTGGAATTACACCTGTCAAACTATCATTTGAAAGTGAAAGTATTTGAAGTTTTTTTAAATTTCCTATTGTACTTGGAATTACCCAAGTTAAACAATTATTTGAGAGAACAAGGATTTCAAGTTTTCTTAAATTGGTAATAGTTTCAGGAATTTGACCAGTGAACTTATTATCTTCCAAACTTAAAAAAATCAATTGATTCAAATTTTGGAGGGTTAAAGGAATATTACCGCTTAGCATGTTAGAAGACAGATCAAAATATGTTAATTTAGCCAAGTTGGCAATGCCTTGAAAGACTTAATTCCGATGCGAGAAACACTTAATTCGGTCAACATGGTAAAATTGGCAATGGCTGTAGGTATACTCCCTGTGAGGTCAGAATAGAGACACGAAGAAGAGAGGGGTAGACGGAATATTTCCAAAGGAATAGAACCGGAAATATTAAAGCTATGAATGGATAGGGATGTAATGTGTGTCATATTTTCCAAAAAATAAAATACTTATATTTATTTTAATATAACGTATATTTTAGATGCTTATTAAAATAAAAAATAATGATTAAAATTTAAAATTAATTTAATTATTTGTAAAATATATCATTTTAATTTTTGAAATATATATTTATTTATTCAATAAAAATGAAATGTCAATGAAATAAATTCTTTAAAATTAATTTATTAATAAAAATAAAACCTTATAAATTAGTTTATTAATAAAAATAAAATCTTATATAAATTTTAAGCAAAAGTATTTAAAATTTAAAATATTTCTTTTACCATTTTTTTTTCTAATAAGAAACTTTTTGAAGTAAGGTTATTGAAATGTATTAATTAATATAAATAAATTTCCAACCAATTATCCAAAAATTTCTCAATCTATATTTTTAGTTTCCTTATTTTTTAAGAGGAATAAAAAAATAGTATTGTTCTAATAAATTTGCCCAGCAATTTGGTATTCAGTGTTATGTTTTTTAAAGTATTAGTGACCACTAACCACATATATGAGACATGGGTGTTACTATTGGAGTCTTAACAACAACTAACATTGGATATCATCCATATCGGCTCACATATGAATATTAATGGTCATTGAATTAATTTAAATCGATGATTTTATGTATATGTAGATATAAAAATTTAAAATGTAAATGTATTCATATAACAATAATAGAATTATTTTTAATATTTAATATTATTATGTTTTCAATTTTTTTTGTGGTTTGTTTATTTATTTTTTTGCTTTTATTGCTTTTGATGTTTACGTGATTTTACTTTTGGTTTTTTTTTCTCTAATTACTTATGTCTTGATTTTTTCCCATTGTGATAAGATTGAAGAAGTAGGATATTCCACTTTCATGAAGTCGTGATTCTTGTTAAGTTATAAATTCCTAGTATATCTAGCTTACTCATACTGGATGTTGGATATGTTCTTGTTGTTATAATGGTAGCAATTAGGTTTGATTTTTCAAATTACTCCAATGACTTATTGTGATGACCTCGGGAAAATGTAAATATTTAAATTTCACCACGGTAAAATACTGAATTAAGAATGACATTGGAAGACTATTTTATTGTTTGTTTAAAAAAAAAAGATCTTAAAAGTATTTCTTTTATTTTACAGGTGCATTAAAATATTTAATAAAGAATACTCATGATAGTGTTGACAACTCCTGGGAGGGAGTTGGCAAGGAAAGTCGGTTATTGGAACTGACTTTAACCACCTTCCCTAACTGGAAAAGTTTCCAGGGAAAAGGGGAAGGGATGGCAAAAATCTGCGCTGTAGAGACAGGCAAAGAGAGACAGAGGAAAATTAAATAGAAGACTAAGTCTGGTAAGGACCAGATAGTCAAGCACATAGTGCAACCTTGCTGAGGATAGTGATCCGGCAAGAGGAAGCTAGGGGGGAGGCTCTGGTCTCGAAGGACGAGTCTCACGGATGGGCAGATAAATAGTTATGCACAGACTTGCAGGTGATCTACTAAAGGACTTAAGGGCTGGTAGGGATCGGGTAAGTAAGACTGGAACCCTTAAATCTCTGCAAGTATCTGTAAGTCATTTGAGTTAAACTCTGTAAGTATCTGTAATACATATGAGTTATTTGTTGCTTTGAAAATAACACTGCTACTTCCTAATGATACATTAGTTGGTCAGCAAATGTTAGTATTTAAGCATAGGAACCCGCACCCTTGTTCTGGACAGAGACCCGAACAGTTAAGTTTACGGTCTCGCTGTTAAGTTAACAGGAGCAAGGATAAGATTAAACACTAGCTGTAGTAGAACCGTTAGTGACACTACTTCCCCGAATAGTTTAAAAGGGAGAGAGAGTTTTTTCCGAATTAAGGAAATTACAGGTTTGTAAAACAGGGGAAACGAAGCAATAATAACAACAATTCCAGCTTATTAACAGAAAAGATCAGTATTCTCTCGAGATTAACATTGAGCCCATGACACAGAATAAATATAGGAAGGTAAAGAAGAAAACATAACCCTCCGAATCGGGTAACCCCTGTTGTACAGGTCAACCTTGGAACGAGATTATAAATAAAGAAATAATTAACATATAGTGAACATTTGGAGTACCTCGGTACACCTCTGTAATCTGCAACCTCATAAAACGAGTACCGATGTTTAAATTGTTAACAAAACAGAACTTCAAAAATAAACCAAGCAGCGTTAGGCTATTATCCACGGGATAATTTTAACAGAAAATAGAGAAACAACCGAACTATGGAACCAGTGAAAACATGTTTTGGCTCTTGGTATGAGCGAAATTTCAGACTATTCACTTACACAGAGTAAACATAGGGCCGGACAACCGAGACCGCTTACTCTGCCCGTGGAGCAGCCATAGAATAACCATTCGGAAATAGTAACGGGAATTTGCGATTAAGTGCATTAGAACATACATAAAATTCTACCTTATGTAAGAAATAACCACAGCATGAGTACTAAACAGAGACTTATATTGCAAGTTTACACAGCATTCGGGTCAACAGAACCCATACCATTCTTTGAAATAAAAGAAAACTCATAACCCAACATGAAGCAGTAGCGAAGATTTAATATCAAACTGGTAGAAGCCGAATGACTGTAACAACTCATTATAAAAGAAAATCAAAAGGGTCTGTTGCCCAACATCTGTAATCAACAGGGCCGTGGCCGGAATACCAATAGATATACAATTCAATATAACAGTTCAAATTACAATTAGTGAAATATGCGGACACAGTTCCCACATCCTAGAGGATTTTCCATCCTAAAACATTAGAAGCGTTAGGGTTTTGACAAAACCCATAGCCAACAACAAGGAAGGTACGGAGTAAGACAGTGGAGAGCCTCCCGTTGCCACCTGCGACCAACCACAGTAGGAGTAAGGTTGGGCTACGGCTAGGCACAGGGGGACCCTCTACTGGCAGGCCAAAATAAGAAGTAAGAACCTTAACCAAATCCACATACCGTGTAACTGGGAGAGTCGCACCTGATGTATAGTCGGGAGCACCATAGCCTTCGAAGGAGGGCCTCCTCATCTGAATCGAACCCAGAACCAGAACCGCTGTATGCACACACCACGGCAAGGATAACCATTAGCATCGCCACATGAAGGGAAATAATCGACAATCCGAGAACAAAAGAAACCAGAAGAAACAGAGCGGGTATGATAACAACTGTGACTTACCTCAAAAGTTTCAGTGGAATATATATATAATGAGCAGAACGGATGCCCGGCGTAAGGATGCTCGCTCGGCGGAGAAATGAGCACTCGGCGCGAGAAAAATCCTCCAGCAGCACTCAGACTGGAACAAGGTGGCACGGAGGATAGTAAAGAGTCGCCGAGCCTGACAGTAACCCGAACAATCAAGAAGAATAAACCATATACCATCAAAAACTCGGCAGTGACGTCTGGAGGCGTCTCCGCCCTTGGATCCACTCCGGACCATCCTCACCATTGAACAAGGCGGTAAAAGAGTTAGGTGGAAACTTAACGCCAGACCACTCCCCTTCACGTGATCGGGTCGGCAGAGTAAATGCCGCGTCCATCTGTCACTATGGAAAATGCCAGCGGACAGCCGTCCGGAGCTGCCTTGGGTTGCCAATTCTGACAACACCCAAGGTTCATATGGAGGGCCTTATTTAGGGTTGGAGTGAGATTAATAGTAATCAACCAATTCACTCATAATCCTTGTCGATTCAAAGTATACGAAATCAATAGTTATCCAAGGTCACATAAACCAAATCAGCAGACGGTAAGTGATCTCACCATAAATCATATATGTAATCAATATATAATCATGTATGTAAACAATATATACACATATGTAATCAAGTCAGCGAATGGTAAGGTGTTCTTACCATAAGGCATAATAAGGCATAAATAATAATAAAAAAAAACTTTTATTAATGCGGGTTCGGGTATGTGACAAATTGGTATCAGAGCCCAGGTTCCCATACTGTGACCTCTGGGACGAGTCTGAACATGTTAAAATTGTGGAGGTAATCATAGCATTTGATTTTCTTTTCAGTCACTAAAAATGTGCAAGGTAACTCACAGTGTCAAATATTCCCCTCATTTTATACCAGGCAAGAAAAGAAAGAAGAACAATAGCAAGACACTAGATAGTAGCAGTAAGTATGCAGAGAGCTAGCAGCGCTTCGCACAGATCAACAGCAGATCAGGGACCTGCAAAAAATCTTAGAGATAACCCAGAGCTGTGGGTACAGCTTGGTGAGGAGACACGGAGCACGAACCTGGCTATATTGGAGACAGTCCAGGACCTGAAAAATGAGATGGCTCGGTTGCGGGAGGATAATGCACGATTGACAATGGAGCAAGAAAGAATTTTAAAGAGTCTGTCTGAAAGACAGAACCCGCCGCTAGCCAATCCCAGTGTAGAACAATAGAGGAGGATGGAGGAACAACACTATCAAGTGGAACCTGAAAATTCGAAAGAGGGAGAGGATCAATCTGATAATGCATCCGAACATCAGACCTCAAAACGTCAAAGAGTGGAATTACAGGGAGAATTTCGGAAAATCAAACCCCCACAATTTGATGGGGAACAAGAGGAAGCGGCTGAAGCATGGCTAATTAACATGAACAAGTATTTCCATCTGTATGAATATGACCATAACCTGAAGGCACGATTGGCCATCTTTCAGTTACAAGGGAAATAAACCCTATGGTGGGAGGAGGTCAAAATCGTCAAAGGGGTAAGCGAACGAACCATAACGTGGGAAAAGTTCCACAAATACTTCAAAGAAAGGTATTTGACTGAGCGCTTTTATGATGAAAAGGCAAAGGAATTTCATGATCTGAGATTAGGACAGCAAACTATGGATGAGTTTATTAATCGTTTTACCTCCCTGCTTCGCTATGTGCCCTATCTTAAGGAAGAAAAAGCCAAGGTGCAAAGATTTGTTAGTAGTTTACCCATGTATATGAGAGAAAGGATTGAATTTTACAATCCTAGGACGATGGATGAAGCTATTCGCAAGGCTAGAATCTGTTATCAGCAGAACAAACAGAAAGGGGACGTTTCCAATAGAAAATGGAGTGAAAAAAAGAGTAGTAAAACTGCTGGAAACAGTAAAGGAGGTCGTGGCGGTGAAATTAAAGGAAGCAGTAAAGGGCAGAACAGCAGAACAATACCAAGAGGTTCGTTTAGATCTAAGACAATCGGTGAAACCAGAATGAGCGAACAATCTGCCAAGCTGGACGGCGAAGGAGTAACCAGACCCCCAGTGTAATGTTGGGGTTGTGGAGGACCGCACTACGTCAAAAACTATCAGCAACGGAAGGGAACTGATCAGATATCCCAGATTCATGAGGCATCAACCGTCGGCGATGTGGGACGAAGCATTCCAAGGATTAACGCAGCCCTGGACGACCGCCAGGCAGAGTACCAGCCCACCATGGTGGAATTTGAAGGTAAAATTTTAGAATTTTCTATTGTTGTTCTAATTGATCCAGGAGCTACTTTAAGTTATATTAGCCCAAAGATAGTTGAACAGTGTAAATTACAGCCTGAAAAATTTAGGAACCCATGGCTGGTATAGCTAGCTATGGGGGCTAAGAGACGAGTAATGGCGAAGATTAATAACTACCCCTTAACGATAGCAGGACATCCAGTGGTAGCAGATCTAAATATGCTTCCACTTGTCTCATATGACATCCTAATTGGGATGGACTGGCTAGAAAAGCACTGGGCGTTAGTGAACTGCAAGACGAAAACCATTCATTACAAGGATGACTTTTGAAAGGAACAAGAGATGCAAGGGATTAAACGACCAGTGCAAGTCCGGCTAATCACTGCATCCCAGCTAGCTAAGTGTATCAGAAAAAGATGCCAGATATATGCCATTCAGGTGGGTTATGAAGATACCAAGGATAAAACAGCCACGCTGGACAACCTTCCAGTAATAAAAGAATTTGCGGATGTGTTTCCAGAAGAGATCCCCCGGCAACCCCCAAAAAGGGATATTGACTTCACCATTGAATTGCTACCTGGGGCAGCACCAGTTTCGCGGGCACCTTACAGAATGAGTGTACCCAAGTTGACCGAACTAAAAATGCAATTACAGGAATTGCAAGACAAAAATTATATCTGTCCCAGTGTATCTCCATGGGGAGCTCCGATGTTATTTGTCAGGAAGAAAGACAGAACCCTCCGAATGTGTATAGATTATCGACAGCTAAACAAGCTCACGATCAAAAATAAATATCCCCTACCTCGGATCGATGAACTTTTTGATCAAGTCAAGGGTGCGACAGTATTTTCTAAGATTGATTTGCGATCTGGTTACCATCAGATCAGAATTAAGGAAGAGGACATCGCTAAAACAACTTTCAGAACCCGGTATGGGCACTACGAATTTGTAGTGCTACCTTTCGGATTGACTAATGCACCCGCCACTTTCATGTGCTTAATGAAAAGTGTGTTCCATCGATTTTTGGATAAATTTGTACTGATATTCATCGATGATATTTTGATTTACTCTCGTTCTAAGGAGGAGCACGAGGAACACCTCCGGTTGGTACTGCAAACTCTTCGAGAGCAACTGTATGACAAACTCAGCAAGTGCAATTTCTTCAAAGAGGAGATACAATATTTAGGCCATGTAATCACAAAGGAAGGGATTGCAGTGGACCCTGAGAAAATAAAGACCATAATGGATTGGCCCGTACCTAAGGATGTGGTGGATATCACATCTTTCATGGGATTGGCTGGTTATTATAGAAGATTTGTGGAAGGCTTCTCAAGGGTAGCATATCCTATCACTTCCTTGCAGAAGAAAGGAAGTGCATTCAAATGGAATTCAGAATGTCAGCAAAGCTTTGAGCAACTTAAGCATTTGCTCACCTCTGCTCCCATCTTGAGTATAGTTGATCCTAATAAGGATTACGTGGTATGTACCGATGCAAGTCGAGAAGGCGTGGGTGGTGTGTTAATGCAAGAGGGAAAAGTGATCGCCTATGAGTCAAGAAAGTTGAAGGAGCATGAGCAGAAATATTCTGCCTACGACTTGGAATTAGCAGCCGTCATACATGCACTTAAAATGTGGCGGCATTATCTACTGGGAAGGAAATTTCTGTTGTTGACAGACCATCACAGTTTGACAAATTACTTCAGTCATCCCACCCTGAATGCAAGGCAAGCCCGTTGGGCAGATTTCTTAAGTGGATTCAATTTCGACATTAAGCATCTGAAAGGAAAGGAAAACTGCGTGGCTGACGCGCTGAGTCGAAAGGTGCAATGCTTATATGAAGTTACGCTCAATAAATGGAAGAATCCCTTGCAAGAAATGATAAAAATAGCAGCAGATCAAGATGACGAATACCAGCAAATGAAACAACAAATACCACTTTCCAGCAAAGAAAATCAGCAGGGGTATGAAATAGATGAGGATGGAATGCTGCTCTATAAAAAAAGGTTGTTTGTACCTAATGACAATAATCTTAAAAATTTGATTTTGGACGAATTTCACACCAGCCGCTATGCAGGTCATCCCGGATACCAAAATATGCTCACCGCACTTCGAAGGGAATACTATTGGCCTGGAATGAAAAAGCATGTAGCTGAATATTTAGCGCGGTGTTTGGAATGTCAGCAGATCAAGGCGGAGCACCTACATCCGGCAGGGTTATTGCAACCCTTGCCCATTCCAGAATGGAAATGGAAGATCATATCCATGGATTTCATAACTGGGCTGCCTAGGACAAAGAAGAACAATGATTCTATTATGGTAGTAGTAGACAAATTGAGTAAGGCAACACACTTTATACCAGTGCAATCTACCTACAGAGCGGTGCAGATTGCACACATTATTATGCAGAATGTGTTCAAACTACATCGGCCTCCCAAGACAATAATATCAGATCGAGATGTAAAATTCACGTCCACCTTTTGGAAAGCATTGTTTACAGAACTGGGTACACAGCTGAATTTCAGTACAGCTTATCACCCCCAGACCGATGGACAGATGGAACGAGTGAATCAAATTGTAGAGGACATGTTAAGAGCATGTGTAATGCAAAAACCGACACAATGGGAAGATTATTTACATTTGGTGGAATTCGCATATAACAACGGATATCACACATCAATAAAAATGACTCCCTTTGAGATCTTGTACGGACGGAAATGCCGTACACCCTCAAGCTGGAGTGGCCCCGAGGACAAACTAAGGTTGGGGCCAGAAATGCTCAAGGAAATGGAGGACATGGTAAAAAGGGTGCGAACTAATTTAAAGGCTGCTCAAGATCGGCAAAAGAGATTTGCAGATTGGAAAAGAAGGTTCAAAGAGTACCAGGTCGGCGACCATGTTTATGTAAGAATTCAAGCCAGGAAACATACCCTGCAATGGAGCGGTTGCGCTAAACTTGCACCCCGCTATTTTGGACCTTTCCAGGTCTTGGCAAGAGTCGGGCTGGTAGCCTACCAGCTCACTCTGCCAAGCCACATTAGAATCCACAATGTCTTCCATGTTTCCATGCTTAAAAAATACATTTACGACCCTAAGCATGTGATCAAATGGCAAGATATACGGGTAAGGACTGATTTCAGTTGAACTATTTGGTAATGTATCTTGGAAGTGAAATGAATGATATTGTTGATGGTTGCAGGTCGAATTGGAAGGAGAGGTCCTGGTTGAACCGCTGAGCATTCTCGACCGGAGAGAAGTGCAGCTGCGGAAGCGAGTTATTACGCAAGTTAAAGTGCAGTGGCAGCACTATGGGCCTGATGAGGCCACTTGGGAAGATGAAGATCTTCTTAAGGAAGCTTATCCGGGGCTGTTTGTGAACATCAGACATCGGGACGATGTCCAATCTCAGGAGGGGGAGATGTGATGACCCCGGGAAAATGTAAATATTTAAATTTCACCACGGTAAAAGACTGAATTAAGAATGACATTGGAAGACTATTTTATTGTTTGTTTTAAAAAAAAAAGATCTTAAGAGTATTTCTTTTATTTTACATGTGCATTAAAATATTTAATAAAGAATACTCATGATAGTGTTGGCAACTCCTGGGAGGGAGTTGGCAAGGAATGTCGGTTATTGGAACTGACATTAACCACCTTCCCTAACTGGAAAAGTTTCCAGGGAAAAGGGGGAGGGATGGCAAAAATCTGCGTTGTAGAGACAGGCAGAGAGAGACAGAGGAAAATTAAATAGAATACTAAGTCTGGTAAGGAACAGATATTCAAGCACACAGTGCAACCTTGCTGAGGATAGTGATTCGGCAAGAGGAAGCTAGGGGGGAGGCTCTGGTCTCGAAGGACGAGTCTCACGGATGGGCGGATAAATAGTTATGCACAGACTTGCAGGTGATCTACTAAAGGACTTAAGGGCTGGCAGGGACCAGGTAAGTAAGACTGGAACCCTTAAATCTCTGCAAGTATATGTAAGTTATTTGAGTTAAACTCTATAAGTATCTGTAATACATATGAGTTATTTGTTGCTTTGAAAATACCACTGCTACTTCCTAATGATACATTAGTTGGTCAGCAAATGTTAGTATTTAAGCATAGGAACCCGCGCCCTTGTTCTGGACAGAGACCCGAACAGTTAAGTTTACGGTCTTGCTGTTAAGGTAATAGGAGCAAGGATAAGATTAAACACTGGCTGTAGCAGAACCGTTAGTGACACTACTTCCCCGAATAGTTTAAAAGGGAGAGAGAGTTTTTGCCGAATTAAGGAAATTACAGGTTTGTAAAACAGGGGAAACGAAGCAATAATAACAACAATTCCAGCTTATTACCAGAAAAGATCAGTATTCTCTCGAGATTAACATTGAGCCCATGACACAGAATAAATATAGGAAGGTAAAGAAGAAAACATAACCATCTGAATCGGGTAACCCCTGTGGTATAGGTCAACCTTGCAACGAGATTATAAATAAAGAAATAATTAACATATAGTGAACATCTGGAGTACCTCGGTACACCTCTGTAATCTGCAACCTCATAAAACGAGTACCGATGTTTAAATTGTTAACAAAACAGAACTTCGAAAATAAACCAAGCAGCGTTAGGCTATTATCCACGGGATAATTTTAACAGCAAATAGTGAAACAACCGAACTATGGAACCGGTGAAAACATATTTTGGCTCTTGGTATGAGTGAAATTTCAGACTATTCACTTACACAGAGTAAACATAGGGCGGGACAACCGAGACCGCTTACTCTGCCCATGGAGCAGCCATAGAATAACCATTCGGAAACAGTAATGGGAGTTTGCGATTAAGTGCATTAGAATATACATAAACTTCTACCTTATGTAAGAAATAACCACAGCACGAGTACTAAACAGAGATTTATATTGCAAGTTTACACAGCATTCGGGTCAACAAAACCCATACCATTCTTTGAAATAAAAGAAAACTCATAGCCCAACATGAAGCAGTAGCGGAGATTTAATGTCAATCTGGTAGAAGCCGCACGACTGTAACAACTCATTATAAAATAAAATCAAAAGGGTCTATTGCCAAACATCTGTAATCAACAGGGTCGTGGCCGGAATACCAATAGATATACAATTCAATATAACAGTTCAAATTACAATTAGTGAAAGATGCGGACACAGTTCCCACATCCTAGAGGATTTTCCAGCCTAAAACATTGGAAGCGTTAGGGTTTTGACAGAACCCATAGCCAGCAACAGGGAAGGTACGGAGTAAGACAGTGGAGAGCCTCTCGTTGCCACCTGCGACCAACCACAGTAGGAGTAAGGTTAGGCTACGGCTAGGCACAGGGGGACCCTCTGCCGGCAGGCCAAAATAAGAAGTAAGAACCTTAACCAAATCCACATACCGTGTAACTGGGAGAGTCGCACCTGATGTATAGTCGGGAGCACCATAGCCTTCGAAGGAGGGCCTCCTCATCTAAATCGAACCCAGAACCGGAACCGCTGTATGCACACACCATGGAAAGGATAACCATTAGCATCGCCACATGAAGGGAAATAATCGACAATCCGAGAACAAAAGAAACCAGTAGAAACGGAGCGGGTATGATAACAATTGTGACTTACCTCAAAAGTTTCAGTGGAATATATATATAATGAGCAGAACGGACGCCCGGCGCAAGGATGCTTGCTCGGCGGAGAAATGAGCACTCGGCGCGAGAAAAATCCCCCAGCAGCACTCAGACTGGAACAAGGTGGCGCAGAGGATAGTAAAGAGTCGTCGAGCCTTATAGTAACCCGAACAATCGAGAAGAATAAACCATATACCATCAAAACCTCGGGAGTGACGTCTGGAGGCGTCTCCACCCTTGGATCCACTCAGGACCATCCTCACCATTGAACAAGACAGTAAAAGAGTTAGGCAGAAACTTAACGCCAGACCACTCCCCTTCACGTGATCGGGTCGGCGGAGTAAATGCCGCGTCCATCTGTCACTATGGAAAATGCCAGCGGACAGCCGTCTGGAGCTGCCTCGGGTTGCCAATTCTGACAACACCCAAGGTTCATATGGAGGGCCTTATTTAGGGTTGGAGCGAGATTAACAGTAATCAACCAATTCACTCATAATCCTTGTCGATTCAAAGTATACGAAATCAATAATTATCCAAGGTCACATAAACCAAATCAGAAGACGGTAAGTGATCTCACCATAAATCATATATGTAACCAATATATAATCATGTATGTAAACAATATATACACATATGTAATCAAGTCAGCGAATGGTCAGGTGTTCTTACCATAAGGCATAATAAGGCATAAATAATAATAAAAAAAAATTATTAATGCGGGTTAGGGTATGTGACACTTACAAATTCACTATGGTAAAAAAAAAAAGGAGAAAGAAGAATAAAGGAAGATAATGTCACTCTTGATAACCCTAAACATAGAATATTAATTATGGACACTATGGATCATAATTTGGCTTTACATTCTTCACCTTCTAATTACTAGAATTTACAAATAAGAAATATTTAATCTTTAATCTTTAAATATTTTTTAATTTTTTTTGAGTATTTAATAAATTAAACATTCAACATATTTATAATTTATTTATCGTTATTTTTATTAATTTATTAAGTTGATATCAACCAATGAAATCAAATGGTTGAAAAATTATTTTTAAATTTTTCATCTATTTTTTTAGTCAAATTTAATAATAAAAAAAATCCTTATTTTTGGCATTTCTATAATTATCTTTTTTTTTTTCCAATTCTATATTTTTTTTCTCATTATCTCACTTCACTTATAAAATTTTCCTTTTTAAAGTCAATTCAATACTATTTCTATAATTATCTTTCTTTTTCTCCCACTTTCTCATTACTGTCACAAAATTTCTAACCCACCAAAAATCAAGTCAACATAAAAATAACTTCAAGTCAATACAAATTCTATAATTATCTTTCTATTTCTCCTACTTTCTCATTCCACTCACAAAATTCCTAAATTCCTATCCCACTAAAATCAACTCAACATTTAAAAAATAATTTCAAAATTCTATAATTATCTTTGTTTTTCCCCACTTTCTCATTACTCTAACAAAATTCTTAACCCATTAAAATCAAGTCAACATAAAAATAGCATAAAAATAAATTCAAGTCAATACAAATTATATAATTATCTTTATATTTTTCCCACTTTCTTATTCCACTCACAAAATTCCTAAATTCCTATCCCACTAAAATCAACTCAACATTTAAAAACCAATTTCAAAATGCATTATAATTTATTTTACGAACATTTTTATTTTCTCTGATCTCTCTTCTTTATTAAATTTTATTCCTAAATTCCTATCCCACTAAAATCAACTCAACATTTAAAAAATAATTTCAAAATGCATTATAATTTATTTTATGAATATTTTTATTTTCTATAATCTTTCCTCTTTATTAAATTTTATTCCTAAATTTTAATCCCATTGAAATCAACTCAACATTTAAAAAATAATTTGAAAATGCATTATAATTTATTTTATGAATATTTTTATTTTCTCTCATCTCTCTTCCTCTTCTTTATTAAATTCTCCATAACCATCTTTCATTTTGCATAACATACTTTCTAGCTTGAACTCATAGTGTTTGAAGGAGGATACTCCATTATTTATGGTGTAAAATCAAATTCATTGCATTAAGTATTGTATCATAAAAGGAAAGTGGTATGATTAAATGAGTGGAAGACTAATCGAGAGAGTCTTTGTGATGTGTCGAATGTCCTTGAATAAAAGTAAATATTATAATTTAAAGTGGTTAGGATGTGGGTTCTAATGATAAAAGTAAATATTGTAATTCAAAGTGGTTAGGATGTGGGTTGTAATGATTTCCGATATGAGGAATGATAATAGGCTCTTTATTTCGTAATGGAAAGAAAGAAAAACTATTTCGCAATGGAAAGAAAGAAAAACGATTTGTTAAGTTTTTTATATTTTTTTAAATATCGGTTAAATAGTGAAATTAATAATAAATTAATTATCATTTATTAAAAATAAATAATATAAATTTTAAAATGTTTATTGTAGCATGATAGGTACATATTCATTATGGAAAAAAAAGAGCTTACCACTTATATTTTATAAAATGATATATATATTCCATTAGTCATGTATTAACTATGGAATATTTTAAGTTTTAATAGCAAGATTAGTATTTTTTTGTAACATGTTAAGCATACATTTATTATACATAAAAAATATATATATTACCACTTATACTTTACAAATGATATATATATTTGACTAGTTATGTATTAGCTATGGAAAGTTTTAAGTTTTAATAGCAAGATTAGTATATAAAAATGCTTTTATCTTGGGTTATAATCAACTTTATCGACACCTTAACTAAGTATGCCATAAAAGGCCATTGGAATATTCTTGAAGAAGTTTCAACTTCTAGTTGTCGGTCGAGGTAATGAGCAACTGGAGCGATCTCCACTGTAGCTCATTAGATCTCTCATCTGACGATCCTCAATTCACTGTGAGTAGTTAGGGTAACCAACCCTCACTCTCTCCATTGCTCAGTCCCCTCATTTGCTTGGCACATTCACCTAGCTGAGCTCTGCAATTTCACACTAAAATGACTCCACTCAATCATTCTGGTAATATCCATGTTATACACGTGAGCTGCGATGTTGGGGTTTATTATTTTACATAGCTTGCAGAGTCGGCTAGGGTTTTATCAACACTCTTGCTAATGCTCCTAGCCATTGGT
Source organism: Pinus tabuliformis (assembly GCA_031772625.1). Classification (NCBI taxonomy): domain Eukaryota; kingdom Viridiplantae; phylum Streptophyta; class Pinopsida; order Pinales; family Pinaceae; genus Pinus; species Pinus tabuliformis. The sequence continues at coordinate 1,324,425,868 of CM062818.1, read as the reverse complement.
TCTTGTAGGAGCTCGTTTTGTTTGAATTTACCTTCTGAGTATTACCAGTTTGTTGACAACGATAATATTTTGGACATGTGTTCCCCTTCCGTCACGAATGGAGTTTCAGGTAACCCTGTTTGCACCAGAATTAACCTTTCTAGGGAATGTCGTTGTGCTTCACTGTAATACTTGCATTATTAAGTCTCGGTTACTTTCAATTGTTCAGAGTTTGATGCTAAGGTTATGGGGAAATATTTTTCCTAAGCTACATGCTAGAGTTATTGGGATTCATTCTTTTACACACACAGTGAGCCACCATCTGTACAATCATTTCCACCCCTTCATTTACTATTTTTTCCAAAGATTATAACAGTAATCATTCGGTGGTTTTTTGTAGGTATTCTCCAGTGATGCTTTGAGGGCAACGACTCAGTGGCTAAAACCATATCCTCTTGGTTTATTTGGGTGCTAGAACCGTTATTTCATGAGGTCTCAATTTAATTTTTGAAATATCATCTATAATAATTGGAAGGGTTCCATTGATCCCCTCCTCGGAGGAAACAATGACTGTTATCGGGAAATCTAGTGTCCACTCAGAGCTGCTAGTCCCACTAAGACTGGTAGCTATCTTAGAAACAAACAAACTAAAACCACTTTAGCTTTCCTTCATGAGAAGTAGATAAGAGGGGAACAAAGGACACCAACCTCAGTCATGTGCTTGGTTCCTTGCTTGGTTCCTCTCCCTTCTGATAGATCATCGCCGCTCCTTCTTTGTCTACCCAGCTTCAAATAGCACCTTTGGAATCAAAGCAGCATAATACTATCAAAGAACAGAGATCTACAATCATAAACAATACAGGACCAGATATGTATTGATCACACAAATGCATATATCATCAAACATACAAGAATGTGGAGGAAAACTTGAATAGCTTTATTAATATCAATAATAGCAAAGAGGATTACAACCAATTTTTCTGACCTAGCATCATCCTCTCAGCATGAAAGCCCTTCTTCACCTCATGAAAAGCTTAGATCACCCAACACTATGATATTGCACCAGGAAACCAACAACACTTCCTTACAAAATACAAGATTCCAGCCTCTGGATCTCTGTGATGAGGGATCCATATATAGATGATTGTAGGGGTGTGAGTCAGCTTCCGGGATTTTGATTAGTGTCCTCTCTCTGATAGTTCTTGATTCCACTTGGAGATTGATGATATCTTACTCATCCCTGGGAAAATTCAGAGAGGCAAGTGTCACAGGAGAAGTTTCTGGAAGATTCCATGATCATCCACCTTGCAAATTGTCTCTGCCATTTGTCTACTCTCACACATCTGTTAGGACTCTGGACACCACATATCTCCACAATGGTATGATATTGTCCACTTTGGGCCTAAGCCCTCATGGATTTGTTTTTGGGCTTTTACCCCAAAAGGCCTCATACCAATGGAGATATTTGTCCATCCTTATATACCCATGATCCTCCCCACTTCTAGTCAATGTGGGACTTTGGTCATATACCCAACAATCCTCCCCTCGAACAAAGGACCATCGAGCCTCCCCTCAAACGATTATCCATCCGTCCACTCTCTACCAACCAGGATTCTCCGCTCCAATGCGTTGGAAGCACACGCCTTACATGGAAGCACCACCTGCCTCGAGAGCTTGCTCTATCCCAGGTCAACTCCTCTTCACCTTGTTGGGACCAGGACACGTCCATGAAGAATCCGGAGCACACCACCTGTCTAACCGAGCTCATCCACGAATCCCATCGTGATATTACCGGGGCCCACCACCTTCGTTCAGCATTCCGAGGATTCATCCACTTGGCTAACTTCGGGGCATGGCTCTGATACCACTTGTTAGGACTCTGGACACCACATATCTCCACAATGGTATGATATTGTCCACTTTGGGCCTAAGCCCTCATGGATTTGTTTTTGGGCTTTTACCCCAAAAGGCCTCATACCAATGGAGATATTTGTCCATCCTTATATACCCATGATCCTCCCCACTTCTAGTCAATGTGGGACTTTGGTCGTATACCCAACAACATCGCACCCTACAGAAGGGATTTTCAGTATGCATCGCACCTTTTACACTGAGCAGGTGAGATACATCACACCCTCTGCACTGGGCAGTCTATATGGTCCAGTTTTGACCAGTTCTGAGCATTTTTCCATGGAGAATTTTTGGGAGATGATGTAATCAGCTAACCTTATTCCTTTAGGGTGTGAAGCAACACTTTTAGGGACTTAGAATCCCTTGGTTTGTGGACATGTATGATTGGGGTTGCAGTGACCAAAAATGTCTATAACAGTTGCCCCCTAAAGCATGAGGTCATTAATCTTTTGATGTCGGGTGAAATGCTTTATCATGAGGATCCGAAGTTTTTTCGAGCTGGAAGGCGACCTGTAATAAGATACAATACAATACATTATCTTCATAATATTTTTCATGATCTAGTTGAGGCGGGCATTTCCATGCTCAGCTTTATAAATTCATTTTCATGCACATAGGACAGACAACCATTTGTGTAGCAGACTGATGATTCAAACAGAGTCATCATTCTTTGATTCGAATCATCATCTGTTCGACAATGATGTACATTTGATGTCTTTATATTCCTAAATATATCCCAGCCCGGATGGATGAAACTAGATCCGGGGTCTTCAAAACTCATTCAATCTTCACTCGGAGTACAAGTCGATCCATGTGAAAGATGTTCTGGAGTCGAACATGGAAAGACATCGCGTGATTACTAGCCAATGATATAAGTTGTTAACAGGCGCGAGAGGAATCACTGATAATGATGATGACCCTCAAGGTACTACAGTACAATTCGCGTGGTGTGAAAAAGGGACTTGGCGTCGAACACCACGCAAAATCTTTCGATCGAAGGACATTGATGCACACCTGTCGCCGGAAGTGAGAAACTTACCATTGAGGCATGCAAGCTTCAAAGTACTGAAAGGGTTGTTCCTAGGTTGACTTCTTGGATAATGAGCTGATGTCGACAAGAAGCGACCCGTCGTAGGGGGGCCTTAATGAATCCCACATCTACGACATGGATCAGAGCAAATGATTTTAGAGGTGAAGACGATCTGATGATATAGGGTTCAGGGTGGCGGTCATGAAAGAATGGAGCGTGAATGTACTGCAGCGGATGAGACACAGGTGAATTCTCTGAGCGACTTCTCTTGAACATACCGGAAACACTGAAATGGATTGGTAGCATTAACCCCAAAGATGGATGGTACGATGGACCAATGGTGATATGACCGGTGAACGGAATAACCCAGCCCGACTCGGACGTGGAGTGAAAGTGTCATGTTCAAGAGCGACTTGCTACCAATGAAGTTTCTTCAAGTTTTCCTCCCAATTTTCCCCAATCATTGCTGACCAGTACCTCTTTATTTTTATCAAGCTTGAGGAGGATAACATATGCTTGTTCTATAATTCACCCTTCGGGCGAACCCGTCACTATGTTTTAGCGATCCTAGAGATGGTGAAACTCGTTCTCGTCCATTTGGACAAGTTTGTCGCTATTGATTTTAACGAGTTTAATGACAATGATAACTTGGTCCTTTTTCAATTTTAGAGAGTCTGAAAAGGGATGGAAAGGAAACTCCCATAATCCTTTTTCGTCATATAATCCCTTAAGTCTGAAAAAGTATAAAATAATACGAAAGGGATGAATTTTCGATAGTTTTAATGAGCCGAACAAGACAAGCGCTCGATCTTTTTGTGTAATAATCCCTCAGGTCCAAAAAGATTAAAATCTAGAGGAGGGATAGCACTCCCAGTAGTTTTAACGAGTTGGAGAGGCCAATCACTCGACAATATTCTCATATTTTATGAGTCATATGAAAAAAGCTAAAGGAGACTTGTTTTTTGAGGAATGAATGATATTTCGGGTAGCAGCTGATTCCAGGTAAGGTTTGGAATTTTCCAATCACAGTAGTGTCACAAGGATGGCCAACAGAATCACTCGTCGTAGATGTTCCTCAAAAAGGGTAAACAATCAAATGGAGGCGTATGATCAGCTAAAACAGAGTAGAGGTGATGATGAGAACACAACCGAGGCTCAAGAGCTGATGATAATGCATTCACAATGGTTATTTACCGGAGATTGGTTCATTTTTTAATGAGCTTAAACTCAGGGGGAAACATTTGCTCACTGCTTAGGTTTAATTTTTAGCGAGCTTGAACTTCACATAAAAACTGCTCGTGCCAGTCATATAATAAGGACATCTCATCGATAGATTCCATTTTTTATGGAGCTTGCACCTTTCAAAGCTTTGCTCCGTATCCTTTCGCATGCAAGCTAGGAACGACCAACTACTGTCCTAGGGGTTAGTTAACTACTAAGGTCAGGTAGGAAAATTTTTCCTTTACTTCGTCAGTGCCATTTGGCCCCTACGAAGGCAAATGGTTGATTTGACCACTCACCCAACTTAAGAAGTTGAAGTCAGCAAAATTACAGTTAGCGTTACGCTGGTCGCTTTTCACTTGCTCACAAAAGGTTTGCATGCCCCCAAGCATAGTGAAGTAGAGTTTCTAGATTACCCCTCAATTTTCAGACAAAACATTTGTTCTATCGGGAAAGGCCTACCTTCTAACGGAGGTATCTTATTCCGGTCTAATTCCCTCTTCCTATGTGGATGGGTATTGGACTAGTCATATATCCTTTGGAGAAACCTACTCTATGCCTAGAGTTTTCCTACCGGAACAGGCCAGCGTGCATGCCCCCTGGGTTTCAGTCATGTCCTCCTGAATTACTCGCGTTCTTCAGGTGGACGGACTGGATATTTACGAGACATTCTTTGCGTGAAAAGACCATTTAGGGATGGAATTTTACTATTAGCTATGTGTGAGTTGGGGAACGAAAGTTGGTCTACGAGCTGGACCACTCGGCCTTCATGCGGAAAACACATTACTCTAAAGAGTGAGGAGACAATGGCTCCCATGCTATAAATATAGTCGCGCCCAAGGAGTAGATTATAGTCTAGAGGTACTTGGACTACCATTACATTCATGTAAACGATTTTCCTTCTCAAAGTAATAGGCACATTGCGAAGGATCCCTAACGGTCGACTGGTTCCTTTATCAAAGCCTGTCAAATTTCTCATCTCAGACAGGAGCGATGGCGAACCAAGCACTTTCCAAGCAGTTGAGGAAAGGATACTCATATAAGCCCCTTCATCTATGATGGTACCACTCATGACCATTCTGTAAGCTTGTACAATGATTTGGAATGGAACATTAGACAGTAGACAGGGTCTGCCTAGTAGATTCCAATCGAAGGAAATGACTAGGTTGCTTGGAGGTGGGATCGAATAGACGGCTGGATACGACTCTAACGAACTTCCTTCCCGCGGTAAAGGAACGGGTAGATTGCCCCCATGTTCATCGAAGTATATGTTTATGGAAATAATTTGAACAGTGTCGTTCTCATTCTCTTCAGTGACTGTATCATCTGAAGATGTACCTTCTGAAGGTAAGACCGGGTCAACTACCGCCTCGACCTTTTGACTTTCGTCTGGTTTGGATTCAGAGGGTTTATCTTCAATGATAGACACTTCGACCGACCACAATGGCGTGTCAGTCAGATTTTCAACCAGTGATGGACTCGGCAATAGTTTCTTATATCCAGGAGGAAGCTGTACCGGTGAAGCAGGATGATTATCCAAAACTCTTTTAGCTTCGTCTACGAAGGGACAGCGGTGGACGACGTGATCTCCTTCACACAGTTTACAAGGAAATTTACATTTCCTTTTCTGTCCAGATACTTCGCTCTCACTAGTTGACGGTGTACTTTCAACACGATCAGAGGTTGATGACACCGGATTGTGAAAACGAGGAGACCAATCCCTTAAGATATGAGGGATGCAAGGAAAATATCGATGATAGTGGTGTCCTTTGCAAATGACACATGGAGATTTAGGCTTGGATGGTGCAGTGTGTGGATTTTCACTAGACGATGCACGATTGCCCCTTTTTTCCTTTGGCTCCTTCTTTTTCTTTTCCTTCTTCTCCTTCCCCTTCTTCTCCTTCTTAGTTACTTGATTTTCAGCTTTACCGGCTTCATCAAGCGAAGAGGAAGGAGGAGAGGGAGAAATGGATGAAGTAGAAGGTTGGGGGGTAACTCTAGTATCATCTAGTTGCTGACTTGATTGTTCAGGAATCACAGTGTTCTGAACAACGGAGGTCGAGAAGAGCCATATTGGCAAGCCAATCGTCAATCCTGGAAGTGATAATGTGGCCATATGAGGTGCACCAACATCTCCCCAAGAGGAGAAAGGACTAGGATTTCCTCTAAGGGGAAATCCTTGGTTGGTAGATTCCATTTTCCTCAACCTAAAGACCAACACGGGAATAGGGATATTATTCTGATTAAAATAAATTTTAGATGCTTTGACACAACTTGTTTTTTCAATTTTAAAGAGTCGAGAAAAAACAAAAGATGACTCTAGTCGCCATCGATTTTTAATGAGCCTGAAGTGACAAGTGCTTAGATGGACCTTTTCCTTTAAGGAGTCTGAAAAGGAATGAAAGAGACTACTCTGGAAATCTAGAGAGAGGGGTTACCAAACCAATTTCAAAACTGCAGAATACTTTTTATGGTACGGCAATCAATCTTCCCGAATGTTGTGTTCAGTGAATTGCGATCGATAGGGTGGCAGACACGACTTCCTAAGGATAAAGGATATAGCCTATTGTGGTCTCCCAATATATACTCGACAGTACGTGGGATCACAAGTCCGTACTGGCACTTGTTGTCTCAAAGAGGAGGAATCACCCAACCAGCAATGAAAGTGATAGTTACTAGGCTTTACAATGCCAGAATATGTCTCTAGCCTAGACTTCTAAATGTTGTGCATTAGGTTCCAAAGCATTTTTATGTTCATTGTATTTATTTTACAGTTGATCTTGTTTAAGAAATTTTCCTTTCAGGTTCACTGCGTGATGTAGATATACAATTCCTAAAATGCAGTTTAAGATGATAAACAATTGTTTAATCTTCTTTTGCAATGAAAATCCTAGCTACTCAGGAAAGAGAAATGAGATTCTTTCAACATAGAGCACAGAGCACACACTAGATGCATTGTCCTACATCAAACCAACAAGCAGTCTAAATGAAAATGCACATGCATGTATTTGTTTTCAGCCTTCTTAATGTGTGAATGACAAAAAGAACACGAAGTACAAATCTGAATTATCTTTTCAAAGCGATAATACTAACAATTTTTCTTCAAAATACGAAAGGAAGATTGTTGTAGATCTAACCCAAGAATATTATAGATCAGATACAAAAGTACAAGATAATGCAAATAAACCCAACGATAATATGAAATGATTCTTTATTGATCTCAAACCCTTACAGTAGGGCAACACCATACATTCACTCCTTAAGGAAGGAGAACACTCCACAAGCCATATGCATGTTCATACCATAATACTTCACTTCATATCTCTCCATGTGGAGTCTCTAGCCTCTATATAGGCCTCATACATACAATACCATGCATCATTACCATGGTTCCCTCATACCATCAACTAATACAATGGGCCCATTACATTATTATTAACTACTTGTGGTCCCTTACATGACATGGGTTAACCACCTTATTTATTACTATGGCCCATCCCATTATTACATTATTACCTTCGGTACCTCCCTTGGTACCCCATATTATCCCCCCTAGGTATATAACATTCCACCCCACTAAGCATGTTTCGTCCCCGAAACATGGGAAGAACATAAATAATATGATCTACTCAAAAGAGTAGTCCACTGATACCGTGCACGTGCATCAAGCCATCCAAGAGAAAGGTGAACCCTCGATCTCGCTGGTGCCTCGCTCGCTTGAGATGGAAGTTGACCGTGACAACTCTTCTGTGTTGATGTGTAGTAGGTGGATCTAGGCTCCTTGCTATCCATCATATGACTACTTGGTTTCCATCTTGATGGTTGTCTTGCTAGGTGATGTGGGTGATGATATGTTGAAGTTTCAACCCACGATGGCTTTTTCTTTACTTCACCCTGCTGTGGTGCCTGTTGTGGTGTCTTCTTTTTCAATATGACTCCAACCACTAAGCCCTCCTCTTATGTATCATCACCTGTAACTTTTTCTTCTTCAGCCTCTGTTTGTGTTTGATTGTTGATAATCAAAGGCTCATCATGTAAGATGTCAGTCCATTGAACATCTTCTGCTTCAGCCTCCTTGGACTCTACCTGCTTATTAATGGAAATATCCTGTAATGTAATTTTCTTCTTTTTATACCAGAGCTTCAGGAATTTCTTCTGCACATTAATATTGGTAGTACCCACTAATTATATCCAAGGGAATCCCAAAAGAACATCCGTGTTATCCATATCTGAAGCATAAAAATCACCATGAAACACATACTTATCCATAGAAAGCTTCAGATCCTTATAGATTTGAACATCCTTATCATCAACCTGTGTATGTTCAATTTGTTTTACTAGAATTTGCAATCTTTTAGCCAAATTAACACTGATAAGATTTTGCTTGCAACTAGGATTTATAGACACAACAATTTTCTCCTTCTGAATCAATCCATGAACCTGCAATAGAGATATACCAGTAGGAAATAACCCCATATGTTTCTCCTTATCTTGTTTTCTAGCATGAGACCATTTGTCTAAAAGTAATTTTTTAAATTCTTCATCGGGCAGGTTGGAACACTTCTTTTGGTTAAGTAATCCCCACCATGTGGTTGCCTCATCTCTAAAGTGCTGCACTACCCACCATTTCCAATTGTATAAGCACTTCTGTTTTTTTATGTATTCTTCAATAGTAGGACCATCATCTTTTCCTGTAAAATATAGAGTCTCCATGAGAAAAATTCACTTACTTGGCGAAAATTTGTAATTGTCACAGTTTCGTCAATATTTCTCAGAATCCTTATTATGACCTGTCTTTAGAAATGGAACAATCATTCTGCATCTGCCCATGTGATAGAAATCTTGATTCAGATACTGGAATTTCAGATCTGCGCTGCTACTCTCCCGCCGTCACCCAAAATTTCTGCAAAAAGCGCTGATTTTAAATCAGCGATATCTCCCTCATCCGGACTCCGATTCGACTGATTTGTTTTTTGAAATCATGTGTTTTTTCACAAAGATTCCAGATCTACAATTATATTTTGCAGATCTGGTGCCAAGCTATCTAGATCTGCACCGCAAATTCGTTGCCCCGAAAAATTGTCTACAACCCTACTGATTTTTAAATCAGCGATATCTCCCTCATCCGGACTCCGATTCAACTGATTTTTTTTTTGAAATCATGTGTTTTTTCACAAAGATTCGAGATATAGAATTAGATTTTGTAGATCTAGTGCCAATGTGTCTATATATGCACCGCAAATTCGCTGCCCCGAAAAATTATCTGCAACCCCACTGATTGTTAGATCAGCGATATCTCCATCATCCGGACTCCGATTCGACCGATTTTTTTTTTGAAATCGGGTATTTTTCCCAAAGAATACAGATCTACTATTAGATTTTGCAGATCTTGTGCCAGGATGCCAAGATCTGATCTACAAACTCGCCGCCCCAGAAAACCCTGCAAAAATGAAAAAACAAAATTCTCCACGGTTTGCCCAAGAAAGAGCTCTGATACCACTTGTTGTAGATCTAACCCAAGAATATTATAGATCAGATACAAAAATACAAGATAATGCAAATAAACCCAAAGATAATATGAAATGATTCTTTATTGATCTCAAACCCTTACGATAGGGCAACACCATACATTCACTCCTTAAGGAAGGAGAACACTCCACAAGCCATATTCATGTTCATACAATAATACTTCACTTCATATCTCTCCATGTGGAGTCTCTAGCCTTCTATATAGGCCTCATACATACAATACCATGCATCATTACCATGGTTCCCTCATACCATCAACTAATACCATGGGCCCATTACATTATTATTAACTACTTGTGGTCCCTTACATGACATGGGTTAACCAACTTATTTATTACTATGGCCCATCCCATTATTACATTATTACCTTGGGTACCTCCCTTGGTACCCCATATTATCCCCCCTAGGTATATAACAAAGATAATGATGAAACTTTACGATTTCGAATTGAAAATTGTTTTCGACACTTGAAAAACCACTAATTCAAATCAAATACAAGAGTAACAGTATAATCAACCATCCAGAACAATAGGATTCTCTTCTATGACTCAAAACGACACTTGCGACCAAATCAAGAAATGACAGTTCTATTACGCTACTTTTTTGTAAAAGAGAACTGAAAATGGTGCACAATACATAAAAACATTTACAGTTCTTTGCACAATGGAGGCAGAATGATGGAAAGGAAGGGGGTTTCCACAGAGGTATACTGATAACAGACAGCAAAACTCGTGAATAAAGCTGAAGATAGTGAACAAAAAACCAAAATGTGGAAGCAGAAGAGGTCTTGTCTGATCAGCGCACCTGTAACACAAGGAAAGTGCGATGCAGCGCACCTACTACACACGGGAGGTGTGATGCATCTAGATTCCCAAGAAGAGAAGGTGCGATGGTCTAGGGATGAGACTTCAACTTGGTTCTTGGTCACAGTTTGCAGCTCAGTTCAGGGATTTAGGCCGAGCAAGTGATGTTCAGTAAATATAATTCACAGGGGTTGATCTAATGAGGTTACTAGAGCCACCTCCAAGGCAATTAGAATGTTTGCAAATTGATCGTTCAGTTTATAAACAAAACCCGGAGATAGACTGAAGCAGCATTGATCTACTTTGCACTTTCATAGCAAATGCAGTTCGAAGGCTAGTTGGCTTGACTTTAGGCTCCGTCTGTAAGTCTATAAAACAAACAAATATAGTCAAGCAAACAATCTATTCGCTCCCCAGTATGGTCGCCATTTTGTTATCGGGAAATCTAGTGTCCACTCGAAGCTTCTAGTCCCACTAAGACTGGTAGCTATCTTAGAAACAAACAAAATAAAACCACTTTAGCTTTCCTTTATGAGAAGTAGATAAGAGGGGAACAAAGGACACCAACCTCAGTCTTGCGCTTGGTTCCTTTCTTGGTTCCTCTCCCTTTTGATAGATCTTCGCCGCTCCTTCTTCATCTACCCAGCTTCAAAGAGCACATGTGGAATCAAAGCAACATAATACTATCGAAGAAAAGAGATCTACAATCATAAACAATACATGACCAGATATGTATTGACCACAGAAATGCATATATGATCAAACATACAAGAATGTGGAGGAAAACTTGAATAGCTTTATTAATATCAAGAATAGCAAAGAGGATTACAACTAATTGTTCTGAACTAGCATCATCCTCTCAGCATGAAAGCCCTTCTTCACCTCATGAAAAGCTTAGATCACCCAACACTATGATATTGCACTAGAAAACCAACAACACTTCCTTACAAAATACAAGACAGCCTCCAGATCTTTGTGATGAGGGATCCATATATAGATGATTGTAGGGGGGTGAGTCAGCTTCTAGGATTTTGATTAGTGTCCTCTCTCTGACAGTTATTGATTCCACTTTGAGATTGATGATCTCTTACTCATCCCTGGGCGAATTCAGAGAGGCAAGTGTCACAGGAGAAGTTTCTGGAAGATTCCATGATCATCCACCTTGCAAACTGTCTCTGCCATTTGTCTACTCTCACCCATCGCACCCTACAGAAGGGATTTTCAGTATGCATCACACCTTTTACACTGAGCAGGTGAGATGCATCGCACCCTCTGCACTGGGCAGTCTGTATGGTCCAGTTTTGACCAGTTCTGAGCGGTTTTCCATGGAGAACTTCTGGGAGATGATGTAATTAGCTGACCTTGTTCCTTTAGGGTGTGAAGCAACACTTTTAGGGACTTAGAAGCCCTTGGTTTATGGACATGTATGATTGGGGTTGCAGTGCCTAAAAATGTCTATAACAATGACCAATCGGTTATAAGTATTCTTATTAGTTATTTAAACTTGGCCTGAAGCACTACTTGGGTTCTTATCAATTACGTGGATGATGTTTTAATTTTGTTCTTATTCGGTTTATATTGCAAAAGAGGCATGAGGGGGACTAGACCCGACAACTATTTTATTTGGAAGCATAGGTCTCAACCCCCTCGGCGGCATATTTCCACCTAGTGAGGGTTTGCACTATAAAATTTGTGGTTTACAACAAGTTTGTTATATTTTTAATTGAATTTAACATTGACTGTCATATTTGTGGAGGTTACCTTGATTGTCAATTATTCTCGTTTTCTAGAATCTTGTAGTAAAATTATTTACTATTGAGTAATTTCTTCAACAACTAAATTAATTTCATTACCTAATGATGTTTTTACTCCCTCTCGACCCTCAAAGGGTAACCTTTATAACGCACAATTTTCACAATGGTATTTCATTTCCTAACTTCCTATTGACTTAACATTTACAATTGTCGAGGGTGTTTAGTAACAAATTTATCAGGTTTTGGTTTTATTCCTCCTGCCATAATATTCCTATGTATTTCTTTATCTAGTGACTTGTTTTGAGGGCTTCATCTAGAAGAGTTACATGCTTCTGGTTTAATCTGGCTTGGCCTAAAACTAAACCAGTCCTACCCCTGTCATCCTATAAGAAAAATTTAGATTCTACTCTTGTGTATATGTTGGCATTTACTTGGATGAGATCCTCTTTTCCTTACATTTAATTCTTTCAGTACCGTGTGTTACAATGAGGAACAAAAATTTTCTCAGGTACAATTTTTCTGGTTCACATCTTAACCGTACTGACCCTGCAACTTGCAGAAGCCTTATGTCACTTCATTCAAAATAGGGTTACAGTTTGTTCCTAACACATTCTACCCTCATATAGCACTATTAACTTGTACCCATGACCCATTTGAATGCATAATAACATAAAGTGTTCTTTAATAGATGAGCACAGAGTCTAGTTACAACAACGAAATAATCCACAACCAGTATTTAACTCAACCATTTAATTTCAGCACACAAACCTAAAGATACTTCTGCAAAATTTATTACGGTACAGTCAAAGTAACGAAAACTTTTCTTTCCAATAGAAAATTAATCCAAAGAATATAAATATATATGTTCATGCATAGATACTTATTTGGTTAACAATTATCTCATAAATTCAAGAGGGTTGAGACCATTCCACCCAACCTTGAGAAGGGAAATTGTGTCCACTTCTCTGTGTGAGCTTCCACTCTAGAAAAATAGAAAACAATATTCTTCCTTAGAGTCAGGTAATAGACATGAATACTATATTCCTGTCTAATACTTATTGACCTCTCTCTGTAACAGAATTACCCACTAGCTCTAGTCCAACTATGACATCTCTCCATGATAGCACCCTATTAGTTGTATAGACTTTTCTTTCCTTCCATGCAGAACAACAAAAGAAGAACCCTCTTCTTTGCAATGAGATCATCCTTTTTCTCCATGAAAGAGAGGTGTAACTATTTATAAATACCTGAAGGTTGGAATTCATTTACTGGTCTACCATCTTGAAATATGAGATTTCATAATAATAAAATAACATTGCTATGTATTAAATGTTAACAAAAGTTTCACTACGCTTCCACAAGCCTTATTTACGACAGTCTCAAACAATGCAAGTAATGTAAATGTCAGTAACTCAAATATCATCCTAGGGTGTTACATCTTCCCCCCATTTGGCGAAACACCATCCTCAGTGATTATTATAGCCCATGAAACAAGTCAGGATAAGCCTTTCATATTAGACTTTCATATTCTCAGGTGGCTTCCTTTGGGATAAAGTGCCTCCATTGCACTTTAACCAAGCTGATAGCTCACCTCCTCAAGATTTTTTATATACGGTCGAGAATATATAGAGGTTATACCAGAAACTCCCTGACCGATTCGACTTGCTAGAGGATTATTATCATCAATAGTTAATCTATTCCTTAATTGATTATACACATTTTAGAATCTAGCTTATACTTATACACCCTGTCAGCTAATAATGTGTCTGGAGTCATATACATACTTCTTTAACAGTGAAAAACGAAATACATTATGAACGTTTATGTGGCTTGGAAGGGCAAGCTGATAAGCTATTGGCCCTATTATTTCCAAGACTTGGAAAGGTCTACAATAACGAGGTGCCAACTTAGCATAACTACCCCACTACAAGGTGGTCTTTCTTGGTTTTATCTAAACATAAACATGATCCCCTATCCGGAATTGTATATAAGTTCTCTTTTTATTTGCTTATGCCTTTTGTCTATCCTAGGTCACCTTTAAGTTCCGTTGAACTTTCCTCATCTCTTGCTCCATTTCTGCTAACATGTCAAGTCCTAAAATCATCTTTTCTTTTGGGCTACACTAGTTAGAGGGGGTTCTACACTTTCTTCCATACAACACCTCATATGGAATCATTTTTAATGATTCATGGTAGTTTTTATTATAAGAAAACTCAACCAAATGAAGATATTCTTCTCATTTGGTTGGCTACTACATTGCATACATTCATAAAAAGAGCTTTCCAAAATGCATATGTGCACTTTACATCCCTATATGAAATTACTACCTTTGGCATGCCATGCAACAGAAATATTTCCTTCATAAGATATTTGCGATTTCCACCATTTTATAGGTGGATTTAACAAGGATAAAATGAGCATTTTTACTTAACTTATCCACCACTACCATGATGGAATCATGTTGTTTTCATGGTTTGGGTAGTAAAATTATAAAATCCAATGTAATTAATTCCCATTTCCATTCAGGAATAGGAAGTAGTTGGAGTAAAATAGTGGGGTGTTGATGTTCAACCTTAACCTACTAACAATCCAAACACTTGTCTAAATGCACAATGATATATTTCCTCACACCATGTAAAAAATACTCTCTCTTAATCGCAAATAATAATGTTTTATACCCAGGGTGGGCAACATAATGACTGCGGTGAAATTCATCCAACAACATCTGTTTAATAATCACTTGATTAGGAACATAAACCCATCCTTTGAAAGATAACAAATTTCTATCATTTATACCATACTCGAGTGGTTTTCTAGAAGCTTGTATTTGTTTAGCTTGTTGTCATAAGAATTCATATTTGGGATCCTTAGGAGAAGCTTCTTTATGATGTGTTTTCACATAAAATTCAAGGCGATGGTACCAAATTTCATAAACACATTGCAATTTTCTACTTAAGGCATCAAATACATGGTTTTTCTTCCCTTTAAGGTGTCTTATATCAAAGTAAAACTCACTTAGGAATGCAGTCCACCCCGTTTGTCATGCATTTAAATTAGGTTGTTTGAAGAAAATGGTTAAGCTACTATGGTCTGTCATTAGCATGAATTTCTTCCCTAGTAAGTAATGGTGCCATACCTTTAAAGCATGCACCAATGCAGTAAGTTCTAAATCATATGATGAATACACATTCTCATGCTCCTTTATCTTCATTGATTCATAGTCTACTACTTTACCATCCTACATCAAGACACCTCCCACCCTTTTTTGGAAAGTGCTTATACATACAATAAACTCCTTTTCTCGATTAACAACTTTTAACATTGGGGTTGATGCTAATAAAAATTTCAAATGCTCAAAACTGTGTTGACATTCAGTTTTCCACTTAAAAATTCTCCCTTTCTTTTGT
The DNA here is from genome assembly GCA_031772625.1 of Pinus tabuliformis. Taxonomy (NCBI): domain Eukaryota; kingdom Viridiplantae; phylum Streptophyta; class Pinopsida; order Pinales; family Pinaceae; genus Pinus; species Pinus tabuliformis. The sequence continues at coordinate 1,324,410,234 of CM062818.1, read as the reverse complement.
AGAGATGTTATGGGGTAGGAAATTCTAGAAAATCCCTCAATAAAACGACAATAATAACTAGCTAATCCCATAAAAAATGGAATATCTGCAACATTTTTAGGAACAAACTAGTTCAGGATAGTCCTGATATTTTCTCAGTCATTAACAATACCTTTAGAGGATATTACATGCCCCAAATATTGAATATTTTCCTTAAAAAATTCACATTTACTAAATTTGGCATAGAGTTAATTTTCTCTTAAGGTCTGAAGAACTATCCTCAAATGCTCCTTATGCTTCTTGCATTTTTCGAATAAATCAAAATATCATCAATGAAAATTAGAACAAACTTGTCTAAATAGGGATGGAAAATCCTATTCATTAAACTCATGAAGGTTGCAGGAGCATTTGTAAGACCAAAATGCAACACAATAAATTCATAATGTCCATAGTGTGTTCTAAATGCAGTTTTACAAACATTTTCATCCTTAATTGTAATTTGGTGATACCCCGATCACAGATCGATCTTAGAGAATACCATGGAACCTTTAACTTGGTCAAACAAGTCATCGATCCTTGGCAAAGGGTACTTATTTTTTTGGTTAGCTTGTTTAACTGCCTATAATCAATACATAATATTAGTGTTCCATATTTCTTCTTTATGAACCACATCGACGCCCCCCAAGGCGACACACTTGGTCGGATGGTACCCTTTGTCAAGTAGTTCCTGCAGCTATATCTTGAGTTTAGTTAACTCAGGAATATTCATACAATATGGTTCTTTTGACGTCGAGGCAACTCTAGGAATAAGTTATATGGTAAAGCCAATGCTTCTTTTCAAGGGAAATCTCGATATCTCTTCAGAAAACACATCTACAAACTCTTGAACGACGGGTATATTTTCTAACGTTGTTAACTTATCTTTAGAGTTAGCATAACCCACTTGCACTACATAAACATGGAAACCTTTTCATGGACATTTTTAAAACTAATTAGCAGTGACAGATCGTAGCTTGACACTTCTTTTAATGCCCTGAATTTCTTGTATGTTTCCTTCATCTGTGAGGAAAATGATGATTTTGTCTTCACAATTTACTAGGGACCAATGTCCCTCTAACTAGTCCATCCCAATGAACACATCATATGACCCTAGAGGTAATATATTTAAATTTACTTTAGTCTCTTGGCCTCCAATATCCACAGAACAACCTTCCACTTTAGCTATCACCTTACATTTTTCACATGTGGCTAGTTGCACTAGCCATGAATTTTTAAATTTAATACTTGAAAGGTGACACAATTCAATTGTTTTTGAACTAACATAACTAAGAATTTCTCATAGGTCAATTAAAATAGACATAGACTAGTTAGCTATCTTACCTTCAAACTCCACCATGGCAGGTTGATACTCTACTTGGTGATCTTCCAAGGAAACATTGATCTTCGGTATGTTTCTGGCCACACCTCTAACCATAGAGGCTTCTTGAACACCTGTTGTGAGCCCGGTTCTAGTGCAGTGAGAACATTCTTGTAATAGTGGGGTTCCCCAAAACCCTAATATTGTAAGGGAGGTTTTTGGGATTGCCCATGTTCTATTTTATTTGATACCTCAATTGGTTTGGGTTCACTATTCTATTTCACTACTAACTCTTTCCCAGGGTTCCTCCTGTAGGTTTCCTGGGCACTGATTTTGCCCCATCTGATATGGTATTCTTATTATTACTCAAATAAATCCTCTGCCCCTTTTTACCCAACTAGCCTGTACTATTATCTCTTTTTTTCCACATCTACTGATAGAAAATACGAGCCTTCCTTATGGTCTCATCCACTGCCTTGGGATTATCAAATTCTAGTTGTTCCTTCATGAAAGTTGACAAACTACTTAAAAAGCACTGCACTTTTGCTTTTTCCTCTCATATGTAAGGAACATAACACAATAAAGAGGTAAACTTGGTTATAAATTTATCCATGGACTATTGTCCCAACTTCAGATCATGAAATTCATTTGCCTTCTCATCATAAAATCTCTCAATCAGGTATTTGTCCTTAAAATATTTTTGGAAGGTATCCCAGGTTACCTCTTGTTCATCAATGCTGAGAATTGTTTTAATTTATTCCCACCATAATGTGGCTTTACCCTGAAATTGATAGACTGCTATTCAGGCTTTTAATTATCGTCATCTTCATAAATCTAGAAGTACTTATTCATATTAATCAACCAGTCTTCTATAGCCTTTTCCGCTTCTCCATTGAACAAAGCGGGATTTATTTTCTTAAATTCCCCTTGTAACACAATATTTGACCACTTGGCTCCCCTGCCACTAGAAGTGTTTACCAACTCTCCCTCATTATCCATTCGAGCTCCCCCACCTTCTGTATTATCTCCTTGCTATTGCCTTGTCTCTTCCCTATTCCCATTATCTAGACTAGGATCTAGATTTGTCGGGTTTTGTCTAACCAAGAGACTTTTCATGTTTCTCTCCTACTCAAACCTCAATATCTCATTATTGGCTCTTAGATTCATCATTTCCACTCGTAATTGCTGAAAAGTGTCTAACAGCATAGCATTCACATTTGTAGTTCCTTCTCCTAACTAGACCCACATCTCTGGGTTAGATCTGGCTCCTGTTGAAGGTCCACTGGTGGGGTGGTTCTTATTCCCCTCCTCATATTATTCCAACTACCTCTATTTCTCTATGTGCATTATAAACACTTTGTTTAATCACACCTTTTCCTTCAAAAGGCCACAATGTTGGAACCTGTGGCTCTGATACCACTTGTAACATGTGAAGCACACATTCATTATACATAAAACAATTATTACCACCTACATTTTACAAATGATATATATACCTGACTAACCATGCATTAAATATGGAATCTTTTAAGTTTTAATAGAAATATTAGTATATAAAAATGTTTTTAACTTAAGCCATAATCAAACTTATCAGTACCTTAACCAAGTATGCTAGAAGAGGACACCAGAATCTTCTTGAAAATGTTGCAACTGGTAGTTGTCAGTCGAGGTAATGGGCATTTAGAGAATTCTGCATCGTACCTCATCAAATATCTCATCCAATGATCCTCAATTCATGGTGATAAGTTAGGGTAACCAAACCTCGCTCCCCCCTCTTCTCTGTGCACTCATTTTCTTGACACAATCACCTAGTCAAGCTCTGTAATTTCACATTGAACTGATTTCATTTTAATCATCTTGGTAATCTCCATGCTATAAAGGTGAGCTACAATGTTTGGTTTTATTGTTTTACATAACTTTCACAATCGATTAGGGTTTTATCAACACTCTTGTTAATGGTCCCAACCACCATTTCTTTCACGAACTCATTTCGCTTGAATGTACCTTCTGGTTATTTCTAGTTTGATGGCAGCAGTAATAGTTTGGACATGTGTTCCCCTTCCATCACGAATGGAGCTTCAGGTAACCTTGTTTGTACCAAAATTAATCTTTCTAGGGAATGTCGTTGTGCTTCATTGCAATACTTGTGTTATTAAGTATCAGTTACTTTCAATTTTTTAGGGTTTGGTGCTAGGGTTATGGGGAAGATTTTTCCTAAGCTACAGGTGAGAGTTGTTGGGCTTCATTCATCTGTGTTGAAAAGTGTAACTAGTTTCAATCTTCATAATGACATTGATCTAGGTCGATGTGGCTGGCCACATGACTATTCCACTTGGAGCCCCACCACTGTCTCTTTCATTTTTTGAGTTTCCTTAATTACAACAAAATTTACTATTTTTGGTAGTTTTTCGGGTCCTGAACTTCTGGAGCCATTTTGAGGCCCTAAACGACATTTTTTTGGGAAATTCAAGACCATTGTGGGTTGTAATATAATGTTTTCCACTTGAAAGTTGTATTCCTTGAATAGATCTTTCTAATGAAGTATTGTGCTCGTCAAATGGATATCATACACCAAAGTTACAACCTGGGGAATTTGATGTACCAATTTACCCAAAAAGGGCCCATAGTTTTAGCGCTTAATCTCCTAGGGTGAGGGTTTTGGATGTTTAGGGTTTTCCCTTGTTCCTCAAAAATAAATAGGCCTTCGAGCATGATTGTAACATAGTTCAGAGGCATGTAGCTGTTTCATCTCTTCTCAGAGATAAGCTAGTCCTATTTCCATTCTGTTTGTAAGCATATTTCAATATTTAGTAATGAAATGAAATGTTATTTCTACTGCATCTCTATATTTACAGTTATATCTGTAATTTGTTTCATTCCTGTTTAAATTCAAATCAATGGTATCAGTGGGGTTTTCTCTCTCTTTGTTTCTTTGTGTGTCCCCAAGGAGGTTGGGATATAAGGAGTTAGGGCTTGAACTGGCTGAACCTTTGCAAGACCAGCCTTGCAAATCCTGACAGGCTCCCATGGCAAAAGAAAAGAAAGATAAGGGGGAATGAGATCCTTTCAAAATATTTCTTGAAGAAGCCCTCGAGTGACAGAGGAACATGATGATGGACAACTTCACCCAGATCCTTCAATGGTTTCCCATCGGTAGTGCATTCACATATAACATCCGCTCTAGATACACCACTCCTTTTAAGGTACAAGTAAAGTTTGAAATTCCCATATTTAAGGGCCAAATAGATGCATATGTCATAGATAAATGGTTAAATCTGTTAGAAGGATATTTTTTTGTTCATGATTTTTCAAGTTAGGAAAAGATCACTTTTCTCTTCTCAAAGCTACCCCCCACGTCAAGGACTAATGGGAAACCTACTGTGAGAAAAAGGATGAAAGTATGCCCTCACTTTTTTTAGTTGCACCCACTTGGAATTCATTCTGGGATGCCATCAAGGAGTAGTATTACCCCATCGGGAGCTATGTGGATAAATACATAAAGTGGACCATGTTGCGGTAGGGAAGGGACCAAGATGTTTTGGAGTTTACCAATTTTTTCCATACCCTTCACATGAAGTTGGGTATCAAGGATACTGAGAAACACTTGGTACTCAACTACCACAACTGCCTACACAGGTACATCCAGGAAGAGATGGAGTTCCTGGAAATCTCACTACTTGGCATAATGTATCGATATATTGTCAAGATCGAGCAAAATCTTAACCATAAAAAGCGAGACTTTGGATCTACGAATCCGAAGCAAGGGAAAGGTGCCCCCAAACCATAGAACAAAGGAAAAAGCCAAGGCGAGGTGGCCCAAGACAACCCATCGAAGCCGCAAGGAAAGTACAACACCATGAATTCAAATAAGGACACAGGAAAGTGGTGTGAGTTCCATAAGAGCCCAACTCATAACACAAGTGAGTGTCGGGGCAAGTAGTCACCGGTGGCCAAGTTGAAGACTTCAAAATCAGATGCATGTTCTGACTTTCAGTCAGAATCCAACAAGAGGAATGACAAAGGCAAGTAAATTATCGATGCGGAACCGAATGCCACTATTGTCACCACCAAGATCTAGAAAAATGAGCCCAAAGATCTAGAGGAGGGGGAGTGTCTGTTCCACTCATACATGTGGGTGAAGGTTTCACCGCTGCAATTCATTGTCCAGTGGGAGCCAAAAGAACCTCATCTCAGTAGAGGTTTTGAAGTGGTTGGGCCTACCAACTACTCCAGACCCGCAGCCGTACAATATCGGGTCACTTCACCAAGGATGTGATCTCCGAGTTAGCCAACAGTGATGCCTTCCCTACAACATCAAGCCCTTCACAGATGAGGTATTGTGTAATGCTGCTCCTCTTGACGTTTGTGATGTATTATTGGGCCAACCATACTTCTGGAAGCGACATGTTTTATATGAGTTTAGACCTCTCTCTATTATTATTTATTTGGGTAATACATTATACAGGATACCAGAGGTAGCCCCACCTACTGCCACCTCTTTGTTCTCTGTGAAGCAATGTAGTAAGACCATCTCCCAGACTAGGAAAAATATTTTCTTTCAGGTTCACTCTCAATTTAAGGGGAAGATTGTAGCCACATCCATGGCCCCCAGGAAGGGTTACTCCACGAAACAAAAGCAGGTGGGTACAGTCATGAAAGAATACAGGGACCTCTTCTCCTCACCCACAAGGGTATCATTGCACTGTTAGGTCAAACATTCATTTGATCTGACTCCCAGAGCACCTCTACGCAATGGGCCGATATATCGCTGCTCCATTATGGAAAATTCTAGGCACAAGCAACGACATGATCAACATCGAGTGCCACACAAGTTTCAAGTGGGAGATAAATTTTGGTTGCATTTGCAGAAAGAACGCCTTACCAAACCCCATCGGAAGGTCAGAACACTCTGATATGGTTGTTACACCATTACCAAGACTATGGGAGACAATTATTTCGAGCTTAACATTCCCTAATTCATTGGCTTGCAACCAGTGTTCAATGTGGACTGCCTTCGACCATACTACCCACCATTACTAGACACATCAAACATTGCAGAACAACTCACATCAGCAGAAGTTCCCCATCTCATGGAGGCACTCAACGCAATGGATACCATTGCTTCCTAAGGGGTGAGGATTGATCCAGGTGGATGTTGGTGGCCACCTATCTATTCCACTTGGACCCCCACCACTATCTCTTTTAGTATTTTAGTTTCCTTAATTATAGCACGATTTACTATTTTTGGCATTTTTTGGGGTCTTGAACTTCCGAAGTTGTTTTAAGGCCATAAATGATGTTTTTGGGAAAACCAGGGCCAACATCTGTGACAAACCATATTGGCTACTCGAAATTTGTAGTCCTTGGATATATATTTCTAATGAGGTATTGTGTGCATCAAACGATGATTGTATGCTAAAGTTATGACCCCGGGAAGTTGATGTACCAATTTACCCAAACGGGGCCCATAGTTTTGGTGCTTCATCTCCTAGGGTTAGGGTTTTCGGTGTTTAGGGTTTTCCCTTGTTCCTCAATAATAAATTAGCCTTCAAGCCTCATGGTAACACAACTCAGAGGCATGCAGCTGCCACATCTCTTCTCAAAGATAAGCTACCATCGTCCAAGCTAGTCTTATTTCCATTCTATTTGTAAGCATATTTCAATATTTGATATTAATGAAATGAAGTGTTATTTCTATTACATCTCTATATTTATGGTTATATCTGTAATGCATTCCGGTTTAAATTCAGATAAGATAGGGTGGAGTGAAGAAATAAGTCTAGTTTTTTTAAATAGACATAAATATATTTGAACGTGCCTTCTAATACACTTTGAATTTGAAATTTTTTCTATGTACACATGACGTTTTTGTTTCGATTTGTAAAATTAAGTATCTTATGCAAAAATCAAGCCAAAACAAATGCTAAACATGTCTAATATAAATAAATTATGGAATTATGTGATGTATGTGTGCGAATTGAATATAAATGTTTTATAATTCAATTCTTTATCTTAATAAGTTGGAAATGTAAAACAATTCAGTTGACATTGTAAAAGATTTTTTTAAACTTATCCTGTATAACAACAAATTATATTCCAACAAATATCACACACATAAAATAAAGCTAAGCTTATTGAGGAAAGAAATATTGACAAAATTCATTTTTTCAAAATTTTAATAACTTTTCTCTCTATTTCCTAAAATTAGATGATGGGGTCAACATATACAATCTAAAATGCACAAGTTTGTTTAAAGTTGTTATTTGATGTGGGATAATGATGTTGCATTGAGATGTAAGAAATATTTAGACACGTTTGGTGCATGGGAAAATGTGGAAAAATAAAAGAAAAATTATAAAACTAACAAGAATAGCATACCATGGGAAAAGGAAAATACAATTTGATAGGTTACAAGATAGTTCTCGAAAGGAAGGGTTTAAAAGAGATCTCTATAACTACATGGATTAAGAACTTCAATTATCATACCATTAAGAACTTCATGTAGGGTAGTTTTGGATGAACATGTGTAGTTGGAGGGGCTAGAGCTATTAAGTATATGAGCTTTTAGAATTTCTTTCTTCAAATTTTGTTGACCTATTAGTGAGGTCTTGTTCTGTGCATCCTTATTTTGTTTAGTAAGGAAATAGTTACCATCATGGAATATAACTTGGTGTAATTTATAAGCTCATAGGGGGTAGCTCAATTGGTGATCGTTGTGTTATGAAGTATTATGTAAACCATGAGATTCAAGGTTCAAATCCCCCGTGGGTCAAGCTAACAAAAAAATTTGGTGTAAATTATACTATTTCTCAATTGTTTGTTAGGTAAGGGAATCATCATTATCGTGGCCTACAACTTCATGCATGTTACCATATTTTTTAGGTGTAGGTTACAATATTTTTTGGGATCAAAAGGAGGAAGTTTCTCTTGTGAGGCTTGTTCAATTGCTTTGAACTTTGACCCTCTTATTTTCCTTGGTTAATTTTTTTCCTTTTTGGTTTTGTGATATTTTCTTATTTTGTTCTCTACAGTTCCATATTTGATCATTTTATTATTTCAATTTACTTAAGAGGTAGGGTTTTTGTTATCTTCTACACCTATTTCAACCTTGAGTTTCCATGCTTCCCTAGTAAGGAATTTTTTTTTTTACAACCTTGTGTTATTTGATAAGTTTAATGTCTATGTCAAAAGAACTTGGGGTCTTAAAGAGTATGTATGCAATTTGAGGCACTAATAATAATTAAGTAATAATCCTAAATGAATGAAATTTTTTAGCACCACCTATATGAAATCCAATAAAATTTCATCCTTTCCTACTTCACTGGTAATCTAGTAAAATTATTGTACTTTATTGCCAATGTCACAAGGATTCACAATGCAAAAGTGTTAGACAGAGACATCAATAACTTCCTCGAACTAGGTGATGTGACATTCTACTAAATGGTAGAACCATCTAAGGGGTTTATTCTACCTTGATTGCCAACTGCATGGGGTAATTAATTCTTTTCTACAAGATTTGTAAAATTTAGAGATGAAGATAGGAAAGGAAGACTTAATGGCAAAGGATTCCTAAGGATATAGGAGACTAGTAGACTTATATGGTATTAAGATTCAAAATTAAATGGAAAAGGTTGTAACACGTAGTCCATAAAGAAGGAAATAAGTTCCAGTGTTGGATTTTGGTTGAGAACATGTTTTCCATTAATAGGGGTTGGATTTAAACAATTAACATGCATTAGTCCATTAATGTTAGGTTGAGGAGATGTATTCAATGTATAAGGGTTGGATTAGGATATTTAATGTGCATGTGAGCCATATAGTATTGATAAGGGTGACTGAACAGAGGCTAAAGATCATAATTGATATTTTGAAACCTATCGATTTAATCTTAAGTTATTCTACGACCATATTGAAATTACATCCCTAAAAAGGGAAAAAATGAATGGGAAGTCCTTTTATATATAAAAAATAAAAATTGGTGATTGATTTTGATAATATACCCCGTGGAATGACATGAAGGCTTGAAAAACCACTCCATGTGTAGACATCACGTACAAACATAATTACAATAAGACTTGGTTTCTACAACATAAGTGCATGTTTCATGTTTGTAATTCTTATTTTGTACCTGATGATTGATTTCTTTTTTGATAATCCTAGCAGTATCGTTAATTCATATATATATATGAACAATCAAGTTACAAATATATAAGTCATTCGTTGGCCTCAACTCCCCTAGTGGGAAACCGGGTATGTTGGCCACCGAATGGCATTATAATCCATCCAAAACATAAATAGTTTGAGTCTATTTAACCAAGCCAAACCAATTAGTAAGCATTACACTGAAAAGTTCAATGTTACCTGACATAGACAACCAACATTAAGACAAAATTAATAGGCATAACTTTGACCAACTAATAATATAACGATTCCACTGGAGCAGGATCTTTAACACTTGATCCTGGCAATTCAGATTGTGACAGACATGGGATATGAAACTCAATGTGGCTCAGGCGAGCTTTCTGATTCTGCAACTGAAGTTGAATAATCTGGAGCTCTTTTTGAATATCTCAAAGGCAAGTCTCCGACTCACTTTTCATTGCTATGTTGGTGGTCACAACCATTTCTTTGGCCACTATGCATTTCATTAACCAGTAGAGATGGACAGACTGTCTAAATAGGATTAGATGACAAGAAGTGTACCCAGGGGCCGTGATTAGCTCCCCCCAATATTCGGCTAGCAGTTCAATCTTGGCTTTCAAATTCAACTCTACCTCCCAGGTCGTAATCGATTATTTCACCTACACTAGGGTCCCTTCATAGTATGCCTAAACCATGGCCTAAATAATATCAGAGTTCATTTTCTGACCCTTGTGTCCTGCAGTCCTCTGCTGCACAGACCTCTGTCATGTAGCCCTCTACCACGTAGTTTGACCAGAAGATGAACCAACTTCTTTACCTTTTCTTTCCTGGTGTCTGCAGCCCCTTCTGCCTTAGCCCGAGGTTCCACTACAAGGTTGAGAATTCACCATATCTGCCAAGGTCGGGCCCCCTTTATTCACACTTCCCCCACCTTCCCGTGCTCGTAAACCGGCCCACCATACAGAGGCCAGAAGTGGATACAGTGTAGGTGGACTTGGAATATTATTTATAGGAAGAACCACCCAAGAGATAGGAACTAACTTAATATATGACCATGTTCTAGTGGCTACAACCACCCTCCAAAATTTTTCCTTAGGCTCATTTTGGACCATCCCTTCCAACCTTCACAACAAATTGCCTTGCTTCATCAAGTTCAGAAGATTCAGTGTCTTTCTTGTACAAAGGCAGCCTGTCGGTCACAGCTTGATCCATTCCCCTCATAGGTTGTTCACCTGAACTTGGTCCACTAGTAGGTTGAGCAACTTCACCTTGAAAATTGCGCATTTCTGGAGGGCAACCAACCTTCCCTATAGAAATTGTGCAATCCTCTCTGGTAGCCTGCTGGGCTCTAGGATTGTGCAATCTTTCCTACCAAAACTCCTAGCAGGACTTGCGGAAATTTCCCCAACAAAGCTGCTCAACCCAGAATTTGTGAAAATTTGGGCAGCAGTGAGCTTCTCTACCTAGAAATTGCACAAATCTCCTGGGTATCCATCCCAGCTCCTAGCCATAAATGCACATTTTTTCTCCAACAGTCGAGCAGTCTATTGCATGTGCAATTGAGTTGACCAGTTCCCTCCGAGACTGAGAAAAATAGACTTGCATGCATGGGTTGCTTCTCCCAACACATCATGCAAAGGCATCCCTTGTTTCAAGGATATATGTTTAGCAATGGGAGGTTACATGCAAGGAGCAATTCTGAAACCTCCCACCAAGTGTATGTTATGAAACCAACTCACATAAAGAGGGGAAACCTCCTTTACATTACACAAATGAACAATCCTTAGATGATACAAATGACTAAAACTCCCTTATATATATAGGAGTCTAAGGGGTCAAAATATCATCAAGCCGACATAACAGTAATAACATAATGGCACAATAATAACAGTAACAGGTTTCTATGGGGCACACTAATAACAACATGGGGACAATAGGGGCACAATAATAACAATAAGGGCTACAATGACAACAATAATGGGGGACACTAGTATTATAGGGACCTAACATGCACCTCTCCTTCCGAAAAGTGTTGTCCTCAATGCTTGAGTAGTTATGGATGTTTTTGTATAAAATTCTCATCCTCCCATGTGGAATCTTCAGTGGATAAGTTCTTCCACTTGATGGGATACTCTGAAATCGATTGATTTTGTAGCTATCAAGTTCTTGTTTCTATGACTGCTTCCAGTTCCAATATGATTTTTCCTTCCTTGTCAAGTTTTGGCAATATTGTTTGAACTGGGAGCTTGTCACTGATAACCTTCTTTAAACATGAAACATAGAAAACTAGGTGCACTCGGGAAGCTGCAAGAAGCTCCAATTTGTATACCATCAGACCAATCTTTTGCAACACCTTGTATGGACCATAGTACTTTGGTGATAATTTAGTATCCTTCTTAGCCTACTTGAGGGGCATTTGTTTATATGGTTGTAGCTGCAGGAATACCCAGTCACCTACATCAAAACTTCTTTCACTGCGATGTTGATCTGCCTGTTGTTTCATTCTATTCTGCGCCAACGTGAGGTTATCCTTTAAGAGTTGGAGAACTTGTTGTTGATGCTCGATGTGATGTTCCACTGCGTGAACCTTAGATTTTTCTCTTAAATATGATGTGATGGATGGTGGATGATATCCATAAAGTGCCATAAATGGGATCATTTTTTGCTGCAGTGTGCAAGGAAGTCTTATACCACCATTCAGCCAGAGGCAACCATTTGACCCATTGTGTCTATTTATCAGATACAAAGCAATGAAGATATCCTTCCAAACATTGGTTTACTATATCATTTTTCCCATCAAATTGAGGATGATAAGATGAGTTATGAGCTAACTGAGTACTGAGACAAGAAAATAATTCTGTCCAAAAATTTCTAGTGAAAATGGGATCTCTATCGCTTACAATAATATTTGGGTTTCCATGTAGCTTTTGAATTGTTCCCATAAATATAGTAGAAACTGTACTGGCTTTAAATGGATGTCATAATGTAGAAAAGTGTGCATACTTGGTAAGTCTGTCAACTACCACCATGATGATACTCTTTCCCTCAAACTTGGGTAAACCTGTGATAAAATCCATTGAAACCTCCTCCCAACATTGGCTTGGAATGGATAAAGGTTGTAATAGACCTGGGGTCTTAACTGTTTCAACTTTATTTTGGTGGAAAACCAAACATTCCGCCACAAACTTTTGAATATTTGATGTAAGGTCATCCCAAAAAAATTCCTTCTTAACCCTGTGGTAAGTTTTTAAAAATCCTGAGTGCCCTCCTAAGGGAGAAGTGTGCAATTCCATAAGAATCTTTTGTTTGAATTGGGAATTCTTACATAAGTATAGGCGATATTTGTACCATAACGAATCATTTTTCTAGCTAAATGTATCAGATGTACTGGGATCTTGTTGTATCTTTCGAACGAGTGCCCACACTTCTTCATCATTCTTCCATTCCTCACTTGCTTTGTTTATCCAATCTGGTTGGATAATAGAAATGGCGCACAACAGTTCTTCCACATCCTCATCCTTTCTTGAGAGTACATCTGCCACAACATTTTGCTTCCCTTTTTTGTAGATGATTTAAAAGTCATAACCCAACATCTTTGTGACCCAATTTTTTTCTCTTCAGAGGATAATATTTGTTCTAAAAAGTATTTAAGACTATCATGATCCGTTTTTACGTTGAAGTGTCTTCCCATTAGGTAGGGTCTCCATTTCTTAAGTGCGTGTAGTATTGCCAACATTTCCTTCTCATAAATAGCTCTGTGTAAATACTTTCCTTTGATTGGATGGATTTTGAAAGCAATGGGTCTTTCATCTTGCATTAAAACAACACCAATTCCATTTCTTGAAGCATCACATTCCATAATAAAGGTTTTTGTGAAGTCCGGCGTAGCTAAGACCAGTTCTTGGAACATTGCCTCTTTAAGATGTTTGAAGGCCTTTGTTTCTTCTGTAGTCCATGAAAATGCATCTTTCTTCAATAATGTTGTTAGAGGTGCTACTATTCTCCCATAATTCTTAACAAACTTGCGATAATACCCTGTCAACTCAAGAAATCCTCGCATATGCTTTATGGATGTGGGGATTTCCCATTCCTTAATGGCTTTAATTTTGCTAGGGTCTACCTTAACACCTTCATGAGATACAATATGACCTAGATATTCTACCTCTTGTACTCCAAAGAAACATTTGGAGCTTTTTGCATATAATTGTTTCTCCTCCAATAGTTTGAGAATTCTGTTAACATGTTGAACATGATCCTTCCAAGATTTGTTGTAGATTAGTATATCATCAAAAAAATACTAACACAAATTTTCTAAGGAAGGGTTTGAAAATGGAATTCATCAAACCTTGAAATGTAGAAGGTGCATTGGTAAGATGAGAAGGCATGACCAAAAATTCATAATGACCCTCATGAGTTCTAAATGATGTTTTCATAATGTCTTCAGTCTTCATTCTGATTTGATGATATCTTGAATAAAGACCCAACTTGGTGAAGTAAATTGATCCATGCAATTCATCCAATAATTCATTAATGATAGGAATGGGAAATTTATCTTTAATAGTGAGCTTGTTGATCTCCCTATAATCCGGACACATGCACCATGATCCATCCTTCTTGTGCACCAATACTACTGGAGTAGATAAATAACTTTGACTAGGTTGAATTATACTAGCCTCTAGCATTTATGCAACCATATGTTCAATTTCACTCTTTTGGGCATATGGAGATCTGTATGCCCGAATGTTTGGAGGAACACTTCCTAGAATCAAATGAATAGCATGATCATGATCACGAATAGGTGGGAGGCCTTTGGGAGTCTCAAATACCTTGGAATTATTGTCCAAGACATTTTGGAGATCTAGAGAAATAGATGATTTCGATGTGGGAACCTCTAGCGAACATAATTGTGCAATTGTGCCTCATTGTTCCTTCTTTAGAAGCTTTGTCATACCGTTAAAGTTGATTATTGTTTCCCGTTTTCCCTGCAATACCCCTTAATTCAACTTCCTTTTCACACAAAATTTCATGAAAATGTCTTGAAAATTAAAAGCTATTGTATCCAAGGATTGTAGCCATTGGACTCCTAGTACAACATCAACACCACCCATTGGAATGGAAAGCATTGGGCTATTCAATACATATTCTCCCATGGATAGCTTGATATTTTTGCACTTTCCAGAGAAATTTATGGTTCCTCCACTTGCAACCATCACTTGACACTCTAGTGCTGGATATAAGAAGAAATTCAATTCCTTGGCTATCTTACAATGAATAAAATTATGGGTACTTCCTGAATCAATCAACACTATCACCTTTTTCTTCTTGATATGTCCTTCTATCTTGATAGTTTGAGGAGTGGTAATTCCTGCCAATGGATTACAAAATATGGTGGTATCATTTCTTCTTTATCTAGGGTTTCTTCCTAGAGTATATCCTATTCTTTTCACATTTCTTGTTCCTTTTCTTCCTCCTCTTCACAATCTAGGTAGAATAATTTCTTCTCAGCACACTTATGACCTTTAGTGTATTTTCTATCACAACTGTAACAAAGCCCTTTTGCTCTTTTTTCTTCCAATTGTTGTGGGGTCAAATTTTTAGGTTGTGGAAGGCTAGGGGCAAAAACACTTCCATCTTTATAGTTATGAATGGTAGGCTTCCTAGTCGCCGTAATTTTGCTTTCCATTTTTCTTGCTAACCTGAATGCCTTCTCCAATGAATCAGGTTCCCAAAGACGAACCTCATGTTGGATGTTATCCTTTAAATTCTATATGAACACATCAATCCTATGCTCCTCTGGAATATCATTTACCCTTATGTTCAATTTTTGGAAGTCCTCAATGTGCTCCATCATTGAACCCTTTTGTTTGAGATTAATCAATTGGCTAAAAAAGGTGTTGATTTTTGTATCCTCATAATGTGCTATCATTTCTTTCGTAAAAATTTCCTAAGTGACAATTTTTTTACTAGAGCAAAGCCATCGATACCATACAAACTAATTTGGTTCCAAATATAAAGTTTCAATACGTACCTTTTGTGTGTTTTGCACAATATGGAGATCGAAAAATTGCTCCATCTGTAGTATCCATGTTCCAGGATCCTTGCCATCAAACTTCCTTATATCGATTTTTGGAACATGATGGGTCTTCAATCCAACATTAGAGTCTATGAAATCATGATTAACATTTCTTTCTTTCTCATCATGAGTTTCCTTTATTACCCTTTCACCATTAGTAACCATTTCTTGTAGCAACTTATTCAAATTTATATTCAATTCTTCCATCTTAGTGTCCATGCCATTCATCTTAGCATCCATGACATTCATTCTAGCTTCCATTCCATCCATCTTAGCTTCCATTCCATCCATCTTAACTTGCATGCCATTCATATTAGCTTCCACGCCATTCATCTTGCCTTTAGTTACCTTTTGTGATGGTGAAATTCGTTTTACTTGGTCTTGTAATTTTGATATATCATGTTGCATTTCTTCCTCTTCTTCACGAGTCATGCTAGAGCTTTCAGGTTGCTTACTAGGTGTTTCCATTTTATTTCTTCGGGGCGTCAATTAATGCTAATAATTCTTCACTATTCCCTTTGAATTCCTTCAATCTAATTTTTCAAACCAATCTTTTGTAAAATTAAAAAAAAACTACACACATTTTTTCACTTTGTAAGAGCTCGATATGAAATCTATTGTATCTCTGTAACTGTGAATCTCGAATATCTAAAATCATGTCTTGCAGTATCCCTTTGAGTCCTCTTTCTAGCCCCACAAGTTTGATCAAGATTGGATTCTCCAAGGAAGACTTATTCTAAATCTCCCATGGTGGCCTAATTATAGACTAGTTCATTAGAGCAAACTTGTACGAAGTGCCACGTGTCACTATCCTAAAACTGATATATAAAAAGTTACAGGCTGTCCTGAAACTTCTTACGTAATTTCAATCTGATTCTCAGAACAAAAGATATGATGATTTTCCTCACATCACTTGTTTGGAATGTAATTCGGGAGTCTGCAAAAACCCTAACTTCCTCAGATCATATCTCCTAAAATATAGCGAGACAAGCTTTGAAATTAGGACCCAAAGTTCAGAATGATTTCGGCTCATTTTTTTTTTATCTTTTGAAACGTTGCAGAAAAACGTTATAGTGAAAATTCCACGTTGACCTGTTTGGAGCAGCAAAACACTAGAATCCAAAGCTCTGATACCAAATGTTATGAAGCCATATCACAAAAAGATAGAAAAGATAGATCAATGCCTTAGAATTCAGCCTCTTCAAGGGGGAGACCTCCTTTACATTACAGAAATGAACAAGTCTTGGATGATACAATGACTAAACCTCCCTTCTATATATAGGAGTCTAAGGGGTCACAATATAATCAAGCCGACATAACAGTAATAACATAGGGGCACAACAATAACAATAGTGGGTTTCTATGGGGCACAATAATAACAATATAGGGACAATAGGGGCACAATAATAACAATAAGGGCTACAATGACAATAGTAATGGGGGAATCACTAGTATTATAGGGACCTAACAGTGTCACTTCCCCTAGATTCGTGACATGCGTGTCAGAACCTAGATGTTATCAAAATTAATGAGTCAGATGTTGCAGAGCTCATTCCTCACATCAACCTTGTAGCTCTGACATCCCACATCACATCTAGGAGTAGTTGGCACATTAAACTCAACTGTTTTGGGGTAAGCATGCTTCCCATGCCTTGTGCTACATTTCTATCGTTTTTTGTGTCTTCGCTTGTGGGAGTATTGTTTGCTTGATTTCTTTGAACACTTTCTATAATCTACATATATACCAGCTTTTCCTAGCTCTGTTTTAGTTTTCGTTGCTATCTCATTGTTGTCACATGCATGAAAATGTTTTGCATGGATGTTCACCTAACCGGTGAACTACCTCAGCCACATGCATGCTGATCTATTTTCCGAATCTTTCATTCATGTTTTTCATGCACTGCCAATCACTTCTGTTACACAGTAATTTGTCACTGCCTTCCTATCAGTCACCCTGCTGTGCCCAGAATTCACAATCACCAAGTTCTTGCTCCCTGAACTGGTTAAAAACCCATCTTTCCAAAGTTTTGTTCATCAACACGTCTGTTCCTAAAATAACCGCGATGACAAGCGCCCTGTGGTGTATTATGTGCGCTGCCAGCGCGGAAGAACATCACTTTTCCGCGATGGTTCACAGCACGCCTTTTTCGTGTGCTTCCGCGCTGACATGACTGCCCCAGTTATTGAGATGCGCCGACAGCGCGGCAGTCTCCTTATAATCCGCGCTGATCCAGTTTGGGCGAATTTGTTCAAACAACCAGCCTTCCAGATCACTCCAGGCTTGGTTGTTAGCTTTGTGAATATCGACTTCCTCCTATGGCATGTCTGTTCGACCCTTTCCAACAACTTCCCTTGAAGATAAGCTCCTCCTTCCCCCTTTGTAGGAGACTCCTTCTCCTATATAAACTCTCACCATTACCATGAGCAGCTAGTTAGACTTAGCTTGGAATAGCTTGGATTGTACAAAGCTTGTAGTGCTCAGATTGCTGCTATAGGTTTGGTGTGCTAGGTGTGGAAGTGATTGATTGCTTAGGGAAGGTTGTTTTGTGCTATTTGGGTGAGAGAGAGAGTTGTTTGTCTTGGGAGAATCATCTTCAAAGGTGAATGCTTGAGATACATGCTGACTGGCCACTCCTGAGAAGGTTACCGACGTCAGAACATTTGGTTGTATTCTTCTCTATTCTGATTAATAATAGATGACTGCTATTATTGTTCCATTCTCATTTGTCTATGCAATGGTTAAATGTGAATTACATCTTTTCTGACTGATGTATGGTTGCTTTTACTAGATTTCACGCTTGCGTTTGTTTCCTCTTCGTGTGTGCAGGTATCTATTCGTGGAGATCGCGGAGGATTGTGACCAGCTGAAGCGAAGGAGCGAAGGCAACATCTCTTCGTCAAACGACAGCGCAGGAATCCAAGTAGGTGCTTTTTACCTCTTGTTTAATTGTAATTAGGAACATGCGTAGCAGCATTGTGTGATTGTTGCTAGACCCCTGCTGGGCTAGTAGGGATCGCCTCTATCCGTAGAGGGGATTTACCTCTCCAACAATTTGGCGACTCCACTGGGGATCAGCCTTTTTGTCTCTTGAGTCCACTTTTGTGTTTGGCTTTGATTGATCTCTTTTCGAGTTTTTGGGATCGTCTCTTTTGCTTGTGAACTTTCTGGGTATTTCTGGGAAGCATCTTTATTGTTAAAAGGCTCTTGCCTTTGGTTTGGGAAGTTTTTGTTTTGGCCTTGCTTGTTTTTTGCTCTCAGCGCGTTTTAATTCCGAACAATCGCGCTGACATCGCGACCCTATTCTTTGGTTTTCTTTCCATCGCACCTGTACGCCTAACAGTCGCGCTGACCTCGTTTTCAAGGGCAGCGCGCTTTATTCGTGTCCTTCCGCGTTGGCATCGCGCCCCCGCTTCTTTGTGGTTTTTGTCATCGCATCTGTGTGTTTTATTTCCGCGCTGACCTCGTTTTTCTGAGACAGCGCGCTTTATCCCTGTTCTTCCGCGCTGACGTCGCAAAGTTGCTACAGGCCTCCCCCTGTCAGCGCCGAGTTGCTAAAGGCTACCCGCGCTGAGCCTGTAAAATTCATTTTTGACCAAATTGGCCTCCTGAACCTCTTGCTGAGACTTTCCCTTCTTCTCTCCACTTGTCTGGTGATTTGTTTTTCACTGTCTGAACTCTGAACTGCTTGATTGCGGAGCTTGGTTTCATAGGGTTTCGTTTTTGCTCGGTTTTTAAGTTTGCAAATACCTTCCCTTTTTGCTTTCGCTGCTTGGTTCGTGTTTCCATCGTTACTTTTGCAATTGCTGGATTGTGTTGAGTCTCTAATTGACTGGTCGTGACTCTCGTCCATCGGATGTTCGCTTTTTTCCATTGATTTCGCACTCTAGCCCTAGGACATCTAGAGGCCGTGTGTGTGTCAAGCCTACCGTAGGATTCTTGTTTGCTCGTTTGACCGATCGATTTCAGACTTGTTTTCACATTTGTTCAGTGATTGTTGGAGTGTTTTGGATTGTGTTTCCGAGTGGTTTCTTTTCGCTCCCTCCTTGCTTGCAATCCTTGCTTGTCTTGCAGAGCTTAGATCACATAGCTCGTGCAGCACTTTGTTTTCCTTTGATTTGGAAACTTTGGTTGAGTGTTTCGGGGACTTTGTGTGCTTTCATTAAGTAGTTTACTTGGTGTTCCGGTTCCTCCAAATTCATTTAGGTTCTTTGTGTCATTGAAAAGAAATCAAACTAGTAGCTTTGCTTTAAAAAAAAAAATGAAAAGGAAAAGAACATTTCGTTGATTTGCATCTTCAAAAGAAAAGTTTCCTTTCCTCGCTTTAGTTGCATTTAGCTGCTTGTTTGCTTGTATTTGTTTGGTTTGATTAAAAATTCTTTGCCCTCTCGTAGCTAGAATTCATCGAACAAAACGAAATTCTTTGGCATATAGACTGCATCTAAGTAATTGTGAGCGAACATACGATAGAGCTTGAAATCGAAACTTAATCTCAAGATCAACTCTAAAATGAACCAAATGAATCTAAAAACGCATTGGAACTAAACGCAAATATCTAGAGGTCTAGGTTAGAGACGTGTTCCGGCGTCTTTAAACATAGTCACTGTTGTTTCACATTAGGTTGGGTGATTCCTCCTTCTGTGACTCGATAGTGGTCTAACACGGACTGTGCTCCCACGTATCGTCGCGTATATAGGGAGACCCCACTAGGCTTTTATCCTTTATCCATAGGAAGCCGAGTCGGCCGCCCTATGATTCGCAATGCAGTGAACACAGCATTCACGAAGATCTACCACCCGTACCCTAAAAAGTATTCTGTGGTTTTGCGAAAAGTTTGGCACACCCTCTACCTAGAGTTCCAGAGCAGTCGCTTTTGATCCTTTTCGGACTCCCTAAACGGAAAGGTGCCTATGAGTGTCTTGTCACTTCGTGCTCATTAAAAATTCGAAGGAGACTGGAGTCATCTTTTTGTCCTTTTCTCGACTCCTGAAAGATGAAAAGGTCAAGTTTGGTTCTTCTGTCTTAAAATTAATTTGGCCACGATAACATCACCTATTTTAGATCTTGTGTGCGATAGTTTTGAGTAGGGTTTTATCGTTAGTTTCCTTTAGGTTTTCTAAGGGGTCTGGTCATCCTGGCTGACCCATCAACTCCCGGTCTAAGTGATCAAGGTTCTCCGTCCTCTGTTGCTCCAGAGGTACCAGTTGTAAGCGGTGCTCTTCCCATTGTTCCGAGTATCCAGCCTATCAACGTACGTGCCCCGGGCGACGAAGATTACATAGAGGATTGGAATCCCATCTGGGAGCCCGATCATACCCCCCGTAACCCTCTCGGTATGTCGTCTCCAATGGATGAGACAGCTTCCAGCACCGGTGAGACACCCGTGGTCACAGACATCGAGACCCCGATCCCAGCTTCCTCTCCCCTCCCTTCACGATATCAATCAGTGAGGGATAGGTATGCCGCTAGAACAACTTCTACAACTATATGGGATCCTAGTCTCGTTGCCTCCACCGGACCTTTTGTTTCACAGCCCCTTTTCACACCCCTTACGACAGGGCTTAACACGCCCGTCACCTCAGTTCCCACTCAACCTACTGTCTCTGTAGCGCATTCGACTCCGGTCGTCTCTGCTGTACCGATTTCCTCGTCTGAAAACCCTCAAGTTGGTTCCTTCGTTGGTGGAATTCTAGGATCGGGACCGTATGATGCTTTTGGGGAACCTATAACGGACCCGGATTACGAAGGTCCCTTCTTTTACTATGATGAAAACGGTGAGTTCCTTGAGAGCATCTCGGGCCTCCCTCATCGCCCTTTCGAAGAAAACGAGGAACCCTTGAATGTCACGTACGATCACGCTACTCATATGTTCAAAGGGAACCGGGATCCTCCCAGGGAGCCCATAGGACCATCCAATCAAGGCCAGCCATTCTACGTGCAAACCCCCTAGGGGCAACCACTTTATGGCCCGCCTGACCCAGGACAATCTGGGGGCCCACAAGGTCAACCTTACCAGGAACAACCCATGGGCATTGGAGGTCCGCCATATCCATATCAAAATCAACCTACTGGACAACCGGAGCAACCTTCTTTTCAACAAGGCCAACTCGGTTTCCAGCATGGGTACCCCTCTGGACAAACTGGCTCAGTTTACAATCCTC
This sequence comes from Pinus tabuliformis, assembly GCA_031772625.1. Taxonomy (NCBI): domain Eukaryota; kingdom Viridiplantae; phylum Streptophyta; class Pinopsida; order Pinales; family Pinaceae; genus Pinus; species Pinus tabuliformis. Next base: position 1,324,388,524 of record CM062818.1, on the reverse strand, counting down.
CAAATCAACCAGTCGTCCAGCAAGGGTATCCTCTTGGGCAGGGCGGACAACCCTACGTACAACAGGGCCAACCTACCGCCCAGTCTGGTCAATTCCCTGGGCAGGGTGGACAACCCTATGTTCAACAGGGCCAACCTACCCCTCAAATCACGAATCCTTCTGGGGAAGGGGGGCAACCTGCTATACAGCAAGGCCAACCCTCTGCTCCGCCCGTACACCAAGGAGGGCAGCCTGCCGTACAGCAAGCCCAGCCCTCTTCCCAATCTGGTCACACTGGGGGACAAACAGGCCAACCGTCTATACAGCCAAATCAACCCGTTGTCCACCCTCATCGTCAACCTGGACAAGCTGGCCAACCTCGGCGTCAACCAGCTATCCAGCCAATTCGACCACCCGTTCCGCAAAGACAACCCTTGGTGGCACATGGACAACCTGGTGCCCAGCACGGCTATCCTGCTGGCCAACCAGGTCCATCTCGAATCTGACCAAGTCAACCTTCGGGACATATGGTTCAACCCCACCCGGTTCAAGGACACTACTCTGGGCCTCAAACTCAAATAGGTTATCAACCCTCGTACCAAACGCAGCCTGCCTACTAGGCTCCATATGGGACCCAGCAGTCATATGGCTACCAGCAACCCCAAGGGAAAAATCAGTATGATCCTTATCAAAATTATCAGCAACCACAGGTCACTCCTTATCAAAATTATCAATATGGTCAACCTGTCGGGCAAGCTGCTAATCCATGGGGAGCTGGGGGGCAGACACAGGGACAGCCGTCCGCATTTGGCCAAAATCCATACGGACAGAACTCCTACAGACAAACTCCCTATGCGCCAGGTCCTTTTGGACCAGGTCCATCAGGACAAAATTCCTACGCGCCGGGTCCTTTCGGGCCGGGCCCGTCCGGACAAAGTTCGTGGGGGCAACCCCAATCTGGGTGGAACCCTAATATCGCCTCGAATCCGCAGCCACAGATGTCCTTCAACCCGCAGCTACCATTTTTGGCAACGTTGGAACTACCCGATGTGTCCAAGTTAACAAATGATCCTATTTTGCATAATCCATATTGGCCACCGGTTCCAACCAAGATACCAGGTGACTGTCCAAAGTTCGACGGCAAAGCCGGAGAGGATCCTCAGGCCCATGTAATGACTTATCACCTTTGGTGCTCATCTAACTCATGGCTTGATGATTCTATCCGACTTCGCCTCTTCCAAAGGACTCTCACCGGTTCAGCTGCTAAATGGTACATCGAACTCAATCGCGGCATGTTTTCAGACTTTAACTCGTTGGCTATGGCCTTTTTAACTCATTTTCAGTTACCCATTCGGTACGAGACTGGGACCCATCTGTTCACGTCTCTAAAACAGGATACGACGACGCACATCTCCGATCATATACATGAATGGAGAAGGCGCCGTCGTTTGATTAAATTTTGGATTCCTGATCAACTCCTGACCGACTGGTTTACCACGTCCTTTGTCCCTAAAATTGCCAAAGATATCGCAATGGGGGCGTGTGTAACTGAGGAGCAAGCAATCGCGCGAGCTCAATACCTTGACTTAGTGTATTCTCAGTTAGGTACCTTGTATGAGTATTTTCCAGATGCCCCGAGGCCCGGACAAACCAAAGCTCCACCAAAGCCTTCCGTTGATGGGGTTATTGGCTCCGTAAATTCATCAAGTAAGAAATCGACCGCGAACCCTGGGAAGCAGAAGCAAAACGCCTCTAACGAGAATGCTTCTCATAGCCAATCTATTCCTGGGAATACCTCTGAGGTAAATGCTGTTCAGTCCACCACGGCAGACAAATCCTCGAAAGGCAAAAAGAAAGGAAAGGCCAAAGAAAAATCCGGACAGCCCAAGCAGAACCCTCCTAAACCTCCCTCCGAGGAAGGAGCCAAACGGAAGCCTAAGTATCCTTGTGTCATTTGCGAGGAGGATCACTACACCAAGGATTGCGCCAGGCGGTCCGAGGTTAGTCGGCTTTTGAAAGGTGCTCCAAGGTCCCCTGTCGTGCTTAAAGAGCCTTTCCCATCCCAGCAGACGCATCAGGTGGCAGATCCCTCTCAATCCTCTTCCTCGTTCGGTTCTCAAGTGTTCATGGCTGGAACCATCCCCATACATGTCACGACTCGAGCGAAATATTATCCATCTTCAGCCAGGAAAGAGCCGGAGGTTCCCTCCAGCGCTCCTCCGTCCAGTTCTGGTCCCCTTCACATTGAACGGCCCAGCACCGAGACGATCCCCCGACCCCCTCCCAAAGGTGTACTCAGGAAGTCATCCTATAACCCCAATGCTCGTGCTGCCCAGCATTATAGCATTGTCGAGGACTTAGCTCAGGCTCCGTCTGCTATGTCCGCATTAGAAGTCCTCCAGAGCTGCCCCTCCCAGAGGAAGTCCCTGCTATCAGCAATTGGTGGCATAGACCCGGCGGATTCGGATTTAATCTCTTTTGATCTCGAGGGTTTCACAGAGAGATTGCCTCACCAGGTGGCTTTCCTTATACAAGTCCTCATCAATGGCAAAACGATCCATCGTATGGTCATTGACGAAGGAGCCTCAACCTGCATCATGTCGGTTGCTTGCTGGAAGGCTATTGGTTCGCCTGCTCTGAGCCAGTCTCCTACCACCCTAGAGGCTTTTGATGGAAGAGAATCTCGTCCATATGGTATCCTCCCACGTTTAACTATCTCTTTAGAAGGGAAAACGGTAGAAGTCGAGGTTGAAGTCGTTGACGCTAATCTCACTTACAACCTCCTCCTTGGAAGAAGCTGGACATATGCCATGCAAGCCGTCGCTTCCTCCTTATTCCGTGTCATTCGCTTCCCCCATCAAGGGAAAATCGTCACAGTGGACCAGCTGTCCTTTTTTGCTTCCTCTTCTGAAGGGAATGTACCATTCGTAGAGCATACCTCCAAATCGCTAGTGAGTGTGGGTGCCGGATTATTTAAAGATCCCTCCTTGATGGGAGTCTTTCCCCTCCCGCCTCCAAATCTTGCCTCCGTTAGCATGATCACAGTACGTTCTGATCCATGGGTTCTCCCTCCCTTGAATCAGGAAGACTCTTGGGGCGAGATGATGCCGTTGAGCCCTGCCGAGCTCAACTACATCGAGATAGTCGCTGCATCGGCTTCACCTCCTGAACCTGCTTTTCCGAGCAGCGTTCCCGATTCATATGACCGCTTCCCTTGGTTGGGAGAAGAAGCCACTTCGGATCCCCTGAAGGAATCATTTCCCTCCGACGAGGCTATCATTGAGACTATGTCTCCCGAGGAGCTCCCTTGGTCAGATCACCACCATCGCTCTTCGTTTCTCCCTCCTCATTCGGAAATGGCCACATGTCTCGAGCGGTTTGCCTCATGTGTCCCATCTATCCCTCTCCAAACGCCTATTCAGCTATATCAAGTGTCTTCGGAAGGAAACATGGGTAACATTACGCAAACTCTCGCCATCGACATCTCTGTCAAAACAGGGGTTGTCGAGAACATTTACATTGGAGTCACATGCACTCCTGAGGAAATTCAACTTTATACCGATTTATTTCGTGAATTCCGTGATATTTTCGCATGGTCTTACGAGGAAATGCCCGGCATTGACCCCAGTATCGTGGAGCACGAAATCCCTACCTATCTCGGCGCTAAGCCTGTTCGTCAGTGTTTACGCCCAGTGCACCCTCGAAAGGCTGCAGCCATCAAGGCCGAAGTTGAAAAACTCCTTCGAGCTGGTTTCATTTATGCCATTCCTCTCACGGAGTGGGTATCTAATATAGTCCCTGTGAATAAAAAACAGGGTACTATTCGGGTTTTTGTTGACTATCGCGACATCAATCGCGCCTGTCCAAAAGATAACTTTCCTACGCCTTTTATTGATCAGCTTATCGACGATTGCGCAGGAAGCGAAATTTATTCATTTATGGATGGCTTCTCTGGTTACAACCAGATCAACATAGCCCCCGCAGACCAGCACAAGACTGCTTTCATTTGTCCTTGGGGCACCTTCACTTACAAGAAGCTACCTTTCGGTCTTAAAAATGCCGGTGCCACTTTCCAGCGTGCGATGTCGTATGCTTTTCATGATATCCAACACATCGTACAGCCTTACCTGGATGACCTACCAGCTCATTCAGCTAAACGTCAAGACCATCCATCCCATTTACGCGAAATTTTTCTCCGCTGTCGACGCTACCGTATTCGACTCAATCCACATAAGTGCGTCTTCTGCGTAGAATCTGGCCGACTGCTCGGGTTTATCGTCTCCCGGGAGGGCATCCGTCTGGATCCCCTTAAGGTCGAGGCCATTTTGAATCTTCCTCCCCCTGCCTCCCTACAGCAGTTGCAGAGCTTGCAGGGGAAAGCCAATTTTCTCAGACGATTCATCCCAAATTATGCCGAGGTGGCTAAGGGTTTCACGTGATTATTAAAGCGAGACACGCCCTTTCGTTGGGACGCTATCGCTCAACAATATTTTGAATGTCTTAAAGACCTTTTGTTCTCAGCTCCGCTCCTAATACCTCCTAATTACCACCGTGACTACACCCTTTATTTGGCCGCTACCAATACCACCATCGGCATGGTTTTAGTGCAAGACGACGACGATGGCACTGAGCATGTTGTATACTATCTTAGCCACAACCTTCTGGATATGGAAACTCGCTATGCATATGTCGAGAAGTTGGCATTGGCAGTTGTCTGTTCCGTCCAACGTTTCTGTCATTACATCCTGTTGCGCACAACGACCGTGATCTCTGATTGCAACCCCATGACCTACATTTTGTCACGTCAGTTGCTGGGGGGCAAATACTCGAAGTGGATCATAATCCTCCAAGAGTTCGACTTGGAATTCACTGCAGCCAAGTCTAAGAAATCACTGGTCTTTGCTGAACTGCTCTGCTCCTTACCACCTCAGTCTGCACCATCTCGTTTAGAGGAGCATATTCCGGATGAAACGCTATTTCTCATCAGCACTCTCAACCCATGGTACGGGGACATTATCGTATATTTACAAACGTCTTTGTTTCGTCCCAACACATCGAAAGATGCTCGACGACGAATTCGTCACCAAGCTCAACCATATCGCATTTTGGGCGATACCCTGTACCGCCTCGGCGTCGATTCTATTCTTCGCCGATGCTTAACTCTCGAGGAGGCTGAGCGAGTCTTGAATGACTACCACTCTGGCGCTTGTGGCGGCCATATGTCCGGATACACTACCGCTCAGAAGATCCTCCGCGCTGGTTATTTCTGGCCTTCTATCTTCAAGGATTACATCCTTGCTGTACGCGCATGTCACGAGTGCCAGGTTTACCACCGGAAGATGCGTGCACCTGTTGCACCACTGCACCCTATCGTAACCGTAGGTCCATTTGCAAAATGGGGCATCGATTATACGTCCTGTAACCCTCGTTTGGCCGGGGGGCATGGGTACATTATCGTTGCTGTGGATTATTTCACCAAGTGGGCCGAAGCGATGCCTACATTAAACGAAGACGGTCACACAGCGGCGCAGTTTTTATTCAATCATATCATCACTCGTTTCGGAGTCCCTCAGGCTATTGTTACAGATCACGGAAATCATTTCCGAAATCATATGATGACATAATTAACGACCCAGCTAGGCTTGCGCCAAGATAGTTCGTCACCGTACTATCCTCAATCTAACGGTCAAGTCGAAGCCGTGAACAAAGTTTTGATCACCATGCTTCAACGCACCGTCAATATACACAAGTCAAATTGGCATCTTATGCTTTTCCCAGCCTTGTGGGCCTACCGGACTTCTGTGAAGGATGCCACCGGTTTCACCCCGTTTCAACTAGTCTATGGACTGGAGGCTACCCTTCCCGTCGAATGCGAGATTCCTTCATTAAAATTAGCTGTCGAGTTGCTTCCCAGCACAACTCCGGTGGAGGAACGGCTTCTTTACCTAGAACGGTTAGACGAGACTCGTCGTTTGGCTTCTCTGGCTATCGAAGCACAGAAGAAGAGAGTCAAAGCTCACTTCGATCAGAATATTCATCCTCGTTCCTTTGTTGAGGGAGACTTAGTACTGCTCTACAATCAAGCTAAGGATAAGCTGGGGGCAGTAAAACTTGAATCCATGTGGTTAGGTCCCTACATCGTGAAAAGAGTTCTACAAAAGGGCGCATATGAGTTGGTTGACTATGAAGGAAATCCTCTTGACAAGCCCCGTAACGGGCTGTATCTGAAGAAATACTATGCATAGCTTCTCACATTCACTTTGTATATACGTGTGCTTTGTGTTTTTCATGCATGAGTTTCTTTTTGCTTTGGTATAAAGGCGTGTCTCGCCCCTTATTATGCTTTCTTTTTCCTGCGCAGATGACTAGTGCACCTTATGTTGGTTTCGCTGATGGTGCCTGCCGTAGCACTTGTAATTTGTCTTCGGCAGCGTGGGTGATCTACGATCCTCACGGAGAGTTGCTAGACCTTCAGGGTGTCTACCTAGGTCGTACCACTAACAACGTTGCCGAGTACAGCGCTGTAATTGAATTACTTGCCGAAGCAGTTGATCTCGGCATCCGAGAACTAGTGGTGAACCTGGACTCCCAACTGGTTGTCCATCAACTCAACGGGCGATATTTCGTCAAAGACCAGCGCATATTAAGGTTGTACCTACGTGTAAAATTGTTAGAACGAAATTTTGATTACATTACTTATCAACACATTCCGAGACGATTAAATACATTGACTGATGCATTGGCGAATCATGTGTTAGATAGACATTTGCGCAACAGATAAACATTATACAGGAAAGCATAGATAGCATAGTAAGACCATAAGCATATGTAAATAAATCATTTCAAGCATAGTTTGCATGTGTGTGCTTTTAAGCTTGCATTAAAAAATATAAAATCCATGGGTCATGTGTCGTGCAAATTCATACATAAGATCACAATTGTACTGAATAAATGCATAACATAAATAACACATCATCACATGTAACAATGACCCATCCAAAAAAAACCGGTATGTATATATATATATATATATATATCGTGTGGCGCACTAAGGCGCTCAAAAATAGATGTGCATGTCCAAAAATCTCAATACATCTGAGTCATATGTCTCAAAATAACAGTGGAAGTAAAACCTAGACAACTAAGGAGCCGGATGATGCTCTCTGTAATATACAGCGGCTCGTGCCACCCGCCTCAGAAGGCGGTGCACCCTGGGTTGCACCCCCACTGTATGGATCTGATGCTCTATGGGGACCTCCTCGACCCCCTGGTAGTCGGGCACTCCCTCCAGCAACCCCTCAAGGTTGCGAGCCACAGTCTCTGACGTGTCAACCCCTGGAGGGGCTAAGGCCAAGGCCCCAGCTCCCTGTCCATCTCTCTGTGCCGTGGCAGCCAGGCCAATCGGTCTAGTAGGCCCCACATCTGCATACCATGACATTTGTTAAGGCATGTACATAAAAAATCCAAAAACATTAAAAAATTCAAAAGTCAAAGTGTTATACCTGCATCATCCCACTGTTCACCTGGGGGCAGTACCAGATCAGGGTCATTGCGGAAATCCATGCCCGCATATGGCCAGTCCTCCACGAAGATCTCCTGCTGATCCAGCCAGTCTCGGAAAAATGCTCCCCAACTATGCGGTCGGCCGCCACCCCCGCGTGGCATGATACGAGCCCATCGCGAGGCCCTCATCTCTCGAGGATCCCTGGGAGCATCCACAACCATCACCTGTAACCGCATAGCAGACACTCGCTCTAGGATGAGCGGGATCAGGATCGACCCGTAGCCAAACTGCTTCGTCTCCCCGCGACGGCAGTTGCTCAGTTGCCTCTTCATGTTATTGGTCACTGCCGTGCACCGATCAAACACTGTAGGCTCGAGGCAATCGAGAGCTAGCAGGAGATGAGTCTTTGAAGCCTCATGGTTGGCCATACTACCCGCTGCCCGGGTCACCATGAACAGAATGGTGCGAAGCACTATGTTTCCCACCGTGGGGATCGAAACCTTCCCACTTCGCGTTTTCTCAGCCTCCGGGCATACCCGAGCCATCAGATCATCTAAAGTGCCGCCGCTAGGTCGCTGCCCCTCCATGATGGGCCTCGCACCTCGGCGTGACAGCCCGGTCAAAAAGAAGATGTCCATATGGTCAAACTCAATATCATGACCGCGGATGGTGAATTTCCCGTCCACCGGGTTCCATGCCCTGATCACTAGCTCAAGGAGGTCATGTTGAGCTCTTAGGCGCGGCGTGAGGAAGAATTTCATAAAACCGCAAGCCCGCATGGCATTGCAGCAATTCACATCCCCCCAAGCAGCTATATCTTCCACATCGTGCACTCTTTCCTGCCAATGGAAAGCCATGATGTCCTGCACAAGCCATAGAAACCAATTAGAAGCACTGGCATTGGAGAATTCACGTTCATTTTAAAACAAAATAAGTTTTCCGCGCCAGCGCGGCTGTTTTAAAAACAGCCGCGCTGGCCATGGCAGCCCTTTGTTAATTTTTGAGGTCAGCGTGGAAGGACACGGGTTTTCCGCGCTGACCCGAAGTTGGCCGCGTTTTGTTCTAACTCGGTCAGTGTGGACCCATGGGGGATATCCGCGCTGACCGAGCGCGCACCCATGCATAAAAAAATCACCCAATTGGGCAAATCTAACCGTTAAAATCCTACTAAAAACAACCAAAATGCAGGGCAAGGGAACGAGAACCTACCTGGAAGAAGCAGTTCGGAAAACGGTGTCCATACGGGCTGGAAATCGCTCCGTCAACTTTCTGGCTCCTCCACGTCCTTCACGTTCCAAAATAGTAAAATGGTAAAAATGACTTATTACTCCCTCCTATTTATAGTAAAAACTCATAAATTGCCATATTTTTGGGTTTTTGCCATTTTTAACCATAACTTTAGCCCTGAATTTGGTAAATGCATGTTTTAAATGTTTTTATACATATCGAATGGATTTATGCGGGTAGTGCTCTTGTGCAGGTTCAGGAAAAGCAACTTGGTCACGACGGTCCTCCGTTCATATGATCCCCAAATATGTCGTCTCTAAGCTCTTTTCCGACGGTAAACAAGAGAAGATAGCCGAGCCTCCTTTCAGCTCGTTAAAAGGAAGGAAAGGCGGTCATTTTGAGCTCTTTTTCGACCATTGAACTAAAAAGATTGTCGGGTGTTTGTCGTTTCGCGCTCGATATCGGCTCTAAAACGACGTGTTTTCGACCGCTTTTTTACTTTTTCGGGTCGAAGGCACTATTCACGAAAAGTACTCCTCGGTCGTAATGGCCGGGCGGTTCTTTCGAGCAGAGTTTTATACTTTTTCGGGCTCGAGAGACACAACTGTACGAAAAAGGGCCGCCCTGGAGTCTCCTTTTCCGCATTCTTTTCAGACTCTCGAAACAAGAAAAGAGGCCGAGTTTTTCCGTTGTCAGGCTCGTTAAACACTCAATGACATCGGGTATTGTCGAAATGACGCACATCAAGCATATGCTATCCCCGTCAAGCTTGTCATCCAAAAATAATCAGGGTACCTGCCAGAAATGGTGGGGAAAATGGAACTATGATTACAGTCGTGTCGGCAGTACGTCGCTCTTGAATATGGCACTCCGCTGTTTCGTGTCTGGGTGGGGTCATCTCATCTTGTTTTCACTAGCCTCCATGGATTTGGGATATCTTATTTGACCTCTCATTTGCTCATTGCCATCATCACCTTATCCTCTGCTCATTTGATGTCAAGTACTGCCAAACCCGTTACAGTGCCGTTATATGTTCAAGAGAAGTTGTCCTCTGCCACAATGCAACCTCGTTCGTTATCTCACACAAACTATTGTACCTCTGTCTCGTGTCGATGATGTGGGAAACATCATGGCCCACCTTTGATCAAGGTCCTTTCTCGTCGACTCCAACTCATTATCCGGGAGAGTGAATTAGAGACTCCTTTCAGGTGCCTTGGAGCCTGCATGCCTTAATGGCAGGTTCTTCGTGTTCGACGCAAGGCTTACATCATTGGCCTTCGATCGAATGATTCCGTGGGTGTTCGACACCAACTCATTAATTCACATGCCACGGATTGTACCTATAGTACCTTGAGGACCATTATCATTATTGGTGGTACCTCTCGCGTCTGTTAACAGTTTTCATCATTGACTGGTAATCAGACGATGTTCACGCATGTTCGACTTCAACTCCTGTATTCACATGCTTGGACTTGTACTTTGTTCGGGTCGAGATGGAGCACAAGACCCTGGATCCTTGTCTGTTATGGTCCAGGCTGCGATTTGTGGATGATCATTACATGACTCATTGATGGATGGCTGCGCCCATACCTGAGTCTTCATGGATGGCTGCGACCATACCTTATCAGTCTTTTGGTCTCCTTAGCTGGGTGGCTGCGTCCATTCCACAGACCATTCTCGCATGTCTTTTGGATGGCTGCGCCCATGCCTAGACTGCATGTACTTGATTGTCAGAGATTTTCGGTCCTTCCTGGTGGCGTTCCAGTTCGGCGTGTGTTGTAAAGCATTTCACCCCTCCCACTCTCTCGGTCTTCATGCTTTAGGGGGCATCTGTTACACAGTAATTTGTCACTGCCTTCCTATCAGTCACCCTGCTGTGCCCAGAATTCTCAATCACCAAGTTCTTGCTCCCTGAACTGGTTAAAAACCCATCTTTCCAAAGTTTTGTTCATCAGCGCGTCTGTTCCTAAAATAACCGCGATGACAAGCGCCCTGTGGTGTATTCTGTGCGCTGCCAGCGCGGAAGAACATCACTTTTCCGCGATGGTTCACAGCGCGCCTTTTTCGTGTGCTTCCGCGCTGACATGACTGCCCCAGTTATTGAGATGCGCCGACAGCGCGGCAGTCTCCTTATAATCCGCGCTGATCCAGTTTGGGCGAATTTGTTCAAACAACCAGCCTTCCAGATCACTCCAGGCTTGGTTGTTAGCTTTGTGAATATCGACTTCCTCCTATGGCATGTCTGTTCGACCCTTTCCAACAACTTCCCTTGAAGATAAGCTCCTCCTTCCCCCTTTGTAGGAGACTCCTTCTCCTATATAAACTCTCACCATTACCATGAGCAGCTAGTTAGACTTAGCTTGGAATAGCTTGGATTGTACAGAGCTTGTAGTGCTCAGATTGCTGCTATAGGTTTGGTGTGCTAGGTGTGGAAGTGATTGATTGCTTAGGGAAGGTTGTTTTGTGCTATTTGGGTGAGAGAGAGAGTTGTTTGTCTTGGGAGAATCATCTTCAAAGGTGAATGCTTGAGATACATGTTGACTGGCCCCTCCTGAGAAGGTTACCGACGTCAGAACATTTGGTTGTATTCTTCTCTATTCTGATTAATAATAGATGACTGCTATTATTGTTCCATTCTCATTTGTCTATGCAATGGTTAAATGTGAATTACATCTTTTCTGACTGATGTATGGTTGCTTTTACTAGATTTCACGCTTGCGTTTGTTTCCTCTTCGTGTGTGCAGGTATCTATTCGCGGAGATCGCGGAGGATTGTGACCAGCTGAAGTGAAGGAGCGAAGGCAACATCTCTTCGTCAAACGACAGTGCAGGAATCCAAGTAGGTGCTTTTTACCTCTTGTTTAATTGTAATTAGGAACATGCGTAGCAGCATTGTGTGATTGTTGCTAGACCCCTGCTGGGCTAGTAGGGATCGCCTCTATCCGTAGAGGGGATTTACCTCTCCAACAACTTCTACTATCACTTAGTGTCACCATGCATTTATTGTCTTAGTTTCTTTTAGTTACCCGTCGGTGAGTCAGGGCAACCTTGGCCCAAACTATGCCTTCACCAAGGCTGCATTGTGCAATCTAGGGAAGGAAGGCTCACCTTCCTCTCCAGATTTGTGCATTCCTGCATAGCACTGCCCTCCAGGACCTTTTTGTGCATTTATGGAGCATAGTGGCTACTTGGCCCAAGCAATTACATAAATCTATCCCTAGCCCAGTAGTCCTTCTGAGCTGAAATTGTGCATTACACAATTCTAGTATCCAACAACCAGACTAGACTATGCATTGTGCAGTTCCAGTAGTCAACTAGTCTCCCAATAGTCTAGACTATGCCTTGTGTAGTCGTAGTAGTCGTCTCCTTACCTCCCCGCCGAAATTGTGCAACCTTCATGATCATGCACCTAGGTATGTTGCAAGTCAGTTCTCATGTTCATTTTGGTTTTTGAATGACAGATTGCTTTCCATGAGTGTTTCCATGTCTCCAGGAATCCAATATGTTCATCTGCCTCTCAGAAGTATAGGTACAATGGTTTCGAGGAGAGCAAAGACAAAGACACTGTTCAAAGCACACTTGGGGATGCAATCAATCAAGTGTCCATTGACTTTCCTACCCACAAATACATCAAGTTGTTCATTGACAAGGACATCAAGGTATGAAAATAGCAACATCACAACTAGTAGCATTATGAACAACAACTAAAGTCAGCATCACAAATGCAACAAATTCAAGAGGAGGGTTGTTGACAACATGGAGGTAGAACAAGGTTGCAAGCTCAATCAGGTCCATTGATGATGAAACCAACTTTGGAGACTCCGGCTATGAAGTGATGGTGTGACATGAAGATTGCGTGAAGGCAGAAGATGGAACAAAGAAGGAGTTGCATGTTCTGAAGTAGCAACTTAGGAAGAACATGAAGCTACAAAGATAGATGAATGAGTTGCAACAGGAACATGAACAACAGTGGGTGCAAGATGCACTCACAGATGAAACTGCACCCGTACAAGTTAAGGATCCATCCCAACAGCTTACATAGAGTAGACATGGTGAGCAGTGTTGTTGATCACATGCAAGGGATTCAGAAGCGTGCATGTCATTGAGTGCATGCATGCAATCCAACCCATTCAACACAGTCACTAAGGCGAAGATAAGAAGAAAGTCCAACTAAGGTTGAACATGTACTTCGGAAACTTGATGTGCATGACCACCAACACACACTTGAAGATCAACACAGACACTATGCATCAATGTGTTTCTAGTTCAACCGTGGCCAAGAAAACCATTCACATGTTAGTAGATAATTTTGATGAAGGGGCCAAACCAATGCACCGGTTGCAATGGAGGCAAGAGTTTTCTTCAGAAAGATGTCACCATGAGGTGCATGCACACCATCATGGATTACCAAGCTTGGCATAAACTCACCACCTTCACCATCACAAGCATGTCAAAGAGTTGGTCTCATCACAACAGACCGAGTGTCAGTGATGTCTTGCAAGGCTTGCTCAAGCCATGTTGTCTCACATGAGTAAATGTGAATTGTAATGTTGAGTCATGTCAAGTGTAAGTCAAGTGTCAATGGTTGGATGTAACAATCATAGAGTAGCTGAAGAGTCATGAGGGTAGTTGAACTGTCAAAAAGGGAAATGTCAAGGGTAACCCCACCCTTTGCTATAAAGAGCCCCTCATAACTCATTGTATAGGCTTTTGGTCAACCAAGCTTCGAAGAAGACTATCTTGGATAAAGCTTGGCTTCTCCATGAATTGAGGATCATTGGATGAGAGCTAGTTCATATTTTTGGAGGAGCAAGTGGATGTAGCTCTAACGTTCCACTATTGGGGCTAGCAAGTTTACGTGGTGTATTGTATGATTGTGACTTACACTTCTTTATGTAATAAGCGCCACCACATTTTCATGCATATGTTGTTATTGTAGTTGGACTACTCTGGTTGCCTTAATGATATATGTTGTTTAACTTACGTACTTGTGTATGAACTGATTTGTATGCAATTATATGAATCTTGTTGTTAATGTTGTCACTGTCTGTGTCGACTTCTCTGTCGGACATTAGATAGACCTTTCACGTGAACCTTGCTGTAGTAACCATCGCACTTGTCTTGGAATGATCCATGAGTGTTCTACACATTATCTTACCTTGTATGATGTGACTACCGCATTCGAGTGGACTGCTCCACCAGAAGTTGTGCATGTTCTTTTGTGTTGTGTGTTCCTAGCCGAGTTGGGACTGATACCTTTCAACCTGGAACTCACCTTAACCTTCTTCTCCCTTCGAAGTGTTAGAACCTCTCATACACCTTCCTTGACTAACTGCATTAGTGACAGCCTTGCTACTGACAGAGTTATCTTACTTTCCTTTGTGCGACATCGCGGTCAAGGCATTAAATTACGACCCATTACTGGGACTCCTACACCAAATGGTCTGAGGTCTAATTCGGACTTCTTATCAGGGATATCCCCTTGACATGTTGGCAGGTCTAGCACCGTCAACATTTATGGTGCTAGAAGGAGGGCTAATGACAATATGTGTCCTCTCATCTAGTTTTGAACCTTTGTATATCTTTCATGGAGTCTTGCACTCCTCTTCCCCTAAGGTGTTTTTCGAATCGTCAAGATGTCTCCATCTTGGGGAAGATTTTCGATCTCTTGTCCACTCACACATATGATGGTGAAGGCGAGGTGGCCTAGCCTGAGCACTTACATAACTTTCTTTCCGTGATTCATGAGGAAGATGAGTTTTTTGACGAACACGCTGGTTTGCTGCTTGCATACACACTTCACAAATCTCCATTTCTTTGGGTGCTCAGTCTATCAGCTAGCACCCTACACTCATTTGAGCACTTCTGTGATCTTATTGAAGACACATTCTATCATTTTGATCTAGACCATCTTCACCAAAAACTGTTACAGCAATGAAGGGCTCCACATGAATCCATTATTGATTTTTGGCAGCGCTTCCGTGACTTGTAGTGTCAAGCTCCAAGGAGCCAAATGAAATTTTCTTATCTTTCGGAATGGTTCAAGTACTACTTTAAGAAATCTGCCCATCCCAAGAGAAAGTTTGAGATCAAGCCTCATTCAACATTCTTTGTTGATGGAGCTGCACAATATCATGTGGAAGTGGGCACTGTCTCAACTGACTATCCACCTTCCTCTTATTCAACAGCTCTACCACTTCCCAATGATGTTGAGGATCATGCTCACGCACCGATTCATCCTTCACACCCTCCCAACATCAATTCACTCAATTTTCACGTATATTTGGTTGTGAGTCCTTTGAGTCCTCATACGCATTCTTTTCTATGACCTTCATCTTCACACTTGGGTGTTCCTTCAGATTATGGTGTCTTGTGTTCATCCATTCTGGATTCTTCACTTGCCGTGAACAAGGAACAACCCATTGATAGGGTTGGTGTCACACAACCAACATGCATTGTCATTCATGAAGAGTATGAGTGGGAGCTTAAGCATCAACACTCGGCGAAGGATGACCCCCTTCCATCTAGGCCCCCTTTGTTCTTTTCTAACATCATTGGTGAACCTTCCATCCATGATTTTACATGTGTGTCTTCATCCACGGATGCACCCATTGTTGATCTTTCACATGACACACGTATGTTAGCCCATCATACAACGACAGAGAGTACCAATCATTCATTGGAAATCCACTTGATCTTTCATATTCTCTTTCTGGAAATGCAGAGGGTGAACATACTTCCTCCTCATATACCCCTGTGTTTGATTCATCAAACCATGAGGATGCCAACCAACATCTTGAATTTTCTGATCTTGGTTATCGTGATCTCTTCACCTCACCATTCGATCACGATGTTGATTCAGTCGTTGTTAATCTGTCTCAGCCACTAGTCTACGAATATCCATCTGTCAATGAAGTTGAAACCCCACATACCATCGAGGCACTTCAACTCAGGCTGATGGTAATTTCAGGCTCTCACTGTCCTGAGGTTGGTTTCGCCTCTGATCAGGAAATTTTTCAAATACTCAAGACTCCTCATCACTCATATGTGTGCACTTAATATCAATCTAACACAAATTTTACTTCCTCCACTGGAAGTACACGATCCCATTGCTCATGCATTGGAGGAGTCTTACATTGCAAGCACTCATGCACAGCACAAGTTGTTTTATTTCATTTGCTTTCATGTCACAGTTAAGAGTGTGCTTATGCTTCAAAGTTGCACATAGTGTCACACAATACCATGATAAGTCCACGAACTGCCCATCATGCAAATGCACTCACTTATGTCCCATGGGCACTTTGAATCACGAAGTGTGGTTGTCTTCATTGTTATACCTTTCTTGCTTTCTAGTTCACACAGCTAGGTTTCTCGTGGACCAATCTTTCACCAACATGGGTCTACAATTGCGCCGATGGCTGCATTGGACGTATCACTTCATGTGATCAGGACCATGTACCATTAGTTTAGGAGTAGGGGTAGTGTTTTCTTTCAATTGTTTGCTTACGTCCTTTGTTTTCTTGTTTTTTTTCTTGCTTGTTTGTTTACCTTCTTCTCTTTCATTTTTTCTTCTGTTCTTGCTTTTCTTTGTTTATTTTTAGTTCGTTCTCTTGTTTCGTTCATAGGTTAGTTTTGCATGAAACCATGTATGACTCTTGAAGCAAGTTGGGTAAAGTACAATAGGGCTTGTACAACGATCAATACTTGGTTATCTGTCATCTTGCCATTGTATGATGAGCTTGTTAATTTTAGTCTGTGATAGGTAGAAGGAAAATACATACTGTTCGAAGTGAACCTTGGTGTAAACACAACGCTTACGTGTTAACTAGCGTCACCTTCTCTAGTCAATTTTTTTTTTGGTTAACCCTTGTCAGCTCGGTCAAGTAGAGTAAGGTAAGGGGGGAAACCTTAACAGGCACGTCAGAGATACAGTAAACTACTTCTCTATTGGAACAACCTCTTATGCTCTCAATAAGTTAGGATCCATCTTCCACCTCTGAAATGAATAACTGCTATGCACAATCAAAAATGAAAAAAAAATGAAAAGTCAAAAATTCAAAATGAAAAATGAATAAGGCAAAAGAAGAGAAAGGCTTCCTGCGCAGGGAGTTGATGCAAGTAACTCCATTGGGGTATTGCCCAGACTCACTAGTGGAAAAGCCATGTTTGTGTTCCTATGTGACTCCACCGGGGTACTATTTAGGCCTACTGGCAGTGTAGCAAAACCAAAGATGAAACTATGACTCTAACAACTATACTGCTTGTGCACCTATATACCCTGTTAGAGTCCTATAGTGATAGGATTCATAATTTTGAATTGGCTGAGGTTATGTCTTGTAATATTGTACATACCTTTTCTTTATGCAAATGTTTTCCATATTAAAATTTAAAAATGTAAAGAGGGTATGTCCTAAAAGAAATATCAATGGACAAGAAAAATAAGAAAATATCAAAAAATGAAAAAATATGAACCCCAAACAAAAAACAGATCACGAAATTGTTCAAGTCCAAGTGCCACTACTTTTTACTTTACTATCTTAAATAATGGTTGTGTGTAGCTTTTCATACATGCCACGACCCATGATAGTCAAACTGTTTAATCTTGACTACTTCATGCTTTGAATTTCATGTTTATAGTTAGAGAATAAAAATCTGACCAAACAGTTTAATCTTTGCATATTAGTAGATAGGTAGAGAAATAAAATGAGCACATCAGTTTAATCTGAGCCCTTGGAAGATATAAGGTTAGAAGTAGATAGTCTATTACATAAAAGAAAAAGGAAAGAAATGGGTTTTCTAGCTTAATTTCACCCAACAAAGTGAAGAAAAAATGTTAGGGTAGGTAGAAGAAAGGTTGTAGAAATACAAGTCATTTGAAACATAAGCACTACTATCATGCTTAACTATATGTTTCAGTGTGCAGGGGAAGTTATCCAAGTGAAAAGCATGTTCATAAGATGATTTGCCTAACTTTTCCTTCATTGCATTTCACCCCCCACTATATACTTACTAATTTCCCTTTTACCCCTTCATGGCTTATGAAGACACCATTTCCATTCATTTTCACTCCTATGCCTTGGTTTCACACATTCCCTAGCCAATTTACCTTCTACATTCATCCCCCTTCCCAAAAATCCCTTTCCCCCAGTGTGAAACGTTGTTTTCCCTTGGAAAAGTCACTTTCCATTTGTTAAATTCCCTAAAATCCTCGAAAAACCCACCAAACCTTTTATCCTAACTTTCATTTCTCCCCCGCATTAATTTATTAACCCCAAAAATTCATTTTCACTCGTTATATTCCATAAACCTGCATTATTTCATAAACCCTCAGTTAATCATGGGTTAATTACGCTTAACCCTAATTAATCCCATGGGCCCTGCTAAATGCCGGCCCCATCTCCCGCCGTGCAACTATACCAGGCGACGGTCGTTGGATCATCCACCCCAGACCTAATGGTCATCGCCCATATCGCGACTACTCAATGCCCAACCTTTACCGGCCCAAGAGCACGCGATATGGGCGGTTTTGCTCAGGCCCATTTTGCTACGTGTCAGCATCTCCCACACATCACGTTCCCTTAGAAAAATACTTCCTAACCCTCATAAGTGGTGCAATACCCTCCAATACCGCCTCCCTACCATAAATAAAAACTACCATTGTTCATATAATTTCCCCGCCAATTCTAACTGCTCCCGGTTAAAAGCCCACATACCCCATTTTTGACCTTTTTTCCCCCTTTTACACTATTGAAGCCTCTAAACCACACCGGTGCCCTTTGAGCTCCTGTGACTAGCTACCAACTATCAGAACCTTCCAAAACACCATCATTACACACCTCAAAGCTGTAGAAGCCTCTACAGACCTCAATTAGTTTGCAACCCTGACCATAAAATTCCAGGTATTTAAGAAGAAAACTAAGAATTGCCTTCTCATTTAAAAACGTACACTAAATTCATGAAACGATTGAATGGATTTGATTGAATTCCCTTCAAATTGAGACTATTCCCCCTCCTAAAATACCAAAACCCCTACCTGCAAACTGCTGATACCCTAATCCTATTACAGAATCGTCGAAACTTCACTTCCAATAGCCATATAGCCCAAATTTCCACAAGTTATTATAGAAATGGTTATCCAAACCTCTCTATATGTTATACCAATGACAAGCCCTCATTTAGACATTGACCACCTGGCACTAACAGATAGAGACTTCCAAATCAAAGATACAACCACCCCACACCACCTTCTTAGAATCCACTACTGGGCCAAAGATAGGTTCTTAAACCATGCTAATGATATAATCCTTTTGGAATCTAATCTCCCCAAGTATACATTCCCAAAAGTCCACTCATTCCCAGACATAATACATATCTGCCAAGCCTGTTATGTTCCAAGACATATGGCTATTGGGGCACTAAACCATGAGATACTATTTACTATTACTATTGAATCCATCAACCAGATGCTGCAAATCCACCCTAGTCCTAATTTAATTCCATTGTCCATTGGACACCTATTGGACCTGTACATCACATTGGTCTCAGACAAGATCAAACGAATATTTCAGAATTTCATCATTGAGGAGTGCCATACTCCTAAAGGCATTCCACCCTATGTAGCCACTATTTTTTCAGAGAATGGCAGGAGAATAATCACCATGATTTAATGATCCAGGGATGCACATCAGACGAGTTTGTGGATGAGGTCATCATAGCCTTCTTGTCCATTTTCACTCCAGGCAAACCTCCTGCCATTTTGTATGATTATGCACAGTTCATTGCAGACAGAATGCATGAATAGCTCACTAGACTGCCCACTGAAAGATTGTTCAAATACTCTTCAGTGTTGTTTCATATGTTCCTCTATTACTAGACAAATAAATTCCCTTTGAAGATCCAAAAATTGGACACCAAGGGAAAGGAAAGATCAGTCATATTCTGGACACCCTCGGTCCACAATTTTTCCACCTCATACAAAGAATTCATAGAATCTTTTGTACACCCAGTTATGAACATGTTGACTTCTAAGACTCAGCCTAGAATCAACCCAGAAATTAGAAGAGTACTACAATTAGCCAAGAATAGAAAAGTGGGAGACTGATACCTCTACCAGAATCACACTAAAATCAGTATCTATGGTTATGAGCTAATCCCCTACAAATTGCCAAAATACCTTCCCATGAGGATATTTTCCCTTGAATACTTCAAGCAAATGATAAGTGCAAATGAGGTCAACTTCCTAGCTGCTAGGAAGAAGACACAGTTGAAGATGAAAAACCTAATGGGTCCTTTCATCTACAACACCAGAGAGGCTGGACCTGAAGCTGATAAGATGCTCCAGGAATTGAAATTCAAGAATAGTTTCATCTGGCATTATGACCCTCATGGGGTTATAAACAAGCTCAGACAAAAGGTAGAGATGGGACCTTACATCCACTACCTAAGACCTGCCATTAAACAGTATGCTAATAATTAAGAATGGGTAGAGAATACATTGATTGACATGGACAACAAAATGGTGGATGTGGAGAACACCATGATTGATTTAGAGTAACAATTTGACCAGAGCTATTTCCTGTAGGTTCCAGAGTTGAGAGAGCCAAGGAAAATCCATCCTATCATTCATACCCCTGTTAATGAGGAGAATACTCCTAAAAGAAATAGGGAGGAAGCATCAAGTTCTGCCACGGAGGCCACTGGTGAGCAGTTCAAGCTAAATAAAAGGCCCAAATTGAATCCTGTGTCTAAATAGGAGCAAAAAATTGCATCAGAAGACATCATTGACACTGAGGCAATGGGGCAGAGTAGTAAACAAACAACAAAGACAGCTGCATCAGCATAAACACAACAACTATCTACTTCAAACACATAGATCATACAGAGACAAAAGAGTGTGGAGGTGTCTTCCTTTGTCACACCAGCTGACAAGGAAATAGATATCAGTGAAAGATTTAAGGAAATTAAAATGAGGAATGAAAAGCTGAAGGCAGACACATATGCCAAATAGCTGAAGATGAGACCACCAAACCAAAACAGATTGATGTCAGCCTTTGACATCAAACAAGGAAAAATGCAGGTGTCCTTCTTACAGTCCACTATACATTAGCCCAAAACCTCAGCAGATTACAACAAAACCAACTTTGAGGTCTTGGCCAGGGATGTTCACCCCATTGATCAAATAAAATTCCATAAACAAGCTGGAGAAATGATCTACTCCACCCTCACAACAAATTCCATGGTAGCATTCAAATTGAAAGATTCATTGGACAATGTGACAACATAGTATAAATTGGAAAAGGCCTCTTGCATCGCCAAAGATACCAAGATAAAGTCCTCGGAGGACCTGGTGATTGAAATGGGCCATGAACCAAAGGACATCAAAACTGTTGAACAGTTAATCAAGAATAAGAATGAAGATATTACAGCCATCAAGAAACAACTCAATCTGCCTCAGTTACAGCACCCAAAAATAAAGGAAGTCCTGAAAAGCCAGAGAAATCATGAAGAGATGATGGACTTAGTTTTGGAACTCAATGACTAGTTGAAGGAGATGGAAAAGGAACTAGAAATCTTGATTCAACTCGAACAAGCTAGTATTGATAGTGCTCCTCCAACTGTCATTACAACAGTGACCATAGTTGTACCTTCCACTCTGGCAGTAGCATTAGCTCCCACTAGTCCAATGGTCACTTCATTGGTAGGATCAACTTCGACTACATCAACAACAACATCAATAGCAACAACTACCACAGGTGAAGCAGCGAACAAGCTGGTCAAAGAAATGGAAGAAATGTCCATTCAGACCAATGAAATGAACAAACCCAAGGAGAAAGTCAGCAACCTTGAGATAGATTTCAAGCTTGCCCAGATTATGCATAAGGAAGAACAACAAAAGGTTGCAAGGATGAATGAGAGGATAAAAGTCCTGGAGAAGGAATTGACCTTCATTGAGCCAATAGGAAAGGCTAAATAGCAACTATGGGCCAATATCATTGACTCTGTCAATGATATTTGGCCATCTATCCAGGTCATTTTTGAGCAGATTGATTTGATTAAGCATGCAACAGAAGCCATTGAAAGGGTGAAAACAGAACTTGAAGATATGCTAGAGGAAGGAGTAAGAATCATGCACTTCCCCAACTCCAAGAATAAATATGAACTGCAAGAGCTTGAGATACCTGATAGGACAGGTACAATTTTGGAAGTCAGGAGAGTCCTCACCAAGAGGAATTTAATGTTGAATCTAGAAGATAAGTGTTAGAACGTGCAGCTAGCTGTTGATAGGTTCATGGCTAAGTTTGAACTATTGAAAGAAAAGGGATTACCTAATGCCTTAGTTATAAATGACAAGTTAATGAAACAGGAAGATTACAACAACAAAATCAAGGAAGTCACCAAAGAACAGATGATGACATCATCTATGAAGGGCATGCCAATAGGCAAAGTGTTGTACCAAACATTTGAAAACATGTTTTACCTCCAACATGAGGTAAAACATTTGTTTATTAATAAGCCCACTTTTGCCAAATATATAGAGGCAGATGAAATATACAGAAAAGTGATCAATATCCAATTACCAGATGAAGAATGATGGGAAAAAATGAATGATTTATTGTAGTAAAAACACAGTAAATTATAAACAATAAATTATAAATGTACAGTAAAAAGTGAAACATCAGGGTAAAAGGATATTGACAGGTTAGCAAGGTTAATGTGTATCAGATGAAAGAGTATCAGGTGAAAGACTAAAGTAAAATAGGGCATCTGACGTGAAAGCCAAAAGGCCTAGTAGCATAAAGGGGTAAAAGTCAAAGTCTACAGCCAACAAAACCAAAATAAAAGGGAGAACATGAAACAGTTCAATAGCTGCCTATATCTTCTTGCAAGAAGATATTGCTTTTTTCCTAGATTAAATCTTAATACAGTTTCATACTTTCTAATTCCTTTTTGTATAAATACTTCAAAATTCTAAGTACTAGGGTGGATTATTTTACATTTGTAGAGTTATTGTGATCTTTAACCTAAGGGTGATTATACCATTTTCAAGTCAACAGACTCAAGCAAGTCATAAAATCATTTCGCTAGAGGATTCATGAGATGAGCCATTTGCAGTGAAGTACTTTCTTTGTGTGATTGTGTTACCTTTCTTTAGTGTTTTCATAATCTTAAATGTGTTCTAAAATATAAATGAATTAACTAGAAATATCACTTAGAATTTGTTTAATTACACTCTATTTTGCACAGTTATTCATTTACAAGTTTTCTTTTGATACCCAGATTTGAGAACCCTTAATTTCTCTCCCATCCCGGTTGACTTCTTTCATTCCTTCCAAAGTTCGGCCTAGGGAACCCTTAATTTCTCCGTAGATCTCCTTTGAATCTATTCACCATTTAGCCTTTGAGATCTGCAGTAACGTATCTATCTTGCCCTGTAAACATTGTTTTTAGAACTGGTTCCAATCTTGTTTGTAAAACATTCGACTCCATAGCCCAATGGTAGAATCCAAACATCTTTTCATCTAAGTAAAGTGATTCCACCACCAAATTTCCAAAACAAAACCCAAGTGCAAGCCATAACTAGCCTAAAATAATCTTAATGGTAGAAATTATGTTTAATTTAGGGTTTTTTCCCTAGAAGGAAACCGCTCACTATATATGAGGGAATCTTATTGCGTCTATGTATATCTGTATTATGAGTGAGGAAGAGAGAGGAGATTGAAAGCGAAGAGGGAGTTACATTGGATTTGCTGTAGGTTGTATCTCTTTAGTTTGCTGGATAATATAATAAAAGAAGGACTGGTTGTTTCTCCGTGGACGTAGCCCAAACTGAGTGAACCACGTATATCTGTGTCTCTCTTGTTTTATACATTTATATTTCTGCAATATTTTATGTGTTCCATTGCTTTGTAATATATAATTTTCTAACAACTGGTATTAGAACCGAAGGTCTATTTGGATGATAAACTCGCAGGAGAGAAGGATTCCTGGTTTGAGTGGGAGCAATGGCGGAAGATGGTAGGTTTAGGGTCGAAAAATTTAACAGCCAAAACTACCAACTGTGGAAGATGTAGATGGAAGATTATCTGTATCAAAGAGATCTGTACCTACCATTGAGCAGAAATACAAAGAAGCCGATGAGTATGATAGACACAAAATGGGATATTCTCGATAGAAAGGCACTTGGAACAATACGGCTATGCCTAGTGGTGTCGGTAGCCTTTAATATTTCAAAGGAAATGACAACATAGGGTTTAATGTCGGCATTAGCCAAACTATATGAAAAACACTCGGTGTCAAATAAGGTATTTCTTATGAAGCGTTTATTTAATATGAAGATGTCAGAGGGTGGATCTGTCATTGATAATTTAAATGATTTTAATACAGTTACAAGCTAGTTAAGTTCTGTAGGGGTAAACTCTGATGATGAAGTTAGAGCTCTGTTATTCTTGTGCTCATTGCCAGAAAGTTGGAATGGTTTAGTAATGGCCATTAGTAACTCTGTTTTTGGATCTAGTACTTTAAATTTTGATGATGTTGTCAGTGCTATCCTTAGCGAGTAAATGCGACAGAAAAGCTCCAGTGAGACATCAGGTAATGCTTTGAGTGCAGAGTCTAGGGGAAGAAAAATGGAAAGAGGAAAGAGCTCAGGATAATGCAGTAAATCAAGGAAAGGTAGATCCAAGTCCAAATCGGGGATAATGTGTTGGAAATGCAGAAATAAAGGACACCTAAAGAAAGACTGTAGATCTCGGAAGGGAAAAGAAGGAGATGCACAACAAGAAAACAATCATGAAGCAACCGTGACAGGTGAGGTGTTACAAGATGCTTTGATTCTTTCTTTCGAAAATATTATTGATTCTTGGGTGGTAGATTCAGGGGCCTCATTCCATGCCACACCTAATAAGAAATATTTTCATGACTATGTTCAAGGAGATTTTGGACAAGTCCGTTTGGGTGATGATAAACCCTGTAAAATTGTTGAAATGGGCAAGGTTCTTGTAAAACAAAAAAATGGAAACCAATGTCTACTAAAGGAGGTAAGGCATTTTCCAAATCCGAAGAAAAATCTAATTTCAACAGGGCAGTTAGGCAGTGAAAGTTGTGTGACAACATTCACAGATAAAGCTTGGAAGGTCACCAAAGGAGCCCTGGTAATAGCAAAAGGCGAAAAGGTTGGTACATTGTATTTATGCAATGGTATTTCTAACTATGTTAATGCTTTAACTTTTAGAGGAGCAGATGTAGCATTATGGCATCATAGGCTCGGACACATGAGTGAGAAGGGGATGAAGATTCTTCACTCAAGGAATTTGTTGCCGGGTTTGAAGAATGTTGATTTGGACTTCTGTGAGAATTGTGTTTATGGAAAACAGAAGAGAGTCAAATTTCTTAGAGTTGGGAAAGAAAAGAAGATCGAAAAATTAGAGCTTGTGCATACAGATGTATGGGTACCTACTGAGGTATCATCTCTTGATGGCTCTCGTTATTATGTTACTTTTATTGATGATGCAACCAAAAAACTTGGATTTATTTTATTCGAAATAAATCTGATGTATTTGATACTTTCAAGAAATGGAAAGATTTGGTTGAAAATGAGACAAGGAAAAGGTTGAAGTGTCTCAGATCAGATAATGGAGGTGAATATTGGAGCAAAGAGTTTGATAGGTACTGTTCAGAGAATGGAATTCACAAAGAGAAGATAGTTCCAAGAACACCACAAGAAAATGGTGTTTTAGAAAGGATGAATAGGACAATCATGGAGCATGCAAGGTGCATGAGATTGCATGTAGGATTGCCTTTACAATTTTGGGCAGAAGTTGTAGATATTGTTGTTTATCTAATAAATAGAGGGCCTTAAATTTCCTTGGATGGTGGTATTCTAGAGGAGGCATGGACAGGTAAAAAGGTAAACTACTCATTTTTAAAGACTTTTGGTTGGGAAGCCTTTGCCCACATTAACAAAGAAAATAGAATAAAGGTTGAGGCAAAATCAAAGAAATGTACCTTTATTGGATATGGTGTTAATGATTTTTGTTATCTCTTATATGATTATGAAAATCACAAAATCATTAGGAGCAGAGATGTAATATTCAATGAAAAGGTCTTGTATAAGAATCAGTTGCAGGAAAAGAAACAAGAAAAAGAAAACAGAGAATACACAATGCTTGATGATATCATAGGAAAAGTGATAGTGCCTGAAAATCATAATGATCAATAGCCAGAACAACAACCACAACAGCAACAAGCACTTCAAACACCTGAAAGTGGTGTTAGAAGATCTACAAGGATAAGTAGAACCCCTGAACGATACTCTCTGTCGTTATATTATGTATTGCTGACTGATTCTAATGAACCAGAATGTTATGAAGAAGCAGTGCAGGTAGAAACTAGGAAGAAGTGGGAGCAAGGCATGAAAGAAGAGATGGACTCTTTAGCACATAACCAGACTTGGGAATTAGTCAAGTTGCCTGCAGGTAAAACAACATTGCAGAATAAATGGGTTTATAGGCTGAAGAAAGAAGATGGAGGAAAACAGAGGTACAAAGCTAGACTTGTGGTGAAGTGGTTTGCACAGAAGAAAGGTATTGATTTTGATTAAATATCTTCTCCTACTATTAAAATGACTTAAATCAAAACTATTTTAAGTATAGTAGTAGTTGAATATTTTCATCTTGAGCAGTTAGATGCAAAGACAACCTTTCTCCAGGGGGATTTGGAGGAAGAGATATATATGCAGCAGCCACAAGGATATGAGGTCAAAGGGAAGGAGAAACTAGTGTGCAGGTTGAAGAAGAGCTTGTATGGCTTAAAACAGGCTCCAAGGCAGTGGTATCTAAAATTTGACAGGTTTATGTCTGAACAACGTTATACTAGATGTCACTCTGACCATTGTGTTTATCTTAAAAGGCAAAATGATGGCAGCTATATTATATTGTTATTGTATGTAGATGACATTCTTGTTGCAAGTTCTAACATGCATGAAATAAATGTGCTCAAAAGGAAATTGGCAAACTCATTTGCAATGAAGGATTTGGGTGCTGCAAAACAAATCCTTGGTATGAGAATAGCTAGAGACAGGAAGAATCACAAATTAACATTGTCTCAAAGTGAGTACATAGAAAAGGTGCTAAAAAGGTTTAATATGCAGAATGAAAAACCAGTTGGTATACCTTTGGCTAGCCATTTCAAATTAAGTAGGGAGGCGTGTCCCAATAGTTAGGAAGAAATGGCTCATATGTCTAAAGTTCCATATGCATCAGCAGTTGGAAGCTTAATGTATGCAATGGTCTGCACAAGGCCTGATATTGCACATGCAGTGGGAGTTGTAAGTAGGTACATGAACAATCCAGGAAAAGAACATTGGATGGCGATGAAGTGGATTCTTAGGTATTTGAGAGGTACCACAAATCAATCATTATGCTTTGGTGGTTCAAACATTGCTCTATAGGGATATGTTGATGCAGATATGGTAGGTGACAGAGATAACAAGAGGAGCACTACAGGATATGTGTTTACTGTAGGTGGAACAGCTGTCAGTTGGGTTTCAAAACTACAAAGTGTTGTTGCACTCTCAAAAATAGAAGCAGAGTATGTTGCTGCTACAGAGGCTAGTAAAGAAATGATTTGGTTACAAAGTTTTCTGGATGAATTGGGTAAGAAGCAGGAGTTGGGCAGGTTATATAGTGACAACCAGAGTGCCATACATCTTGCAAAGAACTCTATATTTCATTCCAAAACTAAGCATATACAGCTCAAGTACCATTTCATATAGCCAATGTTGGAAGATGGACAATTGAAGCTGGAAAAGATACACACTAGCCAAAATCCTGCAGATATGTTAACAAAAGTTGTAACCAAGGAGAAACTAAGAATCCGCTCAGTTTCAATTGGTCTTCAAGTATGATGAAGAAGATGAGAAACAACCAGGCCCAAAGTGGAGTCATTGTCTAGCAAATAAAGCAGCGATGGAATTGATATAATCAGTCTCCAAGTGGGAGATTGTTGGGTGTGGAGCCTGATTATCTTTTGTATTGAAAGGTTTCAGCCGGATGTATACTCGAGGAAGACTATACACCCATCCACACAGGGGGGTTCAAGGGGGACTTTCCCCCTCGTGGGGGCCTGGGAGGGGCTAATCCCCCCCAACTGGGGGGTCTGGGGGCTAGTGGTCCCCCAGAGGGGTTCGACGGCAGTGCCCCCGAAGCTAAAAATAGATGTAAAATTGCCTTGTAAAAGTCTAGTAATTTCTAGTCAGTCTGGGCCGTTCATTAGGCGGATGATCTGACGGTATATGTTATGTTTAATCTAGGGTTTTTTGCCCTATAAGGTAACCCCTCACTATATATGAGGGAATTGTATTACTTCTATGTATATTTGTATTATGAGTGAGGAAGAAAGAGGAGATTGAGAGTGAAGAGGGAGTTATAGCGGATCTGTTGTAGGTTGTATCTCTTCAGTTTGCTGGATAATATAATAAAAGAAAGACTGGTTGTTTCTCCATGGACGTAGCCCAAACTGGGTGAACCACGTGTATCTGTGTCTCTCTTGTTTTATGTGTTTTCTGTGTTTATATTTCTGCAATATTTTATGTGTTCCATTGCTCTCTAATATATAATTTTGTAACAATAAAGAGAGAGTCTTCTCTGAGCATCAGGAAGGCTAGGTCCTGATCTCCAAAAGTGGTTTTTGGTTACCTTTGGTTTTCCTTTCTTCATACTTCAAAAGAAATATCAGAGTGGTAACATTTTTGGCGACCATACTAGGGACTTCGATCCTCAATCTCATAAAACTTAAAGGAAACATTAAATTTAATATCGATCCCCTTAAGGTTAGTATTTGAATGAAATTTTCAAAAATTTCATAAAAACAATTTAAAATCTTAAAATTCTGGCTCCTAAGAAGATTCACTATACTAGGGCAAACTTAGAACCAAACCCTACAACTATAGTTGATGACCCAAACAGAATTCTAAGAAAACCAAAAAAATGAAGAAACTCAGGCAAGTATAAGCCAGTTAGTCAAAGAAAACTCACTCCCTCAGGGGTTTTCAACTTTAGAGGAAATCCATTTTAGTTTGTCATTTGACCTCTCATTACTTAGAACTAAATATGAGAATGCCATCCATGAAACAGTCTTAGACCCTGAGTTTACTCAACTCTTAGAATCAAAAAGGGTTATCCATCTAGATTTAGATAAATTTGTCTTGAACACTTTTGACAAGTTAAAATCTTTGACCTATACAATGATCAGTATTATATATAGTGCTTACCTTCAGCAATCCATTGAGCTAGCTACCCTTACTACTACTGCCTATGAAATTTTTGCACAGTGTTCACTCACTGTAAATACACCTTCTTTTACCACAACTTCACCAATTATATCTACCACAATCCAATCACCTAAACTAATTACTAATCAACCATCCTCATCATCATCTAGTTCACCTCCATCAATTTCAAGTCCTTCCTCAACCACCACAACTTTACCCCCTAGTCAAACCAGAATCACAGCAATGACAAAACGATATGCTCCTCTTATTTTACCTGCACAACTCCATGCCATGCCTGCATATTATTATGGTAAGATTTTCCTGTTTGATGCTACTAGTCATTACACTGCCCAACAACATGTAAACAAGATGTTTGACTTTTTTGAGTTGCATGATGATAGATGAAGCAAATGTCCAAATGAGGTTTTTTACCCAAACTTTAACTGGGGATGTCAAGAAATGGTTCAAAGCATTTCTTGCCAACCATATTGCAGAATTAGCCAATTTTCATAGGTTATTCATTGATAGATGGGAGAGAAAGAAAAAACCATTGCAAATACTTTCTAAATATGACAATATTAGAAGAGTTCCTAATGAGTCAGTTCAGGACTATTACACTAGGTTTAATAATATCTACAATACAATTCTAGCAAATATTAAGCCTCCACCTGACCTAGCATTAATTAAGTTCCCTAATGATTTTGATGCTGACATGTCATACCAGCTAAGGGAAATAAACCCTGAAACACTTGAACAAATGTAGAGCAATGTTGTTAGTGTAGAGGCCAACTTATTAGCTAAAAAAGCACGAATGAGGAATGAAAAGAAAGTTGTATTTAAAGAGGAATCTTCCACTTCAGATGGAAAAGTAGATATTTTAGCTAACAGTTTAGAGAGAATCATAGATAGGTTAGAAAAAATCAATGGGAGAATCAGCAGCAACAACAATCCACAATAAGAAACCCAAATTTTAGGAAGAACCCTAATGCTAGAAAGAATGGTACACTAGATCAATAGATTAGGCCCCCCTTCCAAGAGAACTATGTTGAGGATTCACAAAACCATAAAGTAGAGGATGATACCCATGTTAACTTACTAGAAACAAAAGAGAAAGACATTGTTTTTCTTACTCAAGAAGAATAGGAGTTATATATGCTGCAGCAGTTGCAGTTAGAATCTGGTGAATCCTTTGATTTTAAACAGGGATATGAGTTAGCTATATATGGGGTACATAAGAAATATTGCTTGAGAAGTAAGAAGAATAACGAGACTCCAATTAAAATATCCATCCAAACCCAGACTAATATAATAAAAGAAGCTTCAGTTAACAAAGTGTTACAAATCCTCCCTAGGGGAACACTTGAGACTTCAACCCCTAAGATTGTAGATATAACCTCCACTGAAACCCAAACAGAGAAAATTAATGAAAAAAAATCAAAATAAGAGAAATCAAGGAAAAAGAGTGGAAACACAGACTGAAATGCCTACTACTGAGAAACAGAATAAGGACACACAAACTACACATACTAAGGAAGATCTAAATCAAACAAACAAACCTCAGCTCTCTTTCAACATCAAAAATGAAATAACAAAATTAAAGATAACAATTCCTTTGACCGAACTAGTAAAGAATGAATCTTATAGGTCATAGATAACTGAGACTTTGAACATAGGAGAGGGAGAGGATTTTGTTAATTTGAATGATGACTAGCTCGAATTATTGTTTGGCCCTGAGGCCAATGGTATTCATTAGCAAGGGGAAGTTCCCCTTTTTTACATCATCCTAAAAATTCATGATAAAATATTGCATAATGCTATGCTGGACTTAGGGGCATCCCACAATTTGATGCCAAAGGAAATAATGGAAAGACTGAACCTAGACATTACCAGGCCTTATAAGGATTTGTTTTCTTTTGAGTCCGTCCAGGTTAAATGCCTTGGTCTGATCAAGGACTTATGTGTGAATCTTGTCCAGTGCCCTACAAAGAGCATTTTAATGGACATTGTAGTTGCAGACATCCCACTGAAATATGGAATGCTACTATCTCACTCATGAGGAGCAAAACTACAGGGATCCTTGTAGTTGGATATGTCTTATGCCACTATATTTGTTTTTGGCCAACTAATAAAATTATATAGGGAGACCTTGATGAAATACATGGTCAGTAGTGAGGAAAAGCCACAAAAATTTCCATGCATTCAGATATGGACTCTTTCATCTTATACAATGTAGAAAATGATAATAAGGAAATCACAGCCAAAGACCTAAAATACAGAACAACTGATAGTGAGAACATATTCCATGAATCACTATGGAATCTAGACTTTGATGGATCAGTCAATAGGTTAGGGGCTGGTGCAAGAGCGTGGATCCATAATATGGAGAATAATCATGCTGAGGGACATGCTTTCAGATTGAACTTCAAATGTACCAATAACATGGCCAAATATGAAGCCCTAATTCTAGGGTTACAATTGGTTAGGAAATTGGGAGCCAAAAGAGTTTCCATGATGGGAGACTCAAAGATTATTATTAAACAGATTAGTGGTGAATACCCTATCAACAACCCTAGGCTTGGTCGATATAGGGATATTGTTAGACTTGATCAAAGACCTCCTAGAAACAAACTTTGTTTCCATTCCTAGAAAACAAAACATGCAGGCTCATGATCTGGCCACCTTTGCTAGTACTTGTAAATTTCCATTTCAACCCAACCATCAATACACTGTAGAGGTCAGACATAGGCCTGTTATACCATACAACCTGAAGTATTGGCATATTTTCTCCCAGGATTCTTAGATCTACAATTTCATGAACAATGAAGGTGAATTTCAGAATCATAGGATAGATAATGGCTGTACAGTAGACAATAATATAGAAAGTAGCATAGATGTAAAAAAATTCGATGTAGCTAAACCAAATAAATTTACTAGAGTAGAAATAGATAGCTTAGAGAATGTAGAGATTGAATAAATAATGAATGATGATCCTGAGATCCTTAATTTAAAAAATATTTTCTTTCTTAAAGGATTAGTACCCTTAGAAGATTTGTTTGACTCTAATGATGTAGCTAGGAAACCAAATATGGAACCTCTGAGAGCTGACATAGAAGAGGTCAACATAGGGACTGAGGATAAACCAAAACTCATCAAAATATCAAAAGCCTCACCTCCAGAGGAAAAGGTTAAATACATCAATCTGTTTAAAGAGTTCCAGGATGTATTTTCCTGGAGTTATGAAGACTTAAAATATTATGACACCAGCATAATCCAACACAAAATACCTCTAAAAGAATATCATATACTTTTGAAACAGAAAATTAGGAGAATAAACCCAGTTCTTATGCCCTCTATTGAAAAGGAAGTCAAAAGGATGTTTGATGCCCAAATAATAGCCCCCATTAGATACTCATACTCGATTTCAAACTTAGTTACAACTAGGAAAAAGACAAGTGAAATTAGACTTTGTGTAGATTTTAGAAATTTAAATAAGGTCTCACTAAAAGATAACTATCCTCTACCAAAAATGGACCATATATTGTAGAGTAGTAGGCTCATCTAGGATTTCACTGTTAGATGGATTCTCTGGGTATAACCAGATCTTAGTCCAACCTGAGGACCAAGCCAAAACTGCATTTACTACTCCAGGAGCTACCTTAAGGTATTTGAAGATGCCCTTTGGATTAATGAATGCAGATGCCACATTTCAAAGAGATATGGATATAGCTTTTGCCAAGGAGATCCATGATTTCTTAGTAGTATACCAAGATTACATCAAATTCTTCTCTAAATCTGACAATGAACACTTAGACCACCTAAGAAGAGTATTTATCAAATGTAGAAAATTTGGGATTTATTTAAACCCCAAGAAAACACTCTTTGGTTTGGAAAAGTTAAAACTATTGGGACATATCATATCTAAAGATGGGATTAGAATATATCTTGCTAGAGTAGAGGCCATTT
This sequence comes from Pinus tabuliformis, assembly GCA_031772625.1. Taxonomy (NCBI): domain Eukaryota; kingdom Viridiplantae; phylum Streptophyta; class Pinopsida; order Pinales; family Pinaceae; genus Pinus; species Pinus tabuliformis. The sequence continues at coordinate 1,324,355,583 of CM062818.1, read as the reverse complement.
TGACTATTACCCATCCTAGAAACATTAGAGAGTTATAGTCATTTCTTGGCAAGATAAACTTCCTTAGTAATTTCATTTCAAACCTAGCAGAACTGATTAGAGAGTTAAATAACATGCTATGAAAGGAATCAACACTTAAATGGACAGTGGAGGCCAAACAATCCTTTGAAGCCATCAATGAAGCTTTAACCAAAACTCCAGTCCTAATAAGTCCTGATTTTAACAAGGATTTTATAATTTTTCCTTTTGCTTCATACCACACCATTGTAGCAATTTTACTGCAAAAGAACAACCAAGGATCTGAACAACCAATTGCATTTTTTAGTAAATCCTTAAGAGATGCCACACTCAAATACAATATTATGGAAAAACAAGCTTTAGCTTTAGTAAAGGATGTCAAAGACTTCAGAGTATACATTCTATATTCTCACATTATTGCTTGTGTTCAAAATTCTGTAGTTAAGGACATTTTGACAAAAAATGGGCCTGAAGGGAAAAGAGGAAGGTGGATTTCCACAATATTGGAATATGACATAGAGATAAAGCCAACTAAGCTTATCAAAGGCCAAGGTTTACCCAAACTCATGGTTGAATCGAACTGTAAAACCCTTGATATAAACTTTATTAGTGCCCTTGATGATCAGGAAGAGATGGTGACTCCATCGATCAGTGAACATGTTACTCATTCACCATGGTATGTAGATATTATATTTGTATTACAAAATTTACAAGCTCCCCCTAGTTTAACAAGAACTAAAGCTAGATTTTTGAAGATGAAGTCATTAAAGTATTGTATTATAGATAATGCTTTTTTTTGGAAAGATAGTAGTGGTATTCTTTTGAATTGTTTATTGAAAAATGAAGCTGATAAAATCATGCAAGAGTTTCATGCAGGCGATTGTGGAGGACACTTGTACTAGAAGACTACTGCTGACAAAATCTTGAGGGTTGGTTTCTACTAGCCCACTTTGTTTGCGGATGTTAAGAAACATGTGACATCCTGTCCTCAATGCCACATATTTGAGGGAAAGAGAAAACTTTTACCCTTGCCTCTTAAACCAATTTCCACTGAAATTCCATTTCAACAATGGGGGTTAGACTTCATTGGAGAAATACACCCAGCCTCTTCAGCTCAGCACAAGTCGATTCTAACAGCCACTGACTATTTTACCAAATGGATAGAGGCCATACCTTCTAGCCAAGCCACATACACTGTCATAATCTCCTTCCTAGAAAGTAATATCCTATCAATATTTGGATGTCCCCAGAAGCTCATTACTAATAATGCAACTGCCTTTAAATCCAGGAGAATCATATATTTCTGTAACAAGTACCACATCACCCTTGGCAATTCCATAGCCTATTACCCTCAAGGTAATGGACTAGATTGAGTCATCCAACAAAAGCCTGGTCAATATTATTAAAAAATTTATGGAAGATAACAAAATGACATGGAACAAGAAGTTAGTCAATGCCTTATGGGCAGATGGATTGACTACTAAGAAGTCCATTGGAACATCACCCTATCAGCTAGTTTATGGGATGGATGCAGTTTTCCCATCATCCTTGGGAGTGACAGTGATGAAGATCATCCAGGAATTGCAGGTGGAACCAAATGATATTCAGAGAAGAATAAATCATACCATACATCTGTAGCAGACCAAAGAAGAAGTATACATAAAATCACAGGTGATCCAGGAAAAGATCAAGAAATTCTTTGATAAAAAGACTAAAGAAGATGATTTTTACATAGGAGATAAAGTCCTTAAGTGGGATTTAAGGAGAGAAGATAAAGGCAAGTGTGGAAAATTTGATTTTTTGTGGTAGAGGCCTTATGTCATTTATGGCTACAGAGGCAACAATGCCTTTTTCTTCAGAAACATAGATGGATTAGATCTACTAGGAGGACCTGTTAATGGTAGGATGCTGAAGCATTATTTTTCCACTGACTCACAATAGTTCACTTTACTTTGCATCATTGTACATAAAATTGCAGAGTGTAGATTGGATTGGATGGTTATCCTTTGAAGTTGAAGCCAGGAGAGAAGGCCCTGAGATTTGAAGGAATCACTGTCATAAGTATCAATAAAGAAGAATTACAGAAGGATAGTTTACAAGGTAACTATAGTCACAATTCAAAGTCTACTAGTCTTTAGAGTTCTTGACATTTCACCAGGAAATGGCATCCCCATGTGGAGCCTATGTTAGAGTCCTATAGTGATAGGATTCATAATTTTGGAAATGGCATTCCCATGTGGAGCCACTGTTAGAGTCTTATAGTGATAAGATTCATAATTTTGAATTGGGTGAGGTTAAGTCTTGTAATATTGTACATATCTTTTCTTTCTGCAAATGTTTTCCATATTAAAATTAAAAAAATGTAAAGAGGGTATGTCCTAAAAGAAATATCAAAGGACCATAAAAATAAGAAAAGATCAAAAAATGAAAAAATATGAACCCCAAACAAAAAATAGATCATGAAAGTGTGAAAGTCCAAGTGCCACTACTTTTTACTTTATTGTCCTAAATAATGGTTGTGTGAAGCTTGCCATACATGCCACAACCCATGATAGTCAAACTGTTCAATATTGACTACTTCATGCTTTGAATTTCATGTTTATAGTTAGAGAATAAAAATCTGACCAAACAATTTAATCTTGGCAGATTAGTAGATAGGTAGATAAATAAAAGGAGCTCATCAGTTTAATCTGAGCGCTTGGAATACATAAGGTTAGAAGTAGATAGTCTATTACATAAAATGAAAAGGAAAGAAATGGGTTTGCTAGCTTAAGTGCACCCAACAAAGTGAAGAAAAAGTGTTAGGGTAGGTAAAAGTGTAGGTAGAAGAAAGGTTGCAAAAATACAAGTCATTTGAAGCATAAGCACTACTATCATGCTTAACTATATGTTTCAATGTGCAGGAGCAATTATCAAAGTGAAAAGAATGTTCATAAGCTGATTTTCCTAACTTTCCTTACTAAATTCCCTTTTACCCCTTCATGACATGAAGACACCATTTCCACATTCACTCCTACCCTTGGTTTCTACCCGACCCCTTCTACATTCATCCCCCGAGTGTGAAACCCTTTTTCCCCTTGGAAAAGTCACTTTCCATTTGTTAAATTCCCTAAAAACCCCAAAAAACCAACTAAACCTTTTATCCTAAATTTTATTTCCCCCTCGCATTAATTTATTAACCCTGAAAAATCATTTTCACCCATGATATTCCATAAACCTGCATTATTTCATAAACCCGCAGTTAATCACAGGTTAATTATGCTTAACAGTAATTAATCCCATGGGCCCCACTAAATCCTGCCTGCATCTCTCGTCGTGCAAATTTACTAGGTGACGGATGTTGGATCATCCACCCTGAAATCTAACGACCCTTGCCAATATCGCGCCTGCTCAATGCCCGACCTTTACTGGCCTGAGAGCACAAGATATGGGCAGTTTTGCTTGGACCCATTTTGCTACATGTCAGCCTCTCCCATACATCGCATTCCCTCAGCAAAATACTTCCCAACCCTCATAAGCAGTGTGATACCCTCCAATACCACCTCCCTACCATAAAGCAAAACCGCCACTGTTCATATAATTTCCATACCAATTCTAACCGCTGCCAGTTAAAAGCTCGCATACCCCATTTTTGGACTTTTTTCACCTGTTTACACTGCTAAAGCCTCCGAAGCACACCAGTGCCCTCAGAGCTCCTGCGACTAGCTACCAACTGTCAAAACCTTCCAAAATGCCATCATTGCACACCTCAAAGCACATAAGCCTCTGCAGACCTCAATTTTAGACTAGATTGCAACCCTCACTATAAAATTTTAGGTATTTAAGAAGAAACCAAGAATTTCCCTCTCATTTAAAAACGTACACTAAATTCATGAAATAATTGAATGAATTTGATTGAATTCCCTTTAAATTGAGACTATTCCTGCTCCTAAAATACCAAAACCCTACATGTGAACTGCTAAGAACCTAATCCTGTTACATAATTGTCAAAACTTCACTTCCAATAGCCATATAGCCCAAATTTCCACAAGTTATTACAGAAATGGCTACCTAGACCTCTCTAGATGTCAAACCAGTGACAACCCCTCATTTAGACATTGACCACCTGGCCCTAGTAGACATAGACTTCCAAATCAAATATATAGCCACCCCACTCCACCTTCTCAGAATCCACTGCTGGGCCAAAGATAGGTTCCTAAACCATGCTGATGATATAAACCTTTGGGAATCAAATCTCCCCAAGTATACATTCCCAGAAGTCCACCCATTCCCAGACATAATACATTTCTGCCAAGCCTGTTATGTTCCAATCCATAGGGTTATTGAGGCACCAAACCATGAGATACTATTTACTATTAATATTGAATCCATCAACCAAATGCTGCAAATCCATCCTAGTCTTTATTTGACTCCATTGTCCATTGGACACCTATTGGACTTGTACATCACATTGGGCCCAGAAAATATCAAACAAATATTTTAGAATTTCATCATTGAGGAGTGCCATAGTCCTAAAGACATTCCACCCTATGTTTTTAGAGACTGGGAGGAGAATAATCACCATGATTTCATGCATCCTAGGATGCATATCAGGCGAGTTTGTGGATGAGGTCATCATGGCCTTCTTGTCCATTTTCATTCTAGGCAAGCCTCCTGCCATTTTGTATGATTATGCCCAGTTCATTGCAGACAAAATGCATGAACAACTCACTAGACTGCCCACTGAAAGAGTGTTCAAATACTCTTTAGTATTGTTTCATATGTTCCTCTATTACCAGACAGATAAATTCCCTTTGAAGATCTAGAAATTGGACACCAAGGGAAAGGAAAGATCAGTCATCTTCTGGACACCCTTGGTCCACAAACTTTCCACCTCATACACAAACTTCATAGGCTCTTTTGTACACCCAGTTATGAACATGATGACTTCTAAGACATAGCCTAGAATCAACCCAGAAATTAAAAGAGTACTGCAATTAGCCAAGAATAGAAAAGTGGGAGACTAGTACCTCTACCAGAATCACACTGAAATCAGGGTCTATGGCTACGAGCTAGCCCCCTGCAAATTGCTAAAATACCTCCCAATGAGGATATTTTCCCTTGAATACTTCAGGAAAATGATAAGTGCAGATGAGGTCAACTTCCTAGCTACTAGGAAGAAGACATAGTTTAAGATGAAAAATCAAATGGGTCCTTTCATCTACAACACCAGAGAAGCTGGACCTAAACCTGATAAGATGATCTAGGAATTGAAATACAAGAATACTTTTATCTGGCATTATGACTCTCATGGGGTTATAAACAAGCTTAGACAAAAGGTCAAGCTGGGACCTTACATCCACTATCCAAGACCTGACATTGAATAGTACACTAATTAGTCAGAATGGGTAGAGAATACACTAATTGACATGCACAACACAATGGTGGATGTGGAGAACACCATGATTGATTTAGAGAAACAATTTGACCAGAGCTCTTTCCTCTAGGTTCCAGGGTTGGGAGAGCCAATGAACATCCCTCCTATCATTCAGACCCCTCTCAATGAGGAGAAGAATCCTAAAAGAAACAAGGAGGAAGCATCAAGTCTTGCCATGGAGACCACTCATGAGCAGTTCAAGCTAAATGAAAGGCCCAAATTGAATCCTGCGTCTGAACAGGAGGAAAACATTGCATCAGAAGGCATCATTGACAATGAGGTAATGGGGCAAAGAAAGAAACAAAAAACAGGGATAGCTACATAAACAGAAACACAAAAACCATCTACTTCAAACACACAGATCATATAGAGACAGAAGAGTGTGGAGGTGTCTTCCTTTGTCAGGCCACCTGACAAAGAAACAGATATCAAAGAAAGATTTAAGGAAATTAAAATGAGGAATTAAAAGCTAAAGGCAGACACATATCCCAGATACTTGAACATGACACCACCAAACCATAACAGATTGATGTCAGCCTTTGAATTCAAAGAAGGAAAAATGCAGGTGTCCTTCCTACAACCCATTGTATAACAGCCCAAAACCTCAACAGATTACAAGAAATCCAACTTTGAGGTCTTGGCCAGGGATGTTCATCAAATTGATCAAATAGAATTCCATAAACAGGCTGGAGAAATGATATTCTCCACCCTCACAGTAAAGGCCATGGCAGCATTCAAACTAAAAGATTCATTGGACAATGTGACAGCCTATTATAAATTGGAAAAGGCCTCCTCGAGTGCCAAAGGCACCAGGATAAAGTCCTTGGAGAACTTTTTTATTGAAATGGGCCATGACCCAAAGTACATCAAAGTTGTTGAACAGTTAATCAAGAAGAAGAATGAGGATATCGTAGCCCTCAAGAAATAGATCAAGCTACCTCAGTTACAGTACCCACAAACAAAGGAAGTTCTGGAAAGCTAGAAAAATCATGAAGAGATGATGGAATTAGTGCTGCAACTCAATGACCAGTTGAAGGAGATGGAAAAGGAAGTAGAAATCTTGATTCAACTCAAACAAGCTAGTACTTATAGTTCTCCTCCAACTGTCATTCCAACAGTGATCACAACTGTACCTTCCACTCTGGCAGTAGCATTACCTCCCACTGGTCTAATGGCCACTACGTTGCTAGTATCAACTTTGACTACATCAACAATAACATCAATAGCAACAGGTACCACAGGTGAATAATCGAACAATATGGTCAAAGCAATGGAAGAAATGTCCATTCAGACCAATGAAATGAACAAACTCAAGGAAGAACCAGATTACAAACTTGCCCAGATTATGCATAAGGAAGAACAACAAAAGGCAGCAAGGATGAATGAGAGGATAAAAGGCCTGGAGAAAGAATTGACCTTGACTGAGCCAATAGGAAAGGCTAAAGAGAAACTATGCGCCAATATTATTGACTCTGCCATTGATATTTGGCCATCTATCTAGGTCATTTTTGAGCAAATTGATTTGATTAAGCAGGCAACATAAGCCATTGAAAGGGTGAAAACATAACTTGGATATATGCCAGAGGAACCAAAAAGAATCATCCACTTCCTCAACTGCAAGAATAAATATGAACTACAAGAGCTTGAGATACCTGATAGGACAGATACAATTTTTGAAGTCAGGAGAGTCCTCACCAAGAGGAATTTAGTGTTGAATCTAGAAGATAAGTGTCAAAGCATGCAGCTAGCCATTGACAGGTTCATGGCTAGGTTTGAACTGTTGAAAGAAAATGGATTACCTAATCCATTAGTTATAAATTACAAGTTAATGACACAAGAAGATTATAACCATAAGATCAGGGAAGTAGCCAAAGAACAAGTGATGGTTGCATCTATAAAGAGCATGCCAACAGGCAAAGTCTTGTACCAAACATTTGGAAACTTGTTTTACCTCCAGCATGAGGTAAAACACTTGTTTATTAATAAGCCCACTTTTTCCAAATATACAGAGGTAGATGAAATATACAGAAAAATGATCAATATCCAATTACCAGATGAAGAAAGATGGGAAAAACTGAATGATTTACTATAGCAAAAACACAGTAAATTAGAAATGTATAGTAAAAAGTGAAACAACAGGGTAAAAGGATATTGACAGGTCAACAGGGTTAAAGTGTATCGGATGAAAGAGTATCAGGTGAAAGGTTAAAGTAAAACAGGGCATCCAACGTGAAAGCCAAAAAGCCTAGTAGCATAAAGGGCTAAAAATAAAAGTCTACAGCCAGCAGAACCAAAATAAAAGGGACAGCATGAAACATTTCAATAACTGCCTCTATCTTCTTGTAAGAAGATATTTCTTTTTTGCTAGATTAATTTTGAATACAGTTTCAAATATTTTGTAATTCCTTTTGTATAAATACTTCAAAATTAGAAGTATTAGGGTGGATTATTTTACATTTGTAGAGTTATTGTGATCTTGAACCTAAGGGTGATTGTACCATTTTGAAGTCAACAGACTGGAGCAAGTAATAAAATCATTTCGCTAGAGGATTCATGAGATGAGCCATTTGCAGTGAAGTACTTTCCTTGTGTGATTGTGTTACTTTTCTTATGTGTTTTCATAATCTTAAATGTGTTCTAAAATCTAAATGAATTAACTGGAAATATTACTCAGAATTTGTTTAATTACACTCTGTTTTGCACAGTTATTTATTTACATGTTTTCTTCTGATACCCCGATTTGAGAACCCTTAATTTCTCTCCAATCCCGGTTGACTTCTTTCATTCCTTCCAAAGTCCGGCCTAGGGAACCCTTAATTTCTCCCTGGATATGATTTGAAGCCATTCATCATTTAGCCTTTGAGATCTGCAATAACTTATATATCTTGCCCTTTAGACATTGTTTTTAGAACTAATTCCAGTCTTGTTTGTCAGACATCTGACTCCACAGCCCAATGGTAGAAGCCAAACATCTTTTCATCTAAGTAAAGTGCTCACACCACCAAATTTCTTAAACAAAACCCAAGTGCAAGAAATAACTAGCCTAAAATCATCTTAACTAAAACAAAGTTAAATTATAAAGAAAGAGCACTCTCTGAGCATCAGGAAGGGTAGGTCCTGATCTCCAAAAGTGGTTTGTGGTTACCTTTGATTTTTCTTTCTTCATACTTCAAAAGAAATATTAGAGTGATAACATACCCCTCAACCCTAATCGAAACAACTGTGTTGCCTTGTCTTGGAATGTGTGTCAATCGACCAAGTGTTTGGCAGATGCTACATTTACAATCAAGTTGGTGTGAAACCAAGATGAGTTGAAAACTAAACAATACTTCTGGAGGTGTTAGACTTGCTTTTCATGAACAAGGTCTATTAAGAGAGGTAGAGTTCTACCAGTGTGTCGCCAAGTGTTATAACAGCTACAGCCACCCTCCAAAATTTTACCTTACCCTCATTTTGGAGCCTCCCTTTCAACCTTCAGAGTAGCTTGCCTTGCTTCATCAAGTTCACAAGCTTTAGTGTCTTTCTTGTACAAATCCAAAATATCAGTCACAACTCGATCGATTCCCCTCACAGGTTGTTCACCAGGACTTGGTCGAGCTGCAGGCTAAGCAAATTCCCCTTGAAAATTGCACATTTCTGGAGGGCAACTAGCCTTCCCTCCAGAAAACACTCCTAGTAGTATTTGTGTGAATTTCCCTAGCAAAGGCATCTCTTATTTTAGGGATCTATGTTTAGCAGTGGGAGGTTACATGCAAGGAGCAATTCTGAAACATCCCACCAAGTGTCGCTTCCCATAGATTCATGGCATGCACGTCACAACCTCGATGTTATCAAAACTCATCAGCCAGACACTGCAGAGCTCATTCCTCATATAAACCTTGTAGCTTTGACATCCCACATCACATCTAGGAGTAGTTAGAACATTCAACTCAACTATTTTGGGGTAAGCCTGCTTCCCATGCCTTATGCTGCATTTCTCTCACTTTTTGTGTCTTCACTTGTGAAATTATTGTTTGCATGATTGCTTTGAACGCTTGCTGTTGTTTACATATATACTAGCTTGTCCTATCTCTATTTCAGTTTTCGTTGCTATCTCACTGCTATCGCATGCATGAAACTGTTTTGCATAGACTTTTGCCCAACCGACAAACTACCTCACCCACATGCATGTTGATCTATTTTTTGAATCTTTAATTCATGTTTTTCATGCACTTCCGAACACTTCTGCTATCACTTAGTTTCGCCATGCATTTACTACCTTAGTTGCTTTTAGTTGCCCATCGGTGAGTCGGTCCAACCTTGGCCCGGACTCTGCCTTCAGCAAGGCTGCATTGCATAATCTAGGGAAGGAAGCCTCACCTTCCTTCCCATTTTTTCACATTCTTTCCCAACACTGCCCTCTAGGACTATTTTTCGCATTTCTGGAGGATAGTGGCTACTTGGCCCAAGAAATTACGCAAATCTATCCCTAGGCCAATAGTCCTTCCCAGCTGAAATTGTGCATTGCGCAATCCCAGCAGTCAGTAGCCAGACTAGAATATGCATTGCATAGTTCGAATAGTTAGCTAGTCTCCTAATATCCTAGACTATGCCTTGTGCAGTTTTGGCAGTTGGTCTCTGCACCTCCTGGCCGAAATTGTGCAACCTTCATGATCAAGCACCCAGGTATGTTGCAAGTCAGTTCTCATGTTCATTTTTGTTTTCAACTGATAGATTGCTTGCCATGAGTGTTTCCATGTCTCCAAGAATACTAGATGTTTATCTGCCTCTTAGCAATATAAGTACAATGGCTTCCAGGAGAGCAGAGACGAAGACAATGTTCAGAGCACACTTGTGGATGCAATCGATCAAGTATCCATGGACTTGCCTACCCACGAAGACATCAAGCTGTTTGCAGACAAGGAAATCAAGATATGACAGTAGCAACATCACAATGAGCAGCATCATGAACAACAACTGAAGTCATCATACCAAATGCAACAAATGTAAGAGGAGGTTTGTTGACAACATGGAGGCAGAACAAGGTTGCAAGCTCAAGTAGGTCCATTGATGATGAAAGCAACTTTGGAGACTCCGGCTATGAAGTGATGGCACAACATGAAGACTGTGCAAAGGTAGAATATGGAACAAAGAAGGATTTTCATGTGCTGAAGTAGAAACTTAGGAAGAACATGAAGTTGCACAAATAGACAAATGAGTTGCAACATGAATAGGAACAATAGTGGGCGCAACATGCACTTACAGATGAAACTGCACCCGTACAACTTAAGAATCCATCTGAGCAGTTGACATAGAGCAGACATGGTGATAAGTGTTGTTGATCACATGCAATGGATTCAATAGAATGCATGTCATTAAGCGCACACATGCAATCCAACCCATTCAACACACTCACCAAGGTGAAGACAAGAAGCAAGTCCAAGTGGGGCTGAACATGTACTTCGACAAGTTGATGTGCATGACCACCAACACACACTTGAAGGTCAGCACAGACAAAATGCATCAGTGTGTTGCCGGTTCAACGGTACCCAAGAAGACCATGTGCATGTTAGTAGATGAGTTGGATGAACGGGACGAACCAATGCACCAGTTGAAATGGAGGCAAGAGTTCTCTTCAACAAGATGTCACCATGAGGTGTATGCACACCATCACAAATGACGAAGCTTGGCATCAACTCACCACCTTCACCATCACAAGCATGTCAAAGAGTTGGTCTCATCACAGCAGACTGAGTGTCAGTGATGTCTTGCAAGGCTTGCTCAAGCCATGTTGGCTCACATGAGTACATGTGCATTGTAATGTTGAGTCATGTCAAGTGTAAGTCAACTATCAATGGTTGGATGTAACTGTAATAGAGTAGGTGAAGAGTCATGAGGTTAGTTGAACTGTCACAAAGGGGAATGTCAAGGGTCACCCCACCCTTTGCTATAAATAGTCCCTCATAACTCATTGTAGAGGCTTTTGGTCAGCCAAGCTTCTGATAAGACTATCTTGCATAAAGCTTGGATGGTATTGCAACGCACCTTGGCTTCTCCATTGCACAGAGCTAGTTCATATCTTTGGAGGAGCAAGCGGATGTGTCTATAACGTTCCATTGTTGGGGCTAGTAGGTTTACATGGTGTATTGTATGATTTTGACTTACACTTCTTTATGTAATAAGAGCCAAAACATTTTCATGCATATGTTGTTATTGTAGTTGGACTGCTCCGGTTTCCTTAATGATATATGTTGTTTAACTTATGTACTTTTGTATGAAATTATATGAATATTGTTGTTAATGTGTTTCATATGTTGTTAATGCTGTCACCGTCTGTATCGACTGCTCTGTTGGACATCAGACAGACCTTTCACGTGAACCTTGTTGTAACAACCATCACACTCATCTTAGACTAATCTGTGAGTGATGTACGTGTTATCTTACCTTGTATGATGTGACTACCACATCTGAGTGGACTTCTCCAACAAAAGATGCGAATGTCCTATTGTGTTGTGCATTCCTAGCCAATTTGGGATTGATCCCTTTCAACTCGGAACTCACCTTCACATTCTTCTCCCTTCGAAGTGCTAGAACCTCTCATACACCTTCCTTGAATCACTGTATCAGTCACACCCTTGCTATTGACAGAGTTATCTTACTTGCCTATGTGCGACATCGTAGTCAAGGCATTACCTTACGACCCACTATTGGGACTCCTACACCAAATGGTCTGAGGTCTAATTGGGACTTCTTACCGGGGATATCCCCTTCACATGTTTGCAAGTCCAACACCATCAAAAAACCACAAAAAACAAATGAAACGTGAGAGGACACTACATCCCTTCAGAATGTTGAAGAATCTAGGGTATTTGAGATATAATGAGATTCTTCTACCAAGTATAAGAATTTTTGAAGCACTTTTTACTTTTCTTATTATCAAAATCTTCTCTTATTATTATCAATGTGTGTTTTCTTACTTCATTAAACAGTTACCAAAATAAAAGAGACAAGAACACAATATGTTGGCTCTCTGCCAGGGAAAAACCTCTCTCTCCTGGAGAGGAAAACCTTCTACAAATTTCTCTTATTAAAGCTTCAATTGACAAATGCCAAACCCTAGACCCTTGACAAGAATATCCTCAAAGCACAAGTCAAGCCTTTCCTTTTGATCCAAGATCACTTCCTCTTGCAACACTTTGTCCTCGTTCTTTGTCTTCCAACAACTGATAGATTTACTGCAACAACCCTAGTTTGAATGCCCTATAAGCGACATTCTTTTTTTCTTCCTTCACTTGAGATGGAGCCTTCCTTAATCAAGGAGAGTACCTTGTTACTAACCCATACGAGCTCTATTTTCTTCACTGTTATTGTATATTTGGAACAACAATAGTGTGTCTTCCTTTTCCTTCGCACGTGTGGAGGATGCCTTCAAGAATTGAAGCTTTGTATTCTCTCTTACCTTCGCTTGAGTATCCCTCTTCTTTGGTGGAGAAAGATGCCTAATTGGAACTCTTTTCTAGCCCAACCAAACCTCTTCATATGACTACACTAGGAGGTCAGATATGACAGTATAATGAGCCTCCCTTTCTTTTCTCGTGTGACTATAACTAGGCCATAAATACACCTTGTGAACTTGGTGTTCTATCCCTCCTTCTTCTCTACAAGAGAGATGCCTTTTTTCTCCTTTTCCGTACCCTTTTCTCTTCCTTCTTCCTCGCTAATTTTAGAGGTGACTTGATGTCTTTTGGTGAGGATGAGTGACCCTATATATAGTGGTCTATCCCTCCTTTTTAGCCAACTTGACTTTGGAGATGCGAATTACTCCCTTTTATGAGGCCGACATGTGTAGGAGGCTTGTGAATTTTCTTGGACGTCTACCTTGGACTATAATACATAAATATACATTGTGTAACATGCCCTTACGGTTCTTTAACATTTATTTTGACTATTTGACTTTCCTATAGCACATTGACATGTGCTAGACATATGCAATGAGAAAGAAACTATTTTTTATAATTTACGTAAATAATATTTCTTTTCTTTTACAAACACAAATATCAAAATTACATTTATAAAGACTGAACCTAGTTACACTTTCTTCAACGCTCCCTCTTAACTAGGGAGGTATTCATAAATCATTAAAAGGTGTTTGGCATTTTTCAATCTAAAGAATTCACATAATAGAAATCGGATTGTCAATCCATTTGTTATAGCATCATAATAAGCAACATTGTTTACACAACAAGGCCTTGACTGACAACTCTATCTCTCAATATATCAGAGCACAATGTTGGTGAGACCAATGATTATAGATACCTTCATCATTGCCCCTCAAGGTACATATCCACCCAGGTGTTCACTGAGTATGACCTTCTAGGACTATTCTTATCTTGGGTTCCCAACCCTCAAAGAATATCGATCCTCTTACCTACTCTTGTCCTAGATGCCCTACACATCCTCAAAGAGTATCGAATGCCAGATGATTAACCAAGCCTCCATTATTTCTTCCAAATTGAAGACAAGAATGTTGTTTCTATCTCTCCCTCTGAGCTAGGGAAGATATGCCCATTCCTATGAAGGAATGTACCCAAGCTCCCTTTGAACAGGAACTTGCACAAGCTCCCTCTTAATCGGGGACTTGTGAGAGCTCCCTCTTAACTAGGGACTCTCCTATACATCAACAACATTCTTCTTGTGGGACATTCAACTTCTTAATCACTTTCTTTCCTTGATGTCATGAAATTTATTTGAGCTTCTTCTTTGTAGGGCATCAACCATCAATCATTTTCCTTCATAGTTCGTCATGCCATTCCTTTCTCCATGGAAAGTGGCCTTCTTGATACATATCTGGAACCTTCGTCACATTGATTACTTCTTCCTCATCATGTTTCTTTCATGAATTTCCATCCACCACATGAATGCTAGTTGTACTTGCACTTACAATCCTTGTTCCAGTAGCCCTACATGAACTCATCCAAATATTATTCAAGAAATCAAGGCATAACATTAAATCAAATAGTACCTTAGAAGATGGATTTATATCATGAAATATAGTTGTCTTGAATCGTTAGCATCCTAAATGATCATATCTCTAAGTCTTTTCCAAGTGTTAAGGGTCCTTCGATCTTTTCTTCCTTTTTCAGAGTTCTCATGCCTTCTTCTAGGAGATGCTTTCAACAAATTTGTCGGATGTTGATTCCTAGTGTTCATGGTGTCCTTTTATCCCTGATCTCTTTTCCCATATGCTTCTTTATAGGTTCTCTTATCAATCACCTCATACTTCATATGAGGACATTCCTCATGTTGAACTTTATCAATGTGTAACCCATGCCTTCATGCATATTCTTCAATGAAAGAGATCTACCCCATTCTTGATCATGCTACTAGAGAAATTCCACATGCTCATCGATATAAATGATGAAATGACTTTAAATGAAAATATAGATGCATACATACCTCATATTAATTCTTTCTTTGATCATCTCAACTTCCTTTGACAACTTCCTTGGTTGAGATTGCCTCAATCTCCTTTTACTTTGCCACATCTTTCCTTGCCTACATATCATCCTTTCTTGAATTCCCATAGGTGAAATTCCCATCAAGACATATGCCTTTTTTGAAGATCATGAAACTTCTATTGAATATTTCATCGAAGGATCATTGTAGTCCTCATCCTGCAAATGTTCCTTCCTGTTAATGATAGTGTATTTCTAAGATGAATCTGCTTGATCGTGATCATTCCTTTATGCATTGATGAGGTCATTCAATGGCTACATCCTTCCTATATGAATTTATTTATCTGAATTATCTCTACATAATGATCCTCTATTCCCAAAGATGCCATTATCATAAACCATGCGTTCTATCCTACTACTACATTTTCCCATAAAACCCAAAACTTTAAAGAATACTTATGTGAAGAAGTTGATCTCAGTCATAGAAGAGATCTGGAGGGTCCTCCTTCTTCTACTTCTCTTCTTCTTTCACTTCTTTGGTAATGTGGTATTCTTCTCATTTCCCCTTATTTTTGTCCTTCTAAAATTTGGGACAATCCCTCTTATATTGTCCATACTCTTGACAACCAAAGCATTGGATTTTACATATATCTCTTTTACCCTTTCTTTGTGGACCAAACTTGCCAAATTTTCCTCTTCTCTTAGCCATAGCAGCAAATGTTTTCTCCTTTGATCCCACATCATATTTAGCTTTGAGTCTAGTCTCCTCAACTTTTCATAGAGACCAAAGTTCATTTAGTGGGGTAGCTTCCTTCTTGGCATATATACTTGATGTGAAGTTGCCCCATTGCTCAGGTAGTACATTGAGTACCAGAGTAGTCATTTCTTTGTTAGACATAACTTCTCCTAGCTATTGTAGTTGAGCTCTCATCTCAAATATTTTCATGAAGTAGGGAGATATTCCTTCTTCCTTGGACATATTCATCTTATACAATTCATTATGCAATGATATCACTTCTACAACTGTACGAACTTAGAATACCTCCATCATCTTATCATAGATTTCTTTAGATGTTTCAAATTTGGAAACATAAGGAATGTGAGGGTCCTTGATGAATTCTATCATAATCCTTTGAGCCCTTATTTCATCATTATTGTAATTTTCTAGGGCTTGAGTTTGTTCCTTAGCAGGAACAATGATACTCCCTTTAATGTAGTCCAAAAGTTCATTCTCCTTTAGAAATAGATCAATCCTCTTTTTCCATGCAGGAAAATTAGCAGTCTCAAACAATTTGTTGATTTCCTTTCAAAAATACATTTTTATATTTTCATAAGAAGACATAAAAATACTTACCTGAGAATGTTTTTTATAAAGAGCTCTTTCTTCTTTCTTGAGGATCTGATGATTTTTCTTCTTGGATCTTAGAGATCTTCAAAATTATTTATTCAAGGTGCCTTGTGAGAGAATGCTTTGTGTTGAATACTTCCCATGTATAGAGGCCTTTAATGATTAATCTTGATCTAAAGTGATTTTTTTTTTAGGATGCATACTCTTCTTGAATGAGCCTTCTTGTGGATTCCTTTAGATGGAAGCCTTTCTTCTTTCTTTGTTCCCAGGATGGTTGTCCTTATTAATGGATCTAGGAGAGGAGATGGTAATTCTCCTTGTCTTTGATGGATCTAGAACCCTTGCTTGAAGATCTGATGCTTCAATATTTGTATGCTTTTCCTTATTAATATTGATGCTTCACCCTTCTATGTGTTCTTGAGATGTTGTTCCTTGATGTGTCACCTTAGCTCTGATACCATGTTGAAGAATCTAGGGCATATGCAATAATGAGATTATTCTACCAATGATAACAATTTGTGAAGTAATTTTTACTTTTCTTATTACCACAATCTTATCTTATTAATATCAATGTGTGTTTACTTACTTCATCAAATAGCTACCAAAATAAAAGATACAAGAACACAAGATGTTGGCTCTCTGCCAGGGAAAAGCCTCTGTCTCCTAGAGAGGAAAACCCTTCGGCAAATTTCTCTTATTGAAGCTTCAATTGACAAATGACAAACCCTAGACCCTCGACAAGAAGATCCTCCAAACAAAAGTGAAGCCTTTCCTTTTGATCTGAGATCACTTCCTCTTGTAGTGCTTTTTCCTCCGCTTTTGTCCTTATTCAGGCAACTGATATATTTACTATAGCAACCCTATTTTGCATGCCCTAGAAGGGACATTCTTCCTTTCTTACTTCACTTGAGATGGAGCTTTCCTTAATCAAGGAGAATATATTGTTACTAACACAACCGAGGTCTCTTTTCTTCACTGTGATTTCATGTTTAGAACAATAGTAGTATGTCTTCCTTTTCATTCACACATGTGGAGGATGCCTTTAGTAATTGCATCTTTGTCTACTCTCTTAACTTCGATTAAGTATCCCTCTTCTTTTCTTGAGTAAGAGGCCTAATTAGAACTATTTTCTAGCCCAACCAAGCCTCTTCATATGAATATATTAGGAGTTCAAGTATGACAACAGAATGATCCTCCCTTCACACATGTGACTATAAGTAGGCCAAAAATACACCTTGTGAACTCAGTCTTCTATCCCTCCTTCTTCGCTGCAAGAGAGACACCTTGTTCATCCTTTTCCATGCCCTTTTCTCTTCCTTCATCCTCGCTAATTTCAGAGGTGAATTTCTGCCTTTTGGTGAGGACGAGTGACCCTATATATAGTGGTTTGTCCCTCCTTTTGAGCTGATTTGATGACTTTAGGATGAATTGACTTTGACATGCGAATTAGTCCGTTTTATGAGGCCAACATGTGTAGGAGGATTTCAAATTTGCTTGGAGGTATATGTTGGATTCTAATACATAAATATACATGGTGTAAACTATCCTTAAGGGTCTTCAACAATTACTTTGACTCATTGAATTTCCTATAGCACTTTGATATGTGCTAGACCTATGCAATGAGAAAGAAACTCATTTTTATAATTTAAAAAAATAATATTTCTTTCGTTTTACAAGTAAAAAAATCAAAATTACATTTATGAATACTGAACCTAGTTACTCATTCTTCAACATAGAATTCCACAACTCGAGCCAAAAAGAATACATAAACAGTAACCATCCATGAGTGGGAGGTTCCACCAGAACAAAAATGGTGTCCCCCGTGCACCCCTGTGCCCTGAGTCTGTAGACTCAGCCCTGATCATTTACCAACAACCTTACTCTCCACAGGGCTTGCCCAGACAATTCAAGCTTAAAATGTGAAACCCAATTATCAACATGTAGAGGAAACATCATGAGAAAACATGGGAAACCAGTAAACATGACCATGTGAGAAATCATATTGCCGGAAAAGATAGAAATCAACATTACATATTCGAGAAGGCCAATATTTCCAGTCACAGAAACGACTAATTTAACCAGAGTTTCCTTTCCCCTATGGACATGAGGCTTATCACGAATAGCAACCCCCAACCCAGGTTACAAAGATAGCATTTAACATACCAAACTTTATATGCCAACCTCGAACAAAGAAATGCAACAAGTGGGTGATCTAAATTGGAGAAAATTAGTAATGTTGTGCTAATTTCCCATTCATAAATAAACCCAAGATGCTTATCATTTTCTCTTCAAGTGATTAAGGATTCAAAAACTTTTGCAATTAACAGATTCCCATGAGAGTTTCTTATGTAAATGTTATAAAAAAATTAACATAAAAACATATACTGAACATATGCTGAACAACAACAATATAAAAACAATGAACATGAAATTACAACACACAACAAGCACATGATAAAGAGTTCATCCCTCCTAGGCTATGTCTCCTTGCTCCAACTTCCAATGGCTTGGGCCTCTATATTATGCTAAAATTACAACAAAAGTGTGTTTACAATGCTCATATGCCTCTCAAACCTGTCTCCATGAGTTTAGAATACCAAAAATTGCTCTAATTGACTATTTTTGCATCCAAATGTCGCAAGGGAAGCATGCACTTGTATTATTGTTGGACATTTAGGTGTAAGTAAAACAATGGAAAATCTTTAGAGGTATTTTTACTAGCCTCGTATGCTTGAAAGTGTGTCACATTTTATCAGAGGTTGTTCATGGTGTGTAGTCAGTAAGCCTAGTAACAAAAAACTAGGATTGTACGCACCACTTTTAGTGCCTTCAAGACCATGGGAAAGCGTTTCTATGGATTTTGTAGGAGGTCTTTCTTTGTCAAGGAAAGGTCGTGATTATTTGTATGTAGTTGTAGATAGGTTTAGCAATATGTGCATGTTAATGCCCTGTAAAAATAAAATTACAGCTGAACAAACAACTCAACTTTTCTTTCAAAATTTATGGGTTCATTTTGGATTGCCTACTTCTATTGTAAGTGATCGTGATTCTCGATTTGTTGGGAATTTTTGGTCAAGTTTATGGAACTAAATGGACACCAAATTGAAGAAAGGTACAGCCTCTCATCCGCAAACAGATGGTCAAACTAAAGTGGTTAACAAGACAATTATTCATTTGCTAAGAGGATATTGCAGCAAACATCCTAAGTTGTGGGATGAACAGTTGCATTATATTCAACATGCTTACAATCGAGCAAAACACTCTTCTACTCTAACTTCACCTTTTGAGGCATGTCTTTGTTATTTCCCTAAAATGCTTTTGGATTTCATCTTTGAGAAAGATGTAGTTGTAGATGGACATAATGACATAGACAAGGAAAATAAATTCATTGAGCAAATTCAGTTGATTCACCAAACAGTTCAAGAACAACTAGAAAAGAGTTAAGGCAAGTAGAAGGCAAGGAATGATAAGCATCGTGTGGATCATGAATTTCAAGTAGGTGATGAAGTTTGGTTGTACATTAGCAAGGAAAGGCTTTGAGGTGAAGGTAAAATGCTGAAACCAATTCGTTATGGTCCATTTAAAATTCTGGAAAAGATTGGTATTTATGCTTTCAAGCTTGATTTGCCTTCATATATGCAAATCTATTCCATTGTTAATGTTGAAAATTTGAGATTATATGAACCTCCTTTGATTGAATATCAAGGAGAGAATGTTCAAATTCCATCTATTGAAGACATTTCTCCATAATACCTTGATGTTCTTCAACAAGACACTATACTTGGCAGAAGGACAAGGAAAAATAAAAGGGGAAATATTGATTATCTTTGGGTGGGTCTCAAAGGTACACATCCATCAAAGGCAAAATGGATTAAAGTGGGGAAGGTGAGGGAACATTAATCTCATTTGTTCAATAAGTAAAAGTGATGCTTTTGGGGTCCAAAAGGCTTCCAGTGGGGAGGAGTGATTAGCTGCTCAGAATTATGCTCATAAATAAAAGTTTTAGAATCTTGTCAAACTTAGCTTCAGATTGAGGAGCTTGTCATTTTGAATCCAACGGTGTGAACAACACTCAAAGCCAAGTTTGTATGTAGAAGTTAGAGCAAGTCAAAGTTCAGGTTTGACTTGCCTACATGGTAGGATTAGGATGATGTGGCAAGTCTTTTGTGAATAAGGAGGTGCCAAGTGGTAGCCCACCATTGAACCTCGCAAATCAAATATCATAGTGGTAAGTGTTTTGGTGTTACAAATCGGCCCTCAACAGGTTCAGGGTTGCAATGCGATGAGGCAATCAGAAATCGCAATCACAATTGCTTATCTGCCCCCACCCGAGTAAGGTTGAAGTTGCGATGCAATGAGGCAATCACAAATCACAATCGCAATCGCTTCTTGGCCCGGACCCTAACAAGGTTGAAGTTGTGATGTAATGAAATTGCATATCACAATCACATCAACAACAAGAATTGACCCTAGTGTAGTAGAGTTTTGATTGAGATAGCTACCCATGACATGATAGGTTTATATGCCATAGTTTAAAACCCAGGAGGTTCCGCGAAATCGCAATCATAGTGTTTTATGGGGTAAGAAAGACCTTTGCCCGAAACCGATCACCGATTTTAATAAATGGGAGGTTCCGAATGTGGAAATTTGATATATTACAGTTCATTATCCTGTCAGGCCTGCAATACTGCATCGCAACATTTTTTGTGTTAAGAGCCTACAACGCCACCAATTATGATTGCGATAAGGCTGACATAATATAGCCCACCAAATGGTGAAATTTGCACTTCCTTGGCAGATTTTGGAGTAGAAAAAGGGTTTTTGGTCGATTTCAGAGCATTTTGTGGAACAAATAGTGGAAGACTGGGAGAAGTCATAAATCCTTCAGTTCTTATCCAAATTGGATCCAAAAATAGTCAACTCTAGCAGTTTTTGGTATTCTGAACTCAAGGAGACAGGTTTCAGAGGCATCTCAACATTGTAAACACACGTTTGTTGTAATTTGATCATAATAGAGAGGCCCAGGCCATTGGATGCTCGACCAAGGAGATGTAGCCCAAGAGGGGTGAACTCCTTTATCATGTGCTTGTTGTGTGTTATATATTGATGTTCATTGTTGTTATATTGCTATTGTTCAACATATGTTTTTATGTTAAATTGTTTACAACATTTGCATAAGAAACTCTCATGGGAATCTATTAATTGAAAGAGTTTTGGAATCCTTAAGCACTTGAAAAGAAAATGATAACCATCTTGGGTTTATTTCTGAATGGGGAATTAGCACAACATTACTAATCTGCTCCATTTCATATCACTCAGTGATAGGAATGATTACATTCCTTTAATCGAATAAAAGCTCCTGGTATAAAAAGGAGTGATAGACATGTTGTTATGATCTTCGCTTGGGAAGACAGATGGAGGATTGTGTAATCATTTGGCATATGATGCTCTTAGGGGACGAGATAGGGAATCCCATGAAAGAGTAACTGTGGAGGACCGCTATTATTTTGGGACTAGGGAGTCTAAGAAAAGAATAGTCCTTATGGATCATATCCTGAGTGAACCCAAGTGGGGTATGTTCCTAGAGAGACAATGATGAGTATGTCTATAAATCATTCCTCTCGCCAGCATTGCGCCCTAATCTCGTGGAGATATAGAGTTGTTAGTAAAGGCCTTGCTCTATAACAATGCTCATTGATATGATGCTATACAAATGAGTTACAAATCTGAATTCTTAATATGAGAAATTCTTCGGATTGAGAATGACCAAGTACCATTATGAATACCTCGCTAGTTAAGAGGGAGTGTTGAAAAGTGTAACTATGTTCGGTCTTCATAATGACATGTAATTGTGACTTTTATAAATGATGCAATAAAATTATATTTGTAAGCCTTGCTTCATGGGTTTCATGAGCAAGATAATTTATTTTATTAGTGGCTTCCATTGAGAGCCTTAGGATTTATCATTCGAGTAATTTTTTATTTTTTATTTTATTTTATTTTATTTTATTTTTTATTTTTTTTTATGTCATGTGTGTAGAGCTCTTCTTGAGCATGTATCAAATATATAGGAGTATATTAAAGTGTCTAGCAACCCTCCACAAGATAGATCTAGTCCTCCTCTCTTAAAGTCAGCCTCCAAATGAAATAAATATCACACCGGATTGCATTATAAAGACACATCGATTCACTAGTTCATGTCAGCTTAATTAGATGGAAAAACAACTATAAATAGGTGGTTATGATCTTCACATAAGTACAATACATAATTTGGATATCTCTATGAAGTTTTGGTAAATAGTGGGAGTTAACAAGTTCGGATCTCCATAAGAAGACAAGTTTGAATGTATCTAAAATTCAGGTGTACAGTTATAGTGAAGAATTCAGATGTCACTACAGTCAAGATACCTCTGAAATTTGGGTAACGAAAAGAAAAGTGACAAGTTCAAATATCAAATGGTTGACTACAGTGATGCATTCAGATCTTGGTATAGTTCAGTGTCATTTTAGCTAGACAATGGTTCAGATAAGGATATATATATGAGCATAGTATGGTGCGATAACCAAGTCTACTTCTTAGTTCTATGAAGGAGCTATGTATCACAGTGATTTTGTGGGATCTAAGTATAAGTTTTGGTATTATCTTAAGAAGAATCATATGAGTTATATGTTAAGATAAATGGCTCGGTGCCATCATAGAAGTAAGGTCTAGATAATATGACATCAAGAAGGACGAAAATAAGAAGATATTGGGTATGCCATGAAGGTCGAAACCAAAGTAGAATGAATAAGTAAGTTGAATATCTAGAGGATATGTGTCTTGGTCTTGGAGTGAAAAATAGGTCCGGGGTCCTGATCTTGGTATTCATCAATTGGAATCTCTATAAGAAGAAATTGTGTGGGGTTTCCTCTCAAAGAGTGAGAGGTTTTGGCCCTGGCTCATAGCCTACATGTTGTTTCTCTTGTCTATTTATTTTCATGCATTGGTTGCTATTTGAAGAAGAGAAACAAAAATAATCTAACGTGAAGAAGATACTAATGTAAAGAAGTAAAAAGAATTCACAAGTATTCACTAATGAAAGAGAAATCCCCTAATGCTAATGTACAATATTTCTGAGCATAGCCAACAACTTAGCTTGCTTGGAATTCATATTAGGTTGGTCAAACAAGTATCTTATCCTGCTATGATCACTCATCAAGATGAACCTTCTACCAAGAAGATAATGCATCCACATCATCAATGCATGAATGATCATTTCCAACTCAAGATCATGCATCACGTAGTTTTGTTTGTACTCATTCAGTTTCCTTGACTCATAACATATTACCTATGCTTCTTTCATCATAACTCCACCAAGTCCTCTCTTACAAGCATCTATACATACCAAAAACTGTTTATTTGGATTTGCAATCTTCAAGACCAGAGCATTCATAAGCAACTTCTTCAACTCCTCAAAACTAGTTGCACATTTCTCTATCCATTCAAATTTCTTTCATTTCCTCTACAATGATGTAATATGATAAGAAACCTGTGAGATGTTCTTGATGAACCACCTATACTAACTTGCTAATCCCATGAATGATCTAACCTCATCTGCATTCCTAGGAGTTTCCCACTCCATGATAGCTATGATGTTTCCTGGGTCCATTGGTATGCCTTCCTTAGAAACCACATGCCCCAAGTAATGGACCTCTCTATGAAAAAACTACACTTACTAAGATTGGCATAAAACTAATGCAATCTCAACAATATTAACACTACTACCTTATGTTTCTCATGCTCCTCCTCATTCTTAGAATACATCAATATGTCATCAATGAATAGTATCACAATTTTTTCTAGATAAGGATGCAACATACTATTCATCAAACACATAAAAGTAGTTGGAGCATTAATCAAACCAAAATGAACCACAACAAACTCATAATTCCCATAGCTAGTTTGGAAAGAAGTCTTGTAGATGTCCTATTATTTGATGCATACCTGATGGTATCATGATCTAAAATCAATATTCGAGAGCATTTCTGCTCCCTTGAACTCATTAAACAAATCATCAATCCACGGGAAATGGTACATGTTCTTAATCGTCACCTTGTTCAACTACCTTTAATGAATGCATAACCTGAGAGTATCATTTTCTTCTTCATAAACAATATTGATGCACCCCAAGACAACACTCTTGGCTTACTATATCCCTTATCAAGCATTTCCATAAGTTGCAACTTCAATTCCACTAACTCTAGAGTGTTCATCCTATAAGGTGTTGCCGATGCTGGTGATACTTCTGGCGTCAACCTAATATAAAATTCCACTTCCCTATGAGGCACTAACTTTGAGATATTAGGTGGAAATACATGTTAAAACTGTTGCAAAACCGGATACCTCTTCAATATTTATGCATCCTCAACATCCTTAACTTTATCACTAGAAATATGAACTGAAAATAATACACATCATTTCCTACTATTGGGCTTTTCCTGCAGAGCTGTAACCATTCTCACTGATGTAGGTTTCATTTTACCCTGCAAGATTTTCTTCTCTCTTTCATCATCCAAGCACTCAATAGACTTATCATAGAAATAAACCTTAGTCATGTGAATATACAACTAATCCATACCCAATAACATACTGTATCATATCAATGGAGGCACATGTAGATGCAATGATGGAGACATACCATTCAACTCAAATGCACAAGATCTTACCCAATGATGAACTCTTTCCATAATACCTGTAGCAACCTACATTAACCAAGACTTTGCATGCACTTGTTTATTCAACCAACACTTGTCCACTAGGTCAGGACTGATATAGCTATAGTTAGATCTAGGGTTAATTAAAATAGAAACAACTTGATCACAAAACTTACCTTCAATCTCGATAATAGATGCCTGATTATCAGCCTTCCTATTATCCAATGCTACATAAGTTTGAGGAATAGTTTTTCCAACATCCCCAATAGTTGTCTCTGCCTCCAGAGGACTGTAGGTCTATAGTCTGCAACCCTGATATTGTGGAAAATCTCTCCTATGA
Source organism: Pinus tabuliformis (assembly GCA_031772625.1). Classification (NCBI taxonomy): domain Eukaryota; kingdom Viridiplantae; phylum Streptophyta; class Pinopsida; order Pinales; family Pinaceae; genus Pinus; species Pinus tabuliformis. The sequence continues at coordinate 1,324,330,333 of CM062818.1, read as the reverse complement.
TAATCTCGCTTTCCTCTATTCTTATCATTACCTTTCAAATCCATCTTAGACTTGGTCCTGTGCTTCACTTTCTCATAACAATGTTTCAATTTTTTTATGGCTTCCTCCAACGATCTAGGCTCATCAAACTCAATCATGTCTTTGAATGATACCAACAACCCACTGATGAATATTTCAATATTTTCTTTCTCCTCCTTAAAGTAAGGCACATATCTTAATAATTCCAAGAATCTACTAGTATACTCCTCATTGGTCCTAGATCCAATCTTCAACTCATTAAACTCCTTTTCCCTTTCATTAAATTATCTTTTAGATAGATACTTCTTCCAAAAAATTATATCGAAAACACTCTAAGTTAGATCCTCTTCTAAAATTCCTCTCACTTCTTCACATCTTCCCACCAAATATCTGTTTTTCTTCTAAGAGTGAAAGTCATTATCGTGGATTTCATATTCACCAAGTAATCATGCAATTTAAAATACTTATTCATCCCAAGAAACCAATCTTCTGAACCTTGTGGTTTCTTCATTTATCCATCAAATTTTGGAGGCTTTTCTTTCTTGAATCCCTCTGGTAAGTAATGCTTCTCACTCCTCCTATATGGATGGTGATGGTGATGATGATGTTGTCTCTCTGAACCAAATTTTTAATAGAACCCACAGTTGTTACCGTTCTTGTCTGGTGTATCCAATAGCCTATCATCTCTCACTGTATTGTCTGTGTCAAACCTGTATCCTAATTGAGACATGTTTACATATGCCCCATTAGTCCTTTCCTCATGTCCATGGGTGATTCGAAGTGGCCCCTGTCTCTGTAAATATGTTAAACTCTGAAGAATCACTGCATTAACCTCTACATGCTTTTCTTATGCTCTGGCAAGTATTTCATGTGACTAAATTATTCTATCACTATCCACCTTACAACTTTTGGTATTTTATTTCAAACTTCTCAACGTATCCGCTAAGTCATGGGCATACTCATGAACATTTTTGTCATCTGATGTGTAGGGAGAATCATGTGAACTGTCGTCCACTATTTTTCTTATCATATTTTATCCTCTACTTCCTACAAACATACCATTTCAGATAAACTAAATATAAACATAATCCACATACCTCAGTGGGGAGGCTATTTCATCTGCAAAATCAATATGGATTAGCACAAAAAATGTATATATAATGAAAATCATCTCAACATCAACATCATAACGACACAAGACCACAAGAGTGACCATCCAAATGCATAAATAACAACACATAGACAACTCATATGCATGCATGAGAAACACATTATGCCCATCCAATCCAAGTGCTTGAACCTAAGAGCTCTCATAACAATTTGTTACCACCCGTCCCACATTTACCTAGTTTCATGGGCCTCCCAAGGTAAACATGAGATTTAGCGCTACTATGACATGACCTCACCTCCCAACATGAGTTAAATAAGTGGGGCCTACAACTCATCGCCAACTAACAACTCACCCATGTGACCGAACACTAAGGTGATGCTCCTTTTCACACACTTTAATGCCCAAACGCATGCATGAAAAGGCCTTCAACGACATGCACAAACCTACATGGGTGCAGTTGTGACCCAAATTGTCAAGTTCAAAGAATGTGGTCCCTAGATCTGAGCCTAGATTCAAGGTCTCGCTTGAGACCAATGCCCATAAATACCTCATACTTTCCACAATCATATTTAATATGGCAAAAAAGTTCAACATTCAATCTCAACTCAAAAACGTGACACAAGAACATAACAAAACATTTAGGGAAACACATGGAAACCATATAAACTACAAATCATAATTACATATACTTCAAAATGCCATTTTATCAAAGAGTACTACCGAACATTTTATTTAGTTCACTATATTATTTTCAAACAAGTTAACATGCAAACATTATGTTCACATTATATCGAAAAGACAACAAAATGCCATCTAATCTAATTTACTATATTATTTTCACGCAAAACAAATTAAGAGAGAAGTTGCAACCATTAAAATACAAATTAAAAAATTTGTGCGTTGATAGCATGCAAGGAAACTTATACTCAATTTGAAACTTATACTCAATTGCACATATTAGTTGGTTGTTAAAGTAGCATTATGTGCAATGGCTAATCGTAATGAATTCTGATTTAGGAAGCAAATGAAAGCTGATATTTTATCATTTAGGTATACAATTTGTCAATCTAGTGTTGGGAATAAGTTATTGCTTTGGTTTTTATAGGGTTAAACTAAAAAGATTCAAACGAGAAATATGAATGGTGTGGATTTTGGGTATTGCTTCTTGACGCAAATTAATACAATTTTGCGAGGTTGGATGATGTTGTTATGATTTTTGGGGGTTACTAATAAATATTTGGAATCCACTGGTTACATTGAGTTTATTAAAATTATGAAATTACTGATCTTTTTTCTTGGCTTGTGGGTTCAATGGCTTAATAGTGTGGGAATAAAACCTATTGTTACTAAAGGAGTAGGAAGAGGTAGGACTTGATTATCTAATATGTTTGGAAATCAAAAGTAGCAAGGAGGATAAGTATTATATTTAAGTTGATAGGCTTGACTATTTTCACATAGGGATTTCAAAATTTTAATTTAATTATTAATAATTATTAGGCTTATTTACTTTGTAATAGGTTTCTAGAATTTTAATTTAATTATCAAGAACTATTAAATGAATGGTAGGGATTTAACCTCCATATAATATTTATAATAATATATATAAATTAATGGTTGAGAGTTTTCTCCAAAATAGTTATGTGATTTTTACCTTTTGAATTAAATTGATTAATAATAAAAAATGTCATATGAAGAGGTGTCATATGAAGTGACTTATGGTTTTCTCTGCATGTGATATTGATAAGCCATGATATTGGCATATGATATTGTAAAAATACTTATTTCCATATAAACTACCAAAAAAACTAGAGCAAAAAAAAGTAAAGAACAAGACTGAGAAAAGACTTAGAAACTTACATATAGTTTTCTTACTTCATCAAACAAAGTTAAGAACTTACATATGGTTTTCTTATTTCATCAAACAAAGTTACGAACTTACATATGGTTTTCCTACTTCATCAAACAGGCTTAGGAACTTACATATACTAATCTTCTTCAAATTTCAGAAAATTATACCCAAAAATACAAAAAGAAATGCTTACCATTAAAAAATTTACACCGGAAAATACAAAAGGTAATGCTTACTATTCAGAAATTCATACCCAAAAATACTAAAGGTAATTCTTACCCTTAAAAGTAAGAAGGCAGAGGAAGCCAAATAAAAAATACACCAATTTTAAGAATCTTTTCACTCTTCTTATATTTCTTTCCCTCTATTCCTTCTAGTTTTAGTTAGTGCTTCAGACTCAAAGAAAACCTTTCAAACTTGAAATCTGAGTGAAGTTCTTCATTGGTAGCTCTTAGTCATTTTTCCAACTAAAATTCTTGGGCCATTTAGGACCGTTATCATTCAGATATTGTTTTCTTTCTCTAAGCAACACAAAGGATCAATTATTTGGCCTTTCTTCAGATGGTAATGAGTGTAAGATTGAAATTTTGACATGTAATTTGTGGAACATTTCTATTTGTGAGAATAGTCTAATGAATGGCCATTTTCTAAATGGAGAAATCAAGGTTACAATACTAAAAAGTTATTTGGAAATAATTTAGTTTTAAGAAGATAATTTTATAGATGCACATCATTACAAAGTAATTTAGTGAAATTCAAAAGTACAATGCAACAGTGACCCTTTTTAGAAACTTAAAAGATGAAATAAAATAAAATATTTTTTCATTTGTGAATTTGAACTGACTTAGATACTATATTTTAAACACAAAAAAATGGTAAGGTTTGTAAGGATATTGTTGAAGCAAAGGAAATGCCACAACAGACTCTTATTGACAAGCAACAAGTGAATAAGGTCTAGTCTTTCCTTATCCACTGGCTAAAGATTTCCTCTCTATATATTTTCATTTATTATTATTTTTTTAATTTATATTAAAATTTATCAAGATATCTTGACATTTAATTTCAAGGAAATCAAGATGCATTAATAAAATGTATCATTCATGACTTATGGTTAGAAGTATTTTTTTTCCTATATTAAGACTAACCTACGTACCCACGGGAGATTTGAACTGGTGACCTATCGCAAGGAGTGCCTTAACAGCGCACCCATTCACCGTCAATCCAAACCCCTGTGGGCTGACTTATGGTTAGAAGTATTAATTACAAATCACTTTTCCATTAGCAAGAATACAAAATTTCCCCAAAACTTTAAAAACAAATACAAACACTTTATCAAAATCATTTAAGATGTAATATACCATTATATTTATTTGGTTTTGTGCTCAAAGAAATATTCCCCATGGAATGGCATATCTATATACTTGAAATAAAATCCAAACCAATCCAGTATTTGGATGAAGAGAAAAAATAATTTCAAAAAGGAAAGAAAGATGCACGATGTTTGTATATCAGCATAGATCTATTTTAAATATGGATTTAACACGAGTCTAGAGAGTTCCAATTTCTTAAAAAGTAAATTTTTTTATGAATCTACATTATCTAAATGTTTTATATAGTTATTTAATTTTTTATTTTAAATTTTTCATAATTTTTATTTTAGGTGATATGAGCACAATTTAAATTCAATTTTGATGACCCACAAAATTACATATGATGTAGAATAAGCCTCTCCCCTCAATGAACCTCTCCACTCAATAACATTTTTCCCTTATAAAAACATCTAACAAAAAGCATGTAAACTAAGGGTTAGAGATTGTGAACATTGAACTTCCATGCATAGAAACAACCCTTTAAATAGTGGTCACTTCTAATGACATCGCAGGGAACCATCATGGTGCTCTTCTGCCCATCATTTTCCCACTCAATTCTAACATGGCAAGAGGGTGCAGAGATACCATATTTGAAATCTCTGGAATATCAAGAAAATTTCCTCATTGATTCTCATGACTTTAGGAGAATAGGAATGTGCATTAATGGCAAGAGACACAAGCCATGAACACTCTCGTTGTTTGACCATTTGCTTCTTAGCCCGGCAGATTGTGGATCTTTCCTCAACCAATTGGTGTTAGGAAAAGTTAGTCCAGTGTCATTAACATAACAACACTTAAATATCTTGGAAATATTCCCCAACCCCATGCAAAAATATGGTACATAATTAATATCCAGACAGAGAATTTAGATAAATTGAAAACGACCATAGTTCATTTTGTGAGATCCTTTGGGTTGGTAAAACCACTGATATCGATAGTAGACGGGTTGGGATAAGTGGTTTTTAGTTTTTCATTATATGGATTCCCATTTTGTTTAGAACTTTTGGTCATAAAGATAGACCATTCTCATTAAATGTCTATATGCAAAAATTTGTGGTATATGATACTCTTACTAGCTTACATGTATATTAATTTTACTAACCATTCAAACATTGATGTCAGCTCATCCTACATAAAGCATTTCATGGACTACATAAAGCATTTCATGGATTTTAATTGGAAGAAAAAATTATTTATGTTTTTTTTCTCAAAATTTTAGAGCTGCTTCGTTGTTAGTTGGATATCTGACCCAACTTCCTAAGCCATTAATGAAGAACCACAACATCATAAACATTTTATTTTGAAATGACCAACTTTGTAGAAAATTTAGAAATAAATAAAAAAGGCTTTTGGATCATAAAGTAATTGCCATAAGTCTGAATGAATTGATGAATCAATTTCGAAAATTGGAGGGATTGATGTGTTCTAATGGATATACTATTTATTTTCATTTTACTTGTAATATTTGTTTATGGAGAAATAAACTCTAATTTCAGATTATATTTTTAATTAGTTGTTTTAAATTAAATACTTTTCTATAATTTCATACATATATCATTAAATATAATTTCATACATATATCATTAAATATTTGGAATTTGTAAAAAAATATTTTTATTTTGATTTTATTTAAAATATTTTTTGTATAGAAAAATATATATTAAGATGATTAATTTATATTTTTAAAAACACCTTTATTATAAATTTAAAATTATATTATAATTTAAAACTTATCACTATATTTATATTTATATTTATATTTTAAAAACCTATCTAATCTCTATTATAACCTAATTAATTTATTCATATTTTATATATTATTTTATTTATTAAAAAATATCTTCACAATTAAATTTGATTATAATTATTTATAATTAAATTTGATTATTATTATTAGCATTACAGTACTTCATCCATACAAAATGTTTTAATGTTTTACATATTTTTTTTTAAATGTCCTCAAAATTAAATAAAGGCTAATGTCTCATGTCTCTGTGTTATTAAAGCAGAACACCCCCTTTTCCAATCAAATCAATTTGCTTTACAACAATTTTTGCACTAAGAACAAAATGCACTAAAGGAAAATGCAATACATTTGTTAAGGACCCTAAGAGAATAAAAAAGGTTTCAGAGTGTTGTTCACCACCCCGCAGAATTAAATAGGTTTGAGAGTGTGAGATAAAACTAGACCCCTGTCAATGAAGGAAGATAAGATGGTTGGGAAGTATCGCCATAGTCATGTATGGGATTGCCTATAACTTATTGGGGTTTGCTATAATCTATGTTATAAATTGGAATAATATATATTTTACTATAACTTATTGGGGTTTGCTATAATCTATGTTATAAATTGGAATAATATATATTTTACTATAAATATGGAATAAGTATTTTATTATAAATATTAAATAAGTATTTGATAAGAAAAAATTATGGATTTCTAGATTTATTTTGAAGGGTGTATTTTTTTATTCTTTATATAAATCATATATCAAATTTTTACTAGTAATCTCATTTACTTATTTTTAATAAAAAAAACATTAAATATTATTGTTTAATTATATAATATTAAAATAATAATAATAATTGGTTTTGAAAGTTATGACATGGTAATAACTATTTTTTAATGATTTTTATTTATCTAGTCTAATCCAAAATTCATTTAAATTATATACTCATTCTAGTCCAAAATTAATGTAAAGGATATAGTCATTCATGAAGTCTTCATTGTCCGGATATCTAGTTAATTGGATATTGAATTACAATGGATTGAATAAGGTTTTTAATAATCCCCAAAGCAATATTTAAATATAGAGAATGCTAAATCTTGCACTTATATAGTGGTGTTTAAATGAGCCAAAAAATATTGTATGACTCAAAATATAACATATGTGTACATCAAGTATTATTACTACTCATATTTTACCCCTTTTTCTACAAGGTGTGGACATGTTTGTTAATACAACAATATCCCCTACTACCACCATTGTCAAATTTGAGGATATTGGGCTATATTGGATCATGAGACACTAACTCTCGCAACAATTATCCAATCCTCTATGTTATTACAACACATGCCCTTAATTATTTTCTAGAGAAGGTGTTGTCAATCACTACATTGTGGGTTTCAATTGGTCAAGGTTGCCCAAGAGCAGTGAAGTTGGAGCCACTTTCCCATGCCACAGAAGATCTCAGAGCTTAATCAGACCCTCTCCATTGCCTAGTGCTTTGAAAGAGATTTCCAATGGTATATAAAAGTCCAAAAAAAGACTCGTGGATCAGAAGTTAGAGCCTGTTGAAGATTTCCTTTGGAAAGCCGAGAAAACCAAGAAAAAGCATTAAAGTGACAAAGGAAAATCACATTGGAGGGCCCCAGATCTCGTGGGTCCCACATCCCACATGTCAGCGACCCTACATCCCACAGGTCCCGCATGTCAACGACCCCACATCCTGCAGGTCTTGCATCGCACATATCGGTGACCATGGAGTCCCACATCTCGCAAATCAGTGGATCAGTGGGGTTCTGAACTTAAAAGACCTATGAACCGTTGATCTTGTGATATAGTGGTAGATCGCCACAAAGGCTGAAAATTTGTTTATAAAGGAAATTATTGACAAAACAAAGACTGGGTTGCCCCCACTCTCTCTCCTACATGTGGCATCAACACTCCCACAAATCGGCAAAGTTCCAAATATCGGTGATCTGCAGGGTTTTCATTCCAAGACCATAAGGGGGCTGTTGTTGTGATACAATTTAAAAGTTCCAGGAAGGGTCGAAAACCAAATACAAAGGAAAAGCATCTTAAAACCAAGGCAGGGTTGCCCCTTTCTCTCTCCTCCACATGGCAGTATGACCTATTGGCGATGGTCAATCCTACATCCCAAAATCTCAAATTATCGGCTATCGCACAAACAGAGGGGCTACCTCCCTAAAAACCTTCCGGGGTTGCGATATTGCGATTTAGTGCAAAATCGTTGGGGAGGGCCGAAATTAATTAACAAAGGAAATGTCTACAAAAACAGGGTCGGGTAGGCCCTTTTCTCTCTCCTACAGGGACGCATGTGGGGACATGTGATTGGTCCTTAGAGCTCATAGGGTAGCTAATGTCATAAATGACATGGTCGTATCGAGGACACGAGGTAGTATAGATGGTGATGTGGCAGATGACATGTGTCACTCAGTTTCAACATTTTCAGGGGTCTTATGGGGCCATTTTTGGGTGACACATGTCACCACTCACTGGGTGACATGAGGTAGTGATGATGTCACCCCACAGATCGGTGATAGTAGGTGCCTTGGGGAAAAGCTAAAGGCAAAATGCTATCAAGCACTGAGATGCGGGATTCTGAGTAACAAAGAAAAAGGATCCTGAATATGATAAGTTATCGCAATCTATTTGATGAGGTCTTCGCATCCGGGATATCGACCATTGCGGTGTAAGGGGTTTTTAAAGGCATTTCACATTATAAAGGAAAAAGACCCCCCAGATACATCTTTAAATGCCTTAACGCCTAAAAGGTTAAGCCCCTACTCTGAGCTTGTGATTATATGAAGATAATGGAGATAAGGGTGCTATACCAAAGGGGGGCTTAAAGGGAAGTCACATCACACTTGTTTCATGTTATTCTTGTGTTAAAGGCCTGTGTTCGAAGGACTCCCAGGTACACCATGAAACACAACACCAGGCTTTTCAGGGCACCAATAGTATTTAACAGAGTTTTAATGGGCTGATGGGTTGACAGCTGAAGACTTAAATGGAGCATGGCATAGTAATGGAGTAGTACATGGGACTCAGGAATATTAATGGCTCAACATGGAGCCCCATCCTCTACACAGAAAAAGACTACAAATACGAGCACTTACAGTTGAACCAAACCCTACTCCATAGAACAAGGCATCTAAACAGTAAAGGTAGTAGCGATGAGGTGAGTTCAGCACCACATGAAGCCATACTATGAGAAAATTACAACCTGAGGCAGAGGTGGTCATAGGATGGGCACAAAGACTTTTCATTTACTTTTTTGTCTCGTTATTTACTTATTTTTGTCGTGTAACATGCCTTCCTTTCAATGAGGCTTTTAATTCTGTAACTTTTGGGCTACAGAGCCATCTCTGACTCAGACAGCTAGTCGAGCCGACAATTGAGTCTAGAATAGAGATATTTCTTTGTAATGAATGTTCTTTCTCCCCTCTCCAGATAAATAGGGGAAAGAAAGAATTAAAAAAGGTAAAAAAAATCTATAGAAAATACTGCATTCCATTTTCGTACTATCTTCTCTTTGTAACTCACAACTTTTTCAGAATATCAAGGATATGGTGGTGATTTCCCCTTCAAGTATTACAATATGTGTTCCTTCTATAAAATTTCATTTTATGTTCATCTTTCCTCTTTGTATTGATGCAAATTATAGTTGTTAGAAATGTTTCAAGGTTCCTCATAGATTGATTTGTATTGATATGTGAACGCAAGTGCTTGTAATTATATCATAGATTCACTTGTCTCAATATTGTTAATTCATATACATGTTGGACTATTGAAATCATATCTTTAAATTTGCAACACATGAATCATAACATTGAGCCCCTCCTCCATCCATTATTTCTACTTGTAACTCAAATAAGTATAGAAATCCTTAATGCCTCAAGCTTTATGTGTTATGTGTTGAACTCTTGAAGCCTTATGTGCTATGTGATGAGTTGTTCCTTCTCTTTTTCCTCTCTCATCTACTTTGCAAAATCTTATTAAGGTGTAAGCCCTTGAATTTCTCAACCTCCACTATTTTCATGCATATTTATGAGATCTAAACTTGTGAGGAAGTAATAGAAATTCAAGTTTTATTTCTTTGGATAAATGAACCAACCCATTATATATACATATAGAACATAGGTGAGGTCTCCCTTTACCGAGAATCATTTGAGACACTCCTAATTTATATGTGCACATGCACTAGTCTTGTAAGCAATCCAAGGCTGTCTCTAGGAGCTACAACATCTTTTGGCACCATTGTCGGGGAACGTATTGAATGACTTTTCCCATGTGATATGACAAATTGAATACTCTTTGTGTAGGTGAGAAAAGTTTGTTCTGATTCCATTCACATCACCTTGGTGACTCCACACCCCCCTCATTATCATTCATAACCCTCGCTTTTAAAATGCCCCATACTCACTCAGATACATCCCAGTAGAAAAACCCATTTGTATCTGACCCAGAAAGGTTAATTTCTAAGAAAATTTAGAAAGAGAAAACTCCCACTGACTATGTTACCATCTCACCAGCCTTTGAAGTTCCCTCATCCAATTCTCAGCCTATTGCTACTCACTATTCAAGACTTACTCCTAAGGCCCTGACATACCCTCCTTCCCCTCCAAACACTATGGTCTTGACCCAAGTTCCTAAAGAAAATTTTAATACCCCTCCACTATTCTAGATGGTTCTTCGAGGCTTTTTGCTAAACAAGTATGCACCTCTTGATCTACCTCAACCCTTAAGTGTAATGCCCCAAGATTACCTAAAGCTTCTGCCTAAATTTAATGGGGAAGATGAATACATAGTAGACAGACACATAGAAAGCTTATGTGCCTTTGCTGAGAACCTGAATGTGGAACAACTTGATGTGGTCATGAGACTTTTTGTACAAAGTCTTTATGCAGAAGCCAGAAATTGGTTCAAAGGCATGCCAAATGCTGCCATCACTACCTCGGAGGAGCTAGAAAATTCTTTCACCGAGAAATGGGGACAAAAGAGGAATCATGATTACCTCCTCACTGAATTTAATGCCATAAGAAAAATATCAAAGGATGATACTTCAAAATTTATCAAAAGATTTAATAAGTAGTACAATAACCTACGAGCTTACATGATTCCTCCTCCAACCACATCTCGTGTGGTTTCCTTGGGAGATTTTGAGTCTGACATTGGTTTTACCTTGAGATAAAGGAAGTCTCTCACTCTAGACCAACTTTAGATCGATGCTCTCGAAGTGGAAGAAAAGCTGGTCTCGGAAGGAAAGTCAAGGGTAAATCAAGAATCTACTGAACCTAAAAGAGGGAAAGAATAGGCAGGCTCCTCTCATCAAGATAGAGAATTAATAGAACCGAAGTGGGACGATATGGAAAAACTCATCAAGAGTTTATCACAATAGGTTGGAAAGCTTGAAATTGAGAACAAGAACCTCTCCTTACAGAATGCTCAATTCAAACACTGGGGCTATAACTCGCATTATAGAATACCTCCACTCCAACTAATTCCAAGGGAAAGAGAGGAAGAACTTGATCAGATCCCTCATCCCTTATACTTGGAAAATGTTCCTATGAACAATCATTAGATACATAGGAGATGCATGGAAGTATATGTTAGAGCCTAGATTGACCTTAGGCTGAATTGAAGCAATTCTAGGGTAACCATAAATCACGCTTAACATGTTAGCTAGCCCTACCAGGTTGGGAGAGGGCTCTCTCCTTGTCAATCTCAGTCAATATGAATGAATCAGATATGGATTTTAAGCTAGGTATAGTAGCCCTATGGTTTTGATTGATTTTTTTGGTTTTTTGCTAGGTCAGATGGAGCTATGCAGTTTTGGGTCTGGGAAATTAATTCAGGATGCAGGGTGTTCTATGGGGCAAGGTAGGTACATGCTTTGGCACTTGAAAATTTAGTGAAATGGGGTGTCCAAGACCGGTGAGGATCTAAGAAGGGCTTGAGCAGGTCAAGAATCCTTCCTAAACAAAGGAAAACATAAAGTATTGAATGATTTCCCAAGGTAGAGCATTGTAAACACTGAATTCTACCTATCCATCTTGATATCATTCAATTAGAAACAACAAAATGATTGATGGCATATATAACACATGTAATCAACTAATAACAAAAGGAGAAACTATGAAAAGGTATCATACCATAGGTATCCCGTAAAAATAGTTGCAAATCCTTCTTTATTTCCTTGCCAAACTGCTTACAATGGTGTACAATGTAGCTCAGAGCATCCAAATGAGTCCAAACCTTGCTAATGACAAAGAAAATACATAATATAGATATCAAAGCTACTCATCCTAACCATCAAGGGTATAATCCATGAGAAGAGGGGTTGTTTCAACCATTTCCTAACTAAGAACTGGAATATAGGTAGTCAAACAACCTGCCTCTAAAAGTAGGGAAACTGATTCATTAGCCTCAAAACCACATCTAACTAATGAATCTACCTTATAGCATTATTTTACCATTATATTTACATTCCATGTCATCAATTACATCAGTGAAATCATCCATGAGGATAGAGAAAACAAATTTATAGTCAAAACATGTGAAATTTTGATTTTTTGGGCAAACTGGTCAAAAGCGCAGTGCTGCTTTCCACCTACTTTTGGAGGCCTTACCCTTAGTCAAATTGAGCCCACGATATCTCATTGAAAAGGTATTCAAGCCTGGTTTCTATAACACATAGAATTTTTTAATGTGGAGGTCATTTGCCCCCTCAAAACTTGAATCTCCCAAGGCTACTTCTGTGTGTACAAAAAGAGGCAGAGAGGTCATTTTTCGGTAGTTTTTGGACCTTTTGGTGACCCAGCTTTGCTCCAAAACTTCTGAAAATTTCCAGGGTGCATGTCCTCATCATCTTGAATCCAAATATGCAAACCTTTTCTCAATCTGATGGTCCAAGAAAAAGTGCAGCGCCACCTAGGCAGATTTTCTGTGTTTTGAATTTCCAAAATTTCAAAATGACAAAATTTCTTCAAAAGCTGCCCAAATTTTGCATGAGACACCACCATCAACTACTTTTATGGGCTAGGGAGGCTTCAGCCAACATATTTAATCTATCTTGCTCCTTTTTTCATTCCAAAGCTCTCCTTAGCCTAGTCTTTTCTCAGTTGCTCAACCTGTACCTGCTTTGTCGATGAAGAAGGCAAGGCCCCTTCCACACCTTGTAGAGATAACATTTTCCTGTGGACTGATGAAGAAGGAAAGGTCCCTTCCACTTCCTGTGGAGACAACACTTGCCTAGTAGCTACAAAATGTCTCCTTGTGCCCCTTTGATATGTCAAAAACACTGGCACCTCAACAACTTTAATTTCCTTGTCCTCTTTCATTGTTTTGCCATGGCTAGTACGCCCACCTTTCTCTTGATGCACTGGTGAAGGGATTTGTGGACCTTTGAACATCTCATGAGCAATGAAAGTCTCCCATGGAACGTTAAGAAGACTAAGATGGTGAAGAACAATGATTTTAATCAATGAGTAATGATATATGTTGTTCAACTGCTAGGGGTATGTTTTCTTCTACACAAGGTAAGCTATCTTGTCAATGTTTCTAAACAAGAAGTATGGGAGGTTCATCATATTTAACCTAGTGAAGTGCATGAGTAGTCCGATATGGTAAGCATACAACTGGGAGAATATTCCTTCATAAGTAAAATATTTGATGATAATCCTCATCAAAGGAACATACCTGCTTTCCAAAAATTTGAATCAGAAAAGCCTCTTTACCATGTTTCTATATTGGGACTTTATGTAGGGCTCATAGTAATATTCATCAAGGTCCTGACATTTGTACGATTTCTCACCAATATTTGGAATTCTAGAGGCCTCTGAGATGACAACTGATTATATAGTGAAAGTTATTTCGGCAAATGCACCTCATTGTTATGCAGATGAGCTATAAATAGCCTGACCAACTCATGGTGAAACTAAACTCTTTCTACTAGTTCAAAAAATTCAGAACATGCTTGGTGTCTAAAACAAGAAACTACAAGTGGGCAAGCCTGTAATTCTCTTAGACTAGTGGGTTCTTCTCTAATGATTTTTCCTCCTTTATGAGGCTTCCTCTGTTGCTTGTGCCTCTCCATAGAACTGTCACTGAATTTCTCCTCCTCATATTCAAAGTTACTGTCTCTATGCATGTTTCCCTTAGTTTTCACAGTGTGATAATGCATGAATGGTGCTATGAGCAATGGCTTGGAGGAGTTGATGCAAATGGAGGTGTGGGCAAAATGTATGAGGGAGGGGGTTTGGGGAGTGATAAGTGATTGATAGAAGGGGATAATAGTGGTGGATACAAGGGTTTTAGTTTAGGAGGTGAGTGGTAGAGAGAATGAAGCACTAGGGTTTTGAAAAGCTAGGGTTGTAGTGGAGATTAGGGTTTACATGTAGGAGTTTCAAAACCATGAAATTTTACACATATGCAAACTAAGAGAGAAGAGGAGCAGCAATACTTACTTGGCAAGTGATAAACAAGATGGAATTTTGGAGAAAACTGAAGGTAGGAGTGATTTTGGGCTTGGCTGGCCTAAGTGCAACACCACCACCCAGGAGTGCAACGCCGGTCAAGGAGCGCAACGCCCGTGTTATTTTACACTGTGAAATTTTTCCAGAATTGCAACCCCAGGCTAGGAGCGCAATGCCACTTCAGGATGACTTTTTACTACCTTCTTGATGTCCAAATTGGGCATATGATAGCGTGTTGGAAAGCTTTTCAAGTCTAATTTCCAGACCATCTTGAAATTTTCAATTTGGAGTTCACTTTCCCTGTAAAACTCTCAATCTCCCAAGACTGGTCAAAATGTGCAAAATGAGGCTGCCAAAATGCATAGTGTTGTTATAGTCAACTTTTGAAGGTCTTCCTCAACTCCAAATTGAGCTCATGATAGTGCATTCGAAAGCTCTTTGTGTCTAATTACCAGTTGACGCATCAAATAAGTCATTTGTGCATTTCATCTAGAAGAAAAATTGATTTTACCAAGGTCGCTCTAGAGGTGCATTAACCCTCCTGGGGCAAATGAGGTTTTCGGTATTTCTCCTAAACCATGAAACCTGTGTAAAAACTGAAAGAGGTTTTTCTTCTTGGGTCAATCATGGACATAAACCTCTCTCACTTTTTTAAAATTAATCTTTTCTTGCTCAGAAACATGGTTTGAAGAAAAATCGTCCCTTATGTGTGGCTATTCCTTGGAATGACTTCTCGACAAATGATGGAGACTTGATGTTTGATGATATTAAATGGACTCATACCTTCTTATATCCCTTATGCCTACTTTTCTTAGATACCTCTGATCCCATAGCCAACCTTAGCTCAGTGGGAGAGGAATTTAGGGTTTTGGTGCTTGTTTCTCTTTTGCTTTTGCAGGTGAATTGGTGCTCATGATGACTTGATTTTTGTAGTGGCGGGTGCTTGGCAACATCATCAGATTCTTAGGAGCATTTGGGAACCAATATTATATATGGAAACATTAAATTACATAATAAATGAAGATAAAAAAAAAAAAATACCAAGTTTTGAGGTGAGAACTAAATTAGGCTTTCAAAATGATAAATTATGGCTTTGCTAATCATTATTGGCCTCCTCATGTCCTTGTTGATCATTATTGGAATGTAACTATTGGATTTGACCATGGTGGGACCCTAAAACCTAATGAGACCAAACCTTAAGACCTAATGAAATGAATTGCAAAGGGAACATGAGCCATGACTAAAATATATGGAAGAGGATCAACAAGTACAGATCATGAGGGAAAATTGAAGTAAAACCTACCATCAATAAATCCATGATCTAATGGAATGCACACTCATCAATATGGAACTCCTACTATGAAATGAAAAAGAGCAGATTTTGATCATTGATGGCAGTGTGAAACACTAACACTAATAGTATATATTCTCCTTTTGTTGAAGAAGAACATGAGAATGTGGTTTACAAGGAGGCCATTCACGATAAAGAAGCAACAAAACATGAGGAAGATATGGATTATATTTGCAAGAAGATTTTAGAGTTCATGGAAACACAACCCAAATGTAATTATAATATAAGATCTTCAGGGAAGAGGAGGATAGAACCATAACAACAAGGGGAAGTTTCTCCCAAAGTGGTTCCTCTAGCACTAGACAAAGGGAAAGGTAAGCTCCATCCTAACTCACCCAAGATAAGAGTCTCTGCAAATAAGGAGAGAAATTTTCCTAAGGGGCACACAGAAAAGGAGGCACCTATTATGCTGACAACTACCAGTGGGAAGGGAGCAACAACAAATCCAAGAGATACAGAAAAGGCATAACCACAATTCAATCTCCAGAAGGAGCTTGAAAAGGTAAAAATTCTTGTTCCCCTAGCTGAGCTCCTAAAAAAACCTAATTAAAAAGCTTAGGTCTCTCAATCCATGCATCCATTCACTTCAACACCAACCAAGGATATTTTGAACCTCCAAGAGGAGAGACCCATGGTTTTTTTTGGGCTGCATGTGGAAGACTTGGACCCTTCTACTGCACCTTTCTATATGACTTTGGTGATCCATGACATTTTGTTGCATATTCGCATGCTACATTTTAGGGCCTCACACAACCTCATGCCATTATAAGTAATGGAACAACTAGGTTTGGAGATCACTAGACCATACAAGGACCTATACTCCTTTGACTCAAATAGAGTCAAGTGCTTAGGCATGATAAATGGATCTAGTTGTAAACCTCACTCGGATCCCAGTGAAAAGTGTGGTAATGGACATAGTGGTGGCTGATATACCTCCTTTTTTTGGAATTCTCTTATCCAAATCTTGGGGTTCCAAGGTGGGGGGCTCTATCAAGCTAGATCTGACTTTTGCCACAATTCCCACTTTTGCAGGCGAGCAAAGGAGGCTATACAGAGAATCCAGGTTTGTGAAAACTGTGACCCGAGATAAAGGCTTAGAAAAATCCCCAGCTCATGGAAAATAAAGTGACCTCTCCTGCCTATTCTTAGAAGAACATGAGAACCTCTTAGAAGAAGCATCAGTACACCTGAAAAGGAAATTGAAATACCAACACTTAAATGAAAATGAAGTATGGAAATTGTACTTCGATGGAGCAAACTCAAAAGCGGGAAATGGAGATGGAATATTGTTGGTATCTCGGAAGGCAATATCATACCCCTCTCATTCAAGCTCAAATTTGAGGTGACCAACAATGTGGAAGAGTATGAAGCATTTCTCCTTGGGTTACAAACAACAAGAAATATGAACATTGAATGTCTATTGGTCTATGGAGACTCTGAGCTAGTCATAAGGTAGATACGACACATGCTAAGCCAAACACCACAGGCTGAGGACTTACTGAAATGAAGTGTGGGACTTAATTGACCATTTCTTCTTGGCCTTTAACATTCAGTTTCTATTGAGGGAAGAAAACTTGATGGTTGAATCTATTGCAGTAGCTGCAAGCACTTTCAGGCCCCCACATAATCCACTCCTTAGACATGAGATACAAGTTAGACATAGGCCATCAATACCTGATAATGTCAAACATTGACAGGTATTTGAAAATGACGAGGAGGTGAAAAGATTCATAGAAATATTTGGAGAATTCAACCACTCCACCATCGATCAAGACGAAGAAGAAGCAGAACAAGAAGCCACTTCGTGGAAAGACACAATGGTTGGGAAAAAAATTTGCAACTAAAAGGGAACACCATCCCTAGTGGACTTGTTCCACTATAAAGACCATTTAATAAAGATGACATAGCTTCCAAAAAAATAGCCCCAGAGAAGGATGATAAAGTAGAATACTGCAACATCGAATAGGCGAGGAACCCCAGACGATCAGGCTATTGAAAGGAATCTTGTTGCAATACAAACAAAGGTATTTAGATCTATTCAAAACTTAAAAAGATATATTTGTTTGGTCTTATGATGATTTGAAATGATTTGATATTAATATTATTCAGCATAAGATTCATTTTAAGATTGGGATAAAGCCATGCAAACAAGAACTCTAATAGATAAATCCCCTCTTACTCCCCTCTATTGAAAAGGAGATAAGAAAACTTTTGTCGGCCAAGATCATAGTACCTTTTAGATAGTCTGAGTGGGTAGCTAATCTGGTCCCTGTTCGGAAAAAGAATGGAGAGATAAGGCTATGTGTGGATTTTTGGAATCTAAGTAGGGCGTCTCTAAAAGATAACTACCCTCTGCCCAAGATGAATAACATATTGCAGAAGGTAGTGGGTGTAGCCAAAATGTCCATGAATCATGGACGGATTCTCTGAATATAACCAAGTGGCACTCCACCATTAGGGATAGAAAAAAACTACTTTCACCACCCCGTCGGGAACATTCATGTACGCCCGCATGCCATTTGAGTTGATAAAAGCAGGGGCTACATTTCAGAGAGCTATGGAAATAGCTTTCATAGGTGAGAAAGACAAATTTGTGATAGTCTAATTAGACGAAATCATAGTCTTTTCTACGATTGATGAAGAGCATATCCTCCATTTAAAGCTCACCTTCAAGAAGTGTAGAAAGTATGGTCTCTTTGTGAATCCTAAGAAATCTCAGTTCGCCCTGAGTGAGGGGAAGAGGCTTGGACACATAGTAGCGTAGGAAGGAGTAAAAATTGATACTGAACGAATCAAAGCCATCAGCCATATTCCCTTTCCCAAAAACAAGAAAGAAGTCCAAGCTTTTTTGGGGAGGATAAATTTCTTAAGGTGATTCATACCCAACTATGTTTAGATAGTCAAAGGTATTACACACATGCTCAAGAAGGAGAATGAAGTCAAGTGGAGCTTTGTGCCCCATGATTATTTCACTAGAATCAAAGAAGATTTAGTTGAGACCCTAGTGCTATTCAACCTCGACTATTCAGTTCCTTTCTACATCTTTTCTTTCGTCTCTCCACATACTATTTTTGCTGTGCTATTTTATAAAAATAAGGAAGGTTACGAGAAGCCCATTTCCGTTTCTAGTCAAGTCCTAAGGGACTCTGAGCTGAAATATAATATATTGGAGAAACAGACCTATGCACTGGTCAAGGCATTGAAGTCATTTCATATGTATGTGTTGCAATCGGAAATCACAACATTCATCCCAACAACTACAGTCAAGGACATCTGGTGCAAGGAGGCAATGAAGGAAATAGGGGTAGGTGGATAGCTAAAATACAAGAATATGAGATAGAAATAAAGCCTAACAAGCTCATTAAAGGCCAGGGGTTAGCCAAGATTTTATCTAAATCCAACTGCCAAGCTCTAGGAATAAACTTGATCATAGAGGAATGAAGACTAGAGGATCACTACAATCAAATTAAAAAAGTTTAGCAGAAGATCTATGCTAAATATGAGGGATCAACCAGGTATAAGAACATTGTTCATTAGATCTTATAACTAATATGTCTGTTGGGACTGGATAGATCTAAATACCGAAGCCTAGTATCGCAAGCACAAAAGTACATTATATCCAATGGACTGATCTACTGGAAGGACCCGTGGGGGTATTACTGCTATGTTTGGTTGAGGGTGAAACCCATGAATTGATCAAGGATTTCCATGGGGGATTTCTATGGACGACACTACAGTTGGAAGAAAAAAACACATATACTAGCCCACGTTGTTTGGAGATGTTTATTCTCAAGTCAGGTCATGCTAAAAATTTGAATTGTTTGCTGAAAGACATAAGTTTTCTCCTCTTCCCCTAATTCCTATGCACATAGAGGAGCCTTTTAGACAGTGGGGATTAGACTTCATTGGAAAAATAATCCCACCATCTAGTGGCCAACACAAATGAATTTAAACAACCATTGACTATTTCACAAAGTAGGTAGAGGCTATCCCAACTAGAAAGGCCACCGTCTGAGTGGTGATAAAATTCATGGAGGAGAACATATTATCCCGCTTTGGGTGTCCTTTTAAAGTTACCACTCATAATGCACAGGTATTCAAATCTGCCAAGTTCACCAACTTATGCCATAAATTCAATATCATTATTGGACACTCCACTACATACTACCCTCAAGGGAATGGCTTGACTTAGTCTTGTAATAAAACTGTGGTGAGGTACTAAAGAATACCATCATTGAAAATCAAAGGAAATGGGACTCCCAACTGAATTTTTCTCTGTAGGATAACCTTATAATTCCCAAACGATCCACTTAGAAATCACATTTTGCGCTAGTATATGGAGATGATGTATTCTCGATCTAATTAGCAATGCTAGTAGTTAAGTTTCTCCAAGAAGTCAAGGAAGAGCCAAGTGCTTTGACTAGAAGGATAAATCAACTGGTGGAGCTTCATGAGAAAAGAGAGTAGGCGGGGATGAAATTTTCAAACATCCAACAAATGATGAAATCTCTATTTGAAAAGAAGTCTAAGGACATACCTCTTCAGCAAGGAGATTTAGTTCTCATGTGGAATGCCCGATGAGAAGACAAAGGAAAACATGGGAAATTTGATATGCTGTGATTCAACCCCTTCAAGATTGTAGAAGAGAGGGGAAATAACACTTACATGCTCGAAAAATTGGATGGTGAATTGGTGGAACTACGTGTAAATGTCTACTTCCTAAATTTTTATTTTCTAAACTAGAGATATTTCTCTCTTTCTCATTGTAAATATTCGGCGTGTGCGTTGAAATTGTTATTTAAATTTTCAGTTTATTATCAAAAATGTCTTTCTTCGAAAAATTATATTTTTTTAAGAATGAATCCATGCCCAATGGAAGGAAAAGTTATTGGTCTGGATAAGTCCCTAGTTGGAGCCAATGTTGTCACCTACTGCATTGTGGGTTTCTATTGGTCAAGGTTTCCCAAGAGTAGTGAAGTTGGAGCCAGTTTCCCAGGCCATAGAAGATATTAGAGCTTAATCAGACACTCTCCATTGCTTAGTGCTCGGAAAGAGATTTCCAATGGTATATAGAAGTCCAAGAAATGACTCCTAGATCAGAAGTTAGAGCCTGTTGAAGATTGCCTTTGGAAAGCCTAGAAAGCTAAGAAAAAACATTAAAGGGGCAAAGGAAAATCACAATTGAGGGAACCAAATCTCGCAGGTCCCGTGTCCCGCATGTCGGTGACCCCGCATCCCGCATGTCGATGACCCTTCATCCCACATGGCGGCGACCCCACATCCCACACGTTAGCGAATCCACAGTCTCGTGGGTCCAGCATTCTGCAAATCGATGGATCATCGGGGTTTTGAACTTAAAATACCCGCGAATCGCTGATCTCACAATACAGTGGTACATCATTGGGGAGGCTGAAAATTTGTTTATAAAGGAAATTATTGAAAAAACAAAGACTGGGTCGCCCCCCTTCTCTCTCCTCCACATGGCATTGGCACTCACACAAATCAGCGAAGTCTCGGATATCGGTGATTTGCGGGGTTTTAATTTCAATATCATGTGGGGGACGATCCTAAAATACAATGTAAAAGTTGTGGGAAGGGCCGAAAACCAAATACAAAGGAAAATCATGGTAAAACCAAGGCAAGGCCACCCCATTCTGTCTCCTCAACGTGGCGGTATGGCATATCAGCGATGGGCAATCTCGCATCCCACAATCCCGCATTCTCGACAATCGCAGGAATAGAGGGGCTACCTCCCAAAAAACCTTGCAGGGTTGCGATATTGCAATTTAGTGAAAAATCTCCAGGGAGGGCCGAAATTCTTTATAAAAGGAAATGCCTGCGAAAATAGGCCCGCGCATACCTTTTTCTCTTTCCTATAGAGGGCCACGTGGCAGAATGTGATTGGTCCTCAGAGTTATAGGGAAAATGATGTCATAAATGATGTGGCAGTACAGAGAACACAGGGCAGTATGGATGCTAACATGGAAGATGACATGTGTCACTCAGTTTCAGTGTTTTCAGGGGACTTATGGGGCCATTTCTGGGTGATACATGTGACCACTCAAAGGGTGACACGTGGAAGTGATGACGTCACCTCGCAGATCGGTGATCACATGTGTCTTGGGGAAAATCTAGAGGTATAATGCTATTAAGCACTGAGATGTGGGATTCCGAGCAACAAAGAAAATGACCCCAAATTTGATAAGCTATCGCGATCTATTTGATGAGGTCTTCGCATTCGAGATATCGACCAATGTGTTGTAAGGGGGTTTTAAAGGGTTTTTTCATTATAAAGGAAAAAGACCCCCTAGAAATAGGTTTAAAGGCCTTAGTGCCTACAAGGTTAAGCCCCTGGTCCCAGCCTATGGTTATATGAAGACAATAGAGATAAGGGTGCTAAACCAAAGGGGGGCTTGAAGGGAAGTCACAGTGCACTTGTTTCATTTCATTCCTGTGTTAAAGCTCTGTGTTCGAAGGACTCCCGAGTACACCATGAAACACGACATCAGTATTTTCTAGGCACCAATAGTATTCAACAGATTTTTAATGGGATGATGGGCTAACACGTCAAGACTTAAATGGAGCATGGCGCAGCAATGGAGCATTATACGAGACTCGGGAAGATTAATGGCTTAGTATGGAGCCCCATCCCTCTACATAGAAAAAGAGCGCAAATACAGGAACTTACAATTGACCCAACCCCTACTCCACAGAACAAGGAATCCAAGCTGTAAAGGCAGAAGTGATGGGGCCATTTGAGCAGCACCAGAGGCCATACACTAAGCAAATTATAGCCTGAGGCAGAGGCGATCATAGGATGAGCACAAAGGATTTTCATTTACTTTTTTATCTGGTTATTTACTTATTTTGTCCTATAACATGCCTTCATTTCAATGACGATTTTAATTCTGTAATGTTTTGGGCCTCAAAGCCATCTCTAACTGAGATAGCTAGTCGATCTGACAACTGAGTCTAGGCTAGAGATATTTTACTGTAATGAATGTTATTTCTCCCTTCTCCACATAAATAAGGGAAATCAAGACTTAACAAAGGTTCAAAAATTATGTAGAAAAGGCTACTTTTGTTCTTTTAAATCTCATTTTATGTTCATCTTTCCTCTTCGTAATCATGCAAATTATAGCTCCTAGAAATGTTTCAAGCTTCCTCATAGATTTATTTGTATTGATATGTGAACTTAGGTGCCTGTAATTATATCACAGATTCACTTGTCTCAATGTTGTTTATGCATATGCATGTTTGGACTATTGAAATCATATCTTTAAATCTGCAACACATGAATCATAGCATTCAGCCCCTCCTTCATCCATTATTTCTGCTTTTAACTCAAATAAGTATAGAAATCCTTAATGCCTCAATGTATATGTGTTAAGTGTAGAAATCTTGAAGCCTTACGTGATATGTGATGAGTTTATCCTTCTCTTATTCCTCTCTCATCTGCTCTACAAAACCTTATTAATGTGTAAGCCCTTGATTTACTCAGCCTCCACTATTTTCATGCATATTAATGAGATCTGAACTTATGAGGAATTACGATAAATTCATGTTTTATTTCTTTTGATAAATGAACCAACCCATTATATATACATATAGAACATATGTGAGGTATCCCTTCACTAAGAATCATTTCATATACTCCTAATTTAGATGTTCCCGGACACTCGTCCTCTAAGCAATCCAAGGCTGTCTCTAGGAGCTACAACATCTTTTGGCGTTGTTGCTGGGGAATGTATTGAAGGACATTTCCCCTAGGATACGATGAATTGAACACTCTTCAGGTAGGTGAGCAAAGTTTTTTTGATTGCATTCACATCACCTTGGCGACTCCACACCCCCCTCAATATCATTCATAACCCTAGCTTTTAAAAGGCCTCATAATCACTCAGATACATCCCAACAGAAAGCCCCATTTTTATCTGACCCAAAAAAGTTAATTTCCAAGGAAATATGGAAAGAGAAACTCCCCCCTGATTGTGCTACCATCTCACTAGCCTTTGAAGTTCCCTCATCTAGTTCTCAGCCTACTGTTACTCACTATTCAGGACTTACTCTTAAGGTCTTGACATACCCTTCTTCCCCTCGAAACAATGTGGTCTTGACCCAAGTTCCTCAAGAAAATTTTAATATACCTCCACTAATGCAGATGGCTCTTCGAGGCTTTTTTTCTAAATAAGTATGCATGTATTGATGTACCTCAACCCTTAAGTGCCATGCCCTAAGACTACCTAAAGCTTCTGCCTAGATTCAATGGGGAAGATGACAACACAACATAGAGACACGTAGAAACCTTCTAAGGCTTTGCTGAGAAGTTGAATGTGGAGCAACTCGATATGGTCATGAGACATTTTGTACAAAGTCTTGACGGAGAAGCTAGAAAGTGGCTTAGAGGACTACCAAATGCCATCATCACTACCTCGGAGGAGTTGGAAAATGGTTTTAGCCAGAAATGGGGAGAAAAGAGGAATCATGAGTACCTCCTCACTGGGTTTAATACCATAAGAAAAAGACCGAATGAGGATACTTTAGAATTTGTCAAAAGATTCAATATGAAGTATAATAAAGTGCCAACCGACATAAAGCCTCCTCCATTAGCAACTCGTGTGGTTTTCTTGGGAGCTTTTGAGTCGGATGTTGGTTTTACCTTGAGCGAAAAGAAGTCTCTCACTCTAGACCAACTTCAGATTGATGCTCTCGAAGTGGAAGCAAATTTGGTCTCGGCAGGGAAGTCAAGGGAAAAGAAAGAACCTACTGAACCCAAAAGAGGGAAAGAAGAGTCATCCACCTCTAGTCGAGATGGAGAATCATCAATCCCGAAGTGCGATGATCTGGAAAAACTCATCAAGAGTTTATCACAAGAGGTTAGAAAGCTTGAAATTGAGAACAAGAACCTCTCTAGATAGAATTCTCAAGTCAACAACTAGGGCTATAACCTACAATATAGAAGACCTCCACTGCAACTACTTCCAAGGGAAAGAAAGGAACAACTTGATCAGATCCCTCATCCCTTATACTTGGAAGATGGTCCCGATGAACAATCGTCGAATACACATGAGATGAAATGAAATATATATTATGATTTCGCTGAAGAAGAACATGAGAATATGGTTCACCAGGAGGCTAGTCATGATTAAGAAGCAGGAGTAGATGAGGAACATATGGATTATTATTGAAAACAATTTGCAGAGTTCATGAAAGCACCAACATAATTATAATCTAAGATCTTCAAAGAAGAGGACGAGAGAGCCAAAAAAGCAAGGAGAAGTTTCTCCCAAAGTGGTTCCTCCGGCACCAGAAAAAGGGAAAGGTAAGCTCGATCCTGATCCACCCAAGATAGGAATCTCTGCAAATAAGGAGAGAAATACTCCTAAGGGGCACACAGAAAAGGAGGCACCTATTCTGCTAACAACTGCAAGTGGGAAGAGAAAAATAATAGAGCAATGAGATACAGAAAAGGCCCAACCCACATTCAATCTCTAGAAGGAGCTTTAAAAGGTAAAAATTCTTGTTCCCCTAACTGAGCTCCTAAAATAGTCTAACTACAAAGCTCAGGTATGTCAATGCATGCATCCAGTCACTTCAACACCAACCTAGGATAGTTTTAACCTCCAAGAGGGGAGGCCCATGGTGTTTTGCGGGCAACATGAGGAAGATTTTGACCCTTCTATTGTGCCTTTCTATGTGACTTTGGTGTTCCATGACCTTTTGTTTCATAATTACATGCTAGATTTCGGGGCCTCACGCAACCTCATGCCATTATGAGTAATGGAATAGCTGAGTTTGGAGATCACGAGACCATACAAGGACCTGTATTCCTTTGACTCCAAGACAGTCAAGTGCTTAGGCATGCTAAAGGATCTGGTGGTAAACTTGGCTCAGATCCCAGTGAAAATTGTGGTAATGGACATAGTGGTGGCTGATATACCTCCTCATTTTGGAATTCTCTTATCCAGATCTTGGGGTTCCAAGGTGGGGTGCTCTATCAAGCTTGATATGACTTATGCCACAATTCCCACTTTTGGAGGTGAGCAAAGGAGGTTGTACATAGAATCTAGGTTTGTGAATACTATGACCCCAGCTAAAGGCTCAGAATCATGAGTTCATGGAAAAGAAAGTGACCTCTCCTTCCTGTTCTTAGAAGAAGATGAGAACCTCTTAGAAGAAGCATTAATACACCTAACAAGGAAGTTTAAATACCAGCAATTAGATGAAAACAAAGCATGGAAATTGTACTTCAATGGAGGAAACCCAAAAGAGGGAAATAGAGCTGGAATATTGTTGGTATCTCCAGAAGGCAGCAAGATATCCCTCTCATTCAAGCTCGAATTTGAGGTTACCAACAATGTTGGCATAGTACAAAGCATTTCTCCTTGGGCTACAAAGGGAAAGAAATATGAACATTGAATGCCTATTTCTCTATGGAGACTCTAAGCTAGTCATAACGTAGCTCTGAGACCAATGCCAAGCCAAACACCCCAGGCTGAGGGCATACCGAAATGAAGTGTATGACATAATTGAGAATTTATTCATGGCCTTTAACCTCCAACTTATTCCCAAGGAAGAAAACAAGATGGCTGGCTCTCTTGTTGTAGGTGCAAGCACTTTCAGGCCCCCATAGAATCCACTCCTCAAATATGATATATAAGCCAAACACGGGCCTTCAATACTTGATAATGTCAAACACTTGAAGGTATTCAAAGATGACGAGCAACTGAAAAGATTCATAGAAGTCCTTGGGGAGTTTTCCCACTCCACCATCGATCAAGAAGAAGAAGAAGCAGAACAAGAAGCCACTTCGTGGAAAGACATAGTGGATGGACAAAAAAATTGTAACTAAAAGGGAACATTATCCCTCATGGACTTGTTCCACTAGAAGGACTATTTAATAGAGACGACATAGCTTCCAAAAAAATGGCCCAGAGAAGGATGAGAAAGTAGAAGACTGCAACATCGGATTAGAGGAGGAACCCCAGATGATCAAGTTGTCCAAAGGAATCCCCTTGCAATACAAACAGAGGTATTTAGATCTATTAAAAACTTAGAAAGATGTATTCGCTTGGTCTTATGATGATTTGAAATCATTTGATACTAATATTATTCAGTATAATATTCCTTTGAAGAGTGGGATAAAGCCACACAAATAGAAACTGGGGCATATAAATCCACTCGGAGGTAAGGAAGCTATTGTAGGCCAAGATAATAGTACCTTTAAGATACTTTGAGTGGGTAGCTAAAAAGAACGGAGAGATAAGGCTATGTGTGGATTTTCGAAATCTAAACATGGAATTTTTAAAAGATAACTACCCTTTTCCCAAGATGGATAACGTATTGCAGAAGGTAGTGGGTGTAGCGAGAATGTCAATGATGGATGTATTCTCCGGATATAACCAAGTGGCAGTTCACCCTCAAGACGAGAAAAATATTGCTTTCACCACCCTGTGGGGAACATTCATGTACACCCGCATTCCATTCATTTTGATAAATGAAGGGGCCACATTTCAAAGAGCTATGGAAATAACTTTTGTAGGAAAGTAAGAAAAATTTGTGGTATTCTACTTAGACAACATCACAGTATTTTCTATGACTCATGAAGAGAATATCGTCCATTTAAAGCTCATCTTCGAGAAGTGAAGAAGGTATGGTCTCTCTGTGAATCCTAAGAAATCTCAATTCGCCCTTAGAGAGGGGAAGCTGCTTGGACACATAATAGCGCACGAAGCAGTAAAGATTGATCCTGAATGAGTTAAAGCCATCAACCATATTCCCTTTCCTAGAAATAAGAAATAAGTCCAAGCCTTTTTGGGGAGGATAAATTTCTTAAGGAAATTCATACCCAACTATGTTGAGATAGTCAAAGGTATTACAAACATACTCAAGAAGGAGAAGTAAATCAAGTGGAGCTTTGTCCCCTGTGATTCTTTCACTAGAATCAAAGAAGCTTTGGTTGAGACCCCAGTGCTAGTCAACCTCGACTACTGAGTGCCTTTCTACAACTTTTATTTTGCCTCTCCACATACCATTGTCAATGTGCTTTTACAGAAAAATAAAGAAGGTTACTAGAAACCCATTTCATTTTTCAACCAAGTCCTAAGGGACCATAAGCTGAAATATAATATATTGGAGAAACAGGCTTATGCACTAGTCAAGGCACTGAAGTCATTTAGTATGCATGTGCTACAATTACAAATCACAATGTTTGTACCAACAACCGTAGTCAAGGACATCCTGGTGCAGGGAGACAAGGAAGGAAAGAGGGGCAGGTGGATAGCTAAAACACAAGAATATGAGTTATAAATAAAGCCTACCAAGCTCATTAAAGGCTAGGGGTTGGCCAAGATTTCATTTGAATCCAACTGGCAAGCTCCAGGGATAGACCTGATCACAGAGGAAGGCAGACCAGAGGATCACCAAAATGGAATTAAAACAATTGAGGAGAAGATCTATGCTAAATATGAGGGATCACCGAGGTATAAGAAAAATTTTCATTACATGTTATTCCTAATATGCCCATTGGGACTCGATAGATCTAAATACCAAAGTTTGAGATTGAAGGCACATATGTACATTATATCCAATGTATTGCTTTACTCGAATGACCCGGTGGGGGTATTTCTGCTATGTTTGGTTGAGGGAGAAACCCTTGAAGTGATCGAGGATTTCCATTGTGGATTTTATGGAGGACACTATAGTTGGAACACAACATCACATAAAATTCTCAAGGTAGGAGTCTACTGGCCCACCCTGTTTGGAGATGTTTATTCTCACGTGAAATCATGCTAGAAATCTGAATTGTTTGTTGAAAGATAGAAGTTTGGGCATTTTTAATATTTTTTGAAAGCCTTTAGTGTAGATCTTTAGAAACTAACAAATTATTAAAAAAAATTATATTGAAATTCTTGTTGCTACGAAGAAAGATAATTCTCTTGTTAGGTATAATCAACATGTTCTTAAAATACATTAGAGAAAATTAGCTTCTATTAGATTCCACAAATTTTGAGGTTCGAGGATTATAAACATTTCAAATCAAAGTGTAGTCCTTTAAGTAAAGTGAGCTATGAAATAATATCATTAAATTTTTTAAATGAGCATGAGATTTCCATAAATATAGTCCAACCCATATTTTGAATATATATTTGTGTATTAAAAATTAATAGAAATTCAAATAAAATATTTGAAATCTATTTTTCATTTATTGGGAAGTTGTTAACTACATTCAAATAGTATATCATTATTTTTACTAAATTGATGATATATTAACACATGTGACATTCAAATATTATACCAAAAAACAATATTATAGACACAAAGGCATTAATGTATATATGGAAGTCTTATGAATCTATGTAGGGAATAGATAGAGTCCATAAACTAGTTTTTGTGTGTTTCTGAGAGACAACCCCATTACCCAACACCTTGCTTTGTCCTAAAGAAGGAACATAGCAACATCTAGTACAAATACAATCTCCACACCCATCCCTAATGTTGTGGAAGATATTTCTTCATTTACATAGCTCAACCGTCTTGTTTTAACATTACTGCCATTACCATTGTCTCTAGTCACTGTGTTATTTGACTTCACATTTTGTTCGAAAGGTGATAGAGCAATTAGACATAAGCACTTATTATTTTAAAATGAAGTCACAATAAAAGTGTAAAATTGTGTTCCTCTTGGGATGTTTCCACAAAGGTTATTAGATGAAAGATTTAGAAAATCCAACTATTATAATTTAAAAAGTTATTTAGGAATTTCCACATGCAATTTATTTATGTCCAAGTAAGACTCTTCTAGAGTAGATACATCATCAAGTCATAGAGGTATTTTCCGTTCTCATTGGTTCCATGATAAATTCAACAATAGCAAGCTATTCATACTTTCTATGCTTAAAAGGACTTTTAGAGTAATATTATTCATAAACAAATCAAATATCTCGTCATTTCACACACATATGGCATATTATACTCAATCCATTTTATGTGGTTTCCATTTCATATCCATACATAAACCCTTGTGAATATTTGTTTATTGTGTCTATGAAGATCTGATGATATTTTTCCACTAAATTTATTGTTGGATAAATCCAACATAAACAAAATGTTGAGATTTGTAATCCATGAGGGATACCACCATGAATGTTATTATAACCAACATTTAAAAATTGAAAGTCACCTAGATTTGCAAGGTATGGGGGAATCTCACCTGAGTGCGTCTTAAATTTAGTACTAAAAGATTGGTGCAATTGGCTAATGATGAGGGCAAAGTCCGAGTAAAGTTGTTGGAATGAGCAGACAAAACAATTAAATAAGTGCAATTTTAGAAACAATTAAATAAGTCCAATTTTAGATGCCTTCATTAGGAATCAATCCCTTTAATTTGTTTTCTCATATATCTAATTCCTAAAGTGAAACTAAACCATTTATATGGTTATGAATACTCCAAGAAAAACTATTATTATAGATGTAAAGTATCTAGAGGGATTTTAATTTATGTAAACTATATGGAATTGGACCATTTAATTTGCTTGAATGAAAAGATAAATATTTCAATGATTGAAGTTTTTCTATTGTACTTGGAATTACCCTTGCCACACTATTGTATGAGAGTAAAAGGCACTGAAGAGTTCCTAAATTTCCTATTGCAATTGGAATTACTCCCATCAATCTATTGTTTAAGAGGAAAATGTATTCAATTTTTCTTAAATTTCCTATGGTACTTGGAATTACCAATGTTAAACTATTGTTTGAGAGTTAAGGCACTCAAGTTTTTTTAAATTTCTAATTTTACATGGAATTACCCCATCAAACTATTGTTTAGAGAGGAAAAGGTATTCAACTTTTCTTAAATTTCCTATTGTACTTGGAATCACCCCTTCCAAATAACTCTTTGAGAAGATAAGGTACTCAAGTTTTCTTAAATTTCGTATTGTACCTTGAATTACCCCTATCAAATAATTGTTTGAGAGGATAAGGTGTTCAAGTTTTCTTATATTGGTAATGGCTTCAGGAATTTGACCAATGAATTTATTTGAAGCCAAATTTAAATAAGCTAGTGAATGAAATTTTAGTGTCAAACTTGGAATTTTCCCTATCAAATTGTTGTGCAAGAAGTAAAACAAATAATTGATTCAAACTTGTTAGAGTTATAGGAATATTACCAGAGAACTTATTATCTTTGAGAATTAAAATAGTCATTTGATTCAAATTTTGGAGGGTTATTACAATATTACCACTTAACTTATTGTCGTTAAGAGGTAAAAATATTAAGTTATTGAAATTGGCCACGACTACAAAAATGTCAGCGTGAACAGATTTGAAGACAAATCTAAATATGTTAATTTGGTCAAATTGGTAATGAAAATATTAATTTTATTGGTAAGCATATTTGAAGACAAATGTAAAGAGGTTTATTTGGTCAACTTGGGAATGCTTGGAGGTATATTAGTGACTCCAATGTCATAATATTTTGTTGAGTGAACATTGTCAAATTCGCAATGGTTGTAGGTATGCTCCCTACGAGGTTAATACTAATAAGGTGTAAAAATTCGCAATGGTGGTAGGTATACTCCCTATGAAGTTAATACTAAAAAGGTGTAAAGAAGATAGGGGTAGACAGAATATTTCATGAGGAATAGAATCAACAATATCAATGCTTAGAAATGGATTTATGTGTAAGGTGTGTGTGATTACCAATCCAATGTTGTATATTTTGGGACATGTGGTTTCCTGCGAGAATCAAGTACTCTAGATGGTGCAGTGAGCCCAACTCCATTGGAATACAACACCCGAGCACATTCCAGTTGAGGTCCAATTTTATTAGTTCTTTAAGTTGGTCAAACTCACGTGGAATTCTCCATGTCAACTGATTGCTAGAAAGGTCCATGGAACTTGTTGTCTGCAGTTGACCCAATTCAACTGGAATAGAACCATTCATATAAATGTAGGTCATAATGCTTTCAAATGGCCAAACACGGGTGGGATTCTTTCCATCAAATTATTACCTAAAGGATTCAAGTTATGCAATAATGAGAGGTTGCTTATGCGACTCCACACTCCCCTCATTATCATTCATAACCATTTCTTTTAAAAGACCTCATACTCGCTCAGATAGATCCTAGTAGAAAATCCCATTTCTATCTGACCCAAAAAGGTTAATTTCTAAGAAAATATGGAAAGAAAAAACTCCCATTGATTGTGTTACTACCTCACTAGCCTTTGAAGTTCCCTCATCCAGTTTTTAGCATGCTGCTGCTCACTATTCAGGACTTACTCCTAAGGCCCTGACATACCCTCCTTCCACTCCAAACACTATGGTCTTGACCCAAGTTACTCAAGAAAATTTTAATACCCCTCCACTAATATAGATGGATCTTCGAGGCTTTTTACTAAAAAAGTATGCACCTCTTGATCTACCTCAACCCTTAAGTGTAATGCTCCAAGATTACCTAAAGCTTCTACCTAAAGTTAAAGCATAAGACGAATACACAACATAGAGACATGTAGAAATCTTATGTGCCTTTGTTGAGAACCTCAATGTGGAACAACTTGATGTGGTCATGAGACTTTTTGTGCAAAGTCTTTATGGAGAAGCCAGAAATTGGTTCAAAGGCCTACCAAATGCCACCATCATTACCTCAGAGGAGTTGGAAAATTATTTCACCGAGAAATTGGGAGAAAAGAGGAATCATGAGTACCTCCTCACTGAATTTAATGCCATAATAAAAAGATCGAAGGAGGATACTTCAGAATTTATCAAAAGATTTAATAAGTAGTACAATAACCTGCGAGCATACATAAAGCCTCCTCCAAATGAATCTCGTGTGGTTCTATTGGGAGCTTTTGAGTCTGACGTTGGTTTTACCTTGACAGAAAGGAAGTCTCTCACTCTAGACCAACTTCGAATCGATGCTCTCGAAGTGGAAGAAAAACTGGTCTCGAAAGGAAAGTCAAGGGTAAATAGAGGATCTACTAAACCTAAAAGAGGGAAAGAAGAGGCATCCTCCTCTCGTCGAGATGGAGAATTATTAGAACCAAAGTGGGACGATATGAAAAAACTCATTAAGAGTTTATCACAATAGGTTGGAAATCTTGAAATTGAGAACAAGATTCTCTCCATACATAATGCTCAAGTCAAACATCGAGGATATAACTCGCATTATAGAATACCTCCACTGCAACTAATTCCAAGGGAAAGAATGGAAGAACTTGATCAGATCCCTCATCCCTTATACTTGGAAGATGTTCCCGATGAACAATTTTTAGATACACAGGAGATGCATGGAAGTATATATTATCCTTTTTTTGAAGAAGAACATGAGAATATGGTTTACGAGGAGGTAATTCATGATAAAGAATCAACAACACATGAGGAAGATATGTATTATTATTGCAAGAAGTTTGCAGAGTTCATGCAAACACAACCCCAACATAAGTATAATATAAGATCTTCAAAGAAGAGGATGAGAGAACCATAACAACAAGGGGAAGTTACTCCCCAAGTGGTTCCTCTAGCACTAGACAAACGGAAAGGTAAGCTCAATCCAGACCCACCCAAGATAGAAGTCTTTGCAAATAAGCTGAGCAATTGTCCCAATGGGAGCATAGAAAAGGAGGCACCTGTTCTGTTGACAACTACCAATGGGAAGGGAGAAACAATAGAGCCAGGAGATAAAGAAAAGGCCTAACCC
This sequence comes from Pinus tabuliformis, assembly GCA_031772625.1. Taxonomy (NCBI): domain Eukaryota; kingdom Viridiplantae; phylum Streptophyta; class Pinopsida; order Pinales; family Pinaceae; genus Pinus; species Pinus tabuliformis. The sequence continues at coordinate 1,324,296,716 of CM062818.1, read as the reverse complement.
ACATTCAATATCTAGAAGGAGCTTGAAAAGGTAAACTTTTCAGTTCCCCTAACTGAGATCCTAAAACAACCTAATTACAAAGCTTAGGTCTCTCAATTCATGCATCCATTCACTTCAGCACCAACTGAGGATAGTTTGAACCTCCAAGAGGAGAGACTCATGGTTTTTTTTGGGTCGCATGTGGAAGGGTTGGACCCTTCTACTATGCCTTTCTATATGACTTTGGTGATCCATGACACTTTGTTGCATAATCACATGCTGGATTATGGGGCCTCGAAAAGCCTCATGCCATTATAAGTAATGGAGCAACTAGGTTTGGAGATCACCAGACCATACAAGGATTTGTACTCCTTTGACTCAAAGAGAGTCAAGTGCTTAGGCATGATAAAGGATCTGGTGGTAAACCTCGCTCAGATCTGGTGAAAATTGTGGTAATGGACGTAGTGGTGGCTGATATACCTCCTCATTTTGGAATGCTCTTATCCAAATCTTGAGGTTCCAAGGTGGGGGGCTCTATCAAGCTCAATCTGACTTATGCCACAATTCCCACTTTTGGAGGTGAGCAAAGGAGGTTGTACAGAGAATCCAGGTTTGTGAAAACTGTGACCCGAGCTAAAGGCTTAGAAAAGAAAGTGACCTCTCCTGCCTATTCTTAGAATAATATGAGAACCTATTAGAAGAAGCATCAGTACACTTGAAAAGGAAATTGAAATACCAACACTTAAATGAAAATGAAGTATGGAAATTGTACATCGACGGGAAATGGAGATGGAATATTATTGGTGTCTCGGAAGGCAGTATGATACCCCTCTCATTCAAGCTCAAATTTGAGGAGATCAACTATGTGGCAGAGTACGAAGCATTTCTCCTTGGGTTACAAACAACAAGAAATATGAACATTGAATGCCTATCGGTCTATGGAGACTTTGAGCTAGTCGTAAGTCAGTTACGACACCAATGCTAAGCCAAACACTTCTGGTTGAGGACTTACCAAAATGAAGTGTGGGACTTAATAGAAAATTTCTTTTTGGCCTTTAACATTCAATTTTTGTTGAGGGAAGAAAACATGATGGTTGAATATCTTGTGGTAGCTACAAACACTTTCAGGAACCCACATAATCCACTCCTCAGATATGAGATAGAAGTCAGACACAAGCCGTCAATACTTGATAATGTCAAACATTGACAGGTATTCAAAGATGACGAGGAGGTTAAAAGATTCATAGAAATATTTAGGGAGTTCACCAACTCCACCATCGATCATGATGAAGAAGAAGCAAAACAAGAAGCCACTTCGTGGAAAAACACAGTGGTTGGGAAAAAAAATAACTAAAAGGGAACACCATCCCTCATGGAATAGTTCCACTATAAAGACTATTTAATAAAGACAACATAGCTTCCAAAAAAATAGCCCCAGAGAAGGATGAGAAAGTAGAATATTGCAACATCGAATTAGAGGAGGAACCCTAGATGATCAGGCTATTGAAAGGAATCCCGTCGCAATACAAAAAAAGGTATTTAGATATATTCAAAACTTACAAAGATATATTTGCTTGGTCTTACGATTATTTGAAATCATTTGATATTAATATTATTTAGCATAAGATTCATTTGAAGAGTGGGATATTTCCACGCAAACAAAGCTTCTGACAGATAAATCCCCTCTTACTCCCCTCCATTGAAAAGGAGGTAATAAAGCTATTGTAGGCCAAGATCATAGTACCTTTAAGATACTCTGAGTGGGTAGCTAATCTTGTCCCTGTCCAGAAAAAGAACAAAGAGATAAGGCTATGTGTGTATTTTCCGAATCTAAATAGGCCATCTCTCAAAGATAACTACCCTCTGCCCAAGACAAATAACATATTGTAGAAGTTAGTGGGTGCAGCAAAAATGTCCATGATGGATGGATAATCCAAATATAACCAAGTTGTAGTCCACCTTGAGGGATAGAAAAAAATTGCTTTCACCAGCCCATCAGAAACATTCATGTATGCTCGCATGCCATTCAAGTTGATAAATGCAAGGGCCACATTTTAGAGAGCTATGGACATAGCTTTCGTAGGTGAAAAAGACAAATTTGTGATAGTCTAATTAGACGACATCACAGTCTTTTCTACGATTGATGAAGAGCATATCCTCCATTTAAAGCTCATCTTCGAGAAGTGCAGAATGTATGGCCTCTCTGTGAATCCTAAGAAATCTCAGTTTGCCTTGAGTGAGGGGAAGAGGCTTGGACACATAGTAGCATAGGAAGGAGTAAATATTGATCTCAAACGAGTCAAAGCCATCAACCATATTCCCTTTCCCAAAAACAAGAAAAAAGTCAAAGCTTTTTTGGGGAGGATAAATTTCTTAAGGTGATTCAAACCCAACTATGTTTAGATAGTTAAAGGTATGACACACATGCTCAAGAAGGAGAATGAAGTCAAGTGGAGCATTATGCCCCATGATTATTTCACTAGAATCAAAGAAGATTTAGTTGAGACCCCAGTGCTAGTCAACCCCGAGTATTCAGTTCCTTTCTACATCTTTTCTTTTGCCTTTCCACGTACTATTTCTGCTGTGTTGTTTTAGAAAAATAAAGAAGGTTACAAGAACGGAAGCCGAGCTGAAATATAATATATTGGAGAAACGGGAATATGCACTGGTCAAGGCATTGAAGTCATTTCATATGTATGTGCTACAATCGGAAATCACAACGTTCATCCTAGCGACTACAGTCATATGGTGCAAGGAGTCAATGAAGGAAATAGGGGCAAGTGGATAACTAAAATACAAGAATATGAGCTATAAATAAAGCATACCAAGCTCATTAAAGGCCATGGGTTGGCCAAGATTTTATCTAAATCCAAATGCTAAGATCTAGGGATAAACTTGATCACAGAGGAAGGAAGACTAGAGGATCAACACAACGGAATTAAAACAACTGAGCAGAAGATCTATGGTAAATATGAGGGATCAACCAGGTATAAGAACATTATTCATTACATCTTATTCCTAAGATTCCCATTGGGACTGGATAGATCCAAATACCAAAGTTTGAGATTTCAGAAAAGTACATTATATCCAATGAACTGCTCTACTGGAAGGACCCGTGGGGGTATTACTGCTATGTTTGGTTGAGGGAGAAACCCATCAAGTGATAGAGGATTTCCATGGGGGATTCTGTGGAGGACACTAGAGTTGGAAGACAACAACACATAAAATCCTCAAGGCAGGATTCTACTATTCCACATTGTTTGGAGATGTTTATTCTCAGGTCAGGTCATGCCCAAAATGACAATTGTTTGCTGAAAGACATAAGTTTTCTCCTTTCCCCCTGATTACTATGCACATAGAGGAGCCTTTTAGATAGTGGGGATTGGACTTCATTGGAGAAATAAACCCACCATCTAGTGGCCAACACAAATGAATCTAAATAACCACTGACTATTTCACAAAGTGGGTAGAGGCTATCCTAGCTAGAAAGGCTATTGTCTGAGTGGTGATAAAATTCATGGAGGAGAACACATTATCCCACTTTGGGTGTCCTTTTAAAATTATCACTGATAATGCACAGGTCTTCAAATCTACCAAGTTCACCAACTTCTGCCATAAATTCAATATCATTATTGGACACTCCACTACATATTACCCTCAAGGGAATGGCTTGACTTAGTCTTCTAATAAAATTGTGGTGAGGTTCTAAAGAAGACCATCGTTGAAAATCAAAGGAATTGGGACTCCCAACTGAAGTTTTCTCTGTGGGCTAACTGTATAATGCCCGAAAGATACACTCAGAAATCACATTTTGAGCTAGAATATGGAAAGGATGATGTCTTCCCGATCCAATTAGCAATGCCAGTAGCTAAGTTGCTCCAAGAAGTCAAGGAAGATCCAAGTGCCTTGACTAGGAGGATAAATCAGTTGGTGGGGCTTCACATGAAAAGAGAGTAGGCGGGGATGAAATTTTCAAACATCCAACAAATGATGAAATCTCTGTTTGACAAGAAGGCTAAGGATAGACCTCTTCAGCAAGGAAATTTAGTTCTCATGTGGGATGTCTAACAAGAAGAAAAAGGAAAACATGGGAAATTTGATCCGTTGTGGTTCGACCCCTTCAAGATTGCAGAAGAGAGGGGAAATAACACTTACATGCTTGAAAAATTGGATGGTGAACTGGTGGAACTACGTGTAAATGGATAGTTCCTAAAATTTTATTTTCAAAACTAGAGATATTTGTCTCTTGCTCATTGTAAATATACGGTGTGTGTGTTGAAATTGTTATTTAAATTTTCAGTTTATTATAAAAAAAGTCCTTTTTCACAAATTATATTTTGTTTAAGAATGAATCTATGCCCAATGGAAGGAAAAGCTATTGGTTTGGAGGTCCTCAGTTCCTTTCCAGCAAGGCACTATCCCTAGTTGGATCCAGTGTTTTCACTCACTGCATTGTGGGTTTCAATTGGTCAAGGTTTCCCAAGAGTAGTGAAGTTGGAGCCACTTTCCTAGGTCACAGAAGATATTAGAGCTTAATCATACCCTCTCCATTGCTTAGTTCTTGGAAAGAGATTTCTAATGGTATATAGAAGTCAAAAAAATGACTCCTAGATCAGAAGTTAGAGCCTGTTAAAAATTGCCTTTGGAAAGCCTAGAAATCTAAGAAAAAACATTAAAGGGGCAAAGGAAAATCACAATTGAGGGAACCACATCCCACAGGTCCCGCATCCCGCATGTTGGTGACCCCGCATCCTACAGGTCCCTCATCCCGCATGTTGGCAACCCTTGATCCTAAATGTCAATGACCACGCATCTCGCAGGTCCCAGATCCCACACATTAGCGAACCCATAGTCTCCCAGATCCCGCATCCTGTAAATTGGTGGATTGTCAGGGTTCTGAACTTAAAAGACTTGCAAACCATTGATCTCACAATATAGTGCTACATCGCCGGGGAGACTGAAATTTTTTTTATATAGGAAATGCCTGAAAAAACAAAGACTGGGTTGCCCCCTTCTCTCTCCTCCACATGGCATCAGCACTTGCAAAAATCAGGAAAGTCCTAGATATCAGCATTCTGCAGGGTTTTAATTTCAAGATCATGCAAGGGGAAATCCTGCAATACAATGTAAAAGTTCTAGGAAGGGCCAAAAACCAAATACAAAGGAAAATCATGGTAAAACCAAGGTAGGGCCACCCCATTCTCTCTCCTCAACGTGGCAGTATGACATATCGGCGATGGGAAATCCCACATCCCGCAATCCCGCATTATCTGCGATTGCAGGAAAAGAGGGGCCACCTATCGAAAAAGCTTGCAGGGTTGCGATATTGAGATTTAGTGAAAAATCTTGAGGGAGGGCCAAAATTAATTACCAAAGGAAATTCTTGCAAAAACAAGCCCGCACATACTTTTTTGTTTTTCCTATAGAGGGCCATGTGGTAGCATGTGATTGGTCCTCAGAGTTGACAGGGAAACTGATGTTATAAATGATGTTGCAGTACAAAGGACACGGGGCAGTACAGATGCTAACATGGAAGATGACATGTGTCACTCAGTTTCAGTGTTTTCAGGGGTCCTATGGGGTCATTTCCAGGTGATATGTGTCACCACTCATAGGGTGACATGTGGAATTGATGACATCACCCCACAGACTGGCGATCACAGGTGTCTTGGGGAAAATCTAAAGGTAAAATTCTTTCAAGCACTGAGATGCGGGATTCCAAGTAACAAAGAAAAATGTCCCCTAATGCGATAAGTTATCGTGGTCTATTTGATGAGGTCTTCACGTCCAAGATATCGACTAATGTGATGTAAGGGGTTTTTAATGGAATTTTTCATTATAAAGGAAAAAGACGTCCCGGACACAGGTTAAAGGCCTTAGTGCCTACAAGGTTAAGCCCCTGGTCCCAACCTATGATTATATGAATATAATAGAGATAAGGGTGCTACACCAAAGGGGGGCTTGAAGGGAAGTCATAGTGCACTAGTTTCATGTTATTCCCATGTTAAAGGCCTCTGTTCGAAGGACTCCTAGGTACACCATGAAACAGGACACCAGTCTTTTTAGGGCACCAATAGTTTTTAATAGAGTTTTAATGGGATGATAGGCTCACACCTCAAGACTTAAATGGAGCATGGCACAACAATGGAGCAGTACACGGGACTTAGGAAGATTAATGGATCAGCATGGAGCCCCATCCCTCTACATAGCAAAAGACCACAAATACAGGAACTTATAGTTGACCCAACCCCTACTCCAAAAAATAAGGAATCCAATCAGTAAAGGAAGAAGTGATGGGGTCATTTGAACAACACAGTGGGCCATACCATGAGAAAATTATAGCCTAAGGCAGAGGCGATCATAGGATGGGCACAAAGACTTTTCATTTACTTTTTTTTTCTGGTTATTTACTTATTTTTTCCTATAGCATGCCTTCCTTTCAATGAGGCTTTTAATTCTATAATGTTTTGGGCCACAAAACCATCTCTAACTGAGACAGCTAGTCGACCCAACAACTGAGTCTAGACTAGAGATATTTTACTGTAATGAATGTTCTTGCTCCCCTCTCCACATAAATAAGGGAAAGCAAGACTTAACAAAGGTTCAAAAATTCTATAGAAAAGACTACATGTGTTCCTCCTGTTAAATCTCATTTTATGTTCATCTTTCCTCTCTGTATTCATACAAATTATAGTTGCTAGAAATGTTTCAAGATTCCACATAGATTTATTTGTATTGATATGTGAATTCAAGTGCCTGTAATTATATCACAGATTCAATTGTCTCAATGTTTTTGATGCATATGCATGTTTGGACTATTGAAATCATATCTTTAAATCTGCAACACATGAATCATGGCATTTAGCCCCTCCTTCATCCATTATTTCTTCTTGTAACTCAAATAAGTATAGAAATCCTTAATGCCTCAATCTCTATGTGTTAAGTGTAGAAATATTGAAGCCTTATGTGCTATGTGATGAGTTTATCCTTCTCTTTTTCCTCTCTCATCCGCTTTGCAAAATCTTATTAAGGTGTAAGCCCTTGATTTACTTAGCCTCCGCTATTTTCATGCATATTTATGAAATCTGAACTTATGAGGAGTTGCCATAAATTCTTGTTTTATTTCTTTCGATAAATGAACCAACCCATTATATATACATATAGAACATATGTGAGGTCTCCCTTTACTGAGAATAATTTCATATACTCCTAATTTAGATGTGCTCATGCACTCGTCTTATAAGCAATCCAAGGTTGTCTCTAAGAGCTACAACATATTTTGGTGTTGTTGCCCAGGAACGCATTGAAGGAATTTTCTCCTGGGATACAATGAATTGAACACTCTTTGGGTAGGTTAGCAAAGTTTGTTCTGATTTCATTCACATCACCTTGGTGACTCCACACCCCCCTCATTATCAATCATAACCCTAGCTTTTAAAAGGCCTCATACTCGCTCAGATACATCCCAACAGAAAGCCCAATTTGTATCTGACCCAGAAAAGTTATTTTCCAAGAAAACTCCCCTGATTGTGCTACCATCTCACCAAACTTTAAATTTCCCTCATATAGTTCTCAGCCCGTTGCTGCTCACTATTCAGGACTTACTCTTAAGGCCTTAACGTACCCTTCTTCCCCTCCAAACAATGTGGTCTTGACCCAAGTTCCTTGAGAAAATTTTAATATACCTCCACTAATGCAGATGGCTCTTCGAGGCTTTTTTCTAAATAAGTATGCATGTATTGATGTACCTCAGCCCTTAAGTGCCATGCCCCAAGATTACCTAAAGTTTCTGCCTAGATTCAATGGGGAAGATGACAACACAACACAGAGACACGTAGAAACCTTCTATGGCTTTGCTGAGAACCTGAATGTGGAACAACTTGATGTGGTCATGAGAAATTTTCTACAAAGTCTTGATGGAGAAGCTATAAAGTGGTTCAGAGGACTACCAAATGCCACCATCCCTACCTATGGGGAGCTGGAAAATGGTTTTAGCCAAAAATGGGGAGAAAAGAGGAATCATGAGTACCTCCTCACTGAGTTTAATGCCATAAGAAAAATACCGAAGGAGGATACTTTAGAATTTATCAAAAGATTCAATAAGAAGTATAATAACATGCCAACTAACCTAAATCCTCCTCCAGTAGCAGCTCGTGTGGTTTTCTTAGGAGATTTTGAGTCTGACATTGGTTTTACCTTGAGAGAAAGGAAGTCTCTCACTCTAGACCAACTTCAAATTAATGCTCTCGAAGTGGAAGCAAATTTCGTCTCGGCAGGGAAGTCACGGGAAAAGCAAGAACCTATTTGTTGGGCCGTGAATATGACCACCTTTTTAACACTTATTTCATCCATTTTTACTTTTCTTTATCATCTTATTCATGGTTTATCATATAATTCTATTTTATAATGATTTATGCTCTTATGAATGAATATTATTTATTCTCCTTTATTTCTAATAAATTGATGATTATGAATGATTTTATCAATGATAATTTCAATAAATTAGTTGTAACATTATTCACCATTTTTAACCTCCAAGATAATTTCTAGATTGAAGATTTGACCATTAAATGTGCCAACTCAGAAATTCGCTGGAATAAGTAGTGACAATTTTTCGGTTGAGATTCTAAGCAAATGAAGAAGAATTTGGCCAATTCCTAAGGGATGCCGAGCTGAAATATAATATATTGGATAAACGGGAATATGCACTGGTCAAGGCATTGAAGTCATTTCATATGTATGTGCTACAATCAGAAATCACAACGTTCATCCTAGCCACTACAGTCATATGGTGCAAGGAGTCAGTGAAGGAAATAGGGGCAAGTGGATAACTAAAATACAAGAATACGAGCTAGAAATAAAGCGTACCAAGCTCATTAAAGGCCAGGGTTTGGCCAAGATTTTATCTAAATCCAAATGCTAAGATCTAGGGATAAACTTGATCACAGAGGAAGGAATACTAGAGGATCAACACAACAGAATTAAAACAACTGAGCAGAAGATCTATGGTAAATATGAGGGATCAACCAGGTATAAGAACATTATTCATTACATCTTATTGCTAAGATGCCCATTGGGACTAGATAGATCTAAATACCAAAGTTTGAGATTGCAGAAAAGTACATTATATCCAATGGACTGCTCTACTGGAAGGACCCGTGGGGGTATTACTGCTATGTTTGGTTGAGGGAGAAACCCGTGAAGTGATAGAGGATTTCCATGGGGGATTCTGTGGAGGACACTAGAGTTGGAAGACAACAACACATAAAATCCTCAAGGCAATATTCAGTTTCTTTCTACATCTTTTCTTTTGCCTCTCCACGTACTATTTCCGCTGTGTTGTTTTAGAAAAATAAAGAAGGTTACAAGAAATACAATATATTGGAGAAATGGGAATATGCACTGGTCAAGTCCTAAGGGATGCCGAGCTGAAATATAATATATTGGAGAAACGGGAATATGCACTGGTCAAGGCATTGAAGTCATTTCATATGTATGTGCTAAAATTGGAAATCACAATGTTCATCCTAGCGACTACAGTCATATGGTGCAAGGAGTCAGTGAAGGAAATAGGGGCAAGTGGATAACTAAAATACAAGAATATGAGCTAGAAATAAAGCATACCAAGCTCATTAAAGGCCAGGGGTTGGCCAAGATTTTATCTAAATACAAATGCTAAGTTATAGGGATAAACTTGATCACAGAGGAAGGAAGACTAGAGGATCAACACAACGGAATTAAAACAACTGAGCAGAAGATCTATGGTAAATATGAGGGATCAACCAGGTATAAGAACATTATTCATTACATCTTATTCCTAAGATGCCCATTGGGACTGGATAGATCCAAATACCAAATTTTGAGATTTCAGAAAAGTACATTATATCCAATGGACTGCTCTACTGGAAGGACCCGTGGGGGTGTTACTGCTATGTTTGGTTGAGGGAGAAACCCATGAAGTGATAGAGGATTTCCATGGGGGATTCTGTGTAGGACACTAGAGTTGGAAGACAACAACACATAAAATCCTCAAGGCAGGATTCTACTATTCCACATTGTTTGGAGATGTTTATTCTCATGTCAGGTCATGCCAAAAATGACAATTGTTTGCTGAAAGACATAAGTTTTATTCTTTCCCCCTGATTCCTATGCACATAGAGGAGCCTTTTAGATAGTGGGGATTGGACTTCATTGGAGAAATAAACCCACCATCTAGTGGCCAACACAAATGAATCTAAACAACCACTGACTATTTCACAAAGTGGGTAGAGGCTATCCTAGCTAGAAAGGATATTGTCTGAGTGGTGATAAAATTCATGGAGGAGAACACATTATCCCACTTTGGGTGTCCTTTTAAAATTATCACTGATAATCCACAGGTCTTCAAATCTACCAAGTTCACCAACTTCTGCCATAAATTCAATATCATTATTGGACACTCCACTACATATTACCCTCAAGGGAATGGCCTGACTTAGTCTTCTAATAAAATTGTGGTGAGGTTCTAAAGAAGACCATCATTGAAAATCAAAGGAACTGGGACTCCAAACTGAAGTTTTCTCTTTGGGCTAACCGTATAATGCCCAAACGATACACTCAGAAATGACATTTTGAGCTAGAATATGGAAAGGATGATGTCTTACCGATCCAATTAGCAATGCCAGTAGCTAAGTTGCTCCAAGCAGTCAAGGAAGATCCAAGTGACTTGACTAGGAGGATAAATCAGCTGGTGGGGCTTCACATGAAAAGAGAGTAGGCGGGGATGAAATTTTCAAACATCCAACAAATGATGAAATCTCTGTTTGACAAGAAGGCTAAGGATAGACCTCTTCAGCAAGGAAATTTAGTTCTCATGTGGGATGTCTAACAAGAAGAAAATGGAAAACATGGGAAATTTGATCCGTTGTGGTTCGACCCCTTCAAGATTGCAGAAGAGAGGAGAAATAACACTTACATGCTTGAAAAATTGGATGGTGAACTGGTGGAACTACGTGTAAATGAATAGTTCCTAAAATTTTATTTTCAAAACTAGAGATATTTGTCTCCTGCTCATTGTAAATATACGGTGTGTGTGTTGAAATTGTTATTTAAATTTTTAGTTTATTATAAAAAAGTACTTTTTCACAAAATTTTATTTTTTTTAAGAATGAATCTATGTCCAATGGAAGGAAAAGCTACTGGTTTGGAGGTCCTCAATGCCTTTCCAGCAAGGCACTATCCCTAGTTGGATCCACTGTTGTCACTCACTGCATTGTGGGTTTCCTAGGTCACAGAAGATAATAGAGCCTAATCATACCCTCTCCATTGCTTAGTGCTTGGAAAGAGATTTCCAATGGTATATAGAAGTCCAAAAAATGACTCCTAGATCAGAAGTTAGAGCCTGTTGAAAATTGCCTTTGGAAAGCCTAGAAAACTAAGAAAAAACATTAAAGGGGCAAAGGAAAATCACAATTGAGGGAACCACATCCCACAGGTCCCGCATCCCGCATGTCGGTGACCCCGCATCCTACAGGTCCCTCATCCCGCATGTTGGCAACCCTTGATCCTGAATGTCAATGACCCTGCATCCCGCAGGTCCCGGATCCCACACATTAGCGAACCCATAGTCCTGCAGGTCCCGCATCCTGTAAATTGGTGGATTGTCAGAGTTCTGAACTTAAAATACCTGCGAACCATTGATCTCGCGATATAGTGCTACATCGCCGGGGAGACTGAAAATTCGTTTATATAGGAAATGCATGAAAAAACAAAGACTGGGTTTCCCCCCTTCTCTCTCCTCCACATGGCATCAACACTCACAAAAATCAGTAAAGTCCTAGATATCAGCATTCTGCAGGGTTTTAATTTCAAGATCATGCAAGGGGAAATCCTGCAATACAATGTAAAAGTTCTAGGAAGGGCCAAAAACCAAATACAAAGGAAAATCATGGTAAAACCAAGGTAGGGCCACCCCATTCTCTCTCCTCAATGTGGCAGTATGACATATCGGCAATGGGAAATCCAACATCCCGCAATCCCGCATTATCGGCGATCGCAGGAACAGAGGGGCCACCTATCGAAAAAGCTTGCGGGGTTGCGATATTGCGATTTAGTGAAAAATCTTGAGGGAGGGCCGAAATTAATTACCAAAGGAAATTCTTGCAAAAACAAGCCTGCACATACATTTTTATTTTTCCTATAGAGGGCCATGTGGTAGCATGTGATTGGTCCTCAGATTTGACAGGGAAACTGATGTCATAAATGATGTTGTGGTACAAAGGACACGGGGCAATACAGATGCTAACATGGAATATGACATGTGTCACTCAGTTTCAGTGTTTTTAGGGGTCCTATGGGGTCATTTCCAGGTGATATGTGTCACCACTCATAGGGTGACATGTGGAATTGATGACATCACCCCACAGATTGGCAATCACAGGTGTCTTGGGGAAAATCTAAAGGTAAAATTCTATCAAGCATCGAGATGCGGGATTCCAAGTAACAAAGAAAAGTGTCCCCTAATGCGATAAGTTATTGTGGTCTATTTGATGAGGTCTTCACGTCCAAGATATCGACTAATGTGATGTAAGGGGTTTTTAATGGAATTTTGCATTATAAAGGAAAAAGACGTCCCGGACACAGGTTTAAAGGCCTTAGTGCCTACAAGGTTAAGCCCCTGGTCCCAACCTATGATTATATGAAGATAATAGAGATAAGGGTGCTACACCAAAGGGGGGTTTGAAGGGAAGTCATTGTGCACTAGTTTCATGTTATTCCCGTGTTAAAGGCCTCTGTTCGAAGGACTCCTGGGTACACCATGAAACAAGACACCAGTCTTTTTAGGGCACCAATAGTTTTTAATAGAGTTTTAATGGGATGATAGGCTGACACCTCAAGACTTAAATGGAGCATGGCACAACAATGGAGCAGTACACGGGACTTAGGAAGATTAATGGATCAGCATGGAGCGCCATCCCTCTACATAGCAAAAGACCACAAATACAGGAACTTATAGTTGACCCAACCCCTACTCCACAAAATAAGGAATCCAAGCAGTAAAGGCAGAAGTGATGGGGTCATTTGAACAACACAGGAGGCCATACCATGAGAAAATTATAGCCTGAGGCAGAGGTGATCACGGGATGGGCACAAAGACTTTTCATTTACTTTTTTTTTCTGGTTATTTACTTATTTTTTCCTATAGCATGCCTTCCCTTAAATGAGGCTTTTAATTCTATAATGTTTTGGGCCACAAAACCATCTCTAACTGAGACAGCTAGTCGACCCAACAACTGAGTCTAGACTAGAGATATTTTACTGTAATGAATGTTCTTGCTCCCCTATCCACATAAATAAGGGAAAGCAAGACTTAACAAAGGTTCAAAAATTCTATAGAAAAGACTACATGTGTTCCTTCTGTTAAATCTCATTTTATGTTCATCTTTCCTCTCTGTATTCATGCAAATTATAGTTGCTAGAAATGTTTCAAGTTTCCTCATAGATTTATTTGTATTGATATGTGAATTCAAGTGCCTGTAATTATATCACAAATTCAATTGTCTCAATGTTTTTGATGCATATGCATGTTTGGACTATTGAAATCATATCTTTAAATCTGCAACACATGAATCATGGCATTTAGCCCCTCCTTCATCCATTATTTCTTCTTGTAACTCAAATAAGTATAGAAATCCTTAATGCCTCAAGCTCTATGTGTTAAGTGTAGAAATATTGAAGCCTTATGTGCTATGTGATGAGTTTATCCTTCTCTTTTTCCTCTCTCATCCGATTTGCAAAATCTTATTAAGGTGTAAGCCCTTGATTTACTTAGCCTCCACTATTTTCATGCATATTTATGAAATCTGAACTTATGAGGAGTTTCCATAAATTCTTGTTTTATTTCTTTCGATAAATGAACCAACCCATTATATATACATATAGAACATATGTGAGGTATCCCTTTACTGAGAATAATTTCATATACTCCTAATTTAGATGTGCTCATGCACTCGTCTTGTAAGCAATCCAAGGCTGTCTCTAAGAGCTACGACATCTTTTGGTGTTGTTTCCCAGGAACGCATTGAAGGAATTTTCCCCTGGGATATAATGAATTGAACACTCTTTGGGTAGGTTAGAAAAGCTTGTTTTGATTTCATTCACATCACCTTGGTGACTCCACACCCCCCTCATTATCATTCATAACCATAGCTTTTAAAAGGCCTCATACTCGCTCAGATACATCCCAATAGAAAGCCCAATTTGTATCTGACCCAGAAAAGTTAATTTCCAAGAAAACATGGAAAGAGAAAACTCCCCTGATTTTTCTACCATCTCACCAAACTTTAAAGTTCCTTCATATAGTTCTTAGCCCGTTTCTGCTCACTATTCAAGACTTACTCTTAAGGCCTTAACATACCCTTCTTCCCCTCCAAACAATGTGGTCTTGACCCAAGTTCCTTGAGAAAATTTTAATATACCTCCACTAATGCAGATGGCTCTTCGAGGCTTTTTTCTAAATAAGTATGCATGTATTGATGTACCTCAGCCCTTAAGTGCCATGCCCCAAGATTACCTAAAGCTTCTGCCTAGATTCAATGGGGAAGATGACAACACAACACAGAGACACGTAGAAACCTTCTATGGCTTTGCTGAGAACCTGAATGTGGAACAACTTGATGTGGTCATGAGAAATTTTCTACAAAGTCTTGATGGAGAAGCTATAAAGTGGTTCAAAGGACTACCAAATGCCACCATCCCTACCTAGGGGGAGCTGGAAAATGGTTTTAGCCAAAAATGGGGAGAAAAGAGGAATCATGAGTACCTCCTCACTGAGTTTAATGCCATAAAAAAAATACCGAAGGAGGATACTTTAGAATTTATCAAAAGATTCAATAAGAAGTATAATAACATGCCAACTAACCTAAATCCTCCTCCAGTAGCAGCTCGTGTGGTTTTCTTAGGAGCTTTTGAGTCTGACATTGGTTTTACCTTGAGAGAAAGGAAGTCTCTCACTCTAGACCAACTTCAAATTAATGCTCTCGAAGTGGAAGCAAATTTCGTCTCGGCAGGGAAGTCACGGGAAAATCAAGAACCTATTTGTTGGGCCGTGAATATGACCACCTTTTTAACACTTATTTCATCCATTTTTACTTTTCTTTATCATCTTATTCATGGTTTATCATATAATTCTATTTTATAATGATTTATGCTCTTATGAATGAATATTATTTATTCTCCTTTATTTCTAATAAATTGATGATTATGAATGATTTTATCAATGATAATTTCAATAAATTAGTTGTAACATTATTCACCATTTTTAACCTCCAAGATAATTTCTAGATTGAAGATTTGACCATTAAATGTGCCAACTCGGAAATTCGTTGGAATAAGTAGTGACAATTTTTCGGTTCAGATTCTAAGCAAATGAAGAAGAATTTGGAAAATCTGGAACATGGGTTTTGTCCAGAATGGACCCAATTAACTTTAGTAAATAATGGTTTTCCAAATTCGGCTTGTACTGAGCAAAACACAAGGTTCTTTGAGCACGATTTTCTCAGATTTGTTGTTGCGGCCGTCCTCCAAATCTCAGCTGCAAAGCCAAATTCGCCTTGCTCTTGTTGAAAGATAAATGGAAATATATTTTCTTGTTGATCAATTGGTTAGAATCAATCCAATTTTGTAATGGAAATCATGTTGTAATTATCTTTGTTGTAACTTCTCTCTGATCTCTCTTTATTTAAATGAGAACAGAGATCAGAGAGGGGGATGATTAATTTGGAGAGGGATGACGAATTTAGAGATGGAGACTTAAGGATTCAGAATTATGATTTGAATTAGAGATTCAGAAGCAAGAATTCATGATAGGATAGGAAGAAGGGATTGTTGCATGTTGTAATTATCAAGCTTTTGCTGTAATGATTTTACAATTTGATGATTAATATATGATTTGGGAGTTGCTGCTCATTCTTCTCATCTGAAGTAGCCCAGCAGCGTCCGTTGGCGGCTAAGGGCCCAACCACTAGTGGATTACGCTGTTGTTGTATTATATATTTATGCTTCATGTGTGGTTTGATCTCTTTCTTTTACTTTGTTCAGTAATCTAACGCACTTTACTGTTTTACATATCAGCGTTGTTATATATACTTGATTGGATACTATCGTTATCTGCAACAGGAATGCTATGTTATCATTTTAACTTTGTATCGCATTGCTAATCCTTTTGATAATTGATATAACATTGTTGTTCCTTACAGATTGTCATTCGATTACAGATTAACAACGTTGTATGTTCCTAAATCGGCACAACTATATGATGTATTCTTAAATTGTGACTGTTGTTTATTTGGGATTGTTGTTCCATTACAATTGTTGTTACTTTATAGTTGTGATTCATGCGTATTGTATCAAAGCTTATATTACTGTCCCTTTTAATGATAAGTGTGTTGCGTGCTTGACTTGGGTTTCTGTACATTCAGATTTAATCTGTTGTTCTATACTTTATCTTTGATAATTTGCTGTTCCATTTTTGTTTGCTATTCAATTCAAAGGCTGTTACTCAATTCTTCTTGATTATAATTATTGTTGCATTCATTTATGTAGGATAGAGTTTTGTTGTTCAATCCTATTTATAGAAGTAGATGATGTTCCATTTCTTAATTGTTGTTCCATTTTCTGTTATTCGCGTTATTGATTGCTTTGGTGTGCAGCAGGGCTGTCAACTATAGAGAACATTGGTTATTGCTTCCTTGTTCTCAGATTGATTGTCTTGTTCTAGTTTGATTTCAATTGTATCAATCTCTAGACGAATGAGTTATTGCTACTATATCCTCAATTGATGTTTTCTGAGTGAATAGTTGGATTTCAGTGCATTTGAGTTTATGTTATTGTTAGATTTCTTTTTCAAGCATTCATTTACTTTTGGATTTTAAGCACTATACTACAAAACATTACTCTTGAGTAAATAGCCGCCTCAGACTGAGTACACTCTTGAAATAAAAAGTCGTCCCTGGGTTGACAATTAATGTGAGGTAATTAGGAGTTAAAAAGACACCTTTTTATCGCTTCACACTATTGAACCCAAAAGAGGGAAAGAGAGGCATCCTCCTCTAGTCTAGATGGAGAATCATCAGTCTCGAAGTGGGACGATCTGGAAAAACTCATCAAGAGTTTATCACAAGATGTTGGAAAGCTTGAAATTGAGAACAAGAAACTCTCCAGACAGAACTCTCAAGTTAACGACCGGGGCTATAACCTGCAATATAGAAGACCTTGACTGCAACTACTTCCAAGGGAAAGAAAGGAACAACTTGATCATATTCCTCATCCCTTATACTTGGAAGATGGTCCTGAAGAATAATAATCAGATACATATGAGATGAAGGGAAATACATATTATGCTATCGCTAAAGAAGAATATGAGAATATGGTTCACCAGGAGGCTAGTCATGATAAAGAAGTAGAAGTAGATGAGGAACATATGGATTATTATTGAAAACAATTTGCAGAGTTCATGCATGCACCAACATAATTATAATCTAATATCTTCAAAGAGGAGGACGAGAGAACCAAAAGGGCAAGGAGAAGTTTCTCCCCAAGTGGTTCCTCCATCACCAGACAAAGGGAAAGGTAACTCGATCCTGATCCACCCAAGATGGGAGTATCTGCAAATAAGGAGAGAAATACTCCTAGGGGGCCCACAGAAAAGGAGACAACTGTTTTGCTAACAACTAAAAGTAGGAAGAGAAAAAGAATAGAGCCAGGAGATACAGAAAAGTCCCAACCCACATTCAATCTCCAGAAGGAGCTTTAAAAGGTAAAAATTCTTGTTCCCCTAACTGAGCTCCTAAAATAGCCTAATTACAAAGCTGAGGTCTTCAATTCATGCGTCGATTCACTTCAACACCAAACCAGGATAGTTTCAACCTCCAAGAGGAGAGGCCCATGGTGTTTTTTGGGTCGCATGAGGAAGAGTTGGACCCTTCTACCGCACCTTTCTATGTGACTTTGGTGATCCATGACCATTTGTTTCATAATTGCGTGTTGGATTTCGGGGCCTCACGCAACCTCATGCCGTTATTAGTAATGTAATGGCTGATTTTGGAGATCTCGAGACCATACAAGGACCTGTACTCCTTTGACTCCAAGAGAGTTAAGTGCTAGGCATGATAAAGGATTTGGTGGTAAACTTGGCTCAAATCCCAGTGAAAAGTGTTGTAATGGACATAGTGGTGGCTAATATACCTCCTAGTTTTGAATGATCTTATCCAGATCTTGGGGTTCCAAGGTGGGGTGCTCTATCAAGCTCGATATGACTTATGCCACAATTCCCACTTTTAGAGGCGAGCAAAGGAGGTTGTACATAGAATCCAGGTTTGTGAAAACTGTGACCCCAACTAAAGCCTCAGAAAACTTGTGAGTTCATGGAAAAGAAAGCAACCTCTCTTTCCTATTCTTAGAAGAAGATGAGAACCTCTTAGAAGAAGCATCAGTACACCTAACAAGGCAGTTGAAATATTAGCACTTAAATGAAAACAAAGTATGGAAATTGTACTTCGACGAAGGATACTCAAAATATGGAAATGGAGCTAGAATATTGTTGGTATCTTCAGAAGGCAACATGATATCCCTCTAATTCAAGCTCGAATTTGAGGTGACCAAAAATGTGGCAAAGTACAAAGAATTTCTCCTTGGGCTCCAAATGGAAATAAATATGAACATTGAATGCCTATTTCTCTATGGAGACTCTGAGCTAGTCGTAAGGTAGATCCGAGACCAATGCCAAGCCAAACACGCTAGGCTGAGGACATAACGAAATGAAGTGTGTGACTTAATCAACATTTTCTTCCTAGCCCTTAACCTCCAACTTCTTCCCAAGGAAGAAAACAAGATGGTTGACTTTCTTGTGGTAGTTGGAAGCACTTTCAAGCCCCCATTGAATCCACTCCTTAGATATGAGATGGAAGCCAAACACGGGCCTTCAATACTTGACAATGTCAAACATTCGCAGGTATTCAAAGATGACGAGTAGGTGAAACGATTCATAGGTGTTGTTGGGGAGTTCGCCCACTCCACCATCAATCAAGAAGAAGAATAAGAAGAACAAGAAGCCACTTCATGGAAAGACATAGTGGCTAGACAAAAAAATTTGCAACTAAAAGGGAACATCATCGCTCATGGACTTGTTCCACTAGAAGGATTATTTAATAAAGATGACATAGCTTCCAAACAAATGGCCCTAGAGAAGGATGAGCAAGTAGAAGACTGCAACATCGAATCAGAGGAGGAACCCCAGATGATCAAGCTGTCCAAAGGAATCCCCTTGCAATACAAACAGAGGTATTTAGATCTATTAAAAACTTATAAAGATGTATTCACTTAGTCTTATGATGATTTGAAATCATTTGATACTAATATTATTTAGCATAAAAGAGTGGGATAAAGCCATGAAAACAGAAACTGAGACATATAAATCCACTGAGAGGTAAGGAAGTTGTTGCAGGCCAAGATCATAGTACTTTTAAGATACTTTGAGTGGGTAGCTAAAAAGAATGAAGAGATAAGGCTATGTGTGGATTTTCGGAATATAAACATGGCATCTTTAAAAGATAACTACCCTTTTCCCAAGATGGATAACGTATTGCAGAAGGTTGTGGGTGCAGTGAGAATGTCCATGATGGACAGATTCTCTGGATATAACCAAGTGGCAGTTCACCCTCAGGATGAGAAAAAGACTGCTTTCATGACCCCATGGTGAACATTCATGTACACCTGCATTAAATTCATTTTGATAAATGATGGGGCCACATTTCAGAGAGCTATGGAAATAGCTTTCGTAGGTTAGTAAGAAAAATTCATGGTATTCTACTTAGACAACATCACAATCTTTTCTATGACTCATGAAGACAATATCCTCCATTTATAGCTCATCTTTGAGAAGTTCAAAAGGTATGGTCTCTGTGTGAATCCTACGAAACCTTAATTCTCCCTTAGAGAGGGGAAGCTTCTTAGACACATAGTAACGCACGAAGGAGTAAAGATTGATCCTAAATGAGTCAAAGCCATCAGCCATATTCCCTTTCCTAGAAAAAAGAAAGAAGTACAAGAATTTTTGGAGGGATAAATTTATTAAGGCAATTCATACCCAACTATGTTGAGATAGTCAAAGGTATTATAGACATACTTAAGAAGGAGAATTAAATCAGATGGAGCTTTGTCCCCTGTGATTATTTCACTAGAATCAAAGAAGCTTTGGTTGAGACCCTAGTGCTAGTCAGCCCTAACTATTGAGTGCCTTTCTACAACTTTTATTTTGCCTCTCCACATAGCATTGTTGATGTGTTGTTACGGAAAAATAAAGAAGGTTACGAGAAACCCATTTCCTTTTTCAACCAAGTCCTAAGGGACCGTGAGCTGAAATATAATATATTGGAAAAACAGGCCTATTCACTAAGGTGTTGAAGTCATTTAGTATGTATGTGCTACAATTACAAATCACAACGTTCGTCCCAACGACTGTAGTCAAGGACATCCTGGTGCAGGGAGACAAGGAAGGAAAGAGGGGTAGGTGGATAGCTAAAATACAAGAATATGAGCTATAAATAAAGCCTACGAAGCTCATTAAAGGCTAGGGGTTGGCCAGGATTTCATCTGAATCCAACTTCCAAGCTCTAAGGATAAACCTGATCACAAAGGAAGGCAGACTAGAGGATCACAACAATGGAATTAAAACAATTGAGGAGAAGATCTATGCCAAATATGAGGGATCGTCGAGGTATAAGAACATTTTTCATCACCTATTATTCCTAAGACTCCCATTGGGACTCGATAGATCTAAATACCAAAGTTTGAGATTGCAGGCACATATGTACATTATATCCAATGTATTGCTATACTCGAAGGACCCGATGGGGGTATTACTACTATGTTTGGTCAAGGGAGAAACCCATAAGTGATCAAGGATGTCCGTGTGGGATTCTATGGAGGACACTACAGTTGGAAGACACCATCACATAAAATTCTAAAGGTAGGAGTCTACTGGCCCACCCTGTTTAGAGATGTTTACTCTCAGGTGAGATCATACTAGAAATCTGAATTGTTTTTCTAAAAGACAGAAGTTTGGGCAATTTTTAAATTTTTTGAAAGCCTTTAGCATAGATCTTTAGAAACTAACAAATTATTAGAAAAATTATATTGAAATTCTTGTAGCTACCAAGATAGATAATTCTCTTGTTAAGTATAATCAACATGTTCTTCAAATACAATAGAGAAAATTATCTTCTATTACATTCCACAAATTTGGAGGTTCTAGGAATATAAACATTTGAAATCAAAGTTTAGTCCTTTAAGTAAAGTGAGCTATGAAATCCTCTCATAAAATTTTTAAATGAGCATGATTTCCATAAATATAGTCCAAACCATATTTTGAATATATATTTGTGTATTCATAATTAATAGAAATTCAAATAAAATTTTTGAATTCTATTTTTCATTGATTGGGAAGTTGTTTACCTACATTCAAATAGTATATCATTATGTTTACTAAATTTATGATATATTAGAGAATGTGACATTCAAATATTATATCAAAAAACAATATTATAGACACAAAGGCATTAATATATATAGAGAAGTCTTACAAAACTATGTAGGGAATAGATAGAGTCCATAAACTAGTTTTTGTGTGTTGCTGAGAGACAACCCCATTACCCAACACCTTGCTTTGTCCTAAAGAATGAACATAGCAACATCTAGTACAAATCCAATCTCCACGCCCATCCCTAATGTTGTTGAAGATATTTCTTCATTTACATAGCTCAACCATCTTGCTTTAACATTAATGCCACTACCATTGTCTCTAGTCACTATGCTATTTGACTTCACATTTTGTTTGAATGGTGATAGAGAAATTCGACATAAGCACTTATTATTCTAAAATGAAGTCACAATAAAAGTGTAAAATTGTGTCCCTCTTGGGATTTGTCCACAAAGGTTATTAGATGAAAGATTTAGAAACGTCAACTATTATAATTTAAAAAGTTATTTAGGAATTTCTACATGTAATTTATTTCTGTCCAAGTAAGAATCTTCTGGAGTAGATACATCATCAAGTCTTAGAGGTATTTTCCCTTCTCATTGGTTCCATGATAAATTCAACAATAGAAAGCTATTCATACTTGCTATGCTTACAAGGACTTTTAGAGTAATATTATTCAGAAACAAATCAAGTATCTTTTCATTTTGCACACATATGGCATATTATACTGAATCCATTTTATGTGGTTTCCATTTCATATCCATACATAAACCCTTGTGAATATTTGTTTATTGTGTCTATGAAGATCACATGATATTTTTCCACTAAATTTATGTTAGATAAATCCAACATAAACAACATGTTGAGACTTGTAATCCATGAGGGATACCACCATGAATGTTATTATAACTAACATTTAAAAATTGAAAGTCACCTAAATTTGCAAGGTATGGAGGAATCTCACCTCAGTGTGTCTTAAATTTAGTACTAAAAGATTGGTGCAATTGGCTAATGATGAAGGCAAAGTCCAAGTAAAGTTCTTGGAATAAGCAGAGAAAACAATTAAATAAGTCCAATTTTAGATGCCTTCTTTAGGAATCAATCCCTTTAATTTGTTTTCTAATAGATCTAATTCCTAAAGTGACACTAAACCATTTATATGGTTAGCAATACTCCAAGAAAAGCTATTGTTATATGCGTAAAGTATCTAGAGGGATTTTAACTGATGTAAACTATATGGAATTGGACCATTTAATTTGCTTGAATGAAAAGAAAAATATTTCAATGATTGGAGTTTTCCTAGTGTACTTGGAATTACGCTTGTCAAACTATTGTTTGAGAGTAAAAGGCACTCAAGTTTCCTTAAATTTCTTATTGTAATGGGAATTACTCCCATCAATCTATTGTTTAAGAGGAAAAGGTATTCAATTTTTCTAAAACTTCCTATGGTACCTGGAATTACCAATGTTAAACTATTGTTTGAGAGTTAAAGGCACTCAAGTTCTTTTAAATTTCTTATTGTACTTGGAATTACCTCATCAAACTATTGTTTAGAGAGGAAAAGGTATTCAACTTTTCTTAAATTTCGTATTGTACTTGGAATTACCCCTTCCAAATAACTCTTTGAGAGGTTAAGAGACTCAAGTTTTCTTAAATTTCCTATTGTACCTAGAATTACCCCTGTCAAATAATTGTTTGAGAGGATAAGGTATTCAAGTTTTCTTAGATTGTTAATGGCTTCAGGAATTTGACATATTAATTTATTTGAAGCCCAGTTTAAATAAGCTAGTGAATGAAGTTTTAGTGTCAAACTTGGAATTGTCCCTATCAAATTGTTGTGCAAGAAGTAAAACAAATAATTGATTCAAACTTGTTAGAGTTATAGGAATATTACTAGGGAACTTATTATCTTTGAGAATTAAAATAGCCATCTGATCCAAATTTTGGAAAGTTATTAGAATATTACCACTTAACTCGTTAATGAAATTGGCCAAGACTACAAAAATGTCCGCATGAACAGATTTGAAGACAAATCTAAATATGTTATTTTGGTCAAATTGGTAATGCAAATATTAATGTTATGAGTAAGCATATTTGAAGACAAATATAAAGAGGTTGGTTAGACATGATGAAAGAGTACCTTCCTTCCTCATAACACCAAAGCTAATAACACTAAATATTTATATAATAAAAAAACTAAAGATAATTTAATTTTTATTGAGAAGTACAAGTTTAAATTGTCATTTTGTGTAAAGTATTAGTGACAACTGTATTTATGCAACATTCGTCCCCTTAACATCACAATTTTGTCATCGTAGAAAACCACATAAAGGCACACCGACAAATAAAGACAGTTTACTAGGTAAATAGCCTAAATGGAGAAGTTAATGGTTTTAATACCATTAAATAATTTTGAATTTATATATTTTTTACATTATAAACCCAACCACAATAATACATGTAGTTGATATAGGGAGTAAGAGTCAACTTAATATATTATAAATTTATAATAATATCATAAGTTTATTAGAGATTAATAATATTATAAGCTTTATGAGGATTAATAAATGAATGGGACTATTCACATTATAAATTATAGGGATTAATATTATAAAGAGTAAGATTAATATTACAAGGGGTAAAATTAATATATCAGATTTAAGATTAATATAAAAACTCAAAGACTATAAATTCTAATATATTATTATACATATCAAGTATTAATATTATAAATCCAAAGGAAAAATATTAAATCAAAGACATTAATCTTATAAAGTCAAGTAAATTATTAAAATTATAAGCCCAAGGAATTAAGAAACCAATGAGATTAATATTATAAACCAAAAAAATTAATATTAAAAAGCCAATGAATTATTAAAATTACTAACCTAAGAAATCGATAAACACAATGCTTTAATATTATAAAACATTGTGATAAATATTAAAAATCCAAGATATTATTAACGTTACAAATGGAGTGGAGCAATATTAAAACCATGGAATGAATAGATGCAAGGAATTAATGTTATAAAGGCACATGATTAATATTTAGCCACATGATGATGAGGAGTTGCATCTGAGGGAATGACGACTTAGGGTTTCTGTAGAACCTACAATGGCAGACCTGAACAGACCTCTGCAATATTGTCATACCACCAGTAATACAAAAGACCACATACGACAAGGAGCAGCGCGAGCATCAAGAACACCCCCCAGGGGGAGGATGCTATGCCTCCCCCCAACGCAAATGATTCTCCTCAGAGGAGTGAGGAAGGAACTAACCAAGCTGATAAAAATGGAGACATAGAGAATATAGATCCACAAGATGCCAAGACGAATGACAGAGAGAATCCCCAGGTCACGTCAACCACCTGTAGACCGTTGCTGCTGAACGCTTGAAGATAGATCTCCCAAGTCATCGGATCAATGCTCAGATCCAATACATGAGAGACCATTCATTGATAGGCAAATTCAGAGGAACGTGGCCAACAGAGAAAGCGCTGCATGGCTGGATAGCAGCTAAGTGGAAGCCGAAAGGACACATAACACTGCAGCTAGGACCTAAAGGGTTCTTCACGACCATCTTTAATTGCTTAGAGGAATGAAACAGAGTACTAGATGGCAGTCCCTATTTCTTCAACGCAGTTGGCCTATATTTGAGGGGATGGGTTGAGCGCTTTAACTCGGACAAAGAAGATCTCAGCTGGGTGCCAGTCTGGATCTATCTCTATTCACTCCCTATGGAATACTAGGATGAAGAATCTTTACAAACCATAGGAAATGGTCTCGGTGAATTTGTCAAAACAGGAGAGGAAACAAAACTCCGAAGATACACCTCCTATGCTCGCATTTGCATTTATATGCACCTTAGCAAGGAACTTCTAGATGCGGTAAGTATCTTTCACGATGATGTTGAATGGGTTCAGTTAATTGATTATGAACATGTGTCGTTAAGATGCAGGAGATGCCATGCACTGGGTCGCCTGCTTCGGGACTGTCCTCTAAATCAGAAACCCTCGAATACCACTGCCTCTGAGGAGCTTGATCTGACTCGATTCACTAAAGTTTCCAATCGTAGAAAAAACCACAAGAAACCTACGTCAATCCATAAGAAGCCTCAAGCCAGTTCATCAAAACCCTCTACGAGCAACAGTTTTGAAGTGCTAGTCTGACAAGATGTCCACAACCCTGAGACCCATGTCCCCTCTAAGGAGGATCCCCTGATGAATAAACAACCTACACATTCTGATCCCAAAAAAATCCCAAAAGAACCATTACCCACAGATCTTTCCTCCACGGCTATGCGTACAGTCCCAATCTGGTACTCTCAAGGAATGGAGGTAGACAAAACGCAACTCGACCTTACAAGGGCAACAGAAATAACAGAAGGCATAAGTGACACAGAACATATGGAAGAAGAACCAGAAAGCATAGATATTGGGGATTTGGATATTCTTGGCCTAGAGAAAGCGTGCAAAACAAAAAATTATGATAAAATTCTAGAGAGACAGCTAGAGAATCTGGAAGTAATTCTCTCCAGGGCTCAAAGGAAAAAATCCCTAGGTATTCAAATTGGAGGTCTTTGGGATGGGAAAAACATCATCAAAGATAACAAAAAGAGAGGGAGGAAAATGGATCTTCAACGCACCATCCGCATTGGGGAAATGCTAGTGGAGTCAGGAAGGTACTCCAAGCTCACAAAGTATTACAACTCTCTTTCCAACCTTCCATCATGAAGCTAATCTCATGGAACATCAGGGGGCTCAATGGCCCTGGGAAACGCAAACTGATTAAGAATATGATAAAGCAAGAGAAGCCACAAATCCCTTTCTGCAGGAAACTAAATGTAACTCCATCTCTCTAGATGGAATTGCTGCAAAAGTTTGTCCGAGTAGTCTAGTAGCAGTAGTAAATGCCTCTGGCACCTCAGGAGGCTTGGCAATCATCTGCGATGCACATACTATTGATCTCAACAACATACATGCAAACAAGCATTTCCTTCAAGCTACTTTCCACATTACAGGAACCAGTATACATGGTCACATAACCAATGTATATTTCCCCAGGAGGCTATGCATAAGGTAGAACTTCTGAATACCCTTTCCTCAATCGATACTGACAGGTCTCATCTGCTCTCGATCACAGGGGGCGACTTCAACATGATAACCAATATGGAAGAAAACCAAGGAGGAAGGAACAAATTGGACAAGGAAAGTAATAATCTAAAAGATTACAATCAAAGCAATTAGCTTATTGACATGCCATTCAACAATGGACTTTTTACCTAGAATAACAAAAGAGCTGGTTCACATCAAATTGCGTCTCACCTGGACAGATTCTTAATCTTTGACAACGCAATCCACTTAGGAGGAGACCTCTCAGCTTCAATTCTGCCACTTACAGGTTCAGACCATTGGCCAATTTCTCTTCAATGGTCTCGACCATGCAAATGCTACCTGCAGGCCTTTTCGCTTTGAGGCTTTTTGGATGACACATCCGGATTTCGTCAACCTGGTAAATTCGGAATGGACTAACTTCTCTCCACCAAATGGTACAAGAATGTTCAAATTTCAGCAGAAGCTTAAATACCTCAAGAGTAAAATAAAACAATGGAACCATTCTTCTTTTGGTAACATTTTCCAGGCTCAGATTGCTCTAGATCAAGATATGAAACAACTGTAGCAACGAATCATCACAGAGGACAGATCAGAGGAATTTTTGGAACAGGAAAAGTCTCTTCAATCTCAAATCTCAGAGAGGGCCAAACAAGAAGAAACGCTCTAGAGGCAAAAATCGAGAATCAAATGGCTAAAGGAAGGAGAAAAAAAATACAAAAAATTTTCACCAAACCACTATTCAACACCGAATGAATAACAATATCACTCACATCCAAAATGAGTAGGGGGTAAAAGTGGAAAAACATGAAGAAATTGAGTTCGAACTTCTCAACTACTTTAAGCAAACTCATCAAGAACCATAGGTTGACAGAATGCAAGCTATATGAAAAATCACAAAGAACATCCCCAAAGTCATCACAGAGGAGCACAACCGACTCTTCCTCAGGCCGGTTGACTTACAGGAAGTGGAAAATGCAGTTCATCAACTGAAAGAAGGAAAGGCACTGGGTCCTGACGGATTTACCTCTAATTTTTTCCATAATTTCTGGCAGCTAATTAAAATGGAAGTCTGGCAGGTTGTTGAGGAATTGATAACTTTGAGGTGGATGCTTCCAATTATGAATGCCACATTCATAGCCCTTATCCCAAAGGAAGCTCAATCTAGCACCCTTGACAAATTTCAGCCCATTGCCCTGTGCAACGTCATCTACAAGATTTTTTCCAAAATCATAGCTTCAAGGCTCAAACCACTGCTACCACTTCTCATTTTGCCGGAGCAGTCAGGATATGTAGAAGGTAGGCAGATTACGGACTGCATAATCCTAACTCACGAAATCATCCATTCCCTGAAGCACTCCAAGAGATTAGGTATGCTCCTTAAAATTGACCTCTCAAAAGCCTTTGACAACTTAAGTTGGATTTATATTCAAAAGACCCTTTCTGCCTTTAGTTTCTCCCCAACTTGGATTCGCTGGGTCATGAGTCCCATCTCTTCCTCTTTCTTCTCAATTTTGATCAATGGCATCCCCTCCTCACCTTTCCAGCCATCCCAGGGTATCAAATAGGGGGAACCTCTCTCCCCCTTCCTCTTTGTGTTAATGGTTAAAGGTCTTGGACACAGTATTAAAGACGCTCTGTTATCCCAGAAACTCAGAGGCCTGTCATTTCCTAACACTCCTGCCTTCACCCATCAGCAATTTGTGGATGCCAATATGCTTTTTGGTCACCGTTCAGTCCAGGAAGCTCGACAATTCAGTTCTTTATTAACGGACTTTTCGGATTCCTCTAGAGAGAAAATAAACAAGGCCAAATCTCAAATATTCTTTTTTCATACCCCTGCTATCGCCCAAGCTTCTATAGCTCGAATTCTTGGATTCTCAATTGTTGTTCTCCCTTCCAAGTATCTTGGTGCTCCTATGACTGACTTAGCTCTGAAACGCTCCTCTTCGAGGATGCTCTTAGAAAAACTGGAGGCTCGACTATCCTCCTGGACTCATAGGGCATTTGTAGGTTTTAACCCTGTCCAGAAATTACCTGCATACGAATCCTTAAACAAAGAAAATAAACAATGCGAGAGCATAACCCATAAAACACATATGCAAAGAGATTTTTCCCTGGATCCCAAAACCGGGACTACCAGCTTGATTTTTCATTATGTTCCTTTCAATGTTACAATACATATTTATACATGCCGAAGCATCCAATACCATGGACCGAAAAACCATCGCGTCCAATACCATGTGCCAAAATCATGCACAAAACCATAGGTAGGTTCGCCCAACCTAATATAGGGTCCAAAAAAACATTTCCCGGGGCGCTGCCCCGGACCCCGTAGAGGGGGGCTACCCGCCCCCCTCAAACCCCCCGGACAGGGGGGCTACCGCCCCCCCTGTGACCCCCCCGCTGCGCAATCAGCGCAACGAAGGGGGGCTTCCGCCCCCCTCTAACCCCCCGTTTAACTACGTAGGTTAGTCGTGGAAAGAATATAACACAACCCAACAGCATTCAATATGGCAAGTCGTCTTGTCTTAATCAAGGCGGTTCTACAATCCATGCCGCTGTATCTCTTCTCGATCATAGCAGCATCCAAATGGGTTCTCAAAGATATCAAATGTCTACAGAGATCCTTCCTATGGGGTAACTCAGAACAAAAACACAAATGGGCCCTAGTCAAATGGGACACAGTATGCCTACCAAAGCTTGCAGGTTGAACAGGTCTGCGTGATCCTTATCACAGCAATGTGGTTATGGGCACTCACATTTGGTGGAAATAGCTTACTATGCTGTCCACCCCTTGGACATCCCTATGGACTGCAAAGTATGCCTACAGTCGACGCACAGAAGAATTAATCCAAATTTCAGAAGTCAACCCAGGTTCTCTAATCTAGAATACGACCAAGCAACACAAGCTCTTAATTCAGCAGCATAGATTTTGGGAAGTTAAGGACGACAATACAACAAGGTTTTGGGACGACTCTTGGCAGCAACAACCCAAACTAAAGGATTTAATCTTACCTCATCAAATCCCGGAACAGGAATTGCAAGCATCTGACACAGTCAAGCAATTATAGCTTCCTTCCAAAATGTAAGGGCACAGGCAATGGCATAACATGGACCACATAATAAGATAGGGAACGGAATCAACTCAACAGATTCTTGGTACTGAGTTAGCAAAGAGAAGAATACAATACTGAGATGAAAAGGATATTCTTAGATGGGGCTATGAGGAAAGAGGAACCTTCACTACTAGGGAGGCCTATCACATCATTATGAAGGAACACACTATCAAGGATCCTCTCTGGAATAAAATATGGGACTCCAAGATTTGGCCGAAAGTCTCGACCCTTCTTTTGATTTTATGTCACAACAAAATCCTTACGTGGGACAATCTCTGGAAGAGAAGCTTCCATTGCCCCTCCATCTGTCCTAACTATAAGTAAGAAGAGGAAACCACTCAGCATCTTATGAACTCTTGTCCATTAGCACACAAGTGTGGAGTACTAAAGAAGGTATGTTTTTATTGATTATTTTGTCATCTTTTCTTTGGAACTCGTAATATCTTTGCATCATGAACTAGGTAGATAATAGGAAATCGTGACAAAATCTATAGGATTTATATGCAATGCGAAAAAACTAATAATTTCCATTTCTTATGTAGGAAAAGGGAAAAAACTGAAGATTACCGCTCCAAAGAAAAAGACAGGGCCAAGTTAACCACTGTCCCTTTGACGGGGAACCATATGCAAACAAGGCGATCTAAATTAAAACATCTCAGCTAAGGAAAGGAAAAGGAGATATCGACTCGACGCAAGAAAACAACCAGATAACTAAGGATTAACAATTTGGCGAATCCCTCAGGACCCTTTGATCCTGAGGGAACGCTGCTTTGACTATTTTAGCATCCTTGATATCTCCGCTTCAGTTGTTATAAATAGAGCCAACACTGCTAGCCCGAGAAGAGGATGGACTGTTAATTTTTATGTAACTTTGCTCTGCATTTGAAACTTTGATCATCGACTCTCGTGGAGAGGTGATCTATTGTAACTCTGCTTTAATGCTTTAATATAAATCTGGTTGTTGTTTCGTCTCTGATCCTGGAATAATCTGAAGCGGTGTATCCCTGGAGGCTAAGGGCTAGGCACTGGTGGAACACTTGCTCCTGTACCATTATCTTTAGTTTGTGCGTGGTTTTCATTTTCAGCTTTGTTCGGTAACCTGATGTGTTTTGTCATTTTACATCACAGCTCTGTTATCTTGGATTTATGTTAGACTAAGTAATACCGTTCTCTGTGACAGGAACGCCGTATTAATTATTCTAACTTTATAACGCATTGTTGTTCCTTTGATCATTAATCTAAACATTGGTGGTCTTTATAGAATGATATTGTTGTTCAGCTACAGAGTAACCATGTTGTAACATTTATCAATTGGTATTACTGTATTCATCTATGGTTACATTTAATTGTGATTGTTGATTTGATTGACATTGTTGTTCCATTACGAATTACAGTCGTATTCTTTATCACTAAGATTGATTTTGTATTACTGGAATCAGAATACTGTTTCTCAATACTAAGGTGTGCCGTGTGTTTTGTATTTACATTTGGTTCTAAAGTGTTGTTCCATATTCCATTGCTAACTAGTTGTCATTCTATTTCTGGGTGCTATCCAATTTATTCTTAAAGTAAAGATTTCTATTTGATTTCTATAGGATACGATTACTGCATTCATTTCTGTAGACTAAGGTGTTGTTGTTACATTTTCTAGTTGTTGTTCCATTTCTTAGTTGCTGCTCCATTTCCTGTTATTTGCGTTATTATTGCTTTATTGTGCAGAACAATCTGAAACTGTAGTGTGCGTTGAGCTTTGTTGTCAAGTTCCCAGATTGATGATTTGTTCCCTGATTCGCTTTAGTTACATCAGTTTACAGAGGGATGAGTTATTGTTACTGGACCCTTGACTGATAGCTTGCTTAGCTTTCTGAGTGCATGATTTAGTCTTTAAAGTGCTTTGCTGTAAGTAGATCTTGTTTCCAGCATTTGTCTACTCTTGTATTTTGAGCACTATACTACTAGCATTACTTTGGCAAATCATAGCCTCAAACTGAGTACACTCTTTGAAACAGCAAATCATTCTTGGATTGACAAGTTAATGTGAGGTAATTAGAGGTGAAAGAGACCCTTTTTATGGCTCGACAACAAGCTCTCGGAAAAGGTCAGCTTTAGATGCCAAAAGGATGGATGGATACAAGGAGATATCGTTTCCACTGTTCGCAACTAGGAAAGGAACCCATTCAAAAGTAAGCTTTTAAACTCCTTGTAGGTTTTAACCCTGTACAGAAATTACCTGCATACGAATTCTTAACTAAAGAAAATAAACAATGCGAGAGCATAACCCATAAAACACATATGCACAGAGATTTTTCCCTGGATCCCAAAACCGGGACTACCAGCTTGATTTTTCATTTTGTTCCTTTCAATGTTATAATACATATTTATACATGCCGAAGCATCCAATACCATGGACCGAAAACCATCGCGTCCAATACCATGGACCGAAAACCATCGCGTCCAAAAAACATGTGCGAAAATCATGCACAAAACGATAGGTGGGTCCGCCCAACCTAACATATGGTCCAAAACCAAAATTTTCCGGGGCGCTGCCCAGGACCCCATAAAGTGGGGTTACGGGTGCCCTTCAAACCCCCTATTAACTATGTGGAAAGAATATAACACAACCCAACAATCTCCCACTTTTTGTTTTCTTTCCACAGGGGGCCACAGGAGAGCTTAGTCATTTTTTCAGCCCTGAGATTCCCATTTCTTCTCTACACCAAGAGAACTTCTCAAAGCTCATAGATTTTGTCAATGCATCTGCAGTATTCTTCAAAGTGTCCACCTTTACCAGCAACACCTTTCTGTCTTCTATCATATCCCTCACAAAGTGATATTGAACATCAATGTGCTTTGTCTTTGAATGATAAGCATGGTTCTTTGCCAAGAAAATTGCACTTTGGCTGTCACAGTCTATTCTTATAGCTCCTTGTACTAACCCCATACTTGAACACAATCTCTACAACCAAACTGCTTCCTTGCTTGCATGAGTGGCTGCCATGTATTCTGCCTCTGTAGTTGATAGTGCCACTATAGATTGTTTCTTACTCATCCAACTGACTGCTCCTCCAAATAGGTTAAACACATAACCACTTGTAGATCTTCTCTGATCCAGATCTCCAGCCCAGTCTGCATCAAAAAAGCCATGAGTATCCAACACTCTGTCCAATCCTGGTCTTCCTTGGTAGCACAAACCATAATCACTAGTGCCACGCAAATACCTGAAAACCCGCTTCACTACTGTCCAGTGCTCCTTCCCAGGTTTTGACATAAACCTGCTCAATACTCCCACTGCATGTGCAATGTCTGGTCTAGTACAGACCATTGCATACATTAGGCTACCCACTGCACTTGCATATGGAACACGGGACATGTCCTCTTTCTCTTCTTGTGTCTTGGGACACTGTTCAGCAGATAACCTCACACCTACAGGAATAGGAACCTTCACTGGTTTACTATTCTACATATTAAACCTCTGGAGTATTGTCTCGACATACTTCCTCTGGTTTAACCAGAGCTTCCTCTTTGACCGATCTCTTTTAATTTCCATGCCCAAAATATAGTTTGCAGCACCAAGATCTTTCATGTCGAATTTGGAGGACAATTGGGTCTTCAAATCCTGGATAATTTATTTGTCATTTCCAACTAGCAACATATCATCCACATACAAGACCAGATAAATAATACGGTCACCAATTAATTTAAAATACACACAATGATCTGCTTTTCTTCTGGTGAAGACATGTCCCTGTATAAATGTATCAAATTTCTGATACCACATCCTTGGTGACTATTTTAACCCATACAGAGACTTCTTTAACTTGCATACCAGTTCTTTATTACCCTTCACCGCAAAGCCTTCAGGTTGCTTCATGTAGATTTCCTCTTCTAAATCTCCGTGAAGAAACGTTGTCTTCACATCCATCTGTTCTACCTCAAAATCAAAAGCAGCAACAACAGATAAAAGTAATCTAATAGAAGTTACCTTGGCAACAGGAGAAAATATATCACCAAAATAAATTCCTGGCACCTGGGAATATCCTTTTGCTACCAACCGAGCTTTTTATTTCTCCACCTTTCCTTCTGCATTTGTCTTCTTCTTGAACACCCATTTGCTGCCAATGGGTTTCCTTCCAGCCAGCAACTCCACCAGATCCCAAGCCTCATTTTTGTGCAAAGATGCCATTTCATCGACCATGGCCTCTTTCCAGAGTTTTCCATCCTCTGAATCCACTGCTTCCTTCACAGTTCTGGGATCATTATCAGTAACAGACAAAGAAAAATTTGAACTGAAAGTAGATGGACTATACCTTTCTGGCTGCCTTCTTTCTCGAACTGATCTTCTCACAGCCGGAGTTTGTGGCTCTTCATCTTCTGATTCCTCCTCTGTTGTAGAGTTTGATTCTTCCTCCTTTGGCACAAACTCTATCTTCTCAGGTTCCTTTGGTTGGACTTCATGTTGAATAACATCTTTTACCTCTCTGAACAACACATCTCGGCTGTACACAACCTTCCGTGTGACTGGGTTCCAAAGCTTATAACCCTTTAAACCATCCTTATACCCAATAAAGATGCACTTTTCAGATTTACTATCCAACTTGGTTCGTTTCTCCTTTGGAACATGTACATATGCATCACATCCAAATACCCTTAGATGTGAAAGAGAGGGTTTCTTACCAGTCCATACTTCTTGTGGAGTCTTATCCTCCAACGCTGATGAAGGTGATCTGTTGATCAGGTAACATGCAGTATCCACCGCCTCTGCCCAGAATTCCTGTCCTAACCCGGCATCACTGAGCATGCTTCTTGCCCTTTCCATCAACGTCTTGTTCATTCTTTCTGCGACTCCATTTTGCTGAGGTGTATATGGAGTAGTCTTCTGCCATGCTATACCACACTTCTTACAAAATTCTTTAAATTCCTTGCTGCAAAATTCTCCACCATTATCTGTCCTCAGCACCTTTATCTTCTTCTCTGTCTGATTTTCCACCAGAGCCTTAAATTCTTTAAACTTGTTAAAGAGTTTAGATTTCTTCTTAAGAAAATATATCCATGTATTCCTTGAGAAGTCATCTATGAATGATACATAGTACACAGACTTACCCAGTGATGGAACTTTCACAGGTCCAAACACATCACTGTGCACAAGCTCTAATATTTGTTTCGTCCTCTTACCACCAGAGGGGAAACTCACCCGATTCTGCTTCCCATATACACAATTTTCACAGAAATCAAAATCCAGAGAGCTATTATTCATACCTTTTAACATACCTTTACCATGAAGTATTCGAAGGCCCTTCTCTCCAATATGTCCAAGCCTTTGATGCCACAACATGGTCTTCTCTCCAGAGACCACTAGATTCTCTACTCCATTTTCAGGAACCATAGAACTGTTGCACCCATCAACAACAGTGCTACCTTGCAGCTTGTACAGAGTTCCAATCCGAACTCCCCGCATTAATATCAGTACTCCTCGAACCATCTTGCAGGTATCTTTCTCGAACACTGCCTTTACACCTACATCATCCAACTTTCTTACAGAATTCAAAATTTCTGGCCAATGCAGGAATATGTAGAACACCCAGAAGTGTTCTAACCCTTATTCCTTGCAACTTCAACTTTACTTTTCCCCAAACAATGATTCTAGCCTTCCTATCATCTCCTAAGAAGACATCACCGCCATCGTATTTCTCATACTCGCAGAACCACTCTCTATGGGGAATGAAGTGAAAGGATGCACCTGAGTCAATCAACCATGCCTCATGATCTACATGTGTACTTGAAGAAGCCAAGTACACATCCCCACCTTCATCTGAGGTGGTTTTCGCCTCTGCAGAAGGAGCATCATCAGATCCCTTTCATTTATCAGGAGCTTTATATTTACAATCCCTTCTGAAGTGCCCTTCCTTTCCGCATTCCCAGCACACCACCTTTTTAGGTTTTCCTGGAGATTTAGATCTCCCTCTAGATTTAGATCTCCCACTCGATGACTTATTTTTGTTTCTGTTCTGGGACCGTCCTCGTACAAACAAGGCATCACCATTCTGGTTGTCCATATTTTTCCATCTCATCTCCTCCGTCAGCAAGGCTGAGACTATTTCATCAAATTGCAAAGCAGTTGCATTGCTACCTATTGCAATAACCAAACTATCCCACGAATCTGGTAGAGAACACAACAGACTGATGCACTTATCTTCATTTGAAATTTTAATATCAACAGATAATAACTGACTTACCACAGTATTAAACGCATTCAGATGCTCTGTCACCGAGTCTCCATCTTTCATCCTCAGGTTATACAACTTTTTCCGCAGGAACAGTTTATTCACCGGAGACTTAGATTGGTACAAAGTCCCTAACTTGACCCACAAAGCATTTGTCGTAGCTTCCCCTGATACATTCAGCAATACTGAATCCGAGACACACAATCGTATTGTGCTCTTTGCCTTCCGATCCAACTTCTTCCATTCGTCATCGGTCACTCCCGATGGTTTAGTACCCGGATCTACCGCGATCCACTGATCTTTATCCACCAACAGATCCTCCATCTTGAGTTTCCACAACTCAAAATTCTGACCATTGAACTTCTCAATCTCTATCTTTCCACTGCTCGCCATCTTCTTTCACCATCAGAATCGATCTCGCAGATCTCCCACTAAACAGGGTGTACCACATGCCCGAGCGAAACCCCTCAGCAACAAAGGCGTCCCCTTGAAGCCAAAACAGTTTTGATACCAAATGTAGGTTTTAACCCTGTACAGAAATTACCTGCATACGAATTCTTAACCAAAGAAAATAAACAATGCGAGAGCATAACCCATAAAACACATATGCACAGAGATTTTTCCCTGGATCCCAAAACCGGGACTACCAGCTTGATTTTTCATTTTGCTCCTTTCAAAGTTACAATACATATTTAGACATGCCGAAGCATCCAATACCATGGACCGAAAACCATCGTGTCCAATACCATGGACCGAAAACTATCGCGTCCAAAAAACATGTGCGAAAATCATGCACAAAACCATAGGTGGGTCCGCCCAACCTAACATATGGTCCAAAACCAAAATTTTCCGGGGCGCTGCCTCGGACCCCATAAAGTGGGGTTACGGGTGCCCTTCAAACCCCCTATTAACTACGTGGAAAGAATATAACACAACCCAACACTCCTTATGGAAGATTATACTGGGTTTACTCATGTGGACAATCTGGAAGGAGAGAAATTGGCGAATCTTCAAGGACCAATCTATGCCCTTGGAATCTCTATGGAACACACTATGTCAAAATATCAGGGAAACTTTACTTCTTCAAACATGGTCTGAGGAAGACTTTCCCTCTCTCCCTCTAGAACAAACCATATGGACAAATTGGAATTTTCAGTGGAGCCAAGAAATGATAATCAATGGAGAAACTCAAGCAAGAAGCAGGACACCAGATAAGTGGCTTCCTCCTCCTTGTTACATGTTCCAGTTAAACTTTAATGGAGCCTCGAAAGGGAATCCAGGAAAGGCTGGATTTGGAGGAATATTTAGAGATCATAAGGGTACTCCTCTCCTAACCTACTTAGGCTCAAATGGATGGGACACCAACAACTCAGCAGAATTAGAAGGGTTATGGCAGGGACTCATTATAGCCCAAAAAAAGAGTATATTCCCGTTTGTTATAGAGGGAGACTTGCAAATTCTCATAAATATGGTCAACAAAATCTTGCAAGGAACATCCTCAAGTAAGGTGAGCAACAACTAGAGAATGGCGAGTCGACTAAAACTTATCGAAATCTGGCTCTCCTCCCATAGAGCGATCAATCTCAAGCACATACGCTGGGAGGGAAACAAAGTAGCTGACCTATGGGCAAATATAGGAGTGGAAAGCAGAAAATATCTCCATACAAGTTCGCTCTCTACACTAGCCATTGAACAACAGATACTGGAATATAAGGAATTGGTGAAGAATGAAATGGCTCAGGAGGAAGAAGCGCACCCGGGTGCGGGTGAAATCTAAGACCATTAATGGCCACCCAACAGACCGCCGGCAATCGAACCTGCCAGATGGTAGGTGGCACTCTGTTCAACGCTCACCTAAGACGAGCGCAGGCAAGCCTGTGAGCAGCATCAAATGGCCCCTCAGGCCGAGATCTGGAAGTAGCTAGAAACAATATGGAGCATCTTGAACCCTCTGTTTACCCTCCCTCCCTCTGCATCTATCTGCCTTAGGCTAGAAATTCTTGTAGCATAACTATCAGCAGAAGCCGATGTTGGCTTCTTTGCTGCATTGACCTTGGAAATGGGCACCATTACTCCCATTCCAGGCACTGCCCTTTAAATCTTGCACAGGAGCCCTCTACATGGTGAAGGTGTTCAAGCTGGTGACATTCAGCATGATGGTGGCAGATCAGCAGGAGCTTCAATAAAGATGGAATTTTCTAGCAGTCCGAGCAGCACCCAGCATACAAGGGAGCCTCCAAATGGCATAGCGAAGGGCGACGTGGCGGAGGAAGATGAAGAGTGGGACTAGTACGCTTGCCTCATCATCGAGGATCCACCTGACCAGGATGATAACAATTGACGCCACGTGGCATCTTGGCCACCTAAGCACTAACTCAGACTTCTGATGTTGACGGGTTTGGTCTACTCATGTGTTGTTTTTGCTATTTGTATGAATGATAAGTAGGTTTGTCATTTTGTTGTAGCATCAGGTGGTGTTGTGCTGAATCTTCCTCTGGTTTTTGCCTTAAACATGGGTCCTGGTCTTATGTATGGTTTTCCTTTGGTAATGATCTTGGGTTATATGTTTGGTCTTTTGCCATGTCAATCTGGTTTCCCCAAATCTAGGGCAGTTTAGACTTTCTTGATGAACTTCAGTGACAACGGTTGAGGCAAGGCCTCTTTGTAAATATTTTTTGGTTTTATTAATAGAATTAGCCTTATGTAGAAAAAAAATATATTTAGCCACATGATTAGTATTAATCCCTAGGATTAATATTATAAACCCTAAGATTAATATATCAAACCTAAGATTAATATTAAAAACTCTAAGATTATAAACCCTAATATATTATTATACATATGAGAGATAAATATTATAAACCCAAGGTATATGAACCATAAGATAAATATTAAAAACCTTAAAATAAACATGGTTGACCATGACTGATTTTCATATTGACACAATCCTTGTGACAATGTAACATAAGATCATGGTTGACCATGATTGACCACGATTCATATTATAAACCCAAAGGAATAATAATAAACCTTAGGAATATGCACCACTAGAATAATAAACCCAATAGATTGATATTATAAACCCAACACAATAATAAACCCAAGGGAATAATATTAAACCCTAGGAATATGAATCCTTAAATTAATAAACCCATTGATATTTTAAAGCTGGGGGATTAATACTAAAACCCCAAGGAACTATGAACCCAATAGAATTATATTAAACCCAAGGCATAAATATTATAAACCCAAGTTATATAAAACCTAAGATAAATATTATAAACCCTAAAATGAACATGGCTGACTATAGCTGATCAATGTTGATTTTCATATTGAGACAATCCTTGGGAAAATGTAGCATTGGACCATGGTTGACCATGATTGATTTTCATATCAAGAAAATCTTTGTCATAATGTGACGTTGGACCATGGCTCAGTGTGGTTGATTTTCA
Organism: Pinus tabuliformis; assembly: GCA_031772625.1. Taxonomy (NCBI): domain Eukaryota; kingdom Viridiplantae; phylum Streptophyta; class Pinopsida; order Pinales; family Pinaceae; genus Pinus; species Pinus tabuliformis. Next base: position 1,324,257,317 of record CM062818.1, on the reverse strand, counting down.
TATTGAGACAACCTTCATCACAAAGTGATGTAGGACCATGGTTGACCGTGATTGACTTTGATAAACCATGGTTGGTCATGGTTGACTATGGTTGACCATGATTGATTATGGTTGACCATGATTGATATTATAAACGAAAGGGAATAATATCAAACCAAATGGAATAATATTAAACCCAAGGGAATACTATAAACCCTAAGATAAATATTATAAATCCTTAAATAAAGATGGTTGATTTTCATATTGAGAAAATATTTGTTACAATGTAACATTGGACCATGATCGGCCATGGTTGAACCCTTAGATTAATAAACCCAAAGGACTGATATTATAAAACCAAGGGATCAATACTAAAACCCTAAGGGGTTATGAACCAAAGAGAATAATATTAAACCCAAGGGAATAATATTATAAACCCAAGTTATATAAACACTAAGATGAATACTATAAACACTAAAATAAGCATGGTGACAATGGTTGATTTTCATATTAAGACAATCCTTATAACAATCAGATGTTGGACCATGTTTGACCATGATTGATTTTCATATCGAGAGAATATTTGTTACAATGAGACGTTGGACCATGTTTGATGATGGTTGATTTTCATATTGAGACAATATTTGTTACAATGCAACATTGGACCATGCTCAACCATGGTTGAACCCTTAGATTAATAAACCCAAGGGATTGATATTGTAAACCCAAGGGAATAATTTTAAACCCACGGGAATAATATTAGACCCTAGGAATATGAACCCTTAGATTAATAAACCCAAGGGATTGATATTATAAATCCAAAGGAATAATACTAAACCTTAGGAATATGAACCCTAAAATTAATAAACCCATGATTGATTGGTTTACCATGATTAATTTCCATATCGAGACAATATTTGTCACAATGCGACATTCAACCATGGTTGACCATGGTAGATTTTCATATTTAGATAATATTTGTCACAATGGGGCATTGGACAACAATTGACCATGGTTGATTTTCATATTTTTTTTTCTTCGTAAATACTAATTCTATTAAAAAAGGAGAAAAGATATATACAATGAGGTCAAGACCTCAGAGGAGGCCGAGGCCATTCCTCAACCAGAAACTCAGAGATATTACAGTTCAGGCTTTCTGCCAAATTCACAGTACAGACTTCAAAATTTTGTATTTGGGCCCTGACACACTAAAATATTTTACCAGGACTAATTCCGTCATGCCCCCCATTGACCAGAAAAGCACAAAAGTAACTAGCATAGCCATAGTTATAACAAAAAACAGAACCCATATTGGCAGTTTCCACATCTTGTAGCAAGATCATGAACCAGACAGAGACACATAAACTCAGAAACAACGACACGAAATCAAAATTACACAACATATAGGCAAGAAGGCCACCCGGCAGTGAAGAGACAGGTTTAGTCTGCATGCTGCGGTGAATCCGGTGTGTCCCTCTCCACCTGGCTGGAAGAGGCTACCCAGGTAACGAAGCCGCTTTCATCTTGTCCCTCTGCTCTGCCTTCAGTAGTGGTCACCAGATTTAGAATGCAACCGGCACGCTGAGATGGCCCACAGGCCAAAATGTCGCTCTGAGTCGGATCGACGGGCTACTGAGGCACTTCAGAAACAGGGGTGTCCTCCTGCATATTGTCCGCATCGAATACCATCCCTGCCATATCCCCTTGCAGAACATTGTCTTCCTGAGAGTGGGAAGAGGTGGTTGGAGCCGATCTGACATGATTATTCTCCTCCTCCGCGAGAATGATGGTGATGTTTGCTGTCAATACAGGCCTATTGAGCCTACTTTGAAAAGTAAACCTAGAGGTCTGGAATGAATTATTCGGGAGAGACCTAGCTTGACCCAGGGGCAGAGAAGAAGGGAAGGCTGAGGCTATGGGGACAACATTCTGTGGAGAAGGACGAGAAGGGCGGCCTCTGTTCCCGGTATGGCTACCTCTGCGCGGGATACCTCGGCGTCGAGGCATACTCAGAAGTGCTGATGGACTGAGAGAGGGATTGAGGCAAAGCAAGCCGATTACAGCAGGAGCGCAGAAGATTCCAGAGAGTTTCCAAACCCAGGCGAGCAACCAAATTCGAAAGACCAAGCAGGGGTGTGGAAGCGGTTCTGCTCCACAATAAAAAGAACCAATAACTGAGACATGCAGAATGAGCGGATCCATACCAATAAACCAACCTGTTTGCACATAAACCAGGCGCGCATTAATGCCTGACTGCAAGACCAACATTAGAGACTGCTCTGTATTAATTTCACCTACCCTTAAATCAATTTGCCAGCCCAAGATGCATGTCGTAAGGACCGTCCGCCCGCCATCTGCCAGGCCAGCTGCCTGTATTGTGCGGCTCTTCATTAATAACTTTGAATGCCACCCGCATCTGGGTGTGTATTCTTCTTCTGAGGTTTATCCTAAGTCACAACTTCCTGGAACTTAGAGAGTTGGTCCGTGGAGGCTATACTGGAGATAGTCCCTTCAAAGTATCCTACCCCAGTTTCCACTCCGAGATTGGCAAGAAAGTCAGCAAGTTTGTTTCCTTCCCTTCTGGTGTGTTTGAATGAGATTTCTTGATGCTGAGAAATCCATCTGTTTATTAGCTCAAGCCTTTGGGCCATCCTCCAACTATTGCTAACTTTGTGAATGGGGGATCCATGCATTAGATTTGTGATCATTCTCATTATAATTTGTGAATCCCCTTTTATAATGAGTGGAAAAAATCTTCTTTCATGAGCCAGTTTGAGACCTCTCCATAATCCCTCCAATTCTGCTGAGTTGTTGGTGTCCCAGCCTTTCGAGCCCATAAAAATACATTGAGGATTGCCATTGTGATCCCTGAAGACTCCCCCATACCCTAATTTCCCTGGATTTCCTTTTGAGGCCCCATCGAAGTTAAGTTGGAACATGTTAATGGGCGGCGGTGTCCATTTACTTGATTCCTTTTCCTGTATGGTGGGATTCTTTTTGATGATTGTCTGTTGGTTTATTTGGATCCTCCAATTATCCCACACTGTTTTTTCTGGCGGTGATGAGGGAAGATCTTCTGAGTACCATTCTCTAATTGATAGAGACTCCATGATATTCTGATAAAATTTAGTCCAAATTTTCTCTAAGGGCATAGTTTGATCCTTGAAAAATCTTTTATTTCGCTCTTTCCAGATGTTCCACATCAGTAAGCCAGGTATAAGTTGCCAAAGAGTGTTGAGGAGATTGCTTTGATATGGCTTTTGACTCCAGTTACGAATAGTGGCCTTTAGATCTCCTTGCACTCTACCTTCTTTTTGGCAGCGGAAGGCAACCTTCTCCCAAAGCTTTCTTCCAGTTTGACAGGTCTGCATAAGATGTATAGTTGTTTCCTCCTCTTGCATACAGTTGAGACATATAGTGGGCCCGAGAAGCTTCTTTTCCGAAGATTATCCCAAGTTAGAATTTTATTGTGACATAGGAGCCATAGAAAAGTGGAAACCTTCGACCAGTTGGAAGTGTGCCAAATTTTATCCCATAAAGTGTCTTTGTTTAGCTGATCTTGGACTATTATCTTATACGCTTCCTTTGTGGTGAATATTCCTTTCTCTTCATAGCCCCATCTTAGAATGTCCGGTTCTTCTGAGATAGTGATTTGCCTCTTTTGTAATTCTGTAGAGAGATACTGTTGAGTTTGTTCAGAGTTGTGCGTTAGAATTTGATTTGCATTTTTCCATTGTCTGTGTTCTTGAGTTGTAGATGAGTTCCATAATTGCCTGACCTTGGCTAACTGATTGATATCCTGCTCTGATATTGGATGATTTTGGAGTACATCTCTTATTTTTGGGAATTGCTGCCAGGAGTCTTCCCAAAATCGAGCCGTGGACCCACTCTTGACTTCCCAGAAACTGTGCTTTTGTATGAGATTTCTATGTTGAATAGCTGAATTCCAGATTACCGATCCCGTGCTTAACTCCGTCATTCGTATTCTCTCTTCCATAGGACAGTTGCTTGCATACTTAGCTGTCCAGAGGGAGGCCCGGGGGGTATTAGGATGGGCTAGCCATCTCCACCAGATTTTTGCGCCCATTATTCTATTGCTGTGCTCAGAATCTCTTAGCCCAATACCCCCTACTTTCTTTGGAAGACATACTTTATCCCATTTAACTAGAGCCCATTTTCGATTGTGGCCTGAGCTTCCCCATAAAAAATTGCGCTGGAAATTCTTAATTTCTTTGAGTACCCATTTTGGGGCTGCAAGGATGGAAAAGAGATACAAGGGCATGGAATGAAGGATAGCCTTGATAAGAACAAGTCTGCTAGCCATATTAAGGGCTTGGTGAGTCCATAGGGAGAGTCGAGCCTCCAGTTTTTCCAGCAGTTGTTTCCAAGAAGAGTGTTTGAGAGCTGAGGCAATTAAAGGGGCACCGAGGTATTTGGAGGGCAGGGAAGCAGTAGTGAATCTCAAAATTCGGTCTATAGCTTTTTGGGTAGGAACAGGGGTATTAAAGAAAAAAATTTGGGATTTGACTCGATTAATAAGGGCACCAGAAGCATCAGAGAAGTTCGAAAGGAGGGATTTGAGGAGGCGAGCTTCTTGCACCGAGGGATAACCGAAAAGCATATTGTCGTCCACAAATTGCTGGTGGGAGTAAGAAGGGGAGTTGTTGAATGAAAGGCCTTTTAGATGCTGAGCCAGCCTGGCAGAGGTGAGACTTCTGCCAAGTCCTTCTGCCATAATAACAAAAAGAAAGGTAGACAAGGGGTCTCCTTTCCTGATACCTCTGGAGGGACGGTACGTTGCCGAGGGGATACCATTGATTAGAACAGAGAAAAAAGATGAAGACAAAAGATTAAAAATCCATCTGACCCATGATGGGGCAAAACCAAAGGCAGTAATAATTTTTTGAATATAAACCCAACTGATACTATCAAAAGCTTTGGATAGATCTAGCTTAAGCAGAATACCTGGCTTTTTTGTCTGCTTTAAGGAATGGATTATCTCATGAGTTAAAATAATCTCGTCCGTTATTTTCCGGCCTTCTACATACCCAGACTGCTCGGGCGAGATAATAAGAGGGAGCAACGACTTTAGTCTGGTAGCTATGACTTTTGATATGATTTTATAGATGATATTACATAGGGAAATCGGTCTATACTTGTCTGGAGTGTTGGATTCTTCCACCTTTGGAATTAAGGCAATGAATGTGGCATTTAACCCTGGATACATCCATCGTAGTGCCCGGGATTCCTCCACTACTTGCCATACCTCATCTTTTATAAGGTCCCAAAACTTATGAAAAAAGTTTGATGTAAAACCATCCGGGCCCGGCGCTTTCCCCTCCTTCAAGTGTTGTGCAGCTTCTTCAACTTCCTGTAAGTTGATGGGCTTGAGGAGGAGACTATTATGTTCCTCTTTTATTATCTTTGGGATATCCTTTAGGATCTTATTTATAGCCGGCATTCTATCTATACTGGGTTCCTGGTGTGCTTTCTTAAAGTATCTGAGAAATTCCTCTTCAATGCCTTCATGTGTTTCTATTCTGTTCCCCTGTTCATTTTTTATGTGAGTAATGCAATTGTTCATTCTGCGTTGCACCGTAGTTTTATGGAAAAATTTTGTGTTCTTTTCTCCGTCTTTTAACCATCTAATCCTCGATTTCTGCCTCCATAATGTTTCCTCCTGTTTAGCCCTCTCTAATATTTGTGATTCTATGATTTGCTCCTGCTTGGTTAATTCATCCGAGCATCCTTCAGTGATAATGTTTTGCTGGATCCTCTTCATTTCTAGATTGAGAGTGGCCTGAGCTTTAAAAATGCTGCCAAAAGTATTATGATTCCATCGCTTGATTTCTCCTTTAAGATGCTTGAGTTTTTGCTGAAACCTGAACATTTTTGTACCTCCAGTAGAATTAAAGTTGAGCCAGGTTGATCTAACTAATTCATCAAAGTCCGGATGAGAAATTCTTCAAATCGAAAGGGGCGCTTGAGGTTGTTGTCGGGCCTGTTCCATTGAAGTTCGATAGGCCAGTGGTCTGATCCTGAGATAGGTAGGATGGACGCTATAAATTCCCCTCCCAAATGGGTTGCATTGTCTGAGATGAGAAATCTATCAAGACGCGAAGAAATCTGCTGCGATCCTTCTCTCTTATTGCTCCAAGTGAAGAGCCCATTGCTTGAGGGAACATCAACTAACCAGTTGGTGTGAATGAAGTTTTTTAGTAGGTTACCGTCATTATTTACTCTGCTTCTACCCCCTTGTTTTTCCTCCATGCTTGCTATCATATTAAAATCACCTCCAGAAATCCAAAGTGGGTATGGCCTATCTGAGTTGAGGTCTGACAGTGTATTCAGGATTTGAGCTTTTTGAGTAGTCTCCTGAGGGAAGTAGACATTAGTTATAAGTCCATAGGTGTTAGTACCTATTAGATGAAAGGTTGCCTGAATGAAGCTTTTATTAGCATGTATGTTGTTTAGTTGAATGGCTCGCACATCCCAAAGTATTGCGAGTCCTCCCGAAGCTCCCTGTGCATCAACAGCTGTTACTAGCCCTCCTGGCCAGGCTTTCGCTGCTATTTTTGCCAAAATTGTTGAGTTGCATTTAGTCTCCTACAGAAAGAGTATGCTTGGGTTTTCTTGCATAAGCATATTTTTTAATAATCTGCCTTTCCTTGGGCCATTGAGCCCCCTTATATTCCATGATATCAGCTTCATTGAGAAGGATGGGGGTCAGTATTAAAATACTTGGTCAGCTTGGCATACGTCCCTGACTCCACTAATACCTCTCCTATCTTGATGGTTCTCTCAAGTGTTGTTTTTCTGCCTCTCTTCTTATTATCCTTGGTGATAAAATTTCCATCCCATGGACTTCCTATCTGGACTCCTAGAGAGTATTTCTTTTGTGCCCTGTTTAGGACTTCTACTAGGTTGTCCACTTGCCGATCTGGTATTTTTTCTAAATTCCTTGTTTTGCATGCTTGTTCCAGGCCTAGAATATCCAGATCCCCTATGTCTAAGGACTCCGGATCTTCTTCCATGATTTGAGGCTCTTGAGAGGTTTCCTCTCGTTCTTTTGATGATTTGGCGTTTGGTTCGGTGTTGTCAACTTCCATTCCTTGGGAATGCCAGGATACAGATTTGGATTGCAGTTGCAGGAGTGATTGCTTAAGAGCCATATCTCCTGATTGCAATGAAGTTTCTCCTAACTGTTCTCTATTAGATTCCTTGTTCTTCTGCGTTTCCTTCTCCAGATCTTGCATATCAGTCTTGGCTAGGGCTTCAAAACTATTGCTCGTTGTGGGTTTTGGCATGTTGACTGGATTTGCCTTGGGATTGATTGTTGTTCGTTTGTTCCCTCTCCTTCGATTTGTTACCTTAGCGAAATCATCAGATGTTTGGTTCTCTGAACTTTCTTGAGAAGAGGGTTTCTTATTTAGTGGACAGTCTCTATAGAGATGCCCTATATCATGGCATTTCTTGCATCTAAATGGTACATGCTCGTAATCTATAACTTGAATCCATTCAATATCTTCATGAAAGAAACTTACCGTGTCTGGCAGTGCTTGCTTAAGGTCCATGTAAACGTAGATCCGAGCATAAGATGTGTATCTGCATGATTTTGTTTCTTCTGCAATCTTTACAAACTCGCCAAGTGTGTTCCCAATCTCCTGAAGAGATTTTTCTTCCCAGTATTCCCAAGGCAGCGAATACATCCTTATCCACACAGGAGCGCAGCTAAGGTCTTCCTTGTCTGGATTGAATCTTTCGACCCACGCTTTGAGATATAATCCTGCAGAGTTGAAAAAGTAAGGACCCCCATCCAGAATCCTATTGTGATCTTCCAGGCAGTTGAAGACTGCAGTGAAGAACCCCTTTGGCCCTAGGTGCAGAGTGATATGCCCTTTTGGATTCCATTTAGCGCTTATCCAGCTTCTCAGTGCTTTCTCCGTCGGCCATATTCCTATGAATTTGCCGATCAGCGCATGATCTCTCATATACTGTATTCTGGCATTGATACGATGACTGGGGAACTCCACTCTTGGCCTGTGAGTTGCTACTGGCTTGCATGTGGAGGAACTTGCCTTGTTTCTATCTTCCTGATCTGTGTCCTTGCCCTTCTGCTTGCTGCGTTCCGTATTACCTCCGCTCTGTTCATTTTCGCTTTCCCTTTCTTCCGTTGGCTGCGTTTGATTGTCCTTATTGGGGGGAGGCGCATCACCCTCCCCCTGAGGTGGCTGCATTTTACTTTTTGCTTATGGCCAACTTACGCTGACCACCAATCCGCTTGATTGTTACAGGCTGTACTGTGCTTGGTAGGCCTACCGTTGCAGGAGTTGCAGAAACCCTAGGATGGGTTGCAGAGGCAGTAGGTCATCCCGCTCCCAATCTTATATACACTACAAAAAAAAAAGAGACATGGTTGATTTTCATATTATCCCTTGGGTTTAATATTATTATTTACACGTCCATAAATATAGAAATATCAAAATCTATAAATTATATGAGAAATAATTGAATGTGTGCAAAACCTATAAACAATGCACTTTTCTATAGTGTATTATACATCAAAATTTGAAAATCAAACATTATGCATATTTCCATTATTGCATAATTATATTAAATATACATATATAAGCATTCAGATTACAAAATAAAACCTTTCCCTGATGGCCCCAACTGTTGTCGAAACAAAACCCTCTCTCCTCATGGAAAAGTAAGAAGTGTGACACAAGTTTAAGTGTAGAGACACATTAAAAATTATTACATCAACTTCATAAAGGAAAACACAATATTCCAATATTTAAAGAATTTAACAACACTAGAACCTACCCCATAAATGCACTACACAAACACATTATTCACATGAATATGAAAACTATATGTTATGTAGCCAAGGAGTACACATAACCCAATTTAGTTTGGCCAACTAATAAAGATGGGTAGCCTAGAAAGAGATTCAAGAGTTGATATAATTATTTAAAAACCTATAACAAACCTATTCGATAATAGAATATTAATTAATAATATTAATGATATTAAATATTAAAAATATATTAATATATTAATTATATATTAAGTAACAATATATTGATAAATTAGTTTTTAATAAATTAGCGTTTTAATTAAACTACTTATATATTAATGTTTTCTTTAATATTCAATTGAGCAAGGTATTATATATAACATTAAACTAAATTAAATTATTATATATACTATTTATTTAATAATTAAGAATTAAGATTAATTAAATGAAATTTGAAAACCTAATAAAAACAACAAAACATTATATTTAACCTAAAATTTAATTAAATTCTAACATTTATAAAATAAATATGGTTATATAACATATTTATTTAATAATTATTAAATTAAAATTAATTATATATAAATAAAATTAAAATATTAGATTATTTTAGTTAGCTTTTTACTCTAATTTATACTAACTAAATCATTTTATTTTAAAACAATCTTATGGTTATACCTGTCAGTTAAAGTTTGCAAAGTTATCAATTAATGTATATCAAAATTATGTTAATGATCATGTTTATCAATTAATGTTTATAAATAAAAATCTTATTCTTATGTCTATCAATTAATGTTTATCAAAATTATGTTAATGATAGTTGTATACTCAAAATTAATGTTTATCAAAGTTATTAATTAATGTTTATCAAAATTATGTTAATGATAGTTTTAGATTGAAAATTTAGTTGTATTGTGTGCAAGAGATGAATTGTTACAGCCTTAATTTTAATAATAAAATATTATCAAAGATTAAAGGACAACCAATTGAGATATTTATCCAAAAAACAAAACCTTTAATTTAAAAAATATTACATTTGTCACACGCATCTCTCTAAATAAATATAAATATATTGATATACTCCTATTAATTAATATACTAATACATAAATATAATAAATTATTAATATTAAAAACAAAATAATAATAATAATAATATATTATTATTATTATTATTATTATTATTATTATTATTATTATTATTATTATTATTAAAGACAAAATTAAATGATAAAATAAATTGGATGTCTCACCATATTTATAAAATTCTCTTTATTAAAAACTTTAAAATTTTGATGTAAAATTTATTTGATCCCTTTTTATCAAAACTAACAAAAACTTTGAAATTCTTGATGATAATTTGTTTGATGTAAAAATTGCAAAATAAAAATAAAAAGTCATCATATCATATCCAAGATATTGTTTTTCGTGAAGAAGTGGCCATTTTAATTGAATTTTATTCCGAATCTCTAAGGCGTTACTAGTTTAGATTTTCTAAGTAATTATTTGGATATAACTTATTTACTTGTGGTTTCTTGTATCAAAATAATGTGAGAATTGAAGTGGTTCTCAATGTTCATAGAGTGTCACAACACCAAGTTTTCCTACCAACTAGCATAGATTCATCTTAAATAAGGATCTAACATGACCCTAGAGGGATCCAATTCTTCACTTAATTTTTTTTTCTAGAGCTAACATTATTTAAATGTTTTATATAGTTATTTAACTTTTTTTTTTAGATTTTTTTATTTTGGCAGACATATATAATTTAAACTTTGATGAGGGGCGGAAAAAGAAAAAGAAAAAAAGAAAATTAGCGTGATGCTTTGTGATAATGTTTTCCTAAAAATTGTATCATGTAAAAGAAAGTATAAAACATCAACATTTTGTCTCATATCCTTCATCTACATTTCTATACATTACCTCTTTTTCTTTTCCTAGTGAAAAAGTTAGTCATCTTAATATATATATAAATGTTTTTACTTTTTAATATTTGCTTTAATTATTAATAAAACTATTACCACTTAGTGTTGATACCTTTCTTGAAGTATGATATATTATTTTTTCTTCACTTACAAAAAGAAAGCCTAATAGCCTAATATTGAATACCCTTCTTGACTTATGTTATATTATTTTTTCTTCCTTCTTGACTTATGTTATATTATTTTTTCTTCACTTACCAAATAAAAGCCTAATATTAGATACCCTTCTTGACGCCCTTCTTGACTTACGACTTATGTTATATTATTTTTTCTTCACTTACCAAATAAAAGCCTAATATTAGATACCCTTCTTGACGCCCTTCTTGACTTATGCTGTATTATTTTTTCTCCACTTAATAAAAACCTAAGCCTAATATTAGATACCCTTCTTGACTTACGCTGTATTATTTTTTCTCCACTTAATAAAAACCTAATGAAATTAGTATTCTATGACTAAAAACTTCTATGACTATATATATATATATATATATATATATTTTCTCCACTTAATAAAAACGTAATGAAATTAGTATTCTATGACTAAAAACTTCTATGACTATATATATATATATTTTATAGTTTGCAGGATGGTATACCCATATTTCGTGCCACCACAATAGTGCAATGTATTTGTAATATCGTCCAGGTCTTATAATTTACAGATATTTTTTCTCCATGTTACAAATGTGGGATATCGTTTAGGACCTTTACAATTTTCCTAAGCTCCATGCATAACCTTCTTATGTTGCATTAGCCGTGTATTGGTCACATGAAAACCTTGTCTCTAGAACTGGTCTATTATTGTTTCACCTATGCCGAGGAGGTACTTTGTTTAGCGAATAACTAATTATAATGAGAATACGCGTCAGGATCTTGAATAACTGTCCGCGGGTTTAGCAACTCAGTGTTACGCCGCAGGCCTGGAGAGAAGGCTCTGCTTTTGGGCATTCTAAGTGATACGAATGCCTACACTCTTCTAAGATCACTCTCCGATATCCCAAATGAGTGGGCTTACTCCTCCAGCGTTTTCATAACCATACGATTATTACAGGTAATTTTTTTTAAATACTAAAAGTGACCTCATAGCCACCCCATTGTATTGGAGAAATGCCACATGAGATGTTGGTTTTTTTTTTTTTTTTGAGTTTGAGTTACATTTAATATTAGTTATCTCTATTCGCTTATAATTTTTTTTCGATGCATGGTATTTTTGGATATTCTCTCTTTAAGCAGTTGCCTGTCATGCTTTTTCATCTTATTCTTATGATGAACCATACTAGTTGGTTTTTTATCTCATTTTCATGATACAAAAAAAAAGGCTTTTGGTAATACTTTTTATCTCTTAATATTTAAAGATTAATTTATTAATAAATTTAAGATTTAATATAAATTTTAAAGAAAAGTATTGTAAAGTTTAAAATATATCTTTTACCTTTCATTTTCATAAGTAGAAACCTCTTGAAATAGGGTTGTAGAAGTGTACTAGTTAATCTAGTTAATGTAACTATGTTTCTTACACATTATCCAAAAAACAAAAACAAAACAAAAAACTCAACCTATATGTTAAGTCTCCATGTTTTTGAAGAGGAATGGAAAATGAAATTTGTATTTCGTTGTAATTGTCTTACAAAGTTTGTTTCTATTAACATTTTTTTTCTCTTATTCTCTCACTTCATGTCATAAAATTAGAAAATACATTGAAATTTCATAATATGACAATATTTCCTTTTACAAATTGTGTCTCTATTAAAGTTTTTGTTTCTCTCCTTCTCTCACTTCAACTCATAAAATTAGAAAATACATTGAAATTTCATAATATGGCAATATTTTCTTTATTGACAAAATTTCACATTTTTTAGGTCCACTTAGGTCAAATCAATACAAATATTGTACAATATGACAATTTTCTCTTTATCAACAAAATTTATAGTTTCTTACCCCCACCTAAGTCAAGTCAATATGGATAGCTCACACTTTTTATAAATAATCCAACTAAATTTCTAACAAATTATTTGAAATTTCTGTACTTATTTGTTTAGCCTCCCTATTTTGCAAATCGAATCAAACATTTCTCTTTCCTTTTGATTGTTTAACAATCTATAATATGATGATGTTCTTTTTATCAACAAAATTTATCTTTATATGACCCCACTTAAAGCCACTCAATACAAATAACCCATAAAGTTAAAAAAATACATTGAAATTTCACAATAGGATGATATTCTCTTTATCAATGTTATTCCTCATTTCTTAACCTCATTTAAATCAACTCAAATAGATTACATACTATAGAGTATGCTAATTTTCTTTAATGTTAAAGATAATTCCCATTAATTTATTTTCTTTTATCTTCAACTCAATTCAAAACAATACAAATATTTCTATTTTTTGTATAGTAATTTCCTTAACTTTTCCACATTTGTGTGACTCTAATACCATGAGTGTTCGAATTTAACAGGAAAAATGAGTCATAGAGCATTTTGGCCTTATTTGTTGTTTAAAAATTTCTCATAATTGTCTTCCCTAATGTGTTCTAAAATTTACAAAACTTATTTTTGATGGGTTATTATTTTCCTAAAACGTTATTAATATGTATATCAAGTTGTGTTTCATTTGGACTAGGGCCTCTAATGGTGTCGCAACCATCCATTTATGCACCAAGTATGGAGTAAGACTGCGAGTAGGCGGACATCAATGCTACTTGTCCTTGAGCTTCTATCGTATACTAAAATGTATGATAGAGATTGATTTGACAAATTGCATTGGAGAATTTATGATCTCAAACTAATGCATGAATGGAGTCAAGTTAGTGAAATTGAATGGTTTATTTCCAAATCATGATTGAATGTGCCGAACTCTATAATATTCTTACAAAAAATGGTTAGGGGACAACTTCGAGTGACTCCACACGGAGAGAACCAGATCATGAATGGGATCTGCAATTGAAGAATCAAGCGTATACCAAACTTTTATTCCCTTGTAAAATCAAGGCCTCCTCCATGGATTTGTGGTACACTAAAAACATTGCACTCCATGTGGGCTTACTTGTTTGGTTGCGCAACCTTGGAGTAAGTCTCCTCCATCTTAGCATTGCCTTAATACCTTTGTAGTTGGATGGAGGTCATTAAACCATTGAAAAATGTGCTTGGTTTTCTTTGGGTATATTCTTTTTTGTGTGTTAGAACTATGTGGAGTGTTAAGGTGAGTACCAATTTTAAGTTTTTTATTTTGAAAATTTTACTATGCAATATAGAGCATTAAATGTAGTGGGTTTTAATCAATTTTACATTTTCTATTTTGAAAATATTACTATGCAATAAAATTCCAAAACATAATTTAAATGAAGAAACAATGCCACTCTAATGTTTCAGAAGAGTTCCATAGAATTCCATAGCATTGACCCACTTTGCAACCTTTAAAAGGTGATGAGTGGAAAATAAACTTAGGTACTCACTTCATTTTTATTTATTTTGAGTAGTGTATGTAGTTATTTTTCACTAGATTGTGAGTTATTTTCCACGATTGACTATCATTCTACAACAAATTATTATATAATATAAATATTACTTTTACTACAAAAAATCATTATATGATATAAATATTACTTTTACATTGTTTTATGACATATTTTAGCATAAAATTACCAACGATCATTATGTACTCTACCTCAAAGAAATTTTAAATTTAAAGTCAATCAGTCATATTTTTGTTTTAAGTTTAAAATATATGAAGATTTCCAAAGTAGGCCCCATTGAATGGTGTTTTCTATTAAGAACTGTGTATAATTTTTTGAACAAGACTTACAATCATGTACTTTTAATCTTTAACAATTAATTTCAATCTTAATTTGATAGTGAATTTGGTTATTCGGAAATTTTGATATCAAATATATATTTTACAAGATAACATATATTATCATTATTAATTATAAAGGAATAATAATATTTAGGGTTCAATTTAGTCATTTGTGTGTTATGGGGCTTTGTTTTTTTAAAATGATAAATATGTGAAAATTTTTAATATAATTGTATTATTGTATAGTATTCAAAATTTTATTGGTGAAGGGTTTATTTATTATCAAAAAGTTATTGTTGAAGGGAAAAATTTTAAACATAACCTTCCAAAACTTAAAAAAAATTGTCTCATGAGTAAAGAGGAATCCAAATTCCAACAGTGGTTACCATTTTTCATTTATTAAACTTTTTCTTTTTCATTCATAGTTTTCTAAGGATAATGAACTCTAATAATACAATCCCCATTTTTCATTTTTCCATATTTATTTTCTCTCTTTACTTCAGAGTTCTTGAAAGGAAATATAATGGATTTTAATCGTATGACAATGTTTTTATATGTTTATAGTATAATATTAATATTTATAATTTTGAAAAAATATTATAATAATTAAAAATAAAATAAAAAAATTATAAATATTAATTTTTAAATATATATTTTTAATTATAGAAAAATGATTGATATTGATTTTTTATTTAATAAGTTAAAAATAAATTAGATATAGTCAATAATATAAAATTTGAGAAGGTAAGATTTCATAACTAGAATTCATATCATGTGTTGTTAGTTTTGGAAAAAATGTAGAGTACCTGTGACCAACCGACATTTCAAAAAATAATCATACAAATAGATGCATTCATTCTAACTCTTACCATCACTCAACACAAGAATCTATCATCCTTAACACCGTACTCACTAGGGTCGTTCAAAATTATGCCCCCCAATTTTTTGAAGCACGAAAAGCCTATTTAACTAAATCCCTCTTATCTAATGGCTACAAAATTCCTCAAATAAAAGAGACTTCCATTCAGTGATCCACCCTAGAACCTCTAAACCCTTATCCAACCCCATAACCAAATCCACCCTTCGTTACATCCAAGGGATCATTGATCACATCTCAAAAATCCTTGCAAAAAAGAACACTAAAGTTATCTTTAAACCTCACAGCACCCTTAAACAATTATTTTGTTCTATTAAGGACCACTCGGATCCAATGCTCGCACCTATGGTTCATCAAATTCCATGTTATTGTAGAAAAACCTACATTGGCCAAGTAAGAAGATATTTTAAAGCACATCTAAATGAACATATAGTCGACACCTAATGCAATAAAATCTCCAAATTTTTCATTGTTGAGCACTGCATCAAACACATTATTAACTTTTTGTTATGGTAGTCTAGGTAAAATTGACTCAGTCTAGCTACTCGTGGTTGTCATTCTCTAGGTTTATGAGAACCTATGATATTGACCCATAATATTCATGTGGAATATAGGTTATTTAAGGAAATAAGGAATCCATGTTAATTTTTACTCATGGCCATTGGGATCCCAAGAAATAGTGTCTTTGGACATAACCACTTCTCTTGGTTTCGTGGTGCTAACAACTCGCATTAGAGTTATGGTCAAAATTGTTTTTGTATTAATCAAAACATGGTTATGAATGACCATAGTTCTATGAGAAATACAAAGAAGATTTTGAGAAGAAAAGTATCCATTGTTGAATTTTCTATAGTAATACACATTAGAAGGTGATCTTCTAATATGATAATTAATTTCCAATGATTTCTAATCAATTTATCTTATGTCACATGTATCATTAAGTAATCACACAAAATATATCAACAATAATGCAATTAGAACAATAATATCATAAAGAGACAAGTACGCATATTGGAGACAACAAATTTGCGTGGAGAAAATCTCAGTAACTTTTCTTCTAAGAAGAAATTGTTCTTCAACAAAACTTACAATTCCAAGAATATTCTAGAGATCTATATGAAAATCGAAGTATATTCACCATTCAAGCCTAGTCAAAATCCTAACTTAGTCAATGTTGGTCAAGCCTTCAAAATGGTTTTTCATCCTGGTCAACTTGTCAGTTGGAGTCAAATTCAAACATGTGGTTAAAGGGCTTGTGGTTGACTTATTGCAGCAAACCTGTAGTCAACATACGGCTAAACAATCTCTTCTCGTGGTCAATTTTAGCCTTCTTCTTGTGGCCAACCAATCTCTTGTTCTGATCAATTTCAAACTTCTTCAAGTGGTCAAACTCTACCAAATTCTTAGTCAAAGCTAGCCAAAATCTTAGTTAAATGAATTTGATCATACTTGGTCAAATGAGGCAAGTTAACCTTGGTCAAATTGAAGCTTTTCTACTCAGTCAAACTTTGGATTTGCTTCTCCTTTCCTTGCACCCGTGGATCAAAACAAAAGAGAGAATGATGATGTCCAAATTGGTTAAATTGGAGAAGTCTCATGTGTATTTATATTAGTCAAAAGCGGTGGAATTTCGCCAATGATCACACTCATTCATTTGTGGGGCTAAATTGATAGTTGGGGCCTACATGAAAACCAAAAGTAAGAATATAAATTTTTCATTTTCATATTTTTTCTTGGTTGTTGTGGGACACCTTTTGGCATGCAAGAATACGTCCCAATGCTACACAAAAATCAACACCCATGTTAGCAGGGAAATTGATATACAAAAAGATTGAAAAAAGGTTTGTAGGAACATAATGTGAAAGCTTGACTCCAGGAGGAGATGAGGTTCATGATCTGAAGGAGAGCCTTGTAATGTATGCAAGTCATTCATCATTTTAGCCAAATAGAGGCACACATATAGGGATTTCCAATGGTGGCTTTGAGGTTATGGATGTGGTCATGATGAGACTCTTAGAAAAATGTGATTACGAGATGTAGTTGTGTCTAAAAGCATGAAAATTAGAACCCTAGAATGCATCGAATTAGTATATGACACAAGTAGAGCCTTTAACAGGTAGTGGGAAACAATTAGCATTGTGTAACAATGCCATCAAGTTTGTGATAATGGGGTTTGAGATAAGCGAATCAACAGTTCTATGCATAATTAAGTTCAGGTGCAAAGTGAGCATGTGAGTGAGCTATAACAGAGTGAGACATAATGCACTGGTTGGAGTGAGCCATGAATAATCAGGTAACGTTCATGCTACCAAGTGAGTGATCCTGCCAAATGTGTAGGGTGTATATGGGAAGTGATTGTGGGGCTTGCAACGTGTAGAGTTGAGCCTCGTACAGGCTGTGGAGAGATGCAAGGGCATAGTCCAAGCCATGGAGATATTAAGCGCCAACCCCGTTGATGGTATGGAAAGGGGATTGATGTATCTATCATAGTATTGAAATGTTGGGAAGATTGTGGGTGAGCCCACAAAGGTCATTTACATTTTTTGGCAAGCACACTCGTTGGGAGGGGGGTAAATGTAGCCCAATCAATAGATATTTTATCCCTCAATCAAGCTATTTAAGGGCTTAAATATTGTTGGATCAAGATCTAAAATAAACCCTCAGTCAATCTCCTATGTAACCTATGGTTACATAGGATCTTGAAGCTTGATCAAGCTATTTTTTTTTAATTCCTGCCCAAAACACAATGGGAAGTTTATGGTTGGAAGGGATCAATCGAGCCCTTGTTTAAATATGTCAAAAGTTTGATCGAGGGTTTGTTAAATACTCAATTGAGTTATTTTGAATTTTACCCTAGGCACTCGATCGAGCATGTTAAGTGCTCAATAAAGCTATTTAACGCCTAAAAAATAGAGTTTTAGCTCCCCTCCTACATATTTTTCTCGACACCATCTTGTAGCATGGGGAACTTAAGGCAATATTTTTCCTTAGGTCGAGAAAATGATCATGTTGGATGCATGAAGGAATCCTCTACCCAATGGCATATGAGTTTTTCATTTTCAAGTTCATATGATATTTTTCATTTAATTTCTTTTAAACGTTATGCTTGAATTTTTTTTGGATAGTTTCAAAGGGGATGAATGAAAAATCAATAACATGAAATATACAAAATGAAAAAAATTCAAAAAATATTGCCATATCCATTTACAAGTCCTCTTCATAATGATGCTCTTAGTTTTTTTATTTTTTTAATACTAAAAAAAATTTATGTGCACATGAGAAATGAAATTCCAATATTAATTCTATAACTTCAAAAAATAATAAAAAAAAATTGCATAAAAAAATAAAGTTTCAACATACATAACTTATTTCTCTTTGTTTAGATCTCACGCATGCACGCACACACGCACGCACGCACGCGCGCGCGCGCGCACACACACACACACACACACACA
Source organism: Pinus tabuliformis (assembly GCA_031772625.1). Lineage (NCBI taxonomy): Eukaryota > Viridiplantae > Streptophyta > Pinopsida > Pinales > Pinaceae > Pinus > Pinus tabuliformis. Next base: position 1,324,238,430 of record CM062818.1, on the reverse strand, counting down.
CACACACACATTTTAGACTAAGTTATTGTACATGAACACATGCATGCTTATTTAAATATGCGGAAATTTACAAAGATTGATGTTTCAAACTTGCAACTAAGGTTCATCATCACTATAAAAGTGTGTGAGGAAAACTAATCTACCTAGGAATAAATAAGGAAGTGGTAATAGGGTAATTTAAAAAAAATCAAAAGGTTGACAAGGAACATGTTCATAATGGAAGAAGACAAAGAGAATGTTCATGATAGAAGTTTTAATTATTAAAAAATGTGATGAATTAATTTAAAAAAAAATGAAAAGTTTTAGAAGTGTGAATAAAATAAGATTAATAATAATATCAAATAATTAGGGTGTGGATATACTAAGATTAATAATAAGATATAATATCAAATAATTGGGGTATTATTAAATTTTAAGAACTATTAAAGTTTTTATTCTTAATAGTATGATATAATATCAAATAATTAGTGTAATTTTTAATTTACAAGAATAATTAATGTACTTATTATTAATATTTTAAATTTATAAAGAATTATAGTGAATTTAAAAGGGGGATTAGGGTTAAATAAAGTAAGGAATTTTTTTTTAAATAGTAACTAAACATGAAGGTAAGCTGAAAATGAATGAAACAAGAATTTAAGGGGTATGGATTTCTGGTTTTGAATTTTAATTTAGGGATCCAATTTTTTATTTTGACCCATCCTTCATCCCTATTGAGGTTTTTAGGATGTTTATTGATTTCAATGGCTTCTCTAGATTTCCATATTACCTTCATGTTTAGTTACTATTAAAAAAACCCTTACTTTATTTAACCCTAATCCCTCTTTTATATTCTTCATAATTATTTATAGATTTAAAATATTAATAATAAGTACATTAATTATTCTTGTAAATTAAAAATTACATTAATTATTTGATATGATGTCATATTATTAAGAATAAATACTTTAATATTTCTTAAAATTTAATAATACCCTAATTATTTGATATTATATCTTATTATTAATCTTAGTATATCCACACCTTAATTATATGATATTATTATTAATCTTATTTTATCCACACCCCTAAAACTTTACAATTTTTTTTAAAATTAATTCATCACATTTTTTAATAATTATAACTTCAGTCCCAAGGGTTAGTTCAATTGGTCAAATAAGTGCCTAGTTGTTCGGGAGGTCACATGGTCATTTCTCCCTGAAGCCCTTGGGGTTAGGCCTAGCTATTGGCTGCGGGGCTTGATACCCTTGATCAAGCTTAGTTATTTCCGTGGATGTAGCAGCCACCGAGTGACTGCGAGTGTCAATGAACCACATGTGAAAACAAAAAAATTATAACTTCTATCATGAATATTCTCTTTGTCGACCAATTTTTGAAAATTATTCCATTATGAACATTCTCCTTATCTGTCTTTTTTTTTTATATATAATTTCCCTATTACCATTTCCTTATTTATTCTTGGGTAGATCAATTTTCCTCACACACTATTATCTTGAGGATGAACCTTAGTTGCAGGTTTGAAACATCGATCTTCAAGTCAATATGGATGGGATGTATTTGAAAAATTTATTACAACAAGCTACCAATCCCATAAATGTAAAATCTGAAATGCATTTAATTTATTGGAAAATTTATAGATTATATTATGCTAATTTTTTTTAAACAAATATCATTAGGGCAAAAAAAAAATTATCCATGGATTGTGTTTTTACTCCAGTTGAAATTTCAGAAAGATTATATGAATTTTGAGGGCTCCAATTTGATAAAACAATGAAATTTTGAAATTTCATATGCCACATTTGGCCCAAAACCATAAACCATGTTCATGGATTCAGCTTCTAAGAATGTGTATGAGCATGGAAATGGGAGCTTATTTTATGCATTGATTAACGATGATGGTCGTCCTAAAAAGAAATAGGTTAAAGAGGAAAGTTTTGTTGATCTTGACAAAGAAAATTCCAATGGAGATGGTAAATATATCTTCCAATACTTGGAGTTGCATGTGGAAGAATGATGAAGGTGAGATTGAGATGGAAGATGAGTTTTCTATTGAAAAATATATGGGGTTCTCCATTGGAAAAGTAAATACAAAAATTGTATGTGATGTAAAAGTAGAAGACAAAGCTTTGTGGGTGTCGCACTTACAAAGAGAATCCTAGATGTTTTGAAGGAATTAATTAATAAGGAAAACAAGGGTTGTGAAAGTTACATTTGTAGTATGGAGTTCACGACAAAGAAAATAAGATCATTTTTTACAGCTAGATTAATGAAAGATAGTACGAGAGAGGTGGTATGGATGAGAACAAATAGATTGAATAAATGGTTTGAATTTTAGTTAAGGAGCGAGCATGTGATGAGATTCATGATGGTGTGATAGTACCAATGGTGTATGAACACGCTAAGGTTTTTGTTCCAAGTTATGAAATATTTCCAGAGGCAGGTGTATTCCCAAAGGAAGTTTCAATACCTTTGTTGTGCAGGCATACATGTTGTGCATGAGCACATGATGGATAAATTTGTGGAATGAACCACTTCGATAGATATGAGGGTGGTGAGTCTATTGGTATGCTATATTGAGGTCGGTTTTTGTAAGACCTTAAGACTTTGATTAGGTATACATGTAGTGTAGTGACATATGGAGTTATCAAGATGTGGAATAGACCACTTAGAGAGGTACCAAGGTGGTAAGTGTATTGGTTTCCTTGCTTGAGGAGGAGATTGTGAGAATGTGAGATGGTTGATTAACCATATACATGAAAAGGTGTCATGGATACAATAGCTAGTTACCCATGTACTCTAGTAGATCGTAACCTTTTTATATGGACATTGACAGAGTGATTTGGACCAGGTTAATCTCCTTGATTCAAGTTTAAGGGGGGATCGTTAAGGTAGTTTAGGTAAACTTGACTCGATCAAGTTACTTGTGGTTTTCAAGCTCTAGGTTTAAGAGAACCCATTGTATTGATGTGGAGTATAGTCTATTTTAAGGGGAAAACACTCTAGGTAACTTTATCCTCGAGACCATTGGGGTCCCAAGTAATGGTGCCTTAAGACACCACCATTTCTCATAGTTTCATGATGTTGTTCCTTTGATGATTTCAAAATATTTTCCTCCTCCCACTTCTACCCCGAACACATCATAAGGGAAGCCCTTTAAATAAAAAAACAGGTGAACAATTTCAATTGTGAATATGACTTCAAGTTAAGTCACACTTGGAAACTTGTTATCCACTATCCTATACTCACAATGATCCAGACTCTTCATCTTAATTGTTGTGCCCCCTCCACCCATTCTTTTGTATTTTTACCCCTTCTCCCCCTCCCCCCACCTCTATAATGTATTATCCCCCCTTTTTATCCTAATATTGCTATTAATGTTTAGCCTAGTGGCTTCATATGAACCTCTTAAGAATGTTAAATGCTTGCTTACATCATATTCACATATCAATTCCTTTTATTCTAAAAATAATATCACCACATATTATTATCTATTTACTAGACCTTATTACCATGATTAGCCTTTTCATTAGTTTCCTTAACCCTAATATTATAATAATTCTTATCCTAATATTATCTTATAATAACAATGACTTATTAGCATTAATTTTTAACTCTATCAATCATTATTTTTTTTCCAAAGAAAAAAAATAACTTTTTATTGCTATAAAAGGTTGCATGTACATACACCGCTCTATTGCTGTTATAACAGTTTTGCTTGCACAAAATTTACTCAAAAAAAGTAAAACTTCTCTTCCTGAGAAGAGATCAGTTCCCCCAACAAATTGTCATTTGCTTCTTTTGATTATCATGAGTCTGTCCTGTTTCCTTTTTTGAGCTTACTGTATCAAAAAGCGTCCAAAAAAAAAACATATACCTCGCATCCATAAACGACTGTAAAACCAGGATACTGTTTCAGCAGTATTTTATAAGAACAAAACCAAAAAAAGTATGTTGTTCCACTGTTTCTTGTTAGAGATTTTGTGCATATGGAGGCTGATCCGAGACGTAGCTTTCTCCATTGGTTTCCTCCCTTATTCTCCAACTTCCCAAAGCTTTTTCAATACCATCTTTAGAAAGTTTGTCAGCCATATCATTTCGTTCCCTGTATATATGATGGATGGACATAAGATTAAAAGACATTTTCAGGTGCTGAATTTCTTAAAGTAAAGGATGTAAAACATAATTTTGACAGCTGCTGCGTCCATTTAACCAATTGATTACATTTAATGAGTCTCCAAAAATTTGAACTGTGAGGGTGTTTTTATGAATCAACCAGCATAAGAGAAATTTGAGGGCAGATAGTTCGGCAAAGTTATTTGTTCCACTTCCCAGACCGATGGATGCTTTAAGAGTGTGGGTATTGTTTAAATGGATAACGATGCCTGCACCAGCTTTGTTGTTCTAGGAGGCTCCATCAAAATATGCCCAGGGAACCCCTTTTTTAATTTGCTCCTCTTCCACTTTCCGAGGTTCCTTCTCATCCTCAGAATCCGGGATATTTGAATATATGGATAAACATTGTACCGAAATTTGGACTTCCTCTGTTTCTTTTTCCTGAAAAATGTTTCTGTTTCTGGCAATCTAAATTCCCCAACAGATGATGACTTGTGACAGTTTTTGATGTAATCCATGGTTTTTATAACAAAGATGAGATTTGTTTTGAGCCAGAACTGAGTTAACTCAGAGGGCTGAGGCTCTTGGGTCAGGGCCTGACCCTGGCAGCCAAAGCTCTTCTTTATTTGTATAGTTATGTTACCAGATATTTTTGGTTCTATTCATTTGTTTAAATAACTTCTTGCTTTTCTGTTCATTTGCTTAAGTAGCTGCATTTTCCATTACAATAGTATAGAGTATATGATTACTGGTTTCATCGTTCATTTGCTTAATGGTTGCATTTGCATTACAGTAGTGTAGGGTAGATTGGTTGTGTTATAGTTTGCTGCCATTGGTGCTTTCATTCAATTAGCAGGTTAGTAAAGAAAAAGATCCATAAGGTTGTCCATAGGTGTCTCGACCTCACCTCCTCCCTCTGGGACCATGATTTGAGGAAGAGACCCTGCAGCAACCCAAAAAACACAGAGTTTTAGTTTTCGCATGGAGTTTGTTGTTTGATACAGTTACTTGGCTCATTTCATTGTTACTCATGTCATTTCATGGTCATCTGTTCCTTCACTCTCTTTCGAAGATCTCACTCATATACTCATTCTCCTTCAGCATGAAATGCTTAAGAGGAAGCTGATAATTCACATTCTAATTGGTTTACGTCATAGATCTCCTTTCATAGCAAACCTGCCCAATCACCATAAACTGCGTGTCACATAGCTTCTTCACATTCATTTCAACGTTGACTTCATCTCCATCGTCGATCTGCCTCTTGTGATCCAATGGTTATCGTGCGATCTCGCACGAAGTCTTCCACCTACCTTAATGCACTTTAAATCCCCACCATCGCTCTGCTTGACCTAATCTGACGACTATCATGCCACCCGCTCGCAAACTAGCTTGGCCAATCTCCACCGTTGATCAGCCGCGCCTGATCCAACGGCTATCGCGCAATATCATGTGGATTCTTGCATGATCGTTATCTGGCCGAGTGCACATGAGAAAAGTGGTTTTCTCATTCTACATGTCGCCAAGTTAGGCTAATCACACAAAATTTCAGAATAAAGCGTACAACTTTTAGGGCACGTGAGAAATTGCTTACCGCCTTCAAAACCTGCTCCATCATTTCTGCATGTTTCTTTCTCCCGCGATGCGATATTTTCCGTCCATCTTCCCATTCATCTTGTCCATCTATCTCTTGGCTTAATCTCCACAATAAGATCTTTTTCATTCATCTCTTATTAACCTTGTTCGTCCATCTATTCACTTAAGCCCCCGCGATAAGATCTTGTCGTTCATCCTATTCGTTAACCCTGTTCGCCCATCTATCTACGTAACCTCCTACGATACGATCTTCGCCGTTCATCTTCGTTAACCCGATTGATCCAACAGTCCTTATGCATTGTTGCTCCCTCACGTCCTCCTTTCACCAATTTCGTCCTCCGATTGGAAGCCGATTTAGCATTAGTTTCTTTGCTTACACCTTAGTCTAGTTTTCATGCTCTTTACTTCTGCAACTTAGATAGCAGCATTAGGTTAGTGTTGATTTCGCAATTCTGTTTAGCATAGCTATTTAACTGGTTAGCTAGGGTATGGTGTGATTTAGCATTGCATGTTGTTTTCTTCATTACTGCAGTAGAGTAGCTCTCCCTTAGAATAGATTTTCTATTATTCCATCAAAATCAAGCTTCTTTTGACCCTATAGAAGTCTGGCTTGGAACCCCTGGGGTCTCTTACCAGATGAACAATGATAATAGGCAGGACCTTCACTTCTACTTGTGCATATAACACTATCACCTCCAAGTTTGTATGAACCTCGGGTTGATAAGTAAATATGGTAGCCCTAGGAACCTAGGCTCATCATCAATTATGGTTAATCATGGTTGAATATGGTTAACCATGGACAATGTCTCTATTGTCAACTATGATCAACCTCGGTTAACTAATGTCAACCATGGTCAACCATAGTCAACTATAGTTAACCATGATTAATCATGGATGAAATTCATCAATTATGATCAACCATGATCAAGGTCTCTCTGGTTGAATTTGGTCAACCATGGTTAAGTGTAGTAAACCATGATCAACCATTGTGAGTCATGGAATCATGGTTGAAATTCATTAACCATGATCAACGTCTCTCTCGTAAAATTTGGTCAACCATGGTTAACCATGATCCACCATTGTTAGTCATGGTTGAGAAGTTTAAAATCATAATGTTTATAATTGTACCGTTCAAACTATTAAACCCTTGGGTTTATAGTATTAATCCTAGGGTTTATAATCTTTTGAGTTTATAATACAAATACTAGGGTTTAATATTATTCCCTTGGGTTTATTATCACTTGGGTTTATAATATCAATAATCCCTTGGGTTTATAATATTAATATTAATCTCTTAAGTTAATAATATTTGTTCATTAGATTTATTAATACATTGGATTTATAATGTTAATCCCTCTAGTTTATCTCTATATAAATGTATAATTATTAAAAGATGTTTTATACTAATTATAAGTAATAATATAATATATATTTCTATTATGTATATATATATATATAATTCACCATAACATAATGGTGGGAAATAAAAAAGTATTATTAATAATAACTAAATGCTTTTAGTATTCTATAAGTCAATTATATTATAGTTTGAATTATAACTCTTACTATAATATTATATCAAAACATAATGTTATTTCTAATATATAATATAATATTAATATAATTACATAAATAAATATGTAAAGATACAACAATATTGTTTTTATTGTTTATATAGATATTAATAATAATAAAAAGTTAGTGTTTAACAAGATGTACTTAATAATTATTATTTTGGTTAATATGAGTCTATTGGTATATATCAACTGCATTTATTAATGTGGTTGTACATGTGTTGCATTTATTAATGTGGTTGTACATGTGTCTCATTAAACCTATGAGAGTATATCAACAATATTAATAAATGTGATTGTATTAAAATTAAATTGATATGTTTTTGGAAAAAAAATTGAATGTAGCTCAATTTGAACCGAATGAGAGGGAGCATTACTACTCATTTTACTCAATGCCAACATTAGGAAAGTGATGTTTTATCAAGCACTCGATGATCACTCATGACTACGCAGTCCCTTCTTCCCTTAGACTTTTTAAATTTTATTATCTTGTTAACTGACTCTACTACATTCTCTGCGTCGTGGTATTAGATAAATGTTGTTTTGGATAATTAATGCAAAAATGACCGGTATGAAAAACAAGTGATTCGCTAAATTTTCAGTGAACAGGCAAAACAAATTCTGAAATTCCAGCTTGATGTGAAGGATTGAAATTTTAATAACTTGACTGATCTCAAATTTCAAAGTGGTCCACCAGAAACAACGGATTATCATTCAAATCAATGCAGAGCTGAGTAACAAGGTGTGCAGTAGATGAGTCTCCACAAAGGTTTCAAACAACCTGTAAATATGTACTATCTAGCATGTGAATTTGAATTTTGACAAGTTGGTTTTGGTGAGGTGTTTAAGAGCACACATTTTGTCAAACAAGGTTACATACTACAACCAAATGATCTGCTATCACTAACCATTTCAATACAAAACTCCAATCATTGGTTCATATTTCTAAGAAATTCTGGGAAGAATAGATTTTCACAGAATCAAGCAACCATTTGGACTTTGGAAATAATGTTGTAGTTCCAATGCCAGCTACGTGACAAGTTATTAATTTTGTAATTTCCTCATTCTGGACTTGGTTAAATTTACATTAATATGAAATCATATATAAATTATAATTAATGTAATATTTGTTCCAAATCCTCATTTGGCCTTCATTTTGTTTACCCATCTATGACACTTTTTGGCTCAGCTTAAAAGTGTGTATACACGGGTTGATACTCTTTTTTTATTTTTTTTTGTTAATAAAAAAACATTAGATTATATTATTAGGGAGAAAACAAGTACATTTATATTTTTAACAGTTTTTCTTGCTTCATTTTGACCGGACTTGTTAGCAAGGAGAGCTGGAATATAAAAGAAAAAATTTAACAATTGACCCCTTATTTAAGGAGGGCTACAAAACCATACAGGCTATAAAAATAAAAAAAATAAGCGGACGTGTCAATGACATATCAAGGTGGTGGACACAGATGGTGTATGGTCGGAACTACCAGTTGACCCTGTGCCTCTTGCATATGGTTGTCAATGTGCTCCAGGTGGGCCTCTAACTCATGTAGACAATCATTTGTTCACCTTTGGCTTCTGTGAATACTCTCCAATTGCTCTAGGTTTTTTGGCTCGGAGAACTGTATGTCATTCATTTATGCCACAATTTCATTTCGACTTCATATCTATGTTCTCTGAGGATATCCATGTTGGCCTAGATCCCTTGTAATTGATCAACAATCGTTTAGAGGGAAGAGGGTTGAACAACATGACTAGGAGAAAGAGTTGGATTCTGGGCTAGCTTGTCCTCCCTCTCTAAACTAGCTGAGTGATCCTTGTTGGAAGATGGCGCGCCCCCTTCACGAGCCGCTGGATGTCCATGTTGTCCACCCCCTCTGTTTATTGATCCCTTGGGTGTATAGTATTAATCTCAAAGGTTTAACATTAGTCAACAACATTTACTAATGTACTTAACTATGTTGGGGTATGTTTGGTAGTCAACACTCTTCAAGTTTGGTCAAACACAATTTCCTTTTAATGGTCAACCAATGTGTCTACGGTCAACCATTACCAACCATGTACAATGTCTCTATTGTCAACTATGATCAACTATGATTAACCAAGGTCAACCATAATCAACCATGATTAATAATGGGTGAAATTCATTAACCATGATGAATGTCTCTCTCATTGAATTTGGTAAACCATGGTTGAGTGTGGTAAACCATGGTTAACCATGATCAAGCATTGTGAGTCATGGAATCATGGTTGAAATTTATTAACCATGATCAAGGTCTCTCTCGTTGAATTTGGTCAACCATGACTGATTGTGGTCAACCATGGTTAGCCATGTTCAACCATTTTTAGTCATGGTTGAGGAGTTTAAAATCGCAAGGTTCATAATTGCACAATTCAAAATATTAATCCCTTGGGTTTATAGTCCTTCGGTTTATAATATAAATCCTAGAGTTTAATATTATTCCCTTCGGTTTATAATATTGATCCGTAATATGTATAATATTATTTTAGGGTTTATTATATTAATCTTAGAGTTCATAATCCTTTGGGCTCATAATATTAATCTTAGGGTTAAATAATAATACGTTAGGTTTATAATCCCTTGGGTTTTTTTATCTCAAGGGATTATAATATTAATCCCAAGGGTTTGTAGTATTAATGTCTTAGGTTTATAATATTAAACCCCTATGTTTATTAACCACATGGGTTTATTAATCCATTTGGTTTATAATATTAATCCTTGAGTTTATAGTATTAATAATCCCTTTGGTTTTTTAATATGTTAGGTTTATTGTATTAATCCCAAGGGTTTATGATATTAATGCCTTAGTTTTATAATATTAAACCCTTGGGTTAATAACATTACTCTTAGGGTTTATTAATCCCTTGGTTTTATCGATCCCTTAGGTATAATATTAATCTCAAGGGCTTAACATTAGTTAATCACATTTACTAATGTATTTGACTATGTTGGAGTATGTTTGGTAGTCAACACTCTTCAAGTTTGGTCAAACATAATTCCCTATTAATGGTCAACCAATGTGTGTACGGTCAACCATGATCAACCATGGTTAATCATGGTTGAATATGGTCAACCATGGTTAATGTATCTATTATCAACTACGATCAACCATAATTAACGAAGGTCAACCATGTTCAACCATATTCAACTATGGTCAATGATAGTCAACCATGATCAAGGTCTCTCTCAGTGTTAAAAACAATAATTTCAATATGTAAGATTTATAATATGAATAATTATCCCTTGGGTTTATAATATCAATAATCCCTTGTGTTTATAATATTGATCCCTAATATGTATGACACCATTTTAGGGTTTATAATATTAATCTTAGATTTTATAATCCCTTGGGTTTATACTATTAATCCTAGGGTTAAATATTAATCAGTTAGGTTTATAATCCCTTGGGTTTTATAATCCCAAGGGATTATAACAATAATCCCTCAGGTTTATTAATCTCTTGGGTTTATAATATTAATCCCAAGCGTTTGCAATATTAATTCCTTGGGTTTATTATATTAAATCCTTGAGTTTATTAACCCCATGGGTTTATTAATCCCTTTTATTTATAATACTAATCCACTGGGTTTATAATATTAATAATCCCTTGGGTTTTTTAATCTATTGGGTTTATAATATTAATCCCAATGGTTTATGATATTAATGTCTTGGGTTCATAATATTAAACCCTTGGGTTAATAATTACATCCCTAGGTTTTATTAATCGCTTATGTTTATAATATCCATCCCTTGGGTTTATTGATTCTTGGTGTATAATATTAATCTCAAGGGCAAACATTAGTTAGCCACATTTACTAATGTA